>LR994579.1:1220000-2420000 GCA_905187575.2 Celastrina argiolus | reverse complement strand
CACTGAAAAATAATATAATATGAATTAGTACTGTAATGTCAATTGGCAATATTATGTTAATAGTTGATAAAAAAAACTAAAATAACTTTATTTCATAATATACCTAATAGCGATAAAAATAAATTAGTGACATAATGTAACTGTGTTTCCCAGAAAGTGAAATAATTATGATAGTTTTAACATATTAACATACTTATTTCTAAAGTAAAAATTGTTTCACATAAACTTATGAAACTTATATATAACATATTGAATCCTACCTGCAACAATAACAGCCAGCAGACAATTTTGGTGGGCATCATCCAATCGGTCTCGCCAGGTTTCACAGAGGAATTCGTTTGTATTTTATTAAATAGTAATAAAGGTCTTTATATGTATATTTATATAAGGCAGGAGGTTACCAGT
This sequence comes from Celastrina argiolus, assembly GCA_905187575.2. Lineage (NCBI taxonomy): Eukaryota > Metazoa > Arthropoda > Insecta > Lepidoptera > Lycaenidae > Celastrina > Celastrina argiolus. The sequence goes on along the minus strand of LR994579.1, from coordinate 2,419,595 downwards.
ACTTATAATGATGAAAATGGACGTGACTTGTCAAAAGTCCACGACTCTAATTTGTAGTATTTCACAATCATCTTTTATAGAAAGAAGGTTTTAGGCATGGCTTTAAAGGCAATTGCACACCATTTGGGTTTTATGTTTAAGTTACTTACTCACTTGATGATTGTTTTTATAATAATTATTTAGCCTGTGGAACCTAGCGTGGATTTCAGAAGTAGAGTACTGAAAAAATATGCAGAAACTAATTGAAATGAGAAGTTATTTTAATTACTAAAATAAATACAGTAACTACTCTTCAGTTCTTTAATAACACTAATGTAATCTATTTTTTCTACTATAGTAGGTAAATACAGTTCTAATAGAAATATTACTTGTCGACTCTAGAGAACGAATTCTATTTTGTGAACTGTAAGTATACTTAAATTATTAAATGTGTTGAATTGAATCAAATGAAGTATGGTGGATCTGTATCAGATAATAGCAATATATTGTGTCCAACTCTGCCTACAAAATATAGAGTCGGACAAGCGCATTTCTAACGTCAATGTGTGAGGGAGAATCATGTACGTGAAGCACAGAAAACCGCGCAAAATGATTACTGTATTTATATTACTGTCCCATTTCTCATTTTTCGTAATTAGAACGAACGAAACGTGAGTGAATTTCGAACGTTAAAAAATCTGACTCAAACGTGACTTTCTGCAGATACAGACAATATAAAATCACGTTCTAAAAATAATTGATAAGAATTTTAAGACTTCATGGGTTTGATATCATATGAATCTGGCTGTTGTAAATCTCATATAACATTGAATCACTCATCTCAATGCTACTTTAAAACGGTAACGTTTTCTGAATTTGGCTTATTGGTCAAAGTAACTTTAAAAATCGTTGTATTTTACCTGCAATATTAAGTGCAAATAAAAAAAACTGATTATTAGAAAATTATTTATTAAAAAATTACAAACCTTAAAATTACACTTTTATGAAACTCAACTTAATGAAATCATCAAATCAACCGTTTTAGAAATTTGCGAAAACCATTATAATATGAAATTCTAGTCTTCTAAGTATTTATTAAAACGTTAGGTCTCATAAAAGTAAAATAATTTATATCTAGTACCTTACTCCGTAGCCATACCCATAGGGTGGTCTTTCATATCCATATGAACCGTAATTATATATCGATCCACCGTTGTAGTATGGATCGGCAATATCTTCACTCAAAATAGCAATATCTCTATTACCACATCCATACACAATGGATCCTGTGCCGGTTGATGGAAGAACTCCTTCCAATGCTATAGATCCTAGGAATGGTACCTGACCAGCGACAGAAACAGTACCTTCGAAATAGTTCTCTGAACGTATGGATAATCCTGTAGGGGCAAAAGGCGAGAAACTAGTAGTGAACAAACCAGTACCAGTTGAGGCCGCTAAGAAGGCTGGCCCTAAGCCATTTAAACAAGGCATTGTAAGTGGAGCTATTGGTGATACCATTGATAAAGCCCATGGTGAAAGAGGTAAATTCGATTGTGCTGCAGCAATATTATCTGTCAAAGCTACATTTGCTCCAGACAACAAAGGTATAGATCCAGGATAAGATAGTAAGGGTGCCTCATATAATGTTTCGATTATTGGACTATGAATGCATTGTCCAGAAATGTTCTGAAACAAAAAGAACTTACATAAATGTATAAATAGTGACTTCCCGTTTTTTTACATTGGTTGTTTCTCAGTCGATTTTCTGACTTAAATAAATCATAGAAAAATAGATAACTCCTTCATATAAAATTCCTTGCAAACCAATAGTATTATAAATAGCAAAACCGATTTTCTAGAGCCCCTTCATCCGACAAGAGATCGTTGATGCGTTTGCAAAATGTGTTGTTTGAAATATACGGCCTTAAGATACCTACTTGATTAGTATCTTTTTCTGCTCTTATGTAACAATTAGGAAAACAACTTCACGAATTTTTTTTTTTATCACTGTTTGGATTTATTGCAAAAAACATTATAATAATGCAAAACTGATACAATGATTTATATAACTAGTTATTTATCACGAAGTTGCAACGTCAACTGATATAATATAATATAATATAATATAATATAATATAATATAATATAATATAATATAATATAATATAATATAATATAATATAATATAATATAATATAATATAATATAATATAATATAATATAATATAATATAATATAATATAATATAATATAATATAATATAATATAATATAATATAGTATAGTATAATATAATATAATATAGCTACATGAATTTGGTGCGTGACAACATATCATTATCCTAATGTTTTTAAATGATCTTATGGCACACATTTCGACGATGATGTTGAAGTGTTATTGATATCTATGTGGTAATTTTCACAACGATGCAATTGGTGCAATGTTGCGATAGTTTTTGTGGAATGATGGGATTTTATTACGAGAAACAAAAGGGTACATACCTGTAGATATAGAACAGCGAACAAGACAGCTCGAAAATCCATCACCAAGTCGTCTAGGAACTAACTCACATCCAAAACTAGAATCCCTTTTAAACAGAGGCCTAGCGAACCAAACGAGAAGAGAAGACGTGACAAAAAATTCTGTTAGGTCACAATTTGACCTAAATAAAGAAAAATAAAGTTTACGTAACACATAAACAATTATACAATATTGCACGAATACGTTGACAAGTGATTGTGTCGTAAATATATTATGTTTCTTAACCAATTAAAGTATTAGGTATATAAAGTATTTAATTTATTATACTTTTTATTACTACAGAAAAAATACACAATGTCTACCTCGGCCCTGATTCTTCTGTGTCTCCAAATCTGTGGTTTGCAGGTATGTTTATGATGACAATCATCATTGGGCTTAGTCGCTCGATTAATCAAAATATTTTTCTTTCTCTTTATAGCTCCCTAGTTAACTAATAAAAGTAAGAATTTGATGATCAAAGTTGTAAAAACTTTAGAAGAAGCTTTTTTATTGTTGAAGCTTGCTGCGAGTGTAACAAGGTGTAGAGGTTTAATGTTTGGCTTTTGTTACAGAATGTATACAGCCAGTGTCTGGGAGCTGGGGCGGCCGGCTACGGTTTCGGGCCGGGCATAGGCCCCGCCGTGGGCGCGTACGGGGCCGGGCTCGGTCTGGCCCCCGGGCTCGCGCTGGCCCCCGGGCTGGAGTACGCGGCGGCGTACGGCGGCGCCGGCGTGGGCGACGTGGCGGTGGCCGGCGAGATGCCGGTGGCAGGCACCACGCTCGTGGCCGGGCAGGTGCCCATCCTCGGCGCCGTGCGCTTCGCCGGGGACCTGCCCGCCGCCGGCGTCGTCACCATCACCGGCAGCTGCGCCTGCGGCTGCGGCGCTCCAGCACCCTATTACTATTAATTAAGTTTGTTGATTATTGATAAATAAATTATATTATATAAAACTTTATTGTTTATAAATTTATTTAAATTTAAAATTCTATAGGTATGTCAGAAAATATGTACATTTCGTTATGTATCTCAAATGGAAAAAACAACTGAATGAAATCACAGACAGACAGACTGACGGACGACCGTCAGTCTATACTTAATAATAATATTGATGGAGTTTGCTGTGTGGACACATCTTAAACGGCGCTAATTAAGACCAACATGGCGAGACTGGCTTCCCTTTCTAGTAGGACTCCAGCTATGCTAAGATAAGGCTCTTCCATCCATAATCTCGGGCCTTTGAGATTTACTTTTAACATACAAAGAGTATCCATTTTAAATTTAACCTAAACGTAAACAAACCAAGAACACCGACATTTTCGCATATTCACTTATTGTGAACACTTATCAATTCGTTCATCTGCATATTAAAGGATAAATCGTCCCCGTAGAACGAAAACTCACCAAATAGCAAAATGGTCAAAATTGAGTTAAGTATGCTGTTGATATATTTGATTTTTTCTCTATCTTTCTGTGTTATCAGTGTATTGATATGATGCTTAGTTTCGGAATTAAATTCAATAAAAACTCACTAACTTTGTGTTTGTAGGCCAACAAAAAAAGTGAAAAAACACTTAATCGACTTAATTAATTTTGACTGCTAATGGAGGCAAAAAGTTAGGTAACTAAATAGGTTTAGGTAGTTTTTGCCCTCTGTACAAGTAATATTTAAAAAAAATCACGAGATCAAAAATTCATTAAATTGGTCTAGTTAGCACTTTATAAAGATTTGCATCGAAGAATGTAATGCGTAAACTCACTAAGGGCATCTATGGAATAAATATGTGACTTTGACAGATTTTGTATGGAACTAATGTCAAAGTCACATGTTTATTCAACAGATAAAAGTTATATGACGATTGATAAACCGGCCCTAAGTCTATTTAGTAACCTTTTCCCTAAGAATATTCCCAAAAAGTGTACCTCTAAACCATATTGATGAGTTTTCAACTTCATTAAAGTAGTGTTAATGTGAATTAGGTACTCTTCGAAGAAGGTTTAATGACTATTGGTATTATACTTCTAGTGCGTATTTATTAGTTTAGTAAACATCAATCTTCAATCATGCGTAAATTTGCATACATGGTCTTTTTAGACCAGTTATAATTACTTTGGGATATGATTAAAGCATCTCATCTCATTCTCGAAATGCATTTTTTTACAAAAATAATAAATATTTTTACTATCTTGCGACAAAAAAATTAAAAATGTTAAAAAGTAAAAAAATGTTTCAGTTTTCGACAAAAAAATACATTTCCAACATGAGTAAAATGTAGTACAATCATATCCCAAAGTTATTATACGTGGTCTTTTTACCCGACTTCGGCGAAGCCAAAAGGAAGGGTAATGATGAAGGGTATGTATGTATGTATGTATGTTCCCTCGTAGCGGTTAAAATACTACACAGTAATAATACACAAATTACTTGCACTTTCTCCACTTTATTAGTTGTTAAACATAAGATTTATTGAAATACACGACCGGTTTCGACTAAGTCATCATCAGGTGTAGGTAGATTTAAAATTTATAAATAATTCGTAAAAATTGTGCAGATAATATTAATGTTGCCAGCTCAGTGAAATTTTTACAATTTTGTGCAGTTTTTTCTACCAAATTATACTATATATTTTTTTTATTATAAACAATTTAAAATAAAAATCAATTATAACACATTATATTGATAAATTAATAACCTAAATAATAATTTAAATGTAATTTCACAGATGTGAACAATTCAATTAATAGTGAAATTTAAAATATCCTTAACTTATAAATAAATTAAATGTCTTGCAATAATATTGAGTTAGAAAGGCATGTTTGGTCATTGATTAAATTTCCGCCTTTTCCATGCTGTAATGTGTTCTTTCTAAAGGAAAACTGATAGATCAACGTTTGCAGAACATTTAAATAGTAATAAACATAATTTTGACCCAGATAAAATCATTAAAAATATATATTTTAATATATTTTAATATATATTTTTATACATATTATATTTTATACTATTCTCCGGATAGCTATTCTCCTGATAGTTATTCTCCGGATAGCTATTCTCCTGATAGCTATTCTCCGGATAGCTATTCTCCGGATAGCTATTCTCCTGATAGCTATTCTCCGGATAGCTATTCTCCGGATAGCTATTCTCCGGATAGCTACTCTCCGGATAGCTATTCTCCGGATAGCTATTCTCCGGATATCTATTCTCCGGATAGCTGTTCTACAGATAGCTATTCTCCGGATAGCTATTCTCCAGATAGCTATTCTCCTGATAGCTATTCTCCTGATAGCTATTCTCCTGATAGTTATTCTCCGGATAGCTATTCTCTAGATAGCTATTCTTTAAGATAGCTATTATGTAGTTAGTTTTTAATGCTTCACTTCCCTGATATTAATTCGAGGGGATTGTTTTCTTTTTATTTTGTCTTATTATTACATTGCCATTTGTCACCAACATCGTCCTACTCGTACAATCGTCTTGCATCTCTATCTTATATTTTCTAATCCATGTCATCTTTTCTATTATTTTATTACATTCCTACTCCTTATTTCTACCATTTACATCTCTTATTATTACTGTACAAAAGTCTAGGAATGCCTCTTTTGTTTTTATCTTTGCAGATTTCTTATATGTTACCTATCACGATGGTAGTGTCCAACTCATGCTCTAAGTTATATCTCTTAGCGTCATAAATTGGACACTCCACCAACAGGTGAGGCATGTCTTCCTCTTTGGCGGGATCGCATGCGCGCGATGGGCTCTCTTTACATCTGAACCTGTATAGGTAGCTAGAGAGCTCACCATGCCCAGTAAGCGCCCGCGTTAGCTACATGTTGGGGGCTACCTTCTTTATTAAATTATGTGCCCAGAATACATCCTCCACAAACATTTTGGTTCCTTTTGCGGTCTCTCCTTCGCAGTATCTCCGGTCCCATTCACGAAGAGATTCCTGGCGGATTTGTCTCTTCGCGAATGACACCGGACATAGATCATAGTGCGGTTTGGTTTTTACCCTCAGTGCTGCGTCCTTGGCTAACAGGTCGGCCCTCTCGTTCCCTTCCATCCCGACGTGTGCCTTGACCCACAAGAGTAAAATATCTCGATTCTGTGCGCGAAAGCGCACTGTAACAACCCGGGCTCTAGAAACACGACTGCGGCTATCTGCTGGTACACGGGTGAGTGATCAAACCATACGCGATCGACTTTAAGAAGATGGCTAATGTTCTAAACATATGCTGTTTAGCTAAAACTTACACGGGTTCATTGGGCAACGAGATAAAGGTACGCTTACGAGTATATGGTCTGGAATGAACAGTCGTCAGGAGCACATAAAAGCGAATACCTCAATAAATTAATTTCATTAAAATGTATTTTCGGTATGTTTTTTAAAGTTAAATAAACAATTTAACTTTAATTTTTATTGCTGATTATGCTATAACAATTTCTACGCCTCTTACCTTAATATATTTACACTAAAAATAATATAAATTAAAACTTTTTGCTTATAGCTCATAAAAGTCTTAAAATATGGTATCTCTATTTTGTTTTAAGTACATAATTTCACTATTGTCAATTATAACATAACATTGTATGTTATCAAAATAATATTTTAATTTAATTAATTCCATAAATAAAAATAAAACTAAGTAAAGTATTGTTTTTTTATTAATAAAAGTTAATTTTATCTTTTCACCAAGTGTAACATGTTCCCTTTTGTTACATTAGTTTTTATGCGAAAGATGACTAAATACATTTAACAGGCAATAAAATTGCGCTTATGACAAAAATACTTTGTGCAAAAACTAACTAAATCGGTTTTTATGGAATAGGTATCTATTAAAATAAATAATTTAAAATCATTTAAATTGTAGCTTAAGTAATTCTGGTACACCATCTAAGCAATGTCATAAATAAAAAGTTTATATCTATTACCATAAATCTACTAGATTTTTTTCAATATTTTAAAACTTTAAACGCTCGTAGCACAAAATTACGAAAAAGCTATCTGGTGAGTTTTCATTCTACGGGGACGAAATATACTTTATCTATCGATATGTCGCAGTCATCTTATTGAATCTGGTTATTTAATTGAATCACTAGGCGGTTATATAATGGCATCAAACAGCTCGTACAGATAGCAATGTGTTGATATATTTTTTGATCAATTTACTTTAATGTTCGTTTTATTAGTACTCATTCGGAAATTTCGAAGTTTAAAACTAAAATATTAAATAGCTGTCCTAGTCTCGGATTCTAAAATTTGTTGGTAAAAACAGGATTCAATGAAAGCGCTAGTCATTCAATTAAATAGCGGATTCAATCAGATGACTGCGACAGATACATAGTCGCAAATAATAATTAAGCAATGTATTTCCAATTGGCATATCTGCCATGTCTATGGTTGTGTCATATTTAAACGGGACGTTTTTATGAGAGGTACAGACATTGGGCTATTTGCCCTCTTTAAATGTAAACCAAATTGTCACTAGGCAGTATAATTTTCGGTTATACAGAGTGTAAAAAGAGCAGTCACTATAACTTTGAGATACGATTATACTACCTTTCCTCATTTTGGAAATGTATTTTTTATATTTTATTTTGCCAAAAACGAAAATATATTTTTTTTAACATTTCACCATTTCTTATTTTTTTGTCGCAAAAATAACAATGAGGCAAAGAATTTTTTTTTTAATTTTTGTAAAAAATAATGAAAAAAATACATTTCTAGAATGAGAAAAGTATAATTATATCTCAAAGTTATAGTGACTGCTCTTTATACGCCCGTTATATTTTCATTTTCCGTATCACTTTCAAAAAGTCTGCTATACATTAGCAGATAGAATTAATATTATTAAGTGTTTTTTTTTATAATATGAGTATTTGTTGAATTGAGTTTAAATATTATGTATACCATGTAGACATGGGCGCCGCGCCGGGATCGCCGCGCCGCGCTGATTTCAGACGTCGCCGCCGCCGCGCCGAGATTTTAACGGCGCGCCGAACGGTTCTAGTGGCGATTATATTCCTATGAAAATGTTTACAGTTTCTGCTATCAGCATGCCAAAATGACAATGTGTTATTTCTATTTTGCGAACGGGACTACTTGACTAGTACACGTGCGCCGAAAATCTCACTACACTAAGGGCGTGTTTCACCAAGCACTGTTAAAGTATAATCGCCACGCTTGGCAGGCAGGTTGGCGAGCGATGTCTGAATCCGGATGTTAGAGAGCTCCGTAACCGTAACCGAAACTATCGGATATCCGATATAAAAAATTATCCGAAACCGAAATAATTTCATATCCACATCCGTATCCGAAATTTCATATCCATTTCATCCCTGGTCTGAACTAATGTGACCTCTATTAAAGGAAGGTGCAATAGAAGTTAGTGATAAAAATTACTGACGTAATTCACGGGTTAGATTTTATCCTAAATTTATTATATTATTTAATTTCCTAAAGTAAAGCTGTCATAATCTTCGTCCACCTGTACTTCTATGCTCTATCTTCTAATATCTATGAAGTAATGCATCTTACCGACGCGTCACGTTCCGCTGATATGTATTGCGTAACGTTTCAATGACTGTGATCATCGATAATTTAGTTCATTATGTAATGTGATATATCACGTACCTACCGATCGCATCTCTATACGACATCGATGTATTATTCTAGATTGTTCAACTTTAACTTTGTCAGAACTTTAATTTTACTTTTAACCAGGGATGAAATGGATATGAGATTTCGGATACGGATACGGTTATGGATATTAAATTATTTCGGATTATCCGTTTGTTTCGGATAATTTCAGTTACCAATTATCAATTTTGGTTTCCTTTTTTCAGTAGCAATACTTTCATTTCGGATTCGGTTACGGATATTTTTTATATCGGATATCCGATAATTTCGGTTACGGTTACGGTGCTCCCTAAAATCCCTAATGCTTCCGTGGTCCAATGGCTTAGAACTCACGAATCCGAAGGTCGTGGGTTCGATCCCAGCGTCGGTGTTGTTTCAAACGACTAAACTAATTATTTTTCAAATTCTGGGGCTGATCACCTGGTTGTTGGACGATAATGATAATGCACGCGTCGAATAGGAATGTAAAAAGATCTCTCACGAATGTCGTTCATACGTCCCACTGGATGACGAGAGTGAAGGAAGAGACTATTCGATAACTCATATGTCTGGTCTGGTTTCAAAAAAACCGGCTATCGTAACCGAAATACACGTGGAACTATAATAATTATTATTATTTTTTTACAACTATATCTTTCGCAATGTAGGATTTCAACCAAACGGGTTGCCTATTTCGAAGACATGTTTTACTTATTTACAGAAATTCCCAATTTTATAGATAAGATTATAAAAATTAATTCAACAAGATATAAAATTATTACACTTTAGGTACATCCAAAAATGTTTCCGTGCATTTAAAATATTATAAATATAATATTCAATAATATTCATACAATCTAATCTTATTATCAATTCTTTTCAAACATATTTTATTTTGTCTACTTTATTTTATATCAATGTTCGTCCTTTCACAATGTAAGATTTCATGTTATAAAATAATTTATAAGAGTCGCGTTAATTTAATCACAAATAGTTTAATTTTACAGTAATAATGGTTCGGGGTGCGTCTGTCTGTCTGCTCCTTTGTCTTTTACAGGTAAATTAATTATCTGAACTTCTTAAGGCAACTTATACAATCATACAAACAAAACTTAAAAAAGTTTAGCTGACCTTTATCTCTTTGGAATCTGTATAGAACTTTATTCGTGTACCGTTTTGGTTTGTGACAACCAATATGTACGTTTGTACTTACTCGATTTACCTTAACACTATATTTATAATTTACAGAGGGCTCTTAGTCAGTTCACAAACGGCATCGGACTAAATGGACCAATCAACAACGGCTTGAACAACTTCGGCAACGGGCTTGGACTTGCCAACAACGCCATAGCTGCCACTGCCAACGCCGCCGCTGCCAATGCCGCGGCTGGCAATGCGTTGGCATCGGGAATTGTGCCAGGACCTGGCGTACAAATTGGAGGACCTGGATTACCATTCGCTGGCCCCGGTTTTCCAATAGCTGGACCTGGCCAGCCAATTGCAGGACCTGGCGTGCCAATTGCTGGTATGCCTCAAGTGGGACTCGGTGATGTAGTCGTGGGTGGCGAGTTGCCAGTCGCTGGCTCGACTGCAGTGGCTGGTAACGTACCAGTAATTGGCTACGTGAATTTCGAGGGTGTCGTGCCAGCCGGTGGCATCGTAACCCTTGCCAGTAACTGTGGCTGCAACGGCCAAGTTGCTTATTAGTTTTAATTGTTGTTTTAAATTAAATTATGTTGTTAATATAAACTGGTATTTTTGTATTCTTTATTCATACATACACAAAATTCCGGCTATCCCTTTCCATCTTTTACATACGCTGTATTTTTACCCGACTTCGGCGAAGCCAAAAGGAAGGGTAATGATTTTGGCAGTCTATGTATGTTTGTATGTATGTATGTATGTATGTATGTATGTATGTTCCCTCGTAGCGGTTAAACTACTGGTCCAATTTTAATAAATAAAGTGTCAATCGATTCGTAGTGGTCCCGCGAGTAACATAGGCTACATAATTTTTAGAAAAATTTTGGATTTTGAAAATTATGTACTCAAAAACTATCTCCAAAAAAAATTAAATTAAGATAATTGTATCTCTCTTGGCGAGCACATTACAAATATGTATTTAAATTTTTAATTAATTATGATATTTTATTGTTTAATTCAAAATAAACTTTTAAAATGCGGTCGAACAAATAGTATCTAGGAGTTGTTTAGTTACTTTCTATGTGTTAATTTAGTGAAAATATAATTTTATAGTTTATGTGAAAACAGAAAAATGTAAAATAAAATAAAAGTTAAAATACTATAACCCGACTTCGAAAAAAAGAGTCTAAAAAGGCTGAAACAAGAAAATAATTAAATTTGAAATCCAGATATGCATAGGTACAGATATGGTCAAGGTAGAGCCGTGGTCGTACCCGCTATTGGGATTGTATTTTTCAACAGCAGACGAGTATTATAGATTTGTTTAGCGGGTACGACCACGGCTCTACCTTGACCATATGTGTACCTATGCATATCTGGATTTCAAATTTAATTATTTTCTTGTTTCAGCCTTTTTAGACCATTTTTTGCGAAGTCGGGTTATAGTTTTTTTTAACTTTTATTTTATTATCTTACTTTTTTTTATCGAAAACTTAATTTGTTTAATTTTGCCGATTATTCTTAGATATTTTTGAACGGGCAAATAACTCACTCCCACCAAAGTAACTCCTGTGTAGACAGGGTCGACCCTTTGATAATATGATCTCAGGGCTGTCCGAAGTCTAGGGACCTGCGACGAAATCAATCAGGCGAATGGAGAAGTAGGAAGTGTTCCAGCTTATTCTTAGACAGGCAATCAGGATTCAAGATTCCAACGCTATTTATCGCTTACCAAGTTCGAAAACAAAATTAGTGTGAATGGAATTTGACATAAGCTTCGCTAAATGACGAGTGAATTCGTATGTCATTTAACGAAACTTATGTCAAATTCTATTCACATTCATTTTGTTGTCGAACTTCGTATGCGTAAAATAGCGATGGCATCTTGCATTAGGGCCCAGGGCCCTAATTCTCAGGCCTCGAACTTAGTTTTTACTATCGGTCTGTCCCGCTCATGCAAACGAGATTTACCGCGCGTGCGAGCGGGATATACTAATATTCGGAACTATGTTCGAGGCCTGAGAATCGCCGCCCTGGCTTTAAAAAAATATAGTAAGAACAGAGGTTCTGTAAGAAAAATGTATAGTTACCTACAACGTAAATTATATTTCTAGTCAATTTGTCTACGGTATTATTTTATTTTCTATCTCCGATGAAAACAAAGCGATGTGAGTGTAAAGCTTAAAAATTAAAAAATTCTTACTAAGTCGGAGGGTTAATTCAACATTAAAATTTTTAACCCCCGACACAGAAACGACGAGGTGTTATAATTTTGACGTGTCTGTGTAAATGTGTATGAGTCTGTCTGTGGCATCGTAGCTCCCAAACAGATGATCCGATTTTAATGTAGCTTTTTTGCTTGCAAGGTATATCAGTCGAGAGTGTTCTTAGCTATGTTTGGTGGAAATCGGTTCAGGTCTTCAAAGTCGGTCGTTTGTTAGGTGTAATAGGAATGTTACACGCTAAGTCGTGGTTTTTTTTTTGTGTTTACGGTAATTGAGTAATATTGAATAATAATTTTTGAAGTTATTTTGATAGCAGAACACACTTAATATAAAAGTGACCAAGCTCCATTACATCCCCAGTGAGACTAATAACATAATATTAATTTAGCAAGCAACGAATATTTTCATAATATTATAAACAAAAATTTGACTAACGAAATTAATTATTAAGCATAGTACTAACGTATGTAATTGTTTTTTTTTTCAAATATTTTTTGTTTTCGATAAGGTCTAGACAACTAATTACTTAGGTAAGTAGTTGGTCCTGCCAGCATTAACAATAATAATATTGTCTAATAATAATCTTTTTTCAGTTGTTTTGTGTTCTATATATTAGCTTTATAAGGAATTGGTTAGCAATGACGTAGCAATTTGAGTCTCAAATATTATGTATCTTCATCTATTTTGGAATGTGTACTTTGAAGAATTTAAATATTATTTATCAAATTAATTTTAGTTTTAACGATCTGTGTAGTGATATTTTTTTTATTGCAACCATAGAATGTTTTTATTAAATACTAGCTGTGCCCGCGACTTCGTACGCGTGGAAAAGTGATTTAGGGCCCTTTAGTATTTTTAAATATATTTTTTGTTTATTGGCGCAACCGCTGACAACTTTCGCTAATTTAATAGTTACTTCCCAGTGTATCCTAGTGTTGATCCCTATCCAGCAAGTCACGTACCCGGCAAGCCTCTTGGTATGCAGGGTATAATAATAATATAGTACCTACCATCCTTTCGGAGCTCGACAAAAGAAGTAGGTCTTCGAACAATATGTAGAAATCAGCAAAAGTATTCGAAGTTAGGATAATATTATTCGAATGCACCGTATAGACCCAGCCAATTTTTCACGTAAATTTAGTAAAAAACTTCGATGTCCGTCTGTCTGTCTGTCTGGGTGTCAAAACTTTAACACGTGTAGGTATCAAGCTAAAAATCATAATAAATACTCAGGATCTTCTGTCCCTTCTGGCTGTAAAAAAAACAGACTTCTTAGCCACATCTACCCAAAGATTCAGCCGTTTATGTCGCTAATTTTCGTAATTTTCGACACTCCAAAGGGAACCAAAACCTAAAGGTTTAAATCATCCTCCAATATGTATTTTGAAAAAATATTCAATGTACAGAATTGACCTCTCTACAGTTTTATTATAAGTATAGATTTGCAATAAAAACTTGTCATAATCTTGTACTTATTTTATTTTTAATGAATTAACATAATTTACACTTACACTATTCAATAAATAAATTAACTAAATCACTTCTTATTTACACAGCAGTCGTGGCCGCCCCAGTCTTGCTACAGCTGTAGTTGACAGCGGCAGTACCATCTGTAGGCACGTTACCACTGACAGAAACTGTACCATAAATTGGAATCTGTCCGTTAACACTAACGGTGCCACCCACTTCTAAAGCATCAGCTTGGACTTGAAAACCGAATCCTTGAGGTCCAGGAGATCCGCTAGTGATAGTAAAGGAACGTCCATCTCCTCCCAGGTCAAAAGTAGCTACGTTTCCGTTGACACTAGATAAAGTATTACCAGCTAGACCTATTAGGTTTGAAGCATCATTGGCTTTTGTTAGTGCAGCGATTTCATGTCCATTCGATATTCTTTCGTTGATGAGCGTATTTGCTGCTCCTTTATAGTTGTTAGTTGCAACGTTGTTTGTAGGTAAGCCGGCGACTGTATTCAATTGGTATATGCCTGGAATGTTGCCTGATCCTGCTGTATTTGATCCATATGGGATGACTTGCGCCGTTATAACCTGTAAAAAGTAAAAAATAATAATTTTCTATGCTTCTTCATCATTTATTTTATATATTTATTAATTTGATTGATAGGGTACAAATTTTAATAAAAGTTATACTTACATGTACTGTGATAAAAATTATAGCAAAAGAGTGCAGCATTTTGCGTTTCAGTTCAGCCATCTTGCTTAACTTTTTACTAATAACCCGTTCGAACTATCGTTTTGCCTTTTAAGTTAAAATCTTATCAAAAATATCTACGTGACGATAATTTTGTAATAAATTATGTAAGTATTTTGTAATGTAGGTAACATAATATTTAATGTTGAAGGCCTTATCTCACATGTCGATTAAGTTAATCACAACATGCCTTTTGCGTATTATAATTGTAGGTAAGTAATATTATTGGACGATTTTAAAAATTCCTGAGGCTTAGTAGTAGCATATTTAATAAAGTACACTTGCTAATTGCTAATAGATAGAGACTTACTTTGGGTTGAAATAATTTTAGCCAGACTAGCGCATCCATTCTCGAGTTAAATTAGAGTTAAAAAAATACAATTTTATTCAGAGGTATTTAGCGGACTAACTTGATTTTATTAGATATAAATCAAAGCAGGTAAAAAATAATAACTATGACAATATTATGTAGAATCAGCTTAAACAATTTTATTTATAGACTAGTCGCAACGATTTTCACTGATCCAGAAACTGGTACAATACTAGGTGCTCCATTGTTCCTGTCTTCTATACCATTTTCACTTGGGTCACTTTCATCAGGAGCATATTTGTTAGTTGGCGGTACGGGAATAACTTCACACGGTATATTCGACTGATGAGCAACGTTTAGAATCATAAGATTGCGAAGAAGTTGTCTTGTGTCATCTGTAAACAGTTAAGCATAAATTGTATAGAACATGACGTTATCATTAATCAATCAATCAAAATACGAATTGTATATTTAGTGCAAACAATATTGAGCAGTTTATAAATAATAATAGCATATTAATATAATTAATATAACAATAACATAGCAAGGCAATATTTTTTTTTATTTTGATAGAGACTCACCATTTAATGTCAACGGCTCCTTACTTTGTGGTGGTTCGTCAGTTGTTTTATTTGGATCATTCGTTATTGGTGGACGAACTGGGTAAAATGGTAGTGGTCGGTACATTGGATATGGAGGAGGTACAGCTAAAACATATAGAGATAAAATGTATGTACGAATGAATCCCTGTACATAAATATAGTAAAAATATTTCTAGAGACTTATAAAAAATAATGGATTGAAACCATTTACCATTAGTTGTCACCGGAATTATTGGTTGATCTGATTCCTCAGAAGAAGATGGATCTTTCATCACCGCTGGAAATATTGGATATAATGGGACTGGTCGATAGTATGGATATAAAATTGGTCCACCTGTAATAAAATATTCTAACGTCACAGCTATATTTGTAAGTTAAATATACGATCACAAAGTCTAGGTGTATTGATTATTGTTTAATAAAATCAAATACTACATAACTCACTGTAGTTTGACCTCGAGTCTTCAGGATGTTCTGATGTATCAGAAGAGTTTGTATCATTAGATGCATTTTCCGCAGGCGGATAAATTGGATACAGGGGGGCTGGTCTAAACATTGGATGAAAAACCGGCTCGCCTACAAAGTAAATGGAATTAAGCAAATATTGTTTTGTATTCTTAAAATATTTTATTCAGTGAATAAGTGTCTAGGATTAAGTAGATTATACCTTTATTATTCACTATACAACCATATCATATGTATGTATTAAAATGACAAGGATACCTGGAATCATTGATCCGAAGTTTCCCAAAATATTAATAGTACCACTAGCCCGCACTGGTCCTTCAATTACAGGTTCCTCATTCGGAACTATAATAGTATCGTTAATATCATCAATAACTGCTTCAGTTAATGTAACTTCGATTTCCGGTTCTTGTTCGTTGATAAAAGGAATTGTAATATTTGGATCTTGGTCTGCACGATATTCATCATCTAGTGTTATTTCATCTACTCTAATAGGTCCGATTCCATTTGATGATATAGGTATTGTAATTTTGATATTCTGTCATACAAAAAAAAAAACAAATATTGTACATGTTTCTTCTGGCTTTCGGGAATTATCGTTTCATACAGTAAAAGAAGATGTTCTTTTATACTAATGCACAATATTGCAGTTAAAACAAGCACACATATTGAAAAACTTACCGCTGTTTTATTTTCTTTATAATTTATATTGATTGAATAACATTCCGTGCTCTAAAATAAATACACGTTTAGTATCTGTTTCTATATAATTAAAGGCAAATGTGAAATTAACAAATTTGAAATTACCAAAATTAGCAGGACTTGCAAAATACCAAAATATATGAACATTGTGAATTGCTCAATATTCTTGTTACAAAATGTTTATTAAAATGGTGGCACGTTTTTAGTTTCGCTTATTTATATTGAAAACACTTATCAATCATTTAAAATTAATAAGCGCACTGTTACACGTAAAAAAGATAGTCCAGCTTGTGAGAACATTTTCCTAAAGAACCTTACAAAATATAATTCCATAAAAGTGATTGACTAGTTCCCTAATTAGATACACCCCAGAATGTGTTTAATGACTATTATTATTATTTTAATTGCACCCCATTGTAACAGCAGAGTGTATATATTAATCACCTATCATAGATTATAAGATCATCATGTTCTACATTCTAGCAATAAAGCAATTTGATAAGCAATAAGTAAACCCGCAGCAAATTGATTGCTATATGATGCTGATTTGAGCCTCACATTTCTTTGGATCAAAACAACACAGTATTTAATATGTTAACTTATTGCTGGAATTTAAATTAAAAGCGTCTAACATATATAATTTTATCAATATGATAATAATTTATCAACACGTTCTATCTGTCTGCTTCCCGTTACTAATAGTAGGGTACCTATTCTATTCATACTCATATTCTTCATTTATATAGCAAAATAATGATAAATCACGGTAATATCTGTATGTACATCACCGTGATTTATTTTATCTCACTACAATCTTACAAGTTAAACATTTTAAAGTATTGGTACCAAAAAAGGCAGGTTTTTAGTTTTATCATTATATTTTTTTAATAAGTTAAATTTTAAGACCAAGACATAAAATGCGGTTGACTTCCTTCCTTAACATCGTCGTATTATGTTTTTCCTTCATCTACGTGACCAAACTGAATTATACCACTTTCGAAATTGATTTAATTATCTTTCATTTTAATGTTTTATATTATTCTTAGAAACAATCAAGGACTTTCTTACAACATTTTTCATCAGAGGATAAATCAAAATCTTTTGTATGTTCATAGATCAGGACTTATTAACTAACACTGTGCACTTTTAGAGTTCTATGTATTTACTTTCAAAAGTCACAGGTTTGCAAAAATGCGAAAACAATTGGAACATTTTTAAGCGACTTAAAAATAGAGGAGGTTTCTCAATTCGACCATATATAATATTATTATGCATTTTTGCAATAAGATTTATAGAAAGGACTGGTCTGAGATGAAAGTTTTAATTGTTTATAGATTTTTTCACGATTTCGTGCGCGTAAAAGGAATTATGTCTGTTTTAATATAATCTATGTTTCTTTTCTCCATTTAATATTTTAATATAAACTAAATTCATATATTTTTATTGAGAAGGAATTGTACAAAAATGTTTTCTGAACGTCGTTTCTATAATATGATGCCTACCACCACTTTGTGTCTTTAATAATAAGCATAATAGGTATAAGGTCAATAAAACACTGAATACGTTGTGTTCAAATAATTTAATTAATTTATTAAATAATTATACTAATCAGTCAATTCAAATACTCTTATGACTAATATCTGTTGACTAAACGTTTTGTAACGTCAGCGTTTTCGACGAGGTTGTACGAAGCTAGCGCAAATTGAGCTATGTTAGCCAATTGCGTTTTGATGTTCTCTAAAGTACTACCTAGACCTTTTCTACTTTTTCTCCTAAATTCATTATCATAGGGCAAAGTTGTTTTTACAAAATTATTTACTTCATTAGGTATCACTTTATCTTTAATGTTCACATACGGTGACCATTGTATGTTGTTTGGCAAGCCAACCAACTGATCTTGGCATACTCTAGGCGTGCCAGGTGGTGGCACATTCACAAAGTCTGATGATACTGCTGGCACCTTCACAAGATTTGATGTGGCTGGCACGTTGACAATGTAAGAAGATGGCACGGTAAACCGCTCATAGTTGGGTGATATTTGAATAATCTTGCATGTGATTGGCTGGAAAATACAGTTTTATTAGTATGATTGTTAATCTAATTCTTAAAAAAAAGTAAATTCATATAACATACCATAGCAAAGAATAAAACTTGCAGAACTATGAAAATGAACATCATTTTGAAGAGCTTGTCTAGTAAATTATGATTTGATTGTAAATTTATTATGATACTTATACAACACTTGGTAATATCACCAGACTATCAAGATGTAATTTCATCATTGGTATCTTATCAATAATTAAGCAATAAAAATCAGAAAGAAAATGCGTAATTGAACAAATTAGCACCTTATATTAAGTATACAGTCAACTGCAAAATGTCATATAAACTAAGTTTCTTTTGTTATTGGCTTATGTATTCAGAATTTGACTTCTTTAGTAGTAGTAGTAGTCAATTTTGAACCAAATACCTACTACTTAAATCTTCAGCCTTTTGATTGTTTTCATATTACATATAATGCTGAATATCTTCTACCCGACAGCGAAGCTAAACTAAACAATCGGATTTAATAGATATGTATGACTTGTGAGATAGATATTCGATATTATGTACCAACATAGTGTTTTCATGCGATTTCCAAGTCAATTACTTACTACTTATTTAAAACATAAAACATTTTTAACAATATCGATAATCTTAAGATCACTATAACATGTTGTTAGACCGACCGACTAACCCCAACTTGGTATCATATGGATCTCATAACTTTATACGTTAGAAGAACTAAATAGCAAGAAGTTATGTTTTTTACAAGTTATGTTCTTGTTACTTTAAGATGTATCCCATCTTCTATCAAATGGGATTTACCCAAATTGGTGTCTTTACCCAAATACGAATTAAACTACAAACTTTGAAGTTTGAGTAATTTTCAGACAATTTGAATAGCTTTCATGTTAAATATGTTAAACATTTCTCCTTTCGTTTTTTTATTTGTGTACTTTGATAACGAAGAACCCGAAAACCTTTGCGGGTTCGCCGTGCGCAACTAGTCGCTTTATTAGCTTCGGTCGGTTTGAGGAAAAAAAAGTAACGTTATCGATAACGTTACGAATCCGTAGTATACTCTTTTATATAAAAATTGCTGTTCGTTAGTGTCGCTAAAACGTGAAAACGGCTGACACGATTCGGCTATTTTTGGTCTGAAACATTCGTGGAAGTCCAGGGAAGGTTCAAACGGTGAGAGGTTTGTATGCTCAACGAAGTGGGCACGGTAAAATTAGTATGATATAATAATTATTGTTCTTGCCTAGTGCCTACCCCAGTAAAGGCTTGTATAAATATGGAAAGCGGCACTACATATTGTCGCAGAACCGCGTGTAGAGCCTTACTATCAGTTTTTCTCCCTCGGGCAGTGATTCCTAATTAAGGGGTATAGTGTCAAAACCCACTAAAACGTACTTTTCAAAAATATCACAGGATACAAAAAATGTTTGAGCTTAATCGGATTTTATACTGGTGTGCACTGTTATAGGGGCTTTTGATTTTGAATCTATTTTTGGTGATTTCTGCATATTTTAGCGGGTTTTGGTACGAAACTAACCAAGCATTTCAAAGCAATTTTTCCAAGGTTTCCAACGGTGCTATTACCTCAAATTTGGTCTAGAAGCATTATAGCAGATTTTGGTTTTATACCCCTCAATTAGTTTTTACTGTGTACCACAAAAAAGGCCTCAAACCTGTGTACCCCTTATTGTAGTTGTGATAAATAAAAAAAATATTTATAGTTGGTGTTATTGTTACTGATAGCGGCGCTCTTGATGCAACTTCCTGTACCCCTGGGAGTACGCGTACCACTAATTGGAAAACACTGCCCTTAGGTTAATAATATTATTATCATCTATATTTATCTAGAGATATTGTTTATGATATACCTACTTACTTTAAGGTAAGATGACGTGACGACTTAGATGCATCTCAGGCTGGCCAGCGATGGTACAGAAAAGAGATAACTGGAAGACCCTGGGGAAGTCTTTGCTGCTTTACTGTTGCCAGTTGCATTAATAAAAAAAATACTTACTTATAGATTATTAGTAACCACATATTGTTTTATACTGTTATTATAAGTAGTTCAACGAAAGCAGTAAGATTAAAGAGACTTTTTGACCAAATGTTCTATTTTAATTAAATATCTTTTTTAATTCTTTAAAAAACTGCTGCTTCATTCAAACTAGCTATGTGGTTGCAGGATATTATAATAAAAAAAAATTCTATGGTTTCAGAAATAAGATAAATCCAAATCAGACCAATTTTATATTTCTTAAACTACATTTCAATAAATACTTAAACAAGAGAGTAACACTAAATTAATTTACACTAAGTTCAGCTTTAGACCCGTGACACCGCCAGGAATTTTCTCGCTGACACCATTTTTTGGCGCCAACTTCAAAATTCGTACGTTTTGTTGATTTCGCTCGTTATTTAATGCATTGTTGGCAAAGAACCGCGGACCAGTGGAGCCTACGTCAGTTGGTTGTCTTTTGTTTATAATTCTCGTCGGGTTGCGGCTTCTCAGAATATATTTGTTGGTGTTCTGAGGTGTTCGTAGTGTATATTTTTGATTCTGTGCTGATATTCTTGGGAAATTGATGATCTGTTGTGTGGACACTTTTTGCACCTTCTGAGCGGTTATTCCTTCGGGTAATATGAGTTGAGCTGCAATGTTCTGTAAAAAACAAATAATATTTAAATACAATTTTAGGTACCTAATTACTTTTAATCATACATAATTAATATGTTTAAAACGGGCGCAAACGAAATGAAATGCTTACGTTAATTACGATGAACAAAACTGAACACAAAAATATCTGCTTAAACATCTTAAAGAAATAATTAATTACGATTCCAATCGATAGAATGATGGTTGTCTTCAGAAGAAATCTGTTTAAGTACACACAATAATCTCTTCAAATGCCCTTATCACATCACGAAATCGATACCAATTATGAAATGTAGAGATAAATATCATTCCAGTAAGTTACATCATTTTTAAGTAATAGTCGATTGTAATAGTTAACACAAGTCATATTATCATTATGACCGCGTATTTTAATACATAAACCAATAGTGAGAATATACACCATAATATTCAAAAAATATTATCATATATCTACGGTCAAATTGAGAAACCACCTCCTTTTTTGAAGTCGGTTTTAAATTATTTAAATAATTTCGCAAGTCTCTTGAAAGTGCAAAAGTCAACAAAAGTAAAGATGTGACGTACGACGATTAGAGCTGCCAATGACTCAGAAAGTGCGCTTGCTGTAATTAGTTTTTGTATACATATTATTATCATTTGTAATTTTTTTTTCTATGGACGCTTCACACCACGTCAATCTGGCCCTGTGCTGAGTATCCGAAGAACTTGTGTTACTGGTACCAGACAACGGAAATATATTTAATACTTTTATACTATACACATATTTAAGATTTTTATTATATTATACATACATGACCCAGGAACATTGAAAACTTTTTGTTCCCTCGGCGGGATTCGAACCCGCGACCTCTCGTTCGAGCACCAACGCGCTCAACCACTGCGCTACGGAGGTCGTCATTTGTAATTAAATTCAAGAACAGGTTTTTTTTAATAAAACAAAACATATTATTAAGTATTTTAAATAAAACAACAATATCCGATAAATATTTAATTCTACATCTACAATAAATAGTTTATATGAACGGAGGCGGGATACACCCTCTCTTCAAGAAACAGTCGCAGGAGTAGTCTTCCGTGAATCCTGGGGGAGGTCCACATGAGCAGGTCAGGGCCTTAATTGGGGACGAAGGTGCCTCAGGTGGGGCTGGCTCTGGGCAGCCGTAAATAGAGAATATGGGATCCAGAGATCCAATGGGAGATAGGAGGATGTCAGTGAAGTAGAAATCAGGGCAGGTTCGAAGATCTGTGACGAAGGGTATTGCGGCGCATGGTCGAGGCACCTCACAGACTGATACAGGAATGGGCGAGCTACATACAGGAACTGGTGGGCTATATACAGGAACTGGTGGGCTACATACAGGAACCGGTGGGCTACATACAGGAACAGGTGGGCTACATACAGGAACGGGTGGGCTACATATTGGACAAGGAGGGTTACACAGTGGAGCTGGGGGGTTACACAGTGGGGCTAGGGGGCTACACGGTGGTGCTGGCGGGCTGCATGACTCTCTGAGAGGGTACGAGACCAATAGCTGCTTGCAGTCCACCTGAAAAAAAATGTTTTATTAAAACTTGCGAAACGTTTGATTAAAAGGTTCATAAATTGTAACAAAGAAGAATGAACGAATAAAACAAGAATGGAAACCACATCATCTGCAGATGTGGTTCAAGTCCATTTGGATTGGATCTTATGCCTGGTCGAAAGGCAACTTGTTCGATTGTGCGTGTATCGCCGCAGTCCTCGAAAACGCCCCCAAAAACTTACATTTAAAACGGTCACAGCCAAAACGAACGCTAAGGAATACATCCTACTGACACGAATATTAATCAGGTCACCTTTTTATGTAGGTAAAGTTATTATGTTGGTACACTTCAACGAAATTATTTCCATAATAATTTCACTACTTTCGTCAGCTATTACAATGTTCATATCGTCATTTCGCCACAATAATCAGTAAAGTTTACACGACCTTAAAATGTTTGATTATGTCCGTTTATAGGTAATAATTGAAGACATGAATGGTTGAAGATCACTTAAACAATTTAGAATACGTCGTAACGTATTAAGTACATTAATCTAAAGATCTGTATTCTGTCTACAGAATCAATGTACTTAATACGATACTACATATCCCAAAATGTTTAAGTGACAGTTTAAAATCTGGGTAAAATTTTTTTTCGAAATATTATCACCACCTTCATTCTTTCATGTCTTCAATTATTTTTGTAACAGTAATTTAGGATACCTACTAGTGTTTCTTTCGATTCCTTAGTGATGGAGCAAACGCCCGAGATGGCCAGATCTCAGTCAATAAAGCTGATTTTTATCTGTGCATTTCTCCCAAAAATATTAGATACTTAAGTCATGCAATGTATTACGAATAGCATATCACACACTAAACCCTTAATAATAAAATATTTACTCTCACAGCGGATGACTTATAAGTAGGTATACCGTTGCTGTTACTCATATACTTTGTGTGCAGTGTGTTATATGTTGCATACATATAACACACTGTTTGCAACATATATGTCACACAAAGGCTCTATCAAATTGTCCAAGTGGCACTAGCAAGATGCACAAGCATTGTGTAGATTTTTATTAGTAAAGGGGGTAAGACAATCGACACACTAACGCTACGATATATTCCGCGGTGAACAATTCTTGTTATTATTGGGTATTCTATAAAACATGATATTATTATTTATTATCTAGTTAAATAAACATCTCTAAGAATTGGACCAATGTTATCTCCTTGCAGAACACCCATTCTAATACTATTCTTCAGCATGTAATACAGGATATAAAACGTACCTACGTAGCTTTATGAGTAGTTTAAATTGAGAGCGTCTATGGCATACGTACCTAGTACACCATTGATTCACAGATTTTAGAGGAGCATTCGAGAGGGTACACAGTGTAGGTTCGGTTTCTAGGTTGTTTATATGAGTTTTTGTAGATGTTACTCCTTTTGTGGATTCTAGTAACTAGATGTTAAATAAAAAACCTTTTTTGCACAACTTCGCATTTATTCTGCGTCAGTGACCATCCCGTGTCACTGCGCATAAGACACTGCCATAATAGACAATAATATGTCCCCACAATATTCCCCCCCTTTTTTTTAACAAAAAAAAATTATTAAATCAAAGGAACAAAATATAAGTAACAAAAAAAATTTGATAACAATTTTGAAACATGGTTATACAATATAAACAGTTATATGTATTTCACAATTTAAATCTGATATTTCATAAACAATTTTTCACTTAATTTTTAGCATAATAATGCCTTTACACAAACAAAAAATCACACTCACAAACACTTTGCAGTTTACACATAATTAGCCGCTGACACAGTCGGAATAGCCGCTGCGGCGCCGGCGCCAGGCGCGGCCGGCGCGGCGCGCATTTGCAAACTCTGGTTTGCCTTAAGGGTTTCCTTGCGCAACCACAATCTTATTTTCTGATGTAAAAAGTATTTAAAACCAAATACTATACAAATAGTCAGGACTGCACCCAAAGCTATGATCATGTAACCATAGTTGTCCAATTTATTTTGCACCTCTGCAACTTGACTTTGGTGGGCCACTACAGTAGCTACAGCCACATTGTCTTGGTTCTTGGTAGATTGGTTGCCCATTATAATGATAATGATGGAAAATACAAGGTAACTACTTATGCTTATCTTCAAACACGTAACTTGAATGTAATTCTAAATAATAATGTATCGTTTTAATACCTTCGAAAGTTGTGATTGCGCAACTTACAATAATATGTTATATTGCTAAAATACAAAAAACACATGTACATAATATTTAAATAGTTAGGTCCAGTTTCACCAACGTATGATAACGCTAATCATTTGTTTCAACTCAATATGTCTTTTATTTAATTAGTACAAAAAGTGGATGTTACACAACATGAGTTTTAATCCACCGTTAACTTAAACTTGCTTTGGTGAAACTGGTACTTGCAATTTAATTAACAAAACATTTAATTAACAAAACGTACAGGTCTCCGCGTAACACGACCTGAGCGTGTTGTCACACGTAAGTCGGTGTCATATTCCTTGTCATCTTTTACTGTTGGTAAGAAATATGCAGGTTTTAATCGGTCAATAGATATTTGAACTTTCCTGTTCGGAAACTCAATTTTGTAAACCTTAGGGTTACGACTTAACACACGGTACGGACCATCGTAAGTAGGCTTTAATGGTTTATGCACCTCGTTACGAACGAAAACATATTCACAGTCTTTTAAATCAGAATGAACAAAAAAAGATTTATTACTGTGAGACTTAGGATGAGGTCTGAAACTGTTCAAAATGCCACGCAACTTTTGTACGTATGTGAAATCGTCGCCTGTTGTGACCTCCTCTTTATTAAAAATATCGGACGGCAGGCGAAGTGTTCGACCGTACGTCATCTCGGCTGCACTCAGCTTACTGTCCGTGCGAATAGCTGCTCTAAGTCCAAATAATACGGTTGATAATTCATTAACCCACGATGATGATTTTTGAGTTAGACGCGCTGTTAACGAAACTTTTAAACATCTGTGCCATCTTTCTATGGCGCCATTGCTTTGTGGGTGATATGGAGTCGTTCGGATTTTATTAATACCTAGCAACACCATAAGCTTAGAAAACAAGTCGCTCTCAAACTGGCGTCCTTAATCGCTCGTTAACCTTAAAGGACAGCCAAAACGCGATATCCAACCATCATACACATACTTAGCTACAGTTTCCGCTGTGATGTCCTTGAGAGGAAATGCTTCCGGCCAATGCGTACGTCTGTCAATCATAGTCAGGCAATATCTGAAACCTTCTGACGTCATAGGGAGAGGCCCTACAAGATCTATGTGAACGTGTTCGAACCTTTCACATGATGGAAAAGCTTGCACGACTGAATTAGTATGTCTAACTACCTTAGTGCGCTGACATGCTAAACAATTTTTTGACCAAATCCCAACGTCACGATTCATACACGGCCAAAAAAATTTACTTGACACCATTTTTCTAGATGAGCGTATGCCGGGATGTCCTAAATTATGTATAGTATCGAAAGCTAATCTACGATAATCCTTAGGTAAATACGGCCTAATATTATTCGTCGAAACTTCACAGAAAATAGGTTTGCTACACATGGGCATAACTATTTTCTTAAATTGCGTTTTACTATTAGTGTCACTTACAAGCTGTGAGAGTTCCTCATCAGCGCATTGAGCGTCTGCCAGCTCATCATAATTAAGAGAGGTAGGACAATCTATCGTTTCTAAGCGTGATAATGAATCTGCTACCACGTTGTCGCTCCCTGTAATATGCCTAACGTCGGTAGTGTACTCACTGATAAATGCCAATTGTCTTATCCGCCTAGGTGTTTCTTTTTCGCACCTGGTCTTTTTAAAAGCGTAAACTAAGGGTTTATGATCGGTATAAATATGTAATTGACGGCCTTCTATTAAATCTTTAAAATGACGAATCGCTAAATAGATTGCCAATAACTCGCGATCATAAGTGGAATATTTGGTTTGCGCATCTGAAATTTTCTGAGAAAAATATCCGAGTGGTTGCCACTTATTATTTACGTATTGCTGCAATACCGCCCCGACGCATGAATTTGATGCATCAGTCATTAATGAAATCGGAACGTCACAACGTGGGGCCGACAACGTGACCGCGTCTTGTAAACACGCCTTGCAACGTACAAACGCTTCGTCAGCACTAGGAGTCCATAATATTACAGTTTTATCTTTCTTTTTCGCGCCTCGCAAATAACTATTTAAAATTATTTGATGCCTAACCGCGTTTGGAATGTGAGAACGGTAAAAATTTACCATTCCTAAGAAGCGACGTAACTCGTCTACTGTTTTAGGCTTAGGATAGTTTTTTATAATTTCGATTTTACTATCCAAAGGTCGAATGCCATCCTTAGATACTTCGTGTCCTAAATATTCAATTATTGTTTCTCCGAAACAACATTTACTAAGATTGATAGAAATTCCGAATTGACTAAAACGTTCAAAAACTTTGTGTAAATGTTCCTTATGTTGTTCTACCGACTCTGAGGCTATGATGACGTCATCGATAAAAGTAAATAAAAAATCAAAACCTTGAAGTACCGAATGGTCCATAAAACGTTGATAAGTTTGACTCGCGTTCCGTAAACCAAAACTCATCATCGGAAATTCAAAAAGTCCAAACGGTGTCGTAATCGCGGTTTTTTCGATGTCATCTGGAAATATAGGTATGCAATGGTATGCTCTTATAACGTCAAGTCGGGTAAAAATAGTCTTGCCTTCCAACAGATAAGTAAAATCGTGTAGTCGCGGCACAGGATAGCGATCCGGTATCGTGATTGCATTTAACCGCCTATAGTCTCCGCACGGCCTTATTTCGCCGTTCTTCTTTGGCACCACATGGAGCGGACTAGACCATGGGCTCTTCGAAAGTCGACATATGCCGATCTCTTGCATGACCTTAAATTCATCTTTGACGCGTTTATACTTATCTGGTGGAAGCTGCCGAGCTCTAGCGTGAACTGGAGGACCTGTCGTTTCAATGTGGTGATACACATTATGCTTAGGACTATTCTTAAAATTAACAGGCTTAGTAATATCCGGGTACCTACAAATTATACTCCAGTATGGATGACTTTTGTCAATGGTATTTACAGTGGCTACGGTACAGTTAACAACAGAAGCTGAAATATTTAAATTAGTTATCTTATCTATTAACTTGCGAGACTTTAAATCCACTAACAATCCATATGCAGTTAAAAAATCGGCTCCGAGAATGGGCTGCTTTACATCGGCTATTATAAAATCCCATCGATACGGACGACGCAAATGTAAATTGATCTCTAATGACTTTGTACCGAAGGTCCGAATTTCAGTGCCGTTAGCTGCATAGAGTTTGTAATCGGATATCTTAGAACTATAACAATAACGTTTTCTTACCGGAATTACAGAAACGTTTGCACCTGTGTCCACTAAAAAATTGTAACCACTGTTGTAGTCCATGACACGAAGGCGATGCGTTGGTGAAATTGCACAGATATCCGCCTCACGTACCTGCGCACGTTCTAGTTTCCCTTCTTCCAGGAACAGGGCTGCACACACTTGTTGGCGCGCTCCTTGAACCGGAAGTGGTAGAAACACAGCCAATCTTCACTTTCAGGGTTGCGGCGCTGCTGACTGGGATTGCGAGAGCGGGAACGTTGGCGAAAACGACTAGAGTCTCTTCCTCTGGAAATGCTGCGAGATCTCTCTATATTCGCTATTCTAGCACTCAATTTTGCAATTTCTGCCAAAATTTTTTCATCTCCTCTAATGGGCTGAGACGTGGATAATTCGGAAATCTGTGGCTGCTGCGAAGTCTCCATGATTTTATCGGCCACGGTGGCTAAATTATCCATGTCTCTGGCATCCGTGACAGCCAGTACCGCTCGCACTGCAGTGGGGAGATGACTCTGCCATAGTATTCTGAGTGTGTCATCAGGTATCTTCTCCCTTCCCAGATCACGCATTCGGCGAAGAAGTTGCGACGGCTTTTGGTCGCCCAGCTCCATTTCGCCAATGAGTTTCTGAATTTGGCGATTCTCTGACTCTTCGTAAATAGTCAGCAGCCTACTTTTCAGAGCTTCATATTTTTTCGTGTCAGGAGGCTTAATCAGTAAATCAGTCACCTGCTGTATAGCCTCTTTACCCAATTTCGAGACAACAATTTGAAATTGTGTTTCGTCAGCAACTTTTTGTGGACCTAATACTGCTTCCGCTCTGATGAACCACACCCTAGGTTGATCGGTCCAAAATTCGGGTATACGATTAGTCACAGATATCGCCGACACTTCACTGTACTCCGGCTTGACTTGGTGCGCCGGTCCCTGCTGGGAGGCGGGCTGAGACGGTCCAGGTATCGGATTCATACCGCACTAATACTTTTTTATACTGTTCACTAACAAAAGTCACTCACACGCAAAAAAAATGTTTTCGGGGTCACCAATGTTACTCCTTTTGTGGATTCTAGTAACTAGATGTTAAATAAAAAACCTTTTTTGCACAACTTCGCATTTATTCTGCGTCAGTGACCATCCCGTGTCACTGCGCATAAGACACTGCCATAATAGACAATAATATGTCCCCACATAGACATTACAAGTACCTATGTACAATACGGACGCTCTAACAGTGAAGGAAAACATCGTGAGGAACCACGCATTGTTGGCCCCAGACGTATTTCTTTGGACTAGACTACATAATATGTTGTCAGAATGTCGTATGTGTGGGCAACCAACGTAATATACGTTTCAATTATAATATTGGCTACCATGCAAGGCCTTTACTAGCTGATTTTAGACTTACTACTTGTACAAACCTGTGTCCAATGAAACAACCTAAAATCCTTAACAAAATTAATTGGTAGGTAATAGGTATATCCGTGCTGGAGTAAGAATAGAACCTCGTCATTATCATCTTTCCCGTGGGTATCGCTAAAGGTGACAGAGGGTATAATATATATCCGGAAATGGCTGCAGCATTAAAGCGGACTTCGTTATTATTTTAACAGTGCGCTCGCCAACCTGCCGAGTGCTGAGCGTGGCAAGTATATAGGCAAAAACCTCCCGATAAATACTTTAAGGTAGGCTTATGTCTAACAGCGGACGTCGTATTTGAAACAACGACGTGAAGTGTGTAAAACTTTATCCTTAATCTGAAATCGATGCATTGAAATCAACTCTACGAGTAAGATCACATCTAAACGAGACGCGGTGCTGGATATTTAAGATAGCGATTCTAAAATGAAACTTTTTTGACTATAGTTATAGGTAGATACTTTAAAAGATACTTTGACAATGAAACGTGTATATTCTCGTGTAGGTACTAAATAAAAATCAATATTGAATCTCTATGGATCGCTATAATATGTATTATATTCGCTAATAGAAATGAAGTGCTGACTGCACTGAGAACCGAACGTTGTATGCAAATTTACGAGTACCAAAGAAAAAAAGCTTTTACGTAAAAAAGGAGAAGGTAAAGTAAAATTATTATTATAAAAACTTATCATATTTTATTTAATTTAAATAACTTATTATTACTAACAAACAAATAATTGGAAACTTAATTTATAACGAAGGGGGCGGTATTGGTATTTTTCGTAAGTGACTTCTAGCTTGGCCAGAAGTAGTCGGAAGGTTAGCCATCCATGGAGATATAGGAGAAGCGGCATACAAGAATGGGTTTATCGATGAAGGGGGACTACATGGACAGGGTTTTTCTGGTTCTATAGCTTTTACGAGTATCCTTTCAGTTCTCGGCACTTCTATGGCAAAATCTCTCTCTCTCGGCTTAGGTACGACCAGATTTTGAAAGTATTGTGTATTTGGAACTTGGTATCTAGGTTCGGTTTGTACCATTTGGTTTGACACCATTCCGAATAGATTTGGCGATAGCAACACATTTTGGTAGTAATCTGCCGTTGGAAGTTCTGGTTTTGGGATATTATTTGTGATTTGGACTATGGCCTCCAAGGTAGATGGCGTTTCTATCTTCTTGCAGGGTATAGGTTCTGCTGTCCTAACTGGCGCTAGAGGTTCTGTTGGTCTATTTGCTACAAGTTCTGGAGCTCTATAGCTTGGGATGTTTGTTGTTATGCTCTGGAGTCTTTCTTCTATGCAGGGTGGTAGTCTTCTTGGAGGAGGTCTCATGCCCCTCCAGGGTCCGCGGCGTTGGCCGCTCGCGGTGTGTATAAGTACTATCGACAGGAGCAGTAGAGGGTATTTCATTTTGTCTGTAAAAAAGATTACGATTATTTAGCAACTGTTATTATTAGAATATCATATTAATTCTATACTGCTTTCGCCCGTGTAAATACAGTATCACAGTATCTCAGTATCCTACTGCCTTGTTTGGGATTTTACCCTATCTGCTTTCCTGGGTCTTAAAGTACATCTATGCCAAGTTTCAGCAAAATCTAAGTATTAACGGTTAAAGCGAGAAAAGGTAACAGATTTTTGATTTTATAAAAAAAATGTCAGTATAGATGTGTTTAATCATTACAAATAATTGTAGATAGATATTGTGATAGAAAAAAAGAAAATATATATATATATATATAAATAAGGCATCACGTAGGACAATTCTATAAGTGTTATTTAAAAACCTAAGAATATGGAAATAAAAAGTTTTGAATTTTGTACACTGAATACGTTTAATTTACGATCAAGCCGACGGATACATATTATAATATTGATAATATTTTGTACAGGTAACTATTACAGCTAGTATTATAAAATACTCACGGAAGTTGAAGCTTGCCTTCAGAGGATAGCAAAATTAATATAAACGATTATAAAACTATCTTCCTCTTTTATAATAAATGTGACACAATTATAACGGTGTGTAAACACAGATATATCAGATTCGAATCTTTATCAGTTACAAAACAGTGTCAGTATGTTTATAATAACGTACCAATAGGAAGTTTTAAAATCTCACCTAAAAAGAGTACCGAATAATGAATTTCGCTGTAAATTTCCAAGTAACTAAACATGTTATCGAGTTTATTACTCGCTAAACTAGGGATTTTACCTGATGCACCTTATCCAACGTTTTGAAAGATATTACATCCCCCTTTATAGTAACTACCTCTTTTGACACGTCACAGCTCTACCACCAACTCAAATTCGCGCCAGAATTCTAGCATTTTGATTTAAAAGTAGCGTACAACTTAAAGCCTGCCTCTCTTATGTCATTCTACGCCCCCGAGTTGGTTGCGTCCGATCCGATGAGAATAGCCCCTGCGCTAGACTTTAGTATATGCCTAGTCTAGACTCTTTAGAATCTAACTAAACTCTCTGGGGTTTGAGTACTTAACAATCACTGGATCTAAATGCTAGGACATAAACTAAGGCTAAGTACATAGGGATTGAACAAATCGGTTTAAAATCTACTTTCTTAACTCTAGTGGTCTAGGTTAGAAGTTTTATACGCAAGCCTGTAAAGCTAACTTTAACTAATAATCCATTATGATAAAAAGGTAAGTATAATTATTAAAAGAAACAAAATCATAATTGTAACATTTTATTGAAAACAAATGCTAGTTATAAATGCTTGGTACTCAGTTCCAAATCACCAGTTTTACTCAATGTATAATTGATATTGTTTAATAACATTTAACAATTTGTATGTAGAGGAAAACCTCTGCAATCAATAACACTGTGACTTTTATTCTTGCATTTTGTGATTAATGTACAAATAGAAACTGCAAGAAGATAAACTTATCTTCCAAAACTTCTTCCATATAAAATACGTTTTAAAATAAATCCTTGTGGCTAGAATGTCGGCGTTACAGCCGCGCGATTTCCTTTTCCTGTGTCATAGATGTGTATAGTATAAGAGTATCTCAAGTTCTTCTACAACTTTGAATGGCATCAGATGTGGTATCAAAAGCCTATACATATCTTCTTCTTTCTTCTATATATATATAAATGAATTGCATTTCGTTAGTCTCGCTAAAACTCGAGAACGGCTGATCCGATTCGGCTATTTTTAGTCTTGAAAAGTTCGTTGAAATCCAGGGAATGTTTAAACGGCGAGAAAATATACTGGTTTCACGATGTAATTGAAAATCATCACAAACTCTTTATATACTAAACGAAGTGGGTGCGGGTCAGCTAGTTATTAATAATTATTGCTTTGAAATGTAATACTGGGGCCTTATAACTCTCCAAGCCGATTCGATCGTGCCGCGTACTTCCCAATAAATTGACGTTTGTTTATTTTAATAATTGTCAGTCGATTGATATGGTCGGGAATACAAAAAGTTACGATCAAACGATTTTCTTTATGCGGTTAGTGTCATAACAATCCACCAATTATTAAAAGCCGTTGAGATCGATCTGATTCGATTCTCGATCGTTTCGGGGTAAGCCTGCTGTACATTAATTGTTACCTTTGATTACTATTATCTTAAACACAGAATATATGTGGCTTATATTGTCATTAGTGTTTGACCCGGAAAATACCTGTCAGTAAACAGTACTATAATATGTATTCTACTGTAAAATATTATATTCTACGATTAGGTTCTTCAGGCTTCAGACATTTGTGTTCGGAGGAGGCTTGCCGCTCGCCAGAACTTTCTTCATAGTCTTCATCATGCCAGGGATAAGCCCTATGTGCTTATCCACACATTTTATGGCACAGTTTTCGAACTGTATCGTGCACTTGTCAATCTGTAACACGAAATATTCACATTAAAGCATCTGTTATCAGGGTGGGGAGGGCTTACAATTATTATTGACAACATAATTGAAATATGATGGAGAATGTTACAAGGTTGCTTAAAACACTTGTTGTATCGCCTCCGTGGTCTAGTGGTTCAGACGTTCGCTCTCGACCCGGAGGTCGTGGGTTTGATTCCCGCGTTGGAACAACAAAAAATGTTGTTTCAAGTTTGGTTAGGACAATGCAGGCCGATCACCTGATTGTCTGACAAGAATGACAAGAAAGATGATTCATGCGTCGGATGGGCATTAAAAAGTCGGTCCTGCGCCTGATCTCCCACCAGTCGTGTCGGTTATCCGTCCCACTGGGATACGACTGTGAAGGAAGAGAGTGTTTCTGTCTATTTTGCACACACTTTGGCAGTATAAAATAACTCTCGCGTAGCTGGCTGGTTTGGGTTCAGTGAAACCGGCCACCATCTCCGAAATCGGTGTGGGAGGCATTATTATTATTCTTATTACATTTGTTTTTTTTTAATTAAAAATTACCTACTATTAATAAATTTACAGCCACTTCAAATTTTTGTAAAATTAAAGTGTTGGAAAATGACGTCATCGCTTCGATAATTTGAGATTAATAGCGTGTTTCACCAATAAATGTTAAAGTTAACGCCATGTGAAATATCATGTTATCCCTCTGATATTTCCTGTCAATGAATGAGATGGCATGGTATTTTAACATGGCATTAACTTTAACATTGCTTGGTGAAACACGGCCTAAACATGATATATAATTAATATTTTATAATATACATATTTATAGACTAGTTTTTATTTTATAATAAAATGCCTAGTATTAATAAATTTAGCATAGTAAAATCCAGTATGTTTGGAATATGCAAGTATGTAAAATTTTTTTCAGGCTGGCACTTTTTATTTTATACATATAACAAATTCAGTAAATCTTGTACTATCAGGAATCTAACACTTTAGCAGTAGCTAATCATAATGCATTATTAAATCAAGCATTATTGTAATTTGTATTATATTTGAACACTTTAATGTACCTATAGTTACTAGTTTTAAATTCCCATATACTGATGATAATATGGACATTTACATTATAATGGTAAGACATTATCTATACTAATATTATAATGCGGAAGAGTTTGTTTGCTTAAACACGCTGATCTCAGGAACTACTGGTCCGTTTAGAAAAATATTTTTTTTTGTTGGATAGTCCATTTATAGAGGAAGGCTTTAGACTATATAACATTACGCTGCGACTAATAGGAGCGAAGCGTCAGTGAGAAATGTTGCAAGAAACGAGGAAAATTATTTACATTTGGGGACTTTTGTTGCATGCGCTGCATAAACGGTTTAAGTTACTTAAAAACAACGCGAACAATGTACTAGTAATAATGATGAGCTAGTAATAATAATATACGCAAATTACAAAAGTGGTCTACATGACTGATAAATAAGGATCTTGGTATAATTTTGCAAGAAATGCAAATTATGATACCTATTAAAAGATAGTACAATATATATTTTGTCTGTATTACAAACTGAACCACTTTTTGTGCTTAAATATTTAAATGATAATAAATTAATAAATTAGTAAGTAACTCTTCTTTACTTATAAAAATGTTTGCACTTTAGCACAGGCACGGCAGACATATTATGTGCCTACTAAAATAGTCTGATCATTTCAACAATTTACAAAAAGATTTGTAAAACTTACAACTTCTTGACTAGGATCAGCACCCAGTTTGTCTCGAGCTAAGTCGTTGCAGTCCATCACACAGCGCTGTAGCCTGTTTTGTAATGAGTTTATTTCAGTCTGAAATTGAAAATGAGACAGAAATTATAGGAGTGTTTACATATTAACTGTGTTTACTAATTTCAATAAACATATTTACTATCATTTATTTACACTCATTCAAAGAATAATTTGAATAGTTCCATAAAGAATATTAGAATG
The DNA here is from genome assembly GCA_905187575.2 of Celastrina argiolus. NCBI lineage: Eukaryota > Metazoa > Arthropoda > Insecta > Lepidoptera > Lycaenidae > Celastrina > Celastrina argiolus. The sequence continues at coordinate 2,383,901 of LR994579.1, read as the reverse complement.
TACATTGAAAACCTTTATTTGGACCTTATTATTATGGTTGTTCATAAAAACTTTTTTTTAAATAATTATTTTGTAACATATAAGAGATTGTATTGTACCTGAATATAATTGTTTGCCTGATTTAAAGGAGTTGTGCAGTTTTCTATACAACCATGTACTCTCTCCAATGAAGACTGTGGATCATCACAACATTTAGCCGCGCATCTGTGCATGTCACCCTGGAAATGTTCAAGTTTAAATTTACATTTTAAGTAATTCGTCATCATGGTTTATCAGTTTTCTTTCTTGACAGTGGCTTACGCCATTTCTCCTTCTAGCTCCTTTTAAGACATGACATTCCTTTTTTTCAGGAAAATATATTAATAATTCATAAGAAATTAGTTTAGCAGTTTGAAGGACCATGTAATAAAATTTAATAATTAATGAGTTATGTAACAAAATATCATTACAATAACATACAGAATAGTTTATGCATACATTATAAGTAAATAAAACATTACGCCGGCTTTTGAAATATAGATAAATAAGCGGGAAAACAAATGCAAATGACACGGGAAATAATATACTTGAAAAGGAACCGTATTATCTCAGTAATTTAATATAAAAGTTGCATAAGATTCTAACTAGTACATAACCTAAAAACTAACCTGCATTTTTCGCAAATAACTTTTGTCTAGTTCATTTACGAGATTAGTCATCTCCTGTTCTATCCTGTATTTCTGTGCTTCCACCATTTTTATTTCTTAATTTGAGTATGTTTTGCTTAAATTATAAATAAACTTTTACAGGAAAACTAGCACTAAACTGAAAACTTCACTAAGAAGGTGACAGCTGTTTTTTGTTATTTGACAGTGACAGCAACAGTGACTTTGACATAACACCAGTGTTCTTTTAAAAATATATATAAGCTAATGATTAGATATATTGCCCTCATGCCCAAAATAGTATCTTACTAAAATCCATTTCTGAAAGAAACTCGCCTTGCTCCACTATTATTTACTTTTATGTCCACTCGTACATTGAAAATTAGTGTCATTGAAACTGCAGATCGCAGTTCATGCTAATATTTACTTAGATTTGGTTACGGTGATTGTTTTTCTAGGTATTTTATAACCAATGCGTAGGATTCATCATAATTCCGATTACTTTTTTTCTAATTCTCCTTTATAGTTTTATTTTTATTGGCAGACATATTTTTTGAGTAAGTAGGTAGATAAATATTGTGACGTATGCAGAATTATGGACTATGTATTCGTATTTTTTGAAAACGGATTGACGACACAATATTATCGGCTGATCACAGTAATAAAATAGGTTTTACCACATAATTTTATATTAATTATACCTATTTAATAAACAGGTAGCTGCAATTTTTGTTATAGTACCTATAGGTACCTAATATTTTTTACTTTACTGTAATGTAATAAAGTGGCAAACTAAGAAACTTGGTGCATTAGAACTTTCGCGTTAGGCATTATTTATCTCTATACAACATCCGATATGTCACGAATCATCGATAAAGTATAAATAAATGAAGAGTGTCTGTAATTAATCATCATATCGTGTAGAGACCTTAATCAAAGTGCATTATGACTTTAATCATCTTTGCAATATTTCTAAGTTTATTACAAGTAAGTTAATTTATTGTTAACAGTTTACAAAAACATGGATTTGTCGTCGTTACTCTTGTAATACTGTAGAAGTTTAGAGGCTAGCTCTAGATTATGATGTCGTGGATTTGATTCCCGCGTTGGAACAACAAAAAATGTCGTTTTCAAGTTTGGTTAGGACAATGCAGGCCGATCACCTGATTGTCTGACAAGAAAGATGATCCATGCGTTGGATGGGCATGTAAAAAGTCGGCCTACGCCTGATCTCCCACTATTGTTGGTTATTCGTCCCACAGGACAAAGAGAGTACCTAAATGAAGATAGAGACCTTCTGTATATTGCACACACGCTTAGGGACTATAAAATAACTCCTTCGTAGCTGGCCTGGTTTCAATGAAACCGGCCACTGTCAATGAATTCGGTGTGGTCATTATTAATACTGATTTGTTTGAAATATCGCTAACACAGCGTAAGAATAAATGAGAAACGTGGGGGCGCTCTTTTAGACTAAAAAGTTTTAACAATATAGGTACCTACCAACAAGAAAAAATATATTGTCACATACTTCTGCTTACAATATTGCGTAACTTGCAGGTAAATATTATAACAAATTTTTAAATATAAAATATTCTCTATTTATTTTGCAGAATGGCCTCGCACAGTACACACAATTCATTACCCTACCGGACCTCGTCGAGAGAAACAGTCCCGTCTACATGCCGGAGACTGTACCGCAGCTGAAGTTCCCCACGCCGACCACTATAGTCACTGACTGTACGCCGTCCGTCCGTCACAATTTAGGAAACTTACTACAGCTGATGATTGTTAGTGATCTCCTCCAGACCACAAATATTGGTTCCACTGCAGCTCTGGAAATGGCTCTACCGATCATAAGGGACGTCCTCTCGTCCCCGTCGCTGGCAAGGATCTGTCCGGACTCGTTGAAACATCAATTTAATGTTATTTCATCGAGGATCCCTAATACGCTAGATGTAGTTCAAAATCTAGGTCCCAATGTCCAAAACCTGCTTCCCAATATAGTCCAAAACCTGTCTCCCAATATAGTCCAAAACCTGTCTCCAAATATAGTCCAAAACTTGTCTCCAAATATAGTCCAAAATCTAGCTCCCAATATAGCTGTGCCACATTTGGAAGTAAGTCCAAATTTATTTTTACCGAATGACCTTTCGAGAGCGGCTCCGAATTTAAGCCCTGTTCCTAATATAATTTACCAGAACCGTCGGGTACCTGCAGATATATTCGGTAATATAAATACAGTTTTACATAATCTGCCTTTAGATATCGAAACAAGACCGGTTGCAAATGCTTTACCTCCCAACATCGTGTACCAGAATCTACCACTACCTGTAAGAAGGGTTACAAATAATATACCTTGGAATACAGTTCTACAAAATCTAGCTTTAGATGTAGAAACGAGATCAGTTTCAAATGCTTTACCTCCCAACATAGTTTACCAAAATGTTCCCTTACCTCTCAGTACCGTTTCAAATAATATACCTTTGAATGCAATTCTACAAAATCTACCTTTGGATATTTTAGAAACGAAAGCAAATTATCTACCTTCCAACATTATTTACCAGAATTCTCCCTCACCTTTAAATACCGTTACAAATAATATACCTTCAAATTCAATTGTACAAAATATACCTGCTGATATACCCATACGAAATTTCCAAGGTCTACCTGCTAGAATAATTTTAAAAGGTTCTCCACACGAAAGAAAAGATTCTACTCCTAATTTTGTCTTCCAAAATACTCCAATAGGCAACCCATATACTATTTCTCCTTCTCTCCCTTTGACTTCTGCTCGTAACACCAAACCTGTATTAAATTTTCTTATAAGATCCTAAATGTATTGATGTGTTTGTTATTGTTGATTTTAAATGCTGACTAGGCACATAATTGTGCATTGTTGGTAATTAAACAAAATATTCATGGACCTAAGCTGAGCTGAGTTAAGCTAAGTTCTCGAAGTACTTTTTACGGGGATGAGGACATCGGAATTTACTGACCCAGGAACAGAGATAACTTTTTGTTCCATCGGCGGGATTCGAACCTGCGACTTCGGCTTAAGTACCGAGTACCGACGCGCTTAACTGTTAATGTTTAATTAGATATTATTTAATTTCGTTAAGTGTTTTGTTGTAAATATAATATTGATATTATGTGTAAATAAATGACCTAATTGTTAGTCTGAGTTTTATTTGTAACAATAAATTACCTTATATTAATTATGTACCTAATAATTAACAGATTGTTTAATTTGTAGGTACAATAAAGCATGCCATTGTCATTTCGTTTCATTGTTGTTTAATGTAAAAATAAAAACACAAGTATTTATTTTATAGTAGAATTATTTATTGTATAATGGCACGGTGAAATCTTTAACCGTGCGTCGTGGAAATATAAAATTTGAAATCCAAAACTCAACCATTGGATAAATCCACCACATTATCAAAACAACATTTAACTGTCGACTTAAATTAATATATTCTTACATATCAAAATAATACGGCGCACCAGACGTATAGAAATCATTGTAACCTCCAAACGGGGGCATAATCAGATCCATGAGGCCAAAAGTTGGTGACAGAGGCACAACGTCAAAGCTGTTGACACACGCCGGAAGAATCTGCAGACTTGGTGCCATGAGATCCGTGAAACATAAATCAGAGGCCATAGGGGGTCCAAAAGATATGCTCTCTGTATATAAAACTTGCGGGATGGGTTCGGGAACAAAGACAGGACCTACATCTACACATGGATATAATATATCGTATACGGGAGTTTCGCAATATGTATCAATTATAGGAGAGTACGTAACTGACTCTACTACAAAGGAAAAGGGGGATATATACTCCGAATTCGGATACTTGGGCGTCAAGTTTATGGAAGAATCTAGGAAGTTGTTCAAGATCATAGACTGTAGAGCGTTGGCTAGAGCGAGGGACATGGAGTTGTCTATGACCGTGATGGATGACGTCAGTGGGCCGCACTCGTAGCCATAGTCTCTGGAGATCACAGGCGGCAGGAAATGGCCTTGAACCTGAAAAATACATTGAGCTTCTTTTACATACATCTCAGATTTGTTTCTAAAATTATTTAATATAGCTGTGCCCGCGACTTCGTACGCGTGGAAAAGTGATTTAGGACACTTTTATATTTTTAAATATATTTTTAGTTTATTGGCGCAACCGCTGACAACTTTCGCCAATAGGTCCTTCCCAGTGTATCCCAGTGTTGATCCCGATCCAGCAAGTCACGTACCCGGCAAGCCTCTTGGTATGCAGGGTATAATAATGATATAGTACCATCCTTTCGGAGCTCGGCAAAAGAAGTAGGCCTTCGAACAATATGTAGAAGTCAGCAAATGTATTCGAAGCTAGGATAATATTATTCGAATGCACCGTATAGACCCAGCCAATTTTTCACGTTAATTTAGTAAATTATTTAACTTCGATGTCCGTCTGTCTATCTGTCTGGTTGTCAAAACTTTAACACGTGTAGGTATCAAGCTAACAATCCTATTAAATACTCAGGATCTTCTGTCCCTTCTGGCTTTGAAAAAAACAGACTCCTTAGCCACATCTACCCAAAGATTCAGCCGTTTATCTCTCTAATTTTCGACACTCCAAAGGGAACCAAAACCTAAATTTGATACGAAACAACGTCTTAATAGTGTCGACATAGGATAAATTGTGAAACCATAAAATTATTTTCAATTTTTTTGAACTTACTACCGTTTTTGTCATTAATATTTTGAGATATTAAATTGAAACATAATATATTGCAATTATTAAGGTATTTAAAACGAAACTCTCGGTTAGACATGGGCGCAGCGGCACGCCCCGTCAAGGATCCAGCAGGCTTACTCTCGACACAACCGAGAATCGAATCAGTTCGATCTCAACGGATTTGGTGTTTTATTTGGTAGATTACTTTGGAACTAATTAGGATAAAGAAAACCTTTGGAACGTAACTTTTTACGGTATCAATCGACATAGAACAAAAATAAACAAACGTCAATTTATTCGGGAGTATGCGGCACGATCGAATCTGAATCAAAATCGAATCAGTTTGGAGAGTTAGGCCCCAGCTCGGCGCGCCGATCGGTTTTAGTAGCGTTTTTTTATTAACCTACCCTAAGTATAACAATAATATAAATAAATTAAATTTAGTTTTAAAGAAAATATAAAATAAAAAAAGATTAAATTTGAATGTTTGCAGCGCGGTTCCTGCCGCGCTTCATACAAACGTCCAGCATTTTTTTTTAATTGTCATAAGTTTTTTATTTATGAACCGATTGAGATGAAATAAATGTTCGGTCAAGATTACTACAAATATGATTGAACCACATCTAAATCGGATAAGCCGTTTCTGAGATTAGCGTGCACAAATGCACCGACAAACAGACAAAAATAAAAAAAAATATTGTTTTGGGTACTATTGCATAAATAAAACTCTCCTATATTAACACAGGCACAGTTAGCACATTTTAATAGTATTTTTTACCCAACAGTCTACACTACACCAGCCCGGCTCGGACGTAAGACGTCACCCAGCAGCCTGCATTACGCGGCGCCCGGTCGAATCACGGCGAAACGATTTTAATTTTGCTATATTTCCTAAACTACTCATTATATTTGCATGGTATAAAGGGCAAATATTATAGTCTTCATGGAATGCTTAAGCCAACTAACGTATTAAAAATGATAAGGATTAATACCGTGATGGTATAAATAGCTTTCCAAAAACCGCTTAATTGCCCGTTTTTTAGTTTATCGCGAAAGGCTTTCTTTTAATTATACAGTTAATTAAGTTGATTTTATACAATAAATGATAATTTATTTTAATTTGTGAAGCAAGTTCAAAAATACAATTTTTATATTATTATGGCACTGTGAAAACACTGTTTTCCCAGAAAAAAAAACCTGATAGTTAGGTACTTATTTGATGTTCTAATCTACTTTAGTGCCACGTTCTATTGCTTCGCATCACTGTGTAAGCGATCCCCCCGCGCCCCCCGCACGAACCGTTCGACCGCAGGCCGCGCGCGCGAAATTCATCCGACTTGCTTCAAATTTATCGTCACTGCTCGGCTCCTATGTATCGTAGCGTTATGTTATATAGCCTATAACCTGCCCAGGAATATGGGCTACAATCGTACCAAGTTTGGTTAAAATCCCTTCAGAAGTTTTTGTTCCTATCGTGCACATACAGACAGACAGACAGACAGACAGACAAAAATTTTACTAATTGCATTTTTGGCATCAGTATCGATCGCCAATCATCCTCCAATATGTATTTTGAAAAAATATTCAATGTACAGAATTGACCTCTCTACAGTTTTATTATAAGTATAGATATAGATGTCCGACACATTGTCATCAATATTTATAAAGTATTATTAAAATTACTAACTATATTGTTCCGTTGTCTTCATTTCTCAATCTTGGCTAAATGAAATGTAGGCCCGTATAAACAAGTCTCAAGAATTGCGATAGCAACATCTACTTGAGAACATATTTGACAGATGAAACAATGTTTCGTTTCACTTAAAAAAATGTACAACTTTACCTACTTCGGCCATTCTCCGGTAATAAATTTTTACGTGTCCCGGGCTTGTCTACTCTGTATTATTGTCATATTCATCTATGTTTTCTTTTTATTTGATAGATAGCATCCGTATCTAGCTGTAAACAAAAATATAGGCTTCTGCTTTAAGTGATTAAGACTAAATTATTTTAAGTTGCGTTGAAAAAGCACTTTTTTCTAATAACCGTAACGTGTCCCGACATCAACTTGATCTGAAAACTTCCTTGTAATTTTTTTTACGTACATATTTACTTGAATCCAATTAACTTTCTAAACAATACAAAGGATCGTGTATCGCATAAAAAAATATCGACTTAATAGGTCCAGTCTATAAATAATTATCCTGAAATAATAGCGTGTCCCATCGAATGTTCTAATTACCGTAACCCACACTGTTCTTGGGTGCACACTCCAAAGCAACAGGATTTGGGACATCACTGCCGCACGTGTCGCGACATCTCCGTGTGTGCCACGGCCCGACAGCCATCACAGGTCGTTAATGTTTGTGTGCCGCCAGTGAAGCACGTAAGTATATAATTACCGTAGCTTTGGTAATAGACTTTTCTAATTACCGTTGTTCTTATTTAAATATTTAAAATTTAAAATAGAACTAAGTTCATCATATAAATCTAGACAGTGCTTTGGCCTACGTAAGTTGTCTCAAGACAGTTTTTGCAAACTTTATTGGTTCTTGAAATTTTTAAGAAAATCTAACATTTTCTAATTACCGTGTACTAATTACCGTATTTTTCTAATTACCGTTGTATGAAAAATGAATACGTTTTATAAGGGTTCAAGGGTTCCAGTGGTAGTATAAGGGCACAATGAAAGTCCACCAAGTCATTTGGAGTTCCTCAAGACCAGATCTACTTGCAATGCGAAAGTTAAGCTGTAATGCGCAATTGATGTATCAAGCAATTGATATCAATCGATTTTGCTAGCAGGTCGGACCACGGCCCTACCTTGACCATTTTTGTACCTATATATTTCTTGATTTCAAATTGAATTTGTTTTCTTGTTTTTTCCGAAGTCGGGTTATAAGTTTTTAAACTTTTATTTTTTTAGGTAGATCCTACTTATTGTTCAAATAAATATTATTTGCGAAAATAAAACAATGTTTGTTTAAATTAACTAGTTTTACCCGATCTTTAGTTATAATTACATAATATTATGTAGAACTTATTAATCAGAGTTTTATATCATCTTTTAGATATAATAAATAACTCTTTCTAATTACCGTAACATTAAATATTACATTTGTCTAATTACCGTACCCATACAATTTTTAAGTCTCAATAAGTCAAGAACTATAATAAAATGTTGCATGCCTCATTAATTATTGTATTTGTATCTTTCATTAGTTTTATATTTCAGTGTGTTTAATCCAGATTAGTAGAAAAAAAAAATGGTTACGGTAATTAGGCAAATAACGCCAATCTGGAGAATGACCGACTTATACATTTTTTTTTCTTTTTGTTGTGAAGTGAGAGGAATAAATTGAGCTTTCACATGCGAAAACGTTAAAATACACAGTTGTCAAATGTTTCAGTTTGGCCTACTGAATTAAGTAACCTGTAATAATATTGATAAATTTCCTTACTCACCATACAAAAGAGGTATGTTGTAACTAATATAATATATACCGCCATGTTGCCACAAAAGTATAAACAAACTATATTTACTATCGTAATTACTTATATAGGGCAATATACGAAATGGTTCAACGCAATCTTTCCACATTTACTTCATATTTGTTATCTTTGTGCATTCAACGAGCATTCAACGAATTTAATTAATGTAAGTATTTGACACTCCATTTAGTCACTACTTACGAAGACTTACTATATTATTTTCTTCAGTTAAATCTAAAAGTAAACTACATGGTAAAGTTATGTTAGTTGTTTATAATATTACTTGTTAACCCGTGCAACTAATTAAATTGGTGAAAACCATTAATGGCAGAACGTAAGCAAAAGTTAAAAATTAATAGGATTAAAAAACAGAATAGAAGTCATGAAAAATCTGCACTCTGCAGCATAATATATTTTGCACTGAAGAACTTGGCAAATAAAAACCTAAATTTAGGTGCGTTCCGGTTGTAAGAAAATAACGTTATTATTTTCAACTAGCTGTGCCCGCGACTTCGTACGCGTGGAACAGTGATTTAAGGCACTTTAGTATTTTTAAATATATTTTTAGTTTATTGGCGCAACCGCTGAGAACTTTCGCTAATAGGTACTTCCCAGTGCATCCCAGTGTTGATCCCGATCCAGCAAGTCACGTACCCGCAAGCCTCTTGGTATGCAGGGTATAATAATAATATAGTACCATCCTTTCGGAGCTCGGCAAAAGAAGTAGGCCTTCGAACAATATGTAGAAGTCAGCAAAGGTATTCGAAGTTAGGATAATATTATTCGAATGCACCGTATAGACCCAGACAATTTTTCACGTTAATTTTGTAAAGTATTTAACTTCGATGTCCGTCTGTCTGTCAGGGTGTCAAAACTTTAACACGTGTAGGTATCAAGCTAAAAATCATATAAAAAACTCAGCTCTACTGTCCCTTCTGGCTGTGAAAAGAAACAGGCATCTTGGCCACATCTACCCAAAGATTCAGCCGTTTATATCGCTAATTTTCGCAATTTTCGACACGCCAAAGGGAAACAAAACCTAAAGGGTACTTCCCGGGAATAGAAATTTGATATGAAGCAACATCTTAATGCACTATTAAAATGTTGCTTCATATCAAATTTAAACGACATAGGATAAATTGCGAAACCATAAAAAGATTTTTAATTTTTTCAACTTATTACCGTTTTTGTCATTAATGTTTTGAAGTATTATTAAATTTAAACTTATATTGCAATTACTAAGGTCTTTAAAACGGAACTCTCGGTTAGACATGGGCACAGCGGCAAGCCCCGCCGAGGATCCAGCAGTCTTACTCTCGACACAACTGAGAATCGAATCAGTTCGATCTTAACGGTTTTTGGTGTTTTATTTGGTAGATTACTTTGAAATTAATTAGGATTAAGAAAACCGTTAGAACGTAACTTTTTGTACACCAGACCATATCAATCGACAGAGAATAAAAATAAACAAACGTCAATTTCTTCGGGAGTATGCGGCACGATCGAATCTGAATTAAAATCGAATCAGTTTGGAGAGTTAGGCCCCAGCTCGGCGCGCCGCGCCGATCGGCTTTAGTAGCGTTTTTTATAACCTACCCTAAGTATAATAATAATAATATAAATAAATGAAATTTTGTTTTAAACAAAATATAAAATAAAAAAAGAATAAATTTGAATGTTTGAAGCAGCGCGGTTCCCGCCGCGCTTCATACAAACGTCCAGTATTTTTTTTATTGTCATATATCTTCAAATCAAAGCGACATCTATACGCCATACGCCGTACTTTTAACACGATAATTAGTGGGGGCACAGTTAGCGGCTGTGAGTGGTTAAATTCATACTACCGGTACTGCCTGTTAGCACATTTTAATAGTATTTTTTACCCAGCAGGGGGGTGGAGTTCCTTTGGTTGACCTTCGCCAAAATTCCTACCTATACTCGGATGTAAGACGTCACGCATCAGCCTGTATCGCGCGGCGCCGCGATGCGGCGGTCGAATCACGGCGAAACGATTTTAATTTTGCTATATTATCTCCTAAACTATTAATTATACTTGCTAGGTATAAAGGGAAAATATAGACTTCATGAAATGATTAAGCCAACTAACGTATTAAAAATGATAAGGATTAATACCGTGATGGTATAAATAGTTTACCAAAAACCGCTTAATTGCCCGTTTTTTTAGATTACCGCGAAAGGCTTTCTTTTAATAATACAGTTAATTAAGTTGATTTATACAATAAATGATAATTTATTTCAATTTGTGAAGCAAGTTCAAAAATAAAAATTTTATATTATTATGACACTGTGGAAACACTCTTCTCAGAAAAAAAAAATCTGTTAGTTAGGTAGGTACTTATTTCAAGTTCTAATCTACTTTAGTGCCACATTCTATAGCTTCGCGTCACTGTATAAGCGATCCCCCCGCGCCCCCCGCATGAACCGTTCGTCCGCAGCCCGCGCGCGCGAAATTCCTCCGACTTGCTTCCAATTTATCGTCACTGCTCGGCTCCTATGTATCGTAGCGTTATGTTATATAGCCTATAACCTGCCCAGGAATATGGGCTACAATCGTACCAAGTTTGGTTAAAATCCCTTCAGTAGTTTTTGTTCCAATCGTGCACATACAGACAGACAGACAGACAGACAGACAGACAGACAGACAGACAAAAATTTTACTAATTGCATTTTTGGCATCAGTATCGATCGCCAATCATCCTCCAATATGTATTTTGAAAAAATATTCAATGTACAGAATTGACCTCTCTACAGTTTTATTATAAGTATAGATGACATTCTGTTTTTTGTGTATGGAATTTCGACCTAGGCTTAAAGAAACAGGCATTCACCAATGCATGTTAAAGTTAATCGTTGTTTACATAATAAAATTATATATAATGTTATCGCTCTCTTTCTTAGTATTAATGAAAGAGAAGTCATGCTATTTAAACACAAGATATTAACAGGCGTTGGTGAAAGTGGAACTTGTGTGACATCGAATTAGGCATTTTTGCGACTATTCTGTCTCGATGCTAATCAAATTGTAGTTAACTTTTCCACTTCGATTAACTATTATAAAAACTAACACAAAGCCCACTGAGGCTCTGGTACTTTTCTATCGTAATCATAATCAACCGACGATGATTACAAGGTGTATAGTGTATACCAAACGAGCGTAATATGCTCTTTATATTCCTTCTTAAATTGTTTTAGTGCAAACAGACAGAAATTCTTTCGTTGTTCTGTTGTTATTTAAGACCAAGTTAGAATGCTCTTGTGTTAGCTCTTTGTTCTTTTGATATTTAAACCTTTATACTTTACATACACAACCGAAATATTTCTTTAAATAATAGGTACAGAGGCCATCTGGCTCTACTTCACAAATAGATGTAAAAATTTATCAAGTCCAAATCATACCTGTTCATTGTTCAATCGTTACATAATATTGATTACTTGGCGTCTAAGATATTTAATATCATTAATAATCTTGATACATCACGTAGAGACAATATTATGTCACCAACTTTACTTATAAGTGTGAGAAATGTTATAGTATTCAATTTAATTTAGTCACTAATTGGGAAAGAAAATGATTTACATTTTGTATTTGTTAGCGCTTTTTGAGGTGAGACTTAAAATATTTGGATTACCCCTCGTAATGAAAATAATGTAATAAAAATGATTATTTATTATGCCAACAACTCGCCTAGGCCGGCTAGACTTGGTCGTGTGTTCGATCACCGCGTTGGACCAATAAAAAATTGTGTTCAGGTTAGGACAATGCAGGCTGGTCACCTGATTGTCTGATAAGAACGATTGCATAGTCCTAACTAAACATTGTTTTCACAACGTTGTTTGTAGTCCGACGCGGGATTCGAACCCACGACCTCTAACGTCTAGAGCTCAAAGCCACTGGACCTGGGACGAGAATTAGCGGAAGCCCAGGGCGAGTTGGGAGTTTATATTCCAGATCATTTCATAGTGAAGTAGAAAGAAACGGGACTCTTTTCCAGCAGTGGAACCAATTGCTTAAAATAATAATAACATTCTATTTACAGGTAATATCATGCCAAGCAATACAATATTACGATCCAGCAAAAATCGAGAATGTACCCTCATACGTCAAGAGCATGAACTGTCAAGAGCTTACGTCCGCCATTCAACAGATGGCGCTTTCACGGTTCTCCAGAGGAACTCTATTAAAACCACTGATTGGGCAGATCATGCAGCCAGTGGTTGAGAAAATAGCGACTACTCTCCAGACTCCAACTAAACCACTAGTATACAGTTTACCACATCGTAATGGTCCTAGTTATATATCAGCGGAACCCTTGTATTATTCTAATGTGTATCGAAATAATCCTCGCAAATTGTAATAATTGTAGATTATAATAATTAATTTTACCTGTCCTGTACATGGAGATGTTAGCGACCTGCTTACGTACAGTTCGGACTATCCATTGGACTGCGTTCCAAACCACAGCGAAATCTGTACGGTTTAAACTGCGGATCGAACTGTCGTGCTAATTATAATATGACATCATAGCCCGCGTTTAATACTAGGAAAAAGTGCGCTGTCATGAACATGCGAGGTTAGACGCTCAGCCACGTCCAGTTGTAGACCGCGGGTTGGAACGACGCGTGCAAGTTCCGGCGGTCCAAACTATACGTGTGACAGATGCTAATAAAATGAATCATGTAAAAAACGTGGCGGTAGTAGGTGCTACAGGAGTTGTACTTAGGGAGTGTTTCACCAAGCAATGGTTAAGTTAACGCCATGTTAAATATCATGTTATCCCTCTCGTATTTACTGTCAATGAATGAGATGGCATTGTATTTTAACATGGCGTTACTCGTAACTTTAACATTGCTTGGTGAAACACGGCCTTAGCCTGGCAGCTGACAAAAAAAAAACTTTCAAGAATTAGTTGTTGCCTACTAATATAATTTATTTATTTATTCTCCGATAGTTAAGTCTAAGAAACCGATTTGAATCTAATACATTATACATTATTTTCAATAATACCTGGCTTATGATTTAATTTTAATTAATGAAACAACCTGCGATACTTTTATTTAATTTACTAACTTTAATTAAAGGTAAAAACCGACTTTAAACCGTTTAGTAACTTAATACTGGCAGGTCCGGACCTCATTTAACCGTCCGCACCTTATTGCCTCTGGGGTTTATGTTTTGGTTACGAAGTACACAAGGTTACACCAAATACTTAAGAAGTTTAATTTAATTGTGTAAATAAATTACTTATAAATTATGTATTCTGCTTAGGTAATAAAACACCTAAACAGTACATAGAACTTTTTCATACCCTAGTCGGAAAATGAGACAAGTTGGAATTATTTTTAAATATACAATATATATGTAGGTACTTATAATTCGTGAAATTTTGAAGTAATTGACTGAAAACTACATCCTAAGAAAAGAAATATAGATATTATTGTATTCAATATTACTCTCGTAGTTTGAAATAGTGTACGACTGTACCTACACCTACACACATTAATACAGTTTCACAATAATATGAGTAACACATAGGTTTTTTGGAGCATGAAATCATATATTTATAGACTGAACTGGGTCCTGATTCATGATGTCGGAAAACAAAATGTATGCGATTTGACATAAGCTTAGTTAAATGACGAGCGAATTCGTATGTCATTTAGCGAAGCTTATGTCAAATACATTTTGTTTTCGAACTTCGTAAGAGATAAATAGCTAAGGCATCTTGAATCAGGGCCCAGAACCTACTACATATATAAATTTCGTTAAAGATCGTGCTGTAACTTTTGCGTGAAAGAGATACAAATATCCATTCATCTATTCATTTACAACACATAACCACCCAGGTGCTAGGAAACTGAGGAAAAATGATTTCAATGATTTTTTTAAACTATTTATTTACTACACATTCATAACAATAAATACAATCATAAATAATAATGTAAGACTAGAAAGTAGAATATAATATTAAAACACTTAATAATAGTCAGACATTGTAAACAATTCTTTGATATTGTCTGGGGAAAATATTGCCGCATAAGGACTCTGTAAATTGCTTTTCGATGTAGGATACTCAGACGATGATGATGATATATAGTCGTATGGTGACTTCAACAGAGCACCAACTCGTGGAGAAGGTGTTGGACTTCCATAACCATAAGCTATAATGGAACTAGCATCGTCAAAATTCGAGGAACCCAGAAATTTTGCATTCACCAACGCTGGATATTCGTGATCAGTTTCGCATGGTTTATTAACACCTATCTTGGCTACTTCAATTGCGTTCTTAAGAGCATCTAAATTAGAATTACTTGGTGCAGGATTGTTGATCAAATTATTTATTATTAACAGTTGTAATGCAATTGCTAAATTGTTTAACACATTTGAATCGAACCCTGCAGGTTTATCGTTATTTAACGCTAGTGGTATTGGTACTGCAGGTGGGGCCACTGGTGAAACGGCTTGAATTTCAGCTACAGCTTCTACTGGTTGATGAACTGGATATGCTGAAATATTTGGTTCCACAGGTCGTTGATATGTAGGATAGTTTGCATTCGGTTCCAAAGCTTGATATATTGGAATGCTAGGAGGAATTTGTTCCACCACTGGTTGGTATATTTGATAGTTTGGCTGTTCTACGGGGTTTTGATAAGCTGGATAATTTACTGGAGTTTCTTGTAGTCCATAAGGGTAGCTGGGGTTGCCTTGCTGAAGTCTGCTAGGGTCCACAACGTATGAAACCTCTCTTGATCGGGGACCCCTTGGGTAGTAAGGTCTGGCACCATATGGGTGTACGTATGATGTTACCTAGAAAACAAATTTCATGTATTTATTTTAGGCGTACAAATAAAGTATTTACTAAGAATTAAAAATGTACTTACCTCATATATGGAGATAATAATGATCAAACTGGTTCTGATACCCATCGAGATAGCCTAAAACTTGAAAATGACAAAATGTCATCAACAGCTAGCTCATATAAGTAAAGTTTATCTGATCAACACTATCGATCACGTAGCGACTTATTACATAATATTGCAAGTAAATCATTTGTTTCTCAATGTATTGATTAACATCTTTAAGTTATAGTTAGTTGTCTATATGATCATATCAGCAGAACCTGCTTTAAAATAAAACTACTTGATTATTGATTACTGGATTTGTAGAGTCATAACATATCAGCTATTTTACAAGTTGATTCATAAGCTTTAATTAATATTTTTTAAGAGACAATATTTTTATAAGCTTTCATAAGCTTTCACATGTCTTACTGTGTGTAATTTGCCTCACTTCAACACGTCCGATGGGGTTGAAATTCTTGCATTCATTATTATGATTCGTTAGAATCCAATATTACGATAACATGAAGCTGGTGATGGTACATAGGAACTTCACAATAAAACAACACCATCCGATCAAGTTTGTTCTTATTTGATTTGTATTGAAGTACACGTCTACGTGTCTCTATACTAAATATAATCACGGTCTGATTATAAAAATCGATTTAAATATCTTACTTTTTCATTATTTTATATTTTAATTAGATATTATAGCTATATTTCATAGCTGATGGAACTGCTAAATAAAACAGATGGACATAAAAGGAAAAATAGTTTTATTACATTTTATCTACTAATAAATAAATTACAATACATTTTAATAAATATAGCTGTATGGTGCTGGTGCTACAATGTTTTCTATGGGGAAGGGGTAACCGGCCGGTAATACAGGCGAGGGGTAGGCGGGGTAGTCACAGGGCCCTGGGAGGGTGTTACTCAGGAGACTGCTAACCACTAGCAGCTGGAGAGCATTAGCCAAGCTGTTGGCTACGCTACTGTCCTGAATCACGGTGGGGGAGTAGCCGACTTCCGGAAGAATTGGTATCGGCGCAGGTATCATTGGGGGAGCAGAAATTACACCCTCCCTCAGGAACACCTGGTTGGGCATTATGGCTTCCACCAGGTTGGAGCCAGGGACCACTCGGTTGACGCACTGGCTGAATACGCTCTGAAAAATAAATTTAATTAATTTTATCTGACTCAAATCTCTTTTCAGATATGTTCAGCTTGATTGCTTGATTATTAATAAATATTTGTTTGTATATTATTGAGGTCAAATGGCGCAAAAATAGCATGGTTAGTGTCTGATGCTTGGTATAGATAAACAAAAGTTTCGAATGAGCTATAATATAACAATTATTATTAGAAGATTGTGAATTAGCAAAATATATTACGAAGGTAAAGCAGTTTTTATAAAAAGAAAATGTAATACTTCTTAGCATTAATTGGACAAGCAAAATACTTAACATCATAATGTAAAAGGACCATATATAGGTATAAGTATTACTTTATTCTATAAGATGGACACAACATGACTGTAACATGTGAACCTAATTGGATGAATACGTGCTTAGACATCTAACCCAAATTCAGTTCCATGTAGATCTATGATATTAATTAATACATAAATAATTACCTGTAGCAAAATAGCCTGAACAATAATAAAAAATCCAACACCGTACGCCATTTTGAATTCAATTCTAATGTGAACTGGTAATAAAATAATGACTTATATAATTTTATTTATATTTAAAAGAATCCCCTTGTTTTGTAATTTTTTTGTAATATTTGCTGGAAATCGATATGCGTGATCGTTGTTCATAATAAAGTCACGTATCCTAGATTGAACACTTTGATTGATAAGTGTAAATCGGAACGTTTGTAAAATGTGCAAATATATAGTTTTGATTTTACCCTTTTCTCATTCAATATTATGCTCTACCTACTGTAAGTAAAAAACATGTTCACAGTTCACAGTTAGGTCGTTAATGAATCGAAACTGAAAATGCTCAGTTCATGATTCAAGAAACAATGTTCCTCCACAATTTTGCTGTAAACAAATCATCATCATTATTCACTTTTGCCAGTTGCCACTGCAATTGCCTAATGCCTATTGAATAACTATACTATTTTAGTAAGAATAGCAATTATTTAGTGATTACTAAAAATATTATTGCCGAACTCAAACCTAACGCAAATAGATAAAGAAGTGTTATGAGTTTTGTGTGTCTGTCCAATCGTAGAATGGTGGCCCAAAAAAATGTCTAGTTTTATTATTTGAAAGCTAAAGTGATCGAAGGTTTGGTTAGGACAATGTAGGCTGAACGTCTGATTGTCTGACACGAAATATGATCCATGATGGGCATGTAAAAAGTCGGTACTGCGACTGTCATGCCGAGTAACCTGAGTGCGTCTGTGTATTGCGCACACACTCGGCTTCAATGAAACTGGCCGCCGTCACCGAAACAGATGTGCTATTATTACGCGTTAAAATACCTCAAAAGTTGTTGAGGCTTACATAAAATTACCTAAATTACAGAAATGGGCGATAACAATATTAAAAAGTAAATGTATATTTATTAGCCGTTTGTTTGTCGTACTATATCGGTCAGCATGGTTGTGAGTGTCTTAATTATTACGTGTTTTTTAAAGGTAGGTTTTTGTTTATTTTTTATCTAGGATAAGAGCGGTTGCAAAAATCATGTAAAATGTTGCATGCCTTCTTCCTTATCAGTTAATTTAAAAATAAATAAACAGTCAAGTAAACTTTCACTAATATAACTAAGCAAAGCAACCCTTAAAATAAAATAAAACATAATTTATAATCTGAGTTTGCTGAAATTAATTGAAATATTTATTTTATTTCGCTACAAAGCTTTTTCGTTCATTTAAATTATGAAATAAAGAAATGAATGTAATACATAACGTGAATTATAATATAACATTTCTAATTCCACCGCGCGCCCAGAAATTAGCTTTCTTCTTTTTATGATTTACGTACCAACATTCAATGTATAAACAATTAAACCGACTTCAAAAAAAATAACTAAAAAGCGATAAATAAACTAATGTATCTACTTAATGCATAATATATACCTACAATTATTTAAATATTTACAACTCAATACCTAATACTTTAACAAAGTCATCTTTAACTATTTAAATATTTACAGTTATCACTTATATTTGGAGTCGGTGCCAGCCTGCAGCCTAGGTAACATAGTCTGTTGTGTTGTTTGACGCGCGCGGCTGGCAAGCGCGTTGAAATAGATTATTTCAGCGCGCTCAAATTCGTATTTTTAGTTTTGCTTTGAATTTTAGTGTCGGTCAGTATTCTTAATTACATTTATTTGTTTGGCTGGCACCGACTTCAAAAATAAGTGATAACTGTAAATATTTAAATAGTTAAAGATGACTTTGTTAAAGTATTAGGTATTGAGTTGTAAATATTTAAATAATTGTAGGTATATATTATGCATTAAGTAGATACATTAGTTTATTTATCGCTTTTTAGTTATTTTTTTTGAAGTCGGTTTAATTTTTTTTTTAAAAGTCATTTTATTTCTCGATTTTTAGTTGTGTTGATGCGTTTAAATAGATGCTAGTTCATTTACTTAAGGGTTTCAGTTTATTTAATATATAGTCACTAATTACAACGTCCGTTTGTCAAATTGGTCATATTTTTAGGAAGCTATAATTGTTATTAATAGGTACTTAGTTGAAAGAGTTTGATAATATAATACTTATTAGGTATTTATATTTTTTATTATCATGGGTAGACCCAACGACATTGACAAAGTTATAATATGCAATAACACACAGCCAAACCTGCTGCAGTTTCAATTCGTCAATGTCGTCCATACTGCATAGGAAACAGATCACGAATGAGAAAAATGAGAGTGTGGATAAATTGCTTGTTCTCGCGAGAAGGGCCGGCGAGACTTCTCGGCGAGATTTCTCGCCGTGAGTCTGGATGGTATATTACAAGTATCACGTTAGCCCTACATACATTCGATCAACCAATTGCAGTACTGCTCCCAACTCCTAACCGTTAAGGAGTACTGTAGCTTCATCATCAGCACAGCAGCATCAGATGTTGATTCAAGCATACCTCACAAGCAACATGTTAGCCCTACATACCTACTACTAAATAGTTTCCATCGACCAATTGCAGTACTGCCTTCCAGCTCCTAATCCTAACCGTTAAGGAGTACTGTAGCTTCATCATCAGCACAGCAGCATCAGATGTTGATTCAAGCATACCTCACAAGCAACATGTTAGCTCTACATACTACTAAATAGTTTCCATCGACCAATTGCAGTACTGCCTTAAAACTCCTGATCCTAACCGTTAAGGAGCACTGTAGCTTCATCATCAGCACAGCAGCATCAGATGTTGATTCAAGCATACCTCACAAGCAACATGTTAGCCCTACATACTACTAAATAGTTTCCATCGTCCAATTGCAGTACTGCCTTCCAACTGCTAATCCTAACCGTTAAGGAGTACTTTAGCTTCATCATCAGCACAGCAGCATCAGATGTTGACACCCGGAAGCATATACCTGAGTAAGACATGATTACGTAACAAAAACACCATACGAGCATACAATTTTCGGTGGTTGCCCTCGATTTCTCCTGGATCCCATCATCAGATCCTGACCTGGTGAAAATGGGACCACCTCAGAAGTGAACTCTATACAACAAAAAAAAAATTTTTGAAATCCGTCTATAATTGACGAAAATATCGGTGAACATACATAAAAAAAAAAAAAAAATATTATACATACAGACGAATTGAGAACCTCCTCCTTTTTTTGAAGTCGGTTAAAAAAGCAAGTTATTTTTATAAATCTAAACAAGATCGATAGAAATCTTTAAAGTAATCATATTGTATCCGTAACGTAACGAGGGTCATTAACGTAAAACAGTCGCCGTTCACGTGAAAACTCACGTCACCCAGAAATGCAATCACGATATCAGATCCTCGCCTACCCTTGCAAAAATACGGTACATACTTCTACGTAACACATAATTAAATTAGTCTCGTTCTAAATACAAAATAGCGCATACTGCTAAAGAAAACATTTATACAATCGAATATAACCGTCTCCTTTTTTGGAAGTCGATTATAGGCCGATTTTTAAATCGTCAGATAACTTTTACCTGAGGAATAAATAAGTGACTTTGACAGATTTTGTATGAAACAATTGTCAAAGTCACATGTTTATTCGGCAGATAAAAGTTATCTAGCGATTGAAAAATCAGCCCTAAGTTCTAAAACTTTAGTTAAATTAAGTGGCCCTGAGTATCGTGCTGTCTTCGTCATTTCACCAAGGAGTGATAATGACAGCCTGTGAATAGGATCCTAATTTCATTTAGAGTTTCAGTATACCGCCGATATGGTCACATATAATAATTATGAAACTAATTACAATGTGTCATCAGTTTCGTCAGTCGTTACAAGTGAAGTAAATCCTAGACGTGATTTAGATAAAAACAAATTCTAAATTCCATAGTGTTGCTAACAAAAATCAGTCGCCTTTTTTATAGTATACACTATACATAATAGAGCGATAACGAAGTTCTAAAAGTATTTAAGTTTATGAATCAGCGGGATTTATAAAGAAAATAATATGTCATCCAAATCACATACAGATATGATTTTATTACATTGTAATTAAAAACGGCACTTTACTAAAGACTCGGATAACATTATTTTCTTGATGTCATTGCAACTCTCTATACTTTAACTTAACTGAGAAATAAATGACTAAAATGGTACATTAATTATTTATTATTAGTTTGGTTAACTATAACATATTCGCTATACCAATAAATAATATAGGTAGGTATAGATAACTTATTCTATCTAAATGTAATTAAAATAAGTAATTAATCTTTTACAGCTGGCAGCATGCAACCCGTATTTGTCAACAGTATTGAGTGGAAAGCCCCCAGCAACTACTTCGATCACAACTAACGATTCACCAGGAGGATATAATAACCAGGTCCCAGATTTACAACTATACAATAGTTATAGCTACAATATCCCACAGGAAACTACGCAACCAGTAGAACAGGTTAAAGTAAATAACCTCAATAAACTTTCAAGGCCCATGACAGTCACACCTTCACCTACACCAGAATCGTATAGGCCAGACAAGAATATTCAAAATGATTACGTGAATATAAATGTCACTGATTCAGCGATTACAAAATTATTAAATGATAATATGGCAACTCCAAAATATCAGCATAAGCCATATTCCAAAACTTTTAATAATTTTCGTGATAATTTGCTAAAAACAATTGATTTAAGTTTAAAAAATAAATTGCCAGCTTCAAGCGCGTCAGAAAATATAAAGACTGTAGACACAAGAGGCTTAAGTCAAATACCGAAATTTACAAATTCCGTAACACCTTTAAATACACAACCAATGCAACCAAAAGATAATATATCTAGGATTTTAACAAATAACAATATGATTAAGGGTCAACAAAATGCGGGAAACAAGGAAGAAGCTTTGATGCCTGTGAATATTATGAAATATAAAGGTCAAAATATTGATAAAGAAAAATATCCTGAAAACGAAAAACAAATATCACCTTTAACTACACAACTTATGCAACCAAAAGATAATCTCCCTGAAATTGTAATAAATAATAATATGTTTAAGGGCCAGCAAATTTTAGGAATCAAAGATGAAGTTTTAAGGCCAGATAATTCAGTAAAATATAAGGACCACACTAAAGATAAAGAAAAATATCCTGAAAATGGAAAAGAAACATCTAGAGTACTATATAACAACAATGTGAATCCATTTATCCAAACGCCTAAAGATAATAATTTAGAAAAAATAAACGCAAATATTCAACCTAGACAGGATGTTAAATATAATTCCCGTAATGTTCTAAATAATAATGTTTCTCAAATGCAACCAATAAGTGCACCACCGTCCAAAACACAGGAATATCCTCCAGTGGTAACTACTTCAGAAACAAAAAATCAAAATTTTCTACTTCCATACAAAGAAGAACGAAATTTATCTCGGCCACTCAAAATACCATATTATAATAAGTGGAATCCGTTGAATTCAACAGGAATCAATCAACAATTAACAAGTGATGATCAAACATTAAGGGAAAATCATATTTTACGAACGGATCCAAATAGTTCACTTCAATTGCAAACATCCCGATTTCCATATTTTAATAATAATATGTTAAATACAAAATTATTCACTCAACCATTATTATCTAGTAACCAATCATTGCAAGTGGATCCATTTGTAAAAATTCAGCAAAGTTATTCACCTCAAGAGAACATAAGTGATTACAAGGATAGAGGTTCTCAAATGAAACAGTCTCATCCAAACCAGCAGGGAAATGTTTCAGCAATTGCTAATTCAGATATCATCGAAAAACCTGCACTAATTCGAAAGAATGAAGAAGGAAACCTGTCACAAATATTTGGAGCTCCATACTATAATAACTTTTATCAACCTAATTCGAGAGCATTTAGTCAACAATTCATTCCTGGGAACCAATTATTAAAAGAAGATCAATTAGAAAAAAAGGATCCAAAATATGATGGATTAGAGAATAACGTGTCTCTAATGCCCTATTTGCTTCCAAACCAAAAAATACCTCCAGAGGAAATAAATCCAGAAATCATTAGTCAATCCACACAAGTTTTACATAACCATGAAGGAAATGTAACTGATATTGTTGGAACACCACATTACAATAACTATCAACATTTTACCAGAGAATCAAATCAACAAATAATACCTAATAACCAATTCTTAAAAGAAAATCCATTAGTAAAAGCGGATCTAAATAATGGTTTACATAGAAATGAAAACCAAATGCCGTCATTGAGTGTAATACCCCCTAAAACATATGAAAATCCTTTAGAGCATACTGGAATAGAGCTCGTAAATATTATGAATGAACACGAATTGACTGTACCTAGCCACCAAATATTGCAGAAAAATCAATTTGTAATAACTGATCCGAGTATTTCACCACAACAAGATATAAATAACAACTCACAGAGTAACAATGTTATACATGTTGTGCCCCAAATTAGTGTTCTACCTACAATACCGCAGAAAAATTTATCAGAGGTTTCTACTCTAGGAGTTGAAAATAAAAGCTCACCTCCTTCATATAAAAAAGAATCAAATGAAACCCAAATATTCGGAGCTTCCTATTTTAATGAATTGGATCAGTTTAATGAAAAAACAAAACTACAATTGACTTCTAATAATCAAGTATCAAAAGAAAATCAATTAGTAAAAACTGAACCACTTACTTTGGCTGAAATTAACATAAAAGAAACTTTACCCATCAACATTGTAACATATAATAATGAATCTGAAATACAGCCGCTAGGTGTGTTTCCTTCTAATCCACAGAAAAATACGTCACACGTTATAAATACAGAAATATCTGTTTCTAATATATTACGCCAACCTGCATTATCCGTAGACAAAGAAATCGCAGAACCTGTACCAAATATTAATTTGAATCTCAACGGGGGAGGACGTGTGTATCATCAACAACAACCAAGTGAACTACCATCCCAACCACAAGACAATTTTCCGGAGTTTGTTCAGCTAATTGATGATTCTGAAAACATGAGAACTAAAAACGCAATATCAATACCGGCTTATAATCCAGAACCTAAAAATAGGGGCACGCAAATTTATAATAACGGCAACATTTTTGAAAACGAGTACCAAAGATACAGAATGTCACACAACAACAGATTTAATTTGATTGATTCAAGAGGGTTAAATCAACAAGTACCACCTTATAACCAGATATTGAAGGATAATAGCCAATCGCTTAAAACTAATGAAAATATCCTGCCCCAAGATACTAATTATCGGGTACCAAATGATCAAATTCCAAATGAACCTCAAATTCCACTATTTATATCTCAACCTCAAACAAATGAAATAGTAAAACCTAATCAAAATATTATACCACAAGACAGTAATAATAGTACACTATCTAGTAAAATTCCGAATAAAAATGAACTCCAGATGCCACCATTGTCATCTCAACTACAGGACAATCATTCAGCATTTCCTATGCGCGTACCAACTGATATAAATCAAATCAAAAGTGAAGTAAGAATGCCACTATTCACACCTCAACTACAAGACAGAAATTCAATACTTCCTACATATTCTATAAATAGTACTCCAAACGAGAGAATGAACAGCGAAGTCGCAAAACCTTTAGTTACTCCAGATGCCAAAAATCCAATTATTTCACCAGCTCATAATGGCAGTGTACTTGGGTATGAACCCCAAGTCACAAGTGTACCGTATTATAATAGCTTTGAAAATTTTATTTCTAATGCACGTTATCAACAAACATTACATAGTAGTGCAATGACAAAAGACAACATATCAGTAAAACCTAATCAAGGAATAATGCCGCAAACTAATATTACTCCATGTAATAAAATTACTAATAAAACTGAACCCCAGATACCACCATTGACATCTCAAATACAGGACAATCATTCGGCAGTTCCTGTGCATGTACCAACTGATAAAATTCCAAATAAAAATGAATTCAAAATACCACTATTCACACCTAATCCACAAGAGAAAAATGCAGTACCTTCTCCATATTCTCTCAACAGCAGTCCAAAAGACGCAAGAATGATTAGCGCAGTCGTTAAACCTTTAGGTGCTCCAGACGCCATAAACCCAAACCCTTTACCAGCCCATAATGATAGTGTACCTGGATATGACCCTCAAATCTCAAAAGTACCATATTACAACAGCTTTGATCCTTTTATTTCCAATGCGTTTAATCAACAAACACTATATAGTAGTCCAATTGCAAAAGAAAATCAATTAATAAAACCTAGTCAAGGAATAATGCCGCTAGATAGTAATAATATTCTACCATCTAATAAAATGGCAAATATAAATGAAACCCAGATTTCACCATTGACATCCCAACTACATGATAATCATTCAGCATTTCCTATGCGTTGTTTTAATAATGATCCAGAAAACCCTCAAACGTATAGTAAAGTTACAATGCCGTCTGATACTCCAGATCCCAAAAATGTACAAAACTCACCTGGCGATGTTGGTAGTGTATATAAAAGTGAACCTCAAATATCAAGAGAACCATATTATAATAGCTTTCATCCTTTTCTAAATGCACTTAATCACCAAACATTACATAATAATGAAATGGCAAAAGTAAATAAATTAGTAAAGTCAGATCTAGACCTTTCGGCGCAAAAAGATGTTAATAATGTTTCACGTAATGATGACGTAGGAACAGAAAGTGGGTCTTCAATATTACAAAAAAATATTTCTTCTCCATTTCAAGAAAAACTTCGAGATTCTCCCATTCAAAATCTATATACTAATCAAGGAAATACTATGGTAAAAAATGAAATTACTAAGCCTTCTGATGCACAAAAATCTGAACAACAAAATAATCCATACTCACATGATGATAGTCAGCTGAAAAATGAATGCCAAACAAACCGAATACCATACTACAATAACTTTAATTCCTTTAATTCCAATGTACTAAATCAGAAATTATCACACGATAATCAAGTTACAAAGGAGGATCCCTCAAATAAATTAACAAAAGCATACCACAATACTTTGCTTTATCTGGACATGAATATGCCAAACGCAGATTATGCTGACAAAAACTTTCCGATTGAAATCACTATAACAGAAACATCTGATGAATCATGCATAGAAAATGATGATAATACATCGACAAATATAATTATTGATCTACACACTGAAAAAGACTGTGCATGTTTTAACTCTACACACACATTTGACAGTGTTTCCTCAAACGTTGATGTCTTTATTCCATGTTTCACAGACGAAATAGATCTGACAAAAGAAAATAATTCCACAATTTCAACAGCAATAAGTTCCAAATTAAAAGAAATAATAGAAGATGGCAAAGACCTTGATAATTTTTCTTCAAACTTAGCAGATACAATTTTGTCAGCTGTGCGATCATTTTTAATACAATCAAATAGTTTAAGTGCAAATAATTGCGGAACTGAAAATATTTTTAAAAGTGACGACGGAAATTTATTTTACTCCAAGCCCGAAGTATTATCGAAAACGGAGCTAGGTATTCCATTACTAAAAACAGAAAAAAATATATCCGAATCAAAAGAATCCACACAGTGTATAGAAAAACCACGTAGCAGTATTTTAGGTACAAATTCAACAAAAAATGAGGGTAATGAGGTGAAAAACGACACAGAATCTACCCCACAGTTAAATCTTTCGTCAGGTGAAAATCCAATCAGAACAAGTAAGAAATGTCCTGCATTAAATACAACAGTTTTTAATGAAATTTCATCATTTCAAGGTGATAAAAATTTATTGCCAGGTGAAATAACTCACACCGACTCATGTGAATGTTGTAATAAAATACCCCAAATATATCCAAAAAATATTGAAAAGCCGGACTCATATTCAACAAATCTAGAATCAGTTATCGGAACTCATGAATTATGTATTTCATCTAAAGAAATACTCCAAGTTCTTCCTGTAATTGATAACAAATCTTCGAATACCAATAAAAATGAAGACACATCTCTAAATCAAACTCCTCAAATATTACTACCATATTACTACTATACTGACAAAATAATGACTACATCAAATGAAAGAAGCAAAACTATACCTAAGTCAGATATCGATATTAGTTCAGAAGAAGAAGAAAGTAATGATATACTAACTCCCGCAAGTGATCCTTCCACCACACCAACAACTACTGACGATAATGCTGAAGTGAGAATACCATGTGACCCGAAGCCATGTTTATCGAAAATAACTATTAATATTATGCCCATCGCGGAGAAAAATAATCATGATATACTTCTTTTCCTTTAATGTAGCAGTACTGTGCTGCGAACTAGTATTAAAACTATAATTAGGCTCGCCAGGTACACACAACGTCTTCGTCCTTCCCGGTCAAACCGCCATTTCTCGTTTCCGGTTCCGCGTTGTGTTTTGCCAGGGAAGACATATTATATTTTACTTTTTTATAGAAGTTAATATTACTACTTAGTCTTACACTATGTGGGCACATCTTACATCTTACCCTGTGTGTATAGCAGCCCTTATGTTTTGTAAATAATGAAAGAATTTCCTAAATAATTTTTTTGTTTTTATTTATTGGTTTGACATCTAGATTCTGTATTCCCAATTTTATGTAACATCTTAAGGGGAGGAATAACCGCAACTAGCGCCACTCTTTTTAAAATAAATTTTACAATGACACAAAGATCTTATTAAAAAAAGTAATTGGTTCAAACTTTAAGTAAATAGTTAAACTAATTTATTGGCATTTTTAATTTTTTTTTTAATTACAGTTCTAAATCCTATACTGTATTTACTCTCGTAAGTAATAACTAAAACGGCAGTTTTTTACTTACGAGAGTAAATATTTTTTTAAAAGATCTTTGTGTCATTGTAAAATTTATTTTAAAAAGAGTGACGATAGTTGCGGTTATTCTTTGCCTTAAGAATGTTTGAAAACTGAAAATATTTTATATATAACTTTTTTAAATTAAGTTTTGGTGCAGAAATCATAAATAGTCAACTCATAATATATTGGTTTTCATCCAAACTTGTAGCCAGATAAATTCGACGTATTTCGATGCCATTTTTGTAAGAAGAAGAATTAGGGTTAAAAAAACAAAATAGGGGATGATGTCCTACCCCTATGTCTATAATATGTAATAATAATTGCAATATAATAATTTTATGATTAAAGTAGATAATTTATTTTTAAAAAATCATCTTGAACTGTATTAGTTTGCATATATTGCTAAATAATAACAATAATGCCTGAAACATCATTAGATATATCTCAGACAAAAGTTAAACTAAACCATACAATAATAATGCAAATTCAAATGTAATTTTTTTTAGAAATATAAAACTTATTTACTATAAATTTGGATATATTTATATTTAATTATTAATGTTTTTAATATTTAAAGACACGAAGCTAAATGCTAGAGCCCAGAGATAATAATATTGAATTTACAATCATTTCTATGTCTGATCTCTCGTTTGGAATGCATCTATTATGTACTTTACTTTTATCTCTAAATCACCTAAAGGTTGACTGGTAGAAAATGCCTTGATGCATTAAGTGAATGCATTAAGACGCCTATTTACAAAATGTGCATGATGTATAAATAAATAAATAAATAAATATTTTTTTAAACAAGTTAAATAATATACTTGCTTAATGTAACAACAACAAAAAAACGTGATGAAAATAATATGTTTATTAACGTTATAAGTAGAATAGATACTAAATAACAAACACAAAAATAATACACTCTACGTGCTACATACAATACACACAACGATTCATTATATAGACCGAGATAGTACAATCGTAGTATCTCCTTCCTTGAACCAGAAGTTTTCTTCTTCCTCCTTATCATTCTGTGTCTGATGTTCTGTTTGGCTATAACTTACTACCCTCGAGGGTGCATATATCGTTTCAACATTCATATTGAGATCATCAGAAAATGTTTTCTCATTTTTACTTAAAATCGTTACAAGATCGGGCTCGAAGCCAACATGTGGTTTGGTATGAGATTTCTTATTACTTTGTTCCACATAAGACTTAACCCTATTTGCATAGTACTCCCAATCGTTTTGATAATAATCACGTTGATTTTGAATTTGATCTAATTCTACCTCTTCGCTAGATGTGATATATGCATGATTAAAAAGGGTAAAATCCGGATAATATTCTACATCATCTTCCGATTGATTAAACAAGTTGATAATAAAAGGTTTCTGACTAAATTCGTCATCGCTATCAACTTGAAAGTAGTCATCGTTGGTAATTTCAGGCATGTTAGAATTGAAGTCAAAGTTAGGTGGTAAATCTTTCTTCCTTATTTTTAGATTTAGATAAATATTCTTTTTAGGTCCAGTACCTGTTGTAATCGTCACTGGTGTTGCCTCATGAAAACTTGGAGATAGTTCTATAACAGTATCACATTCATCATCTTTATTAGGGTTTTTATTAGTTTTGTTGGATTTATTCCCATTCTTGCGTTTTTTGTTTTTTGACTTGGTTGGATCTTGCGATGTTTTATATAATGAGTCAAACATATAGGGATACATGTCATTTGAAAAGTAGTATGGATTTGAAATATTTCCGGCCATAAAATTATGTAAATATTTATTAAATTCTTCCGGATTAAAATAATTTGTTTGATAATCTATGACAGGTGCCGTTTTTGAATTTCTCGTGCTACGGTTCTCCTTGTTGCGTTTCTTGTTATTATATTTTTTACTTTGAATTTTATCAAAACCCAATTGTTTATCGTTTTCACTTAGATCTTGGACATTTTTATCAATGCTCTTTTTAGTTAGACAAGGTATATCACTTCTAGTAGCTTCTTTTTCATATTCGTTATTTAAAAGGGTTTCTTCCATTTTTTCGATTTCTAACAACGAATCTGTATCTATAGTTCTGTCTTTATTGGGAGTATAATTTGAAATATAATCTCCTAATGGCTTGTTGTCTTTCTTTTTTCTATTGTGTTCTTCGCTTTGTCTATGCTTTCGATGTTTATTCCCCTTTACTTTAATGTTTCTTACGGGATGTTCGTTCTGTCGTCTTGGTTTCTTAGTTTTATAACTGTTTACGTTATCTTTATATTGCCTATTCTTATTATAGTTATTATCAATTCGTTTCAATTGTTTAGGCTGCGCCACAATATTATTATCAACAACATTGGAGGGGTTGACCATGGAATCATATTTGCGAATGATGTTTTCATAGTTGTTCGGATTGTTATCAAATAATGTTGTATAAGTGTTTGGATTTGTAACTTGCTTGTCCCAAACAATTTGCTGATTCTCATTTAAATTGGCTGTACATTTTGGACTCAGTGAGGCAGATTGGAGCGAATTCTGTATAGGCGGAGGTCGATGAAAACCAGGATTCTGTCTGGCTACTTCTATACGTGGAACTTGCTCAAAATTTGTATAACT
The DNA here is from genome assembly GCA_905187575.2 of Celastrina argiolus. Taxonomy (NCBI): domain Eukaryota; kingdom Metazoa; phylum Arthropoda; class Insecta; order Lepidoptera; family Lycaenidae; genus Celastrina; species Celastrina argiolus. Next base: position 2,353,121 of record LR994579.1, on the reverse strand, counting down.
CCAAGGCTGACGATTTTGTAGAATCTGCGATTCTGTAAGCGACGCCTGCAATAAAAAAACATATTAGTAAATCCAAGAAAACTTTGACAGTTGAGGTAAACAGGTATTAGAATAAGTTTAGTATTTCATGACCTAATTTTATATTAAAAACATTTGATGTATATTTTCTACTATCCCATATAAGTAAAGAAACAACTTACCAATAATTGTAGCGTAAAACATAAAACCGTATTTCGAAACATTATTACGTATGCATCTCCATAGTCTTAACTAACAAATATCTCTGCAGCGATACACGATATGTATTTAATACTTCGTATGAGGTAAGGTTCATGTAACTTTTATCTTAGGTTAATTTAAAACTAAGATTGAACACGCATTCGGTGCCATGTGCTAACAATTCCAGTTACGTATGGTTACATAGAGGTCGCCTGTTTTAGTGATTACAATTTGGTTCGCAATGACCTTGATTCTTTCTGAAAAACACAAAACAAAAATAAAAAACACAAAACTTGGGTCGTGAGTATTATACCTCTTACCACTTACTGTACGTGGGTTGAGTATTACCTTTTACCACTTACTGTCCGTGGGGTGAGTATTATTACCTCTTACCACTTACTGTCCGTGGGGTGAGTATTACCTCTTACCACTTACTGTCCGTAGGGTGAGTATTATACCTCTTACCACTTACTGTCCGTGGGGGGGTGAGTATTACCTCTTACCACTTACTGTCCGTAGGGTGAGTATTACCTCTTACCACTTACTGTCCGTAGGGTGAGTATTACCTCTTACCACTTACTGTCCGTGGGGTGAGTATTATATTTCTTACCACTTACTGTCCGTGGGGTGAGTATTACCTCTTACCCCTTACTGTCCTTGGGGTGAGTAGTACCTCTTACCACTTACTGTCTGTGAAGTGCAGAAGTAAGATTAGCACCTCAACCATAAGTATTTCCCGTAAGTGCCATAAAAAACGACAGATAAAATAAATAAGACGAAAATATGTTTATTTTAGTCTTAGCCCCTAATAATATTAACATCAAACAACATACATACTATGTTGGTGTTTACAATTTTAATTAGTTTAGGTGTTTCTCGCCTATTAGGGCTCCGGGGACTGGGCACACGCATGTATGTCTGTACCCAGTACCGCAGAAGGGACTGCTTAGCGCTAAGCGCGATCAGGATGGTGTTGGTGCTTCCACGCGTGCCGAACATCAGCGATGCGTAGCGGAGCCTCAACACGGTGTGGAAACCGTCAGCAAACATCGCAGACGCACTCCAGTAGCGCAGAAGGCCCGCCAACACCCTGAACGCGTCATCATACTGTACTCGGAGATTTATTTATGGACCGCTGCGTTTTGACCCACAGATTGCAAGAAAGTTTGGAAAAATGCTTTAAACGGTGTAATTTTAACATTTCAACACACTTCGCGATCTGCATGCCAACATATTACAGCTGACCGCCATCGCTCTTCTCTCTCTTTTAGATTGTAGACAGAAGAAATATATATTCGGAAATGGAAGGTAGCTCTTACCGCGGATATCGGTATTATGTTAACTGCACTCGTCAACTACCCCCCTTGAAATACTTTGGGGGAGGCGTAAGTCCAGCTGTTGACTTCATAGCTTTTTTTTTCGCAAGGTATCTAATAAGTTTATTACAATATACCAAATCCCATTCATTGATTTTGAACTTCATCTTTATAATGAGATATTGCAACACAACACACCGTACAAATCCGTAAAATCCAATTATAAATAAAGTAAATTCTAATAATAACATACCTAATTGTATTTAGGTATATAAATTTAATAGAAATGTAATAAGGATATTATAATATTATAAAAGTAAATAGATATTATGTAAAAGAAATGTAATGAGAAAAATAAAAGGCTTATTTATTTATTTTTATTTATTTTATTGCAACAGAAACAAAATCGTCAATGACATTCTTAAAAAAATCTCGAACGTCGACATCCTCTTCTAAATCAGGAAAAGTAAAAAAGCGTGCAAGAAAAGCGTCTAAAAGGCCACGTCTTCGGTCCCACATTAAAGTATAATGTGACGGTATTTTCTCGAAGGTTTATGGCTGGCTAAGTAAAGGTATAAAGGGCATCTTAATATACATCACACCTTTAATGCTCTCATAAAATGATCGTGATACTGATATAGAAGTATATTATATGTGAACCAAACAGTCATAGTATTTTTTATCTGTGGTAGTCAACTCTTTTACCTTTGGTAACGATAATGTAAGCTCACTCTCAGTTTTATACATATTTTAAAGTTCCCTGATCCAAGCAGGAACATTTGAAAGTTCTTTGGTCCAAGCAGGAACATTTGAAAGTTCCGTGGTCTAAGCAGGAACATTTCAAAGTTCCGTGGTCTGAGCAGGAATATTTGAAAGTTCCGTAGTCCAAGCAGGAATATTTGAAAGTTCCGTGGTCTAAGCAGGAACATTTCAAAGTTCCGTGGTCTGAGCAGGAATATTTGAAAGTTCCGTAGTCCAAGCAGGAACATTTGAAAGTTCCGTGGTCTAAGCAGGAACATTTCAAAGTTCCGTGGTCTGAGCAGGAATATTTGAAAGTTCCGTAGTCCAAGCAGGAACATTTCAAAGTTCCGTGATCTAGGCAGGCATATTTGAAAGTTCCGTAGTCCAAGCAGGAACATTTGAAAGTTCCGTGGTCTAAGCAGGAACATTTCAAAGTTCCGTGGTCTAAGCAGGAACATTTGAAAGTTCCGTAGTTCAAGCAGGAACATAATATGAAATATGTTCGTAAAGTAAACCAATCGATTGTCAATTGTTATGGCACAGTCATGTTTTTCGTACAATTTGTATTCGTTAACGTTACTTTACGGATCTTTCCGGAGGAATATATCCTGCTTGGCCTGCCGTAAAGTAAATAAATGGATTGTCAATTGTATGAGCGCTGTTATGCTTGTTAACTGAAATAAAGTTATAGTATTGTATTCTGTGCCTTTAAGGTAGGAACAGCATAGTTTTAATGTTTTATTAGTGTACATAATTAAATAAGGTAGAGCGGTCATAGTTATTGCAAAATGTTTATAATCAAATAACCTAGATAGGATTATGATAAATTGTTAAGATGACAACAGAAAAATTCAACCATGTCTTAATTATTTTTATTTATAAATATATTTAAATCAGCAATTTTTCCAATTCGACTAGGATATTCGTGATGAGTTTGAGGAGACCGGTCAGAAGACCGGTGCCGTCCGACAGGCCTGTCAGCAGGTTCAGCACCAGGTTGAGCACATCGGACACCAGGCCGCAGAGCAAGCCAGGAGCCGCCAGCACATTGGACCGGAAGAGGGAGATCAGAACGCTGATATACAGGAAGAGGACAGAGGCCAAATCGGTCAAGGTCGCGTAAAGAAGAGGAAGAGTACAGCCGAAGTAGGGGAGTAAGGCCGGGGTGAGGTTTTGGACGATGTTGGAAAGGTTGTTCAGGTTATTGATGAGGTTGATGAGGAAGGGTATGAGGAGACAGGCGAGCTGGTTGGCGATGGGGAGCACAGTGGCGATCTCGTCGAAAGCCAGCCGCAGAGCCGACACGGAGTAGGCGGGTATCATCGCTTGACTGCTTTTCACCTGGAAATGGAAATTCAAAATCTAAAAGTGTAAGTTTGTGAGGATGGACACAACAACACGCACAAACAACCTGTATTTGACTGGTTGTTAGTGACACTTATATCCAAAAATTACTAAAGATTTTTTTATGGTTGTATTTTAGGCTTATTGTATAGGATAATTTTAAGTTGAAAATGTACTTTGTGGAACAGGCATCTCCGCTGCTGGTTGTCCCAGCTGTGTAATGTGTATATGGTTTTTTTTACTCTTGTCTAATTGACTCAAAACTACTAGTTAAGAAGGAACTAAGTAGAGTGGATTAGTAACTCATATTATACTATTTATCGCAGAAAATACTCGTATATAGTATTTTCTTTGCGCCAGTCTCGAGAAACATCTCAAATAAATTAAGACTATTCCCTAGGTATTTGTGTATACATTGAGCTTCTAGAATCTAGGTCATCTAGAAAAATAGTATCATCAGCTTGCATCTTAAAGATGATAATAATTAGATAATAATCTAGATAAAGATAAGAACAAAGATAGAACAGAATACGAACCAGAACCAAAACGAAACAACACACGAGCAGCCGCATGTCGATCGGCTAATACCGTTATATTGGTGTATTACGTTATATTACTGTTATATATTATTACACTATCGAAGTGTGTACAACTGTGAAGTAACGATTTAGCCAAAATCAGATAGTCGTATATTAGAAATAGGTTACTTCATTATCACATCTTTTTTTACACCTTATTTATTATTATATTTGATAAATATTTTCTTTTTTTTTATCATATTATCATCAGATATCTATGTTATTGAGTTAGAGCATGCTACAAGCTACCTCGCAATAAATAAAATGAAAGGCTTGCCTCAGGATTAAAACGGATAAAATAATGATATTAAACCTTTTTTCACTCTATTTAACCTCAAAGGCGTTGTTCATTAGGTACGTTTTTTTCATTACCAATTAAGCTAAAACGTTAAGATTTTTTTTCATTACTGAATATAATTTGCATTCTCAAATGTCTTCTTATCTTTCTTCTATCTTTATTTTCTATCTTTCTATAATACGTACGTATACTTCTGTCGCTACGACGAAAATTAAATATCATTTATTTCCAAAAAGAAGAAAATTACACTTAGTAAGAAACTCTCGTGGAACCACTTATATATTAAGCTTTAGGAGAGGATAACTTTAACCCATCTATGTAAATTATATGGCATGTTTTACTTTAATAATACACATATTACGAATCATTATAATTATAATGATTCGTAATAAGTGTATACGATTATTATAAATAATTTCATTATAATACACGAAGTTTTCATTGTAATACGATCAGTATAACGTACACTAATATCGATACAAAAATAATAACTTTTTTTTTACTTCATCCTATTGGTGTAAAAATAGGGCAACGGCATATTGAGTTACATAAGTTTGGACAATTGTTACAATTTAACTTGTGTAACTCACAAACACGATAACCGACAGATAAAGTGCACTATCTCTGTGTTACAATTATATATTACTATATAGTGTTGTATATAAGTGAAAACATTATTTTAGTGTACATTTTTTACGTCAACGTTAAAATGTCCACGAAAATTGCAATACTTTTGTTTCTGATAGGCGTGTGTGCACTAACGGTAAGGAAATTATATTTATGTGTAACTACCCTTATACACACTAGGCGCTTTCAAACGCGCGCTTTGTCAACGCGCGTTTTGAGAACCAGGAGTTCTGTACAGACAGTGTACTCTGTACATACTCAAGCGCGCGCTTTGTCAACGCGCGTTTTGAGAACCAGGAGTTCTGTACAGACAGTGTACTCTGTACATACTCAAGCGCGCGCTTTGTCAACGCGCGTTTTGAGAACCAGGAGTTCTGTACAGACAGTGTACTCTGTACATACTCAAGCGCGCGCTTTGTCAACGCGCGTTTTGAAAACCAGGAGTTCTGTACAGACAGTGTACTCTGTACATACTCTAGCGCGCGCTTTTTTTTATCCAAAAACGCGCATCAGCAAAGCGCGAGTCAAAAAGCGCGTAATGTGTATCGGGTCATAGAATTTCATTTCTTGGCGTTCGTGGTGGTCTGGCAGTATCGCCATAATATACTGGGTCCAATTAGTACACTAAAATCTTCCATGTACATAGAACTTCTTTGAGTTTATCGCTAAAAGACAGACTGACAGACGGAGCGTCTGTGACGGAGAACTTTATAATATGTAAGGATACTACCGGTAAACGGGCAGGCAGAACGCCTGATAGCATAATCACCGCCCTGCTCCTGCAATATGAGATAAATGGAGTTGGCAGTTACAACCCGTTACGTTGCGAATAACAACGCAAGTGATATTTCACGACGGTTTTCTGTGACGCTATAGACGCATGACATAGGCTCTCTTCTTGTCCTAGCTCAAAAATGGCTCCTTAGTGAATTGCCAATGTCAGTGTGTTGACAAATTCTCGTTTTACAAGTTTTATGAGTAGATTTTACGAAAAAAAAGCACCTACGGTAAATTGTTTTTTTATTAAATTCCTATAACCTTGAACAAACATTAAGGTTAGTACCATGTACCTTAAAGTTTAATTTTGTTACTGAGAATATATATGTCCATAGATTTCAATAAAAATATTTATTGCAAACACAAAAAAGATTTAAGATTAGTATGGCGAGGAATTGAAGAAGGAGGGAATCATAAAGAGAGGTTTTTCGGACAGGAAACAGGCACGCGTAGTTTGATCACCATAAAGATGGTTTCTTTTTACGGAAGAATAGACAAAACGACAGATAAATAAGGACATCCATAACATGTCAGTATTTCTATTCTTGTGTATACAAAACACACATACGAGGAGAAAAGAATAATTTATTTTCCAGGAAACTTTTGGTAAAATCAAATCACAAATAAATTAATGTTAGTAATTGGCGGCGGCCTTGTTCACTAATTGCTTATTCCGATTCGAGGACTCGCGCCAATTAGCGCAAGGCCTCGCCCGGACAGTGACAAATCAAATCAGCACGTTTATTCAAATGCTTTGGTGTGAAAATTGCGCTTATGTGGGACTTTGAATGACCTTTTCTACGCAACTTGTGGGGGTAACTAAAAAAGTACCATTTTATGCATTTTATTATATTTAAAAACAGCACTACGAGTAGTTTGACCACCATAGAAAATGAACCTACTTTTTGTTTCTATGAAAGAATAGGCACAGAGAGGACTTAATAAAGGCTGTGTAAACACCCCGAATTTTTCTTTTCTACCCCACGCATGGTGATTACCAAATTATACACAAAGCAAAGACTTAAGTCAAAATATTTATTGTGTTTTTAATTCCCAATTTGAAATATAAGCTACACTTTTGAAATGCTCACTGATTTATACTTTGGGAAATTATTATACAACCTTTTCTCATTAGAACTTTTTTTTGCTTTATTTTGAAAAATATTTTTTTGCTTTTTTGTTATTCTTGCTACTAAGATATGCAATTTGAATAAAAAAATAATATAAAAAACATTTCCAGAATGAGAAAAGGTAATATAATCATATCCCAAAGTTACGTAATGTTACAGTACATTCATTAACTGTATTTAAATTATCATTATTTACACCCTGTATTTATATCTTTTTTATTATTATTTATTATCTTTTTTTCTTTCAGCAACCAGTCTCGGCAACCACCGTCCAGCTACCCGCAGTGTACCCATTAGTCAACGTACTCCTACCCCTCCTGAACAATGTGTACAACCTCCTTCTCTCTCTCCTCTCCATCTTCGACTCTCTGCCTCCATCAGTCTGCAGTCTCATACCCGTCGACCTGAGTGCTTTGGAAACTTCTCTGCTCAAGCTGTACTCTCAGGCATTAGCTATCGTGAATTTCCTTCGGTCTTTGCCCGAGTATGCGGCGGGGGCAAACGCAAAAACGCCATCTACCGGCGTCACCAACCTGCAAGGTCTTCTGACTAGCCTCATAACGACAGTCACGGGTTTGGCAGATGATTTGCTGATTGGCATCGGTGGTGGTCTTCTGCCGGGTCTACTCCAGCTAGTTGTCATGGTTGTCACTACGCTGCTAAATCTGTTGATCTGATTTTAGTTAAAATTGTGTATATTTAATAAATATTTATAAGATATTACTTTTGTATTTTTCATTATTTATTTTTATTTTTATATATACAGTGTGTAAAAAGAGCAGTCACTATAACTTTGACATACGATTATACTACCTTGCCTCATTTTGAAAATGATTTTTTTAAATTATTTATTGTAAAAACAAAAAAAAAATTTACTTTTACCATTTCTTATTTTGATGTCGCAAAAATAACAAAGCAAAAAAAATTTTTTTTTAATTTTTGTAAAAAAAAAATTACAAAAAAAAATACATTTCTAGAATGAGACAAGGTAGTATAATCATATCCCAAAGTTATAGTGACTGGTCTTTTTACACCCGTTATAGCGTTTTACACATGAAACCTTTTTTTTTACAAAAACCAGAAAGATACCTTAGTATGTCTTCAATAATAATATTAAAGCAATCATTTGTTTGCATTGAATAGGCCCCGAATTACTAGTCTGATTTTGATTAAATTAGCCAGAGAGAGAATAAACCACCTAGCCTATGAGACTGGACATAGGCTACGGCAGGAAATTTACGATTCCGGAATTTTACGTGTAAACGACGAACGAAGATTTGTTTGATAAACATACGGAGCCGTGGGCAAAACAAAATTAAAATTGTCCGCTCTTTAAAGTATTCATTATGTTTTCTCATTATTCTTGTCATAAAATAGTTAATATTATCTTTCGTAATATAAAGTTCTCATTTCATAATGTTTAATCACAAAAAAGCTGTTAAAACATCTTCGTGTATTTTTTGCGTCGCTGTTTCAAAGATAGTTAATTATGTTCTTCGCTTTCAAACGAGCCGTGCATAATTGAGAAAACCTAAAAGGAATTTCTTAAGAACTAAGTTTGTTATTTTATACTCTTTATAATTTCTTACTACTTTATTAATTTCTTAAAGATTTAGTAGAAAATTCGTTTGAAACCTAAAATTACTATTAAATGGGTAGACATGGGCGCCGCGCCGGGTACGCCGCGCCGCGCCGTGTTCGGACGGCGCCGCCGCCGATAAGGATACAACTCGGCGCACCGAACGTTCTTGTAGCGTTCTCTTAAAACTGCGCTCGTCAACCAGCCTGCCAAGTATAGCATAGGCAAACTATTCCCCAAGAAATTCTTTAAGGAAAGTGTATGTCCAGCAGTGGTATCTTTTTGTGTTGACATTCCGAGAATAACTTGTTAAGTAAATTTGGAAACAAAAAAAAAACATTTTCATGTTTCATTTTCAGTGGATACAGTAGCTGAAACGACGTCATTTAATAAAGGCTCTATGTATCAATGTAAGGTCTACACATACACATAAGCCATATCCGCTTTATGTTATTCGCTTCACCTTGTAAACAAATAAACTTTCTCTACTGAAACTCAAAGAGCAAATAAACGGGGTCCCTAATTTAGGAACAGTATTACACTAACGTATTTACCCGGACCCTGTAACTCGATATAACCCGATAAAACTGGATGAAACTCGATATAATCCGGGAACTCGGCTGATTGCGTGCGATGACCTCGCTGGGATCTGTGACGTCACTCATTCATACGCACGTCCCGAAGTCACTAGAAAGTTTGGAAATATCTCGAGTTATTTATGGATAAAGGCTTACTGGTATATTATAACAGTAAGCCTTTATATAATATAATAAATCACGTCACTAATGCCTAGATAGAGCAAATTCATTGATTTCCATTCCAGGGTGCAAAAAATAATCGGTGACCGCTTATATGTAGGTCAAAAATAGAACATAATGATTGCATCAGTGCAGTGTTTCCCAATCATTGTCTTGCCATGACCCGGTAATTTTTACACTGCCTTTTCATGTCCCATCTAATTTTAAATTCAAGCCGGTTTCATTAGATTGAAATATATATTTTGAAAAAATTACTAATTAGATTAAATAATACATATTTATTAATAGTAGAAATGTATTTTTAATACTTTACAAAACTGAGTGGCATTACCGGATGCCTGTACTTTCGTCGACTTGTAAGGAAAAATAGTGACATGATTTTAGATGGGTTACGACTGTTTCTGAATATTGATTATAAAGGTAACTAGTTAGTTATTATTTTTAAAACAAGGCGAGAATGTTGCGACCCGTAGGCTTATTTTGACGGCCGGCAGGCTGATTATGTAACTCGACAGGCGTAATTTGTACAATTGTTTACAATATCGCTGTCTATATATACACTATATATACACTTGAGAGCGATATTGTACACAATTGTACAATTCACGCCTGTCGAATTGCTGTTGCGAGATACATAATCAGCCTGCCGGTATTTTATTTTGACGGCCCGGTACCGGGAGTCACGACCCAGCAATTGGAAAACGCTGCATTAGTGCAACACTCATGTCATACAAAAAGTCGATCAGAAATAATGGAGGGTAAATCTTCTCGATTATAGGACCTACAAAAGCTAAACCGGGGACAAAAACTTTATATTCCTTTGGCGGGAACGAACTAGCTACCTCCGGCTTAAGCACCGACGAACAATTGCAGAGCTAAAAAGGTCGTCGCAATAAATATATTTTCAATCTGGTGCTTAAAACGTAGTCTTTGGGTACATAGAGTACCCAATAAGGAATGGGCGGCAGTAAAACATAAACAAAAACATTAAACATTTGGGACACATAAAGCTTAGTTTTTATTATTCACGCAATCAGTACCACGCTTCGGTTGGCACAGGTGGAAAGAATTATTATGGTGGAAGGGTGCGTGACTGCGTAACGTCATCACTTCACGGGTGCCATCGGAAACCTCCCACGCATTTGACTTCGTAGAAAATATCCAGGTCTTTCACCTGTGGTTTCTGTTGTAATGCTCTGAAACTGATGCATTTATGAAATTTGGTAAGTATTCAGGATGGTTCATGGTTAATATATTAATCCAAATATAGTGTGAAGAGAATGAAGCGAAGAGTATTTTTTGTTTTGACTCGTCATTTATTACTTAATATAACTAAAAAAAAACAAAAGTCTGAAATTATCACAAGGAGTGAATCTTACTATGATGGGGATCGCTGGCTTCGACCACTGGTCGTTAACCTACGACCTGACCAGGATTAAAACTCATTTGTTTTGTGACTTTTATGGAGATATTTAAACGTGATTTGTCGCGTTATACTAAGTAATTTATATGAGGTGACAAAACAAAAAATGCTCTACGCGTATTTCACTTCACACTATATTCTGTTTTATATATTAACCATGAATCATCTTGTATAGTGTAGAGCACAGGTTACTTATCATCGGCAAAAACAATTATGTGAGTATTTAGCGCAAAGAAAGTCACGAAAACGTCTAGTAATAATTTAATAGTACTTAATAATTAATAAAATCCGTTCCTGCGTCATACCGCCTTAGAATATAACAGCAGTGCCATCACAGCAGGGTCTAAAATACACTAAAACCTTCCTCGAAAACCACTCTATCCATTGGTGAAAACAGCATGAAGATCGGTGCAGTAGTATCGCGAACAGACATACAGACGCGACCGAGGAGTTTAATAATATGTAAGGATAACAAAGACCTCTTTAAACATGTGACACTTGTAGCAGTTCACAAGAGCAAAATATAATATTGTTCTAGGCGTATTCTATTTTTACTAGTACAATCCGCTATATATTCTAGGACCGGAAATTATTTTAATGTGTTTGATGTTCTGATGAAAAGTAGGGGTGTAGTCACATTAGACATGGATTATATTATTGAATGTACTGTAATTAATACAATTACTTAATGTAATACTATTGTGTACCATGAACTTGGTTATAACTCTAATAAGAGCGTTCGTTTGTTTGTAGCAGGATAAGCATATACAAGGTGTAAAATAAATGAGTGATAATACTTTAGGGTGTGTATGTGCCTTCTATGTAGAGTGTACTGCGAAAGTAGCACTGAAAGATTTACTTTTGACAATTTGCTCATACAATAATTTGAAAAAGTACCTCTTCCAGCGCTGGTACTTTTACAGTAAACTCTATATACCCATACACACCCTAAAGTATTTTATTACACACAGTTACACGTGAAAGTTAATAAAAGCAAATAAATTGTTTGACTTTTGACAGAAAAACAATTACATACGTAACTAAATTATATATTAATAAATAGGAAAAAACTAAATTTTAACTATCAACCAAATTGACAATTTGAAAAACTTTTTATATAAGATTAAGAGGGTATGTTTGTTACTGCTGGCATGCAGGGAACTGACAACACTAATTAACACATAATCTATTTTAATATTTTTATCCATAAAAAGTGAATTATTGTTCCGGGCGAAGATGCGTTCAAAAGCTAGTTCTCAAATATTTATTTAAAAACATTACTTCAATTCTGCCCTAAATTCTACCTCTCAAATATTGTCTTATTATATTCCTCAAAATACCTTTTTTTCACTTAACGCCTAATAAATCGTATTTTAATACCTTTTACTCCCTGCCTAGGTATTTTCATTAACAAAACCCCACTGTGCTCGCCGCCTTTCGCCACCCATGCGCAATAGGCGCTCCTATATAGATCCAGGTCCAGTTCACTCCAGCACCCGGCACCGACCGCACCATGTCCAGGTAAGAGAGAGATTTATTAGTGAGAGAGAAAGTGTTACAATAAATTGAAAGGTGAGAGAAATGAAAGAGATTGTTAAGTTAAACCTGTAATCAAATGCGGTTTTATTTACAAACGTACTCAATTAATGTTTTCTGCTATATCAATTTAAAATAATGTACAAAGGAGTCATTAAAGATAAGTTTTCTAACTATTATATATCTTAAAAGTAATGTGTGTGAAAGTTACACAACTTTGTATTTTTCACACAAACAATGAATGAATGACAGTTTTTTGAGTATTTACAGAGTGTATATTAAGTCAAAGAAAAAATTTAAATGTAATTGTTTAAACGTTGTAGATAGCACGAACTTACCACTGACCAATATAATATTAAAGTTTTAAAAGTAAATAGTGTGAAATTTTACAATAATCTATATTTTTCACACAAACGGATGAAAGGGTGCTAGTTTTGTTATATTTAACTTTTTTATGTTTGAAATATTTAACTTTTACTTGCTACGAACAATTTTGTTTTATAACTTGATGAACAAACAAATTATTAAAATATAAAAAAAGAAAGCTTACATGTATATGACATTACATGTTTAAGCTCACTAATTAAACTGTTTGCAGGATTAATGCCGTAAATAAAGTTAATTTCGTGTTGTGTAAGCTTTTCTGTAATGAAACTAACATTAATATTATAATTAATACATACACAGACAATTTAAAAACATAACACGTTATGATGATATTTATTTTGGGGCTACCGTATTTTTATATCTTCATTGTAATGATTGTGTCTTTATATTTTAAAAGTAAAATATGAAAGTTATAAAACTAAGTTTAATTACAATTTAGAATTAATAGGTTTGATTTCTGTGTATACATGAGCATTCTGGCTTCATTTTTATACAATGTAGTTTAAGTTATGATGGGGCTGACATGCCATGTACGGTAAAAGCCTCTTTAAAAAAAAAGAAAAAAAAAGTTTAATAACATTTTTGAGTGGATATTATAATGGTTTTTAATAGAATTATTTGAATAGTTACTAGGGTGATAAATATCCCACAATGCAGGCGCCCGTCTGCGGAGTCGCGGTTGTATATTCCCGAGGCGGCGGTTCTATCGGAGTACCGCTGTGTGGGTATGGCTGCGTCCACATACCATCTTAACGGACGCAGCGAGCCCCACATACCCGGGGTAGATATCCCCGTCCTCCACGGGATACGGAAAGCAGCATTTCTCGGCGAGAAAAAAAACGGGTGATAAATATAGTGTCTTGTCTATGATTTGTATTGGATAAACTCGGTAAACTCTTTGATTTACTAGAGTTCCGTAATCAATTTTAAAACCGGAACTATTATTGAGATTCTATTTTCGGCGTCATTTATGACATTGTTCGAACGGGAGGTCGCAGGTACAAAATTTCGGATACGAATTATTTCGGACTATCCGTTTGTTTGGGTTAATTTCGGTTACGGATATTAAAATTTTGGTTACCTTTTTACAGTGGCATACTTTAATTTCGGATTCGGTTACGGTTCGGATATTTTTTTATATCGGATATCCGAACGTTTCGATTACGGTTGCGTAGTTCCCTAACATACTTAATTTATACACTGGGCTATCTACGTGGTAGCCGCTACGTGGTAGCCGCTACGAAAGAGCTACGAAGCGCTACGAACTAGATTGCAAAAATATCTTTCATTTTATTTTACTAAGGGCCGATTTTTTAATCGTCAGATAACTTTTACCTAAGGAATTAATATGTGACTTTGGCATATTTTGTATGGATCAAATGATAAAGTCACATATTTATTCAATAGATAAAAGTTATATGACTATTAAAAAATCGGTCTTTCTTAAAAAAAAACTATAGACGATTTTATTACCACGCTTATAGATTTATAAATATTTTAACGGTGTTTAAATTAATGGGTTACAATTAAAATAGATGTGTGTTATGAATTATGATGAGTGATGTTCTTTGTACACGTAAAAGAAAACATATTACTTACGATGCGCTTATCTGCCTGTTTGTAAATTATTTATGAGTACATTATTATCAGTACAGGGTAGTGAGTACATAACTCAGAGAATACGCTGTGTGTGACAACTAATTTGGAATCCAATCCGGCGCGGCGACGCCTCGTGCATGTAAATTATCTGTCAACTACACATTTACATACAAACGCTTCCCAAATGTTACTGGAAATTGAATTGTATGTTACTGTTGAAGATTCAGATACGTGGTACAATACAATACAATAGCTCCCCTCACTGATTTCGGTGTCGGTAGCCGGTTTCATTGAAACCAGGCCAGCTACGCAGGAGTTATTTTATAGTGCCCAAGTGTGTGCGCAATATACAAAGACACTCTCTCTCTTCCTTTTACAATCATAACCTAGTGGGATGGTAAGCCGACACAACTGGCGAGAGAACAGGCGCATGTCCGACTTTTTACATGCCCATCCGACGCATAGAACGTCTTTCTTGTCAGACTATCAGGTGATCAGCATGCTTTATCCTAACCAAACTTAAGCTCACGACCTCTGGGTCGAGACCGAAGATCTGAACCACTATACCACGGAGGCGTGGTACAATCTAGATATTATGATGTGTATATTTTGCACTTACAAAATATCGTTTGGTCTTCGTGCATTATTTTTGAACACGGAATAAAACGAGCAAAGGTTTTGGATATATTTAAATTACAAAAATAAGTAAAAATGTTAAATGTTGTTTTTCCAATTGATGAAACATAACAATCTTCTCGTAATGTCAACACGAAAAGCTATCACCGGTTCAACCCAAAAGCACGGGCATCATTTTTGACAAACAAATGGAATATCGGAAAAGATGGTAAAATGAAAAGTTATTTAAAAAGTTATTTGAAAGTTATTTATTTATAAATTTTTTGGCAAACAAATGGAATATTGGAAAAGATGGGAAAATGAAAAGTGTTTCCAATAACAATATCAGTTTTACATCCGAACAGTTAGCAAAGTTTATATCGAATCATTCGCGTTAACATGGAAAAGAAATGGAGATATCATCAACGTCATAATGGTTTTAGAAATTGCGCAGTTTGCTAAACAAATGCCACCTTTTCCACTTTAGTTATCTATACTAATATTATAAAGACATAACAAACAAAAAGAAATAAGGGAACAAACAAACATTTGATTGTTTGTTTGTTTGTTCCGATGAAATTGAATTTCATAACTAACTGTTTGTATGCTTAAAGAAGTGGGCACGGGTCAACTAGCTTTTCATAGACTGAAATAAATGATAGAAGAAAATATTATCCGAGTAATATACAGATATAATTATTAATAAACAATTATGTTTAAAGAATACAAAGGAGGAACTAGAAAAAAAGAAACAAAATGGTTTATTTTTCCTGTAAGATATAATCTTATAAATATATTAAAATACACCCCCGGTTTTAACTACGTATGTCATTGTCAATTAGTGTACAACATGTATTTCCACCAAGAACCTACGGTGCATCCAATAACAAATTACATTCAATAACATATATTGAAATATCAAAACTCCCACTGTTCTATTTTCTAGTCGTTACTGTTACTAGTTCTGGAACTTCTGGGAAAGTTATAACGAGTTGGGCGCCCACGTAGTTACACTCGCTACGTAGGTAGGGTTTTATACAAATGGGTTTATGTGTTAGTAACGTGAAATTGCTTAAATTAGAATACATAACTACAAATGGACGACCTGCGTAGCGCAGTGGTTGAGCGCGTTGGTGCTAGAGGGAGAGGTGCGGGTTCAAATCCCGCCGAGGGAATAAAAAGTTTTCAATGTTCCTGCGTCATGGATGTGTATTATAGATATTTGGTCCTCAAGGACACAGCCCCGTTCCTATTGATCCCGACCGAGGACTACAAATGGATGATTGTTCCAGAATGTCGATGCCCACGCTCGTGCTGGTCGCGTTGTTGGGCGGCGCTCATGCGTGGGGCGGGCTGTTCAACCGCTTCAGCAGCGATATGCTGGCCAACCTGGGCTACGGCCGCAGCAACTACCGCTACCCGTATGGGCAGGTATGTAGTACTACAATGCCTCAATTTATATTACAGATATAGTTAGTAGGATAACGTGGATGCCAATTGATAGAGACAGAGATAAGAGGCATTCCTTGGAGGAGGCCTTCACCTGCGGAAGGGTACTTGTAAGGTAATAGTAATAAATAAATGTAATAAAAAATGTTTCATATATTATATGTTCAAATGGATTTAAGTTAAATTTTAAAGTATGTATTAGGCAGTATATTTTTTTAAGTTAAGTCACAGCATGTTTTTTTATTGCAAGAAATAAAAGGGTTTTTTATTTTTTATTATTAATTATTTATTTTTTAGTAGGATGTGGGATGCCGAAGTGAGTAAAGCATCTTCCCTTTAACCATATTTCCTGTGGTTGTCGTAAAAGGCGACAGAGTGATATCAAGAAATGCGTTTATACGGATATCGTTATCATTTGAATTTTATGGTAAAGTTCCAAATGGACAGTTCAAAAGTTCTACAAATGAATTGGCTTTTTGATAAAGTGTCAATATTTGTCAAGGCCACAGGTGAATTTTCACGGACTTGTGATTTATTGTGAACTACCGCAATTTACTAAACTGACGTAATACTGGAAAGTGTAATTTGCCATCATTTTATTATGGGCAGATAATAGCGGTAGTGCGGTTATTGCATAGCGGGTGTAGATGTCGCAGTCATCTTATTGAATCTGGTTATTTAATTGAATCACTAGGCGGTTATAAAATGGCGTCAAACAGCTCGCACAGATAGCAATGTGTTGATATATTTTTTGATTAATTTACTTTAATGTTCGTTTTATTAGTACTCATTCGGAAATTTCGAAGTTTAAAACTAAAATAATAAATGGCTGTCCTAGTCTCGGATTCTGAAATATGTTAGTAAAACCAGGATTCAATGAAAGCGCTAGTCATTCAATTAAATAGAGGATTCAATCAGATGACTGCGACATATACATAGCATGTGAGGTAGAACTTCATTATATAAAAAAATCGCAAAAAGAAGAATACGGTATGGCACAAGTTCATCTTAAAAAGCTTTTTTATCTGTTATTATATTTTTTTCCGAAGCCGATGAAATGAACCTAATTTTATCTCCCTAAAGGTCAGTTGACTGGTTGTCCACTGACCTTTTGATTCACTAATCACCCCACAAAGGGATGAAGGGCTATTTTAAAACACGGGTACGTTGTGCAATATAAATATTAATTTGCTCAATTAAACTAAATTAATTAAAAGTTAAAAACGTACGAGAATACGACCAGGCTTGAAGTAATTACCTAGTTTATCTTCCAAATACACTAAAATAACGTACTTTGGTTCAGGTGGAACCCGAAGAAGTCTATGCCGAGGCTTTAGAGGGCAACCGCATTGAGGACGCTGATGACACCCACTGCTACAACTCCCCCTGCGTCACCAACGAGGACTGCTGCCGCGGACTGATGTGCTTTGCTACCGGTGAGTGTCTCTAGTGTCGAAGAATAAGCCAGCAAAAGATGACCTGCGTCAGCAACGAGAACTGATGTGCTTTGCCTTACTAAGGCCCGTATAAATAAAACAATCTCAAACCCAACCTCACCTTGAGAACCTATTTGACAGATAAAAAACGTTTCGTTTTACTTTTAAAATTGAAGAATTTTACTTATGTTACATACTTTACCTTTTTTCTTTCTTGAAACGTAAAAATGAAGATTATAAAAATATACATTATACTTATTTTATTGTTTCCTGTAATGTAATATGAATATAACGGTATAAAAAGAAAATAAATTAAAGTACTATGTAACATTAATAAAGTTGTTCACTTTTAAAAGTGAAACGAAACGTTGTCTTATCTGTCAAATAGGTTTTTAAGGTGAGGTTGGGTGTAAGATTGTTTTATTTATACGGGCCTAAGTGTCGAGGACGGGGCACCAGCTTAATCTTCCCTGCGTCACCAGCGAGTACTGCTGCCCCGGAGTAGTATGATTTGCTACCAGTATCTTCAGTTTATGGTCAGATGGCACCAGCTGTAACGCTCCCTTCGTCACCAGGCAGGACTCCTGCCGCGGACTGATATGCTTTGCTACTGGTGAGTATCGAAGAATATGCACCAGCAAAAGATGCCCTGCGTCAGTAACGAGAACTGATGTGCTTTGCCAGCGGTGATTGAGTCTAGAGTCTTAAAGTCCCGGCAAAAGGTGTTTTAGGTATATTACGTATATTAATTATATTACGAGTATATTGTAATAAAAAAGCTTCCGACAAAAGTTATTCGTTTAAGTATTTCTGATTTCTACAAAGCTTAAAAATATGCGACCTTCACGTCATTTCACATAATTTAATTTTTCCACCGTCGCTCGTCGTTATTAATCATATTGTATGCCACAATAAAATTACAGTTATGAATAAATATAATTAATTCATATACATACTTATTGCCTTTTCTTTAACAAAGTGAAAATGTACATATTTTCTTTTTTCACATTCTTGATACGTTTTTAAATGAACACTTTACACTAGCAGTTCCTCATATTCATATCTGTTCAAACGTATATATATTATTATTATGATGTAATTCGTGAAATAAATCGCACAACCAAAATAGAAAAGAGCGCTATTTTCGCGTCAAAAGCCCTCAGTGCGAGCGAAGTGTTTTCAGCGTGGAACGCTCTCGTGAAATGGCGGGAAAATGACTGTCACCGCTTACTTTTTTATTCGGTTTATGAAACGGCTACGGCATAAACGTTTATACAGCCTTATAAATTTTTTGCCAGACATGTTTATTAAATACAGGCTTTTTAGGTCAACACAGATTATACGCTTAAATAAAAAGAATTAAAATAGCGTTTTAGAAAAATAAAAAAATCTTAAGTCAAACACGATATAATGGCCTTGGAAATAATGTAAACTTGACTTTGGTGTTAAACATAATTATAAAGTTTTTAATATGTATCGTTAAAAAGTAAGACATGCTAAGTAGTTCTAAGCATTAAATGTTCTATGTTTGCAACCTTGAGTGTTCACTGGCAGGCTAGACACGTAACTAATATAATTTTAAACTATACCATGTTAAGACTATGATATTGTAAGAACTATTTCTTGGAACTTTTTGAGTAGTTTTGTACTTCAAACATGTAAATGATTTAACGAAAACATCACTAAATAGCACTACACTCATAGAAATAAATCTTGATTTATTTCTGTGGCTACACTTAACCAAAGAATTAGAAACCGGGCATAAGAAATTGAAAGTAACAAGTTTTTCCTTTCGTACAGACAAACCTCAAGTTTTATATAAACAGACATTATTTATCCTATCCCTGGGCTAACAACATAAAGTACGTTGATTTTTTGTTACATAAAAACAACCTCTCAAAATAAACACAAACGCAACGCTGCGATTTTCATCAAAGAAAAATATTTTTTGTAGCAATATTTTTACATTGGAATAACAGGCCCCAAGTAGATAGCGAATGTTATTAGAGTTTTTTGATTAGATTCTTTATTCAATCATAAACTTTTTTACTTTAATAATAGTAGGTACTCCAAACGTCAAAGACAAATCGAAATCTATTAATTCTCGCTATGTATACTAATTATAACTATAATTAATTAAAATAAATTAAAATTAAGTAGGTTATAATGTTTATATACCATTTTGTTCCAAAACTTTATATTTAGACCAGAGAATGACGGTCAAGGAACTGTTTTCGAACATATTTTAAGTAAAATATATTCAGTAAGTATTGTAAGTTTTCTCGTGTATAAATAAAATATAATAGATTATTATTTATGCAGATCTAAAAATATTAAGCAACTAACATGAAAATAAAAAGATTACACGTATTTTGTTTAAAAACTTTTCTGATATTGCAAGCAGTTGTCACTCGGGAGTATGAAGTGAAGATTTGCAAATTATATTTTCTCAACTTTGAGCTTATCTTAAGAACCTCTCGAGGGACTTCGTGAACATTTTTCTTTTGTCTCTTTCATTAACATAATATTCAGTTTGTAATTCTTTATTTTACGTCTCAAGAGCGTGTTTCACCAAGCAAAGTTAACGTCATGTTAAATATCACGTTATCCCTCTCGTATTTCCTGACAATGAATGAGATGGCATGGTATTTAAACATGTCGTTAACTTTAACATTGCTTGGTGAAACACGCCCTTAATGTTTTAAGCGTTTCGTACGGCGTACCTCAAAAGGAGAGAACGGGAACCTTATGGGATCACTATCTATATATATAGTATCATGACCTTTTTTAACCGCCGACACAGAACCCCGTTTTTTAAGTTTGATGTGTATGTGTATCTGGCACATTATCTGATGACGTAGAGTACTTTAATGCAACATTTAGTATCTTTTTCTTAGTATCATTAAATTTAAGCCTTTTCATTTGAAACATCAAATAGCATTTTGAAAACTCCCTTGACGCGTTACAATATTAAATAACAACGAACGAATTGCAAATTAAATACGGAAAGCCTTTCCAGTAATAATATTATTTGTTCAAACGCTTGGGCCTTTTCCCATCAACGTTTTCGTGGAATTTCGTTACGAACTTCGTATATTTTTCCATCCCGGATTACCAGCTTTATATTCCACACTCGTCACTCATTAGCTGGGACGGATATTAAATTATATTTCTACTTCATTATTTCTTTATAATATTTATCTTATACACGATGTTTTTCAAGACTTGATACGGGACGTGAAAATTGAAATTATTCGGAAATCTTACATTTAACCGCGATAAAAAGTTACCTTTCTCATTGCAAAACAGACAATTTTATTTAGTAGAAAGCTGGTAATTATGGGAAACAAAATGTATGGGATTTGACATAAACTTCGCTAAGTGACATACGGAATCGCTTGTAGGTACATTTTGTGTTCGAACTTCGTGAGTGATAATAGCGATGAGATCTTGAATCAGGGCCCTCATCTATATATTTTCCTTTTATAATTAGATATCTTAATAGGTTTTTTTTAATATTATTTATTAAATCATTAAAAGAATTACATAAAAAACTTTATCTACACAGTGTAACATAAATCATTACTGGTTTTTCCGCACACTGCTAAATGCTAGTCGTCGATGAAAATCTGAATGATGAAATGAAATATCAAAATTTAGCTAACCGTAATTGTAGTGGGCACATATAAGAATTGACTCTGTGTACCGCTAGTAATAACTACCATATCTAAAAAAAAAAATGCTTTTATTCAAAATTAAAACAAAGTTTTTTTTTTTGAAGGTCAATTTTGAAAATAAATTATAATTACAGTTACCAGTTACCACCGGTTCGGAACCCTAACCCGGCGAGAAGAACCGGCGTAAGAAACTCGCACTGTCAGGCACGTCTGTCTATCACTCCGGTTATGGTAATACTATCCCCACTCTATGTGTCCTGTACATGGTATATATTCCGGCGATAAAGAGGCATCAAACACTACAGTAATAAAGATATTTCATTAAATAGATAGATAGATAATTATATCAATAAATATATCAAATAATTTCATAAAAACTGTATTATCCAAGTCCGTAACATAATTGTGTTTTCGTGGAAGTTTTAATTCCGTACAGGCCTATTTTGTAAGGGCGCGGCCATCTTGATAAAGAATGCTTTTGGACGAATGTAAATATTAATTATTGTAATGGTTTCACGTCGTTCGCCGTGTAATGGTCGTTTTACATAATTAGATTATTTTTGTCGCGTTTTCCAGTTCTTAATGAGCTATTTAGAGCTCTTTATTTCCTCGCACTTGGCTAGTCTTTAGGGTTCGTAATAAGGTATACTAAGACTCCGCTTTTCGCCTGTCGGTGTTTGAGCAGGCTGTACATATTAAGCTGTATACAGATCAAGAACTGCGATAGCTGGACAGTTAAAAATGTTCACAAACTATGTATTTCTGATGCCGCTACAACCAAAAAAACATATTAATAAGAATACAATTGTTTTTTTTTCTCGATATCAATAAAAGCTACAGGTATCTATTTATATATCTATTTTAAAAATGCACAAAGTATTTTTTAGCTGTATATTTTATTTAACTACTAGCTGACCCGTGCCCACTTCGTTGAGCATAAAAACCGTTTACACCTTCCCTGGACTTCAACGAATATTTCAAGATTAAAAATAGCCGAATCGGTTCATTCTCGAGTTTTAGCGAGACTAACGAACAGCAATTCATTTTTACGTATAAGATTATTCAAATTACTAATTGACTATTTAAGAGATTAATAACAAGGCTGTCATATTAAATCAAATGTTTTATGTAGATAAGATGTAGATTCAAAGGAACAGAATCTTTAGTACATATGTCCGACTCGCACTTGGCCGGCTTATACTGTTTGATATTCCACAAAAAAGTTAATTACTCCCTAGGCACAGCTTTAATACGAGTATTAAAGCTAAGGACCTGCTTGACATTATAAAAAGTTTCGTGTGAATTATGGAATAGTATAATAGATCAACAGTAATCAAGTCAAAGCTGGATTTAACAAAACATTATTTACACTCAAATCACTAGGGTGTAGGGTACAACCTCGTGTCTATAAAACTATAACTTTTCAGTAAAGTGAAATACAAAATATTTTTAGGTTTTATTATGACATGGATTTTATTTTAAATACACAAGGTACAGTATACATCCAAAATCCATGTCACAATAAAATCTAAATTATTAAGTCTTTTGACTCTACTGAAAAGTTATAGTTTTATACAGGCAATAAAATTAATTAGTTATAATACTTAAGGGTGTGTATGGGTCCTGTGCCAGTGAGAAAGTACCAGCGCTGAAGGAGGTACTTTTTTCCAAATAATTGTATGGAAAAATTTCTCATACAAACATGAAAGTCTAAGGCCGTGTTTCACCAAGCAATGTTAAAGTTAACGCCATGTTAAAATACCATGCCATCTCATTCATTGACAGGAAATACGAGAGGGATAACATGATATTTAACATGGCGTTAACTTTAACATTGCTTGGTGAAACACGCCCTTAAGTAAGTCTTTCAGCGCTGGTACTTTCACAGTATACTCTACATAGGAGGCACATACACACCCCAAATTATTATAACTAATCTAATCTTGTAGATATGAAGAGGTGAAAGTAAAGCGACAATTTGTTATTTTTCTCTTCAAAAATTGTATTTGTGGGAATGAAACACTCAATTCGTAGCGATTCGTAGAAGCTTTGCTCTATAAAACGATATTTTTGCCACGTGTATGTTTTTTGGATTTTTCTTGGCAACGTTTTACATAAAAATAATTTAGATATTCTATTACTCGGTGTTTGAATATATCCTTAGATTGAGTTTCTTTTTGGAACGAATCTTTATCTCGATCTAAAATTATATGCATAAGTAAACGGGATAAGCTAAATAAAAACGTTTATAAACAATAGAGCATCAGATTAGAATGAAGCGAGTAATACAAAAGCACGATAAAAACATTAAGAAAAAAGATTTACTGTATTATATTTCTTAAATGTACTTAATGTCTTTCGAAAATGTTACGTTCTTACTCAGGTAATATACTACTTTTATGCGCTCTATCGGTCAACTGACATTGGGCTGTGCTGTTATGCGTATTTTGATGCTTTTGAAATACATCAGCTGTAGTCTGTTATTCGAGGCCCCTCCACATTCAAAACACACTTTTACAACACTTTTACAAAAATAGGAGCGAATTTGACACCTCCGTGGGCAAGTGGTTCAGAGCTTGGCTCACGACCCAGTGGTCGCGGGTTCGAATCCCGCTGACGGAACAAAAAGCTTTCAATGTTCCTGAGTCATGGATGAGTATTAAATATAATAAAAATCTTAATAAGTGTATACTATATATTAAAGTATTAAATATATTTCCGCTGTCTGGTACCTGGAACACAAGTTCTTCGGATACTTAGCACAGGGCCAGATTGACGTGGTGTAAAGTGTCCATAGATATATTTCCGCTGTCTGGTACCTGGAACACAAGTTCTTCGGATACTTAGCACAGGGCCAGATTGACGTGGTGTAAAGTGTCCATAGATATTATTATTATTATAATTAGAAAGATTACAGAATATCGAAGTGCTCCTTAAGAATATTGGAATGAGACTGAAGGTTCAGCCGATGGGCGACTTATATTAGGCCTAGTCAGCCGAACGGCTTACATTGTAAAGAGTATAACAAGTTGATGCACCCCGAAGCGTCAAAAAACGCGCGAAAATAATCTTCAATCCGAAAACAGTTATCATTTTTCAAATAATTCTGTAGCGTATTCGATAAAAAATGGTATCTGGAGTAGACCTCCAGACGCCGCTGTTCACCAGAAAGTAGAAACATGACGCGCGTCGGCTTCACGCACGCCACCTACTATTGACATAATCATAAATTGTACCTTAAACTTTAGAAAATAGTGTCGAATTTGCTATGGAGAAATACAACGAGTCGCTTCGCTTCGCGACGCTTCTACTCTGCGTCAATATGAGCTGAGCTTATATATCTACTTTGCGGCTGAGCCATATTTTAAATTGTTTTATAATCTTAGGTCATAATTAATTATGTTAGAGTGACTAACATATATTTTTAATATAACATAAACTAAATTAAAAATTTACTAAAACCCCCTACAAACGACCTGATGACCTTGAAGACCTTAATCGATTTCCACCAAACATAGCTAAGAACACTCTCGGCTGATATTCCTTTCAAACGAAAAAACCGCATTAAATTCATCTGTTTGGGACCTATGCCGCAGACAGACACATACACATTCAAACTTATAACACGGGTTAAAAATAATTACAGCCAGGTTGTTTACCTTTTAAATGCCAAAATGAACTTAATGATTGTAATTTGTAATCCCTACAGAATGAAACGAGGACAAAGACTTTTCGATATTGTTTTAATGTTATTTACGCTTGACATGTCTTATATACTTAGGGAACGTACCCAAACGTATCACATTTTTACTGTTTTTTTTCTCTCCCCCTTTTCTTCCCCTCTCTCCTGGTGCACCATTCGTAGTATATACCGAAACCATATACCCCCTTACTTGTCACGTAGAACGTTATAAATCATAACTGTGCAGTTTGGAAATATTATGTCCAAACATAAAAAAAAAGATTTTAATTGAAATTTGAAAAAATAAAGATTTATCGTAGAATATTGATTACGTGATAAATAGTGAAGCTTCAAATTTGACGACCATCACACGGCCTCAGGGCGTGTTTCACCAAGCAATTTTAAAGTTAACGCCATGTTAAAATACCATGCCATCTCATTCATTGACAAGAAATACGAGTGGGCTAACATGATATTTAACATGGCGTTAACTTTAACATTGCTTGGTGAAACACGCCCTTAATCTCTGCATAACAACAATATTTAAATGAACTCTGAACTCGGCGTTAGCGATGATTGTATTTGCAACTCTAGTTTTAATTGAAGACATGAGTCGATGAAGGTGATATGTCACAAAAAATGTACCCAGAAGATTGAGTTTACACAACATTTTAGGATATGTAGTAACGTACTACGTACATTGATTCCAGAAACGGATCTTTAGGTTAATGTACTTTTTACGACGTATTCTAAAATGTTTAAGTGACAGTTTGAACTCAAATTTCTCGAAATCTTAATTTTGCTACATATCACCTTCATCCATTAGGACGACCTCCGTAGCGCAGTGGTTGAGCATGTTAGTGCTCGAGCCAGAGGTGGCGGGTTCGAATCCCGCCGAGGGAACAAAAAGTTTTCAATGTTCATGGATGTGTATTAAATTTGTGTATTATATAATAAAAATCTTAATTATGTGCATAGTATAAAAGTATTAAATATATTTCCGTTGTCTGGTACCTGTAACACAAGTTCTTCGGATTCTTAGCACGGGGCTAGATTGACGTGGTGTGAAGCGTCCATAGATATTATTATTACTAGCTGTGCCCGCGACTTCGTTCGCGTGGTTGTCGGAAACACTATCGCGATAATCTTTTAATTGTTCACGTTGATTTTCGTTATCATGATTATTAAAAAGGAATAATACTTTCATAATTTTTTAATAACTTAAGCCGTTTATGCAGCGCACGCAACGAAAGTCCTCAACTATGAATAATTTTCCCCGTTTGTGCAACATTTCTCACTGACGCTTCGCTCCTATTGGTCGCAGCGTAATGTTATATAGCCTAAGACCTTCCTCTATAAATGGATTATACACAAATCGTATCTGAGATTAGCGCGTTTAAACAAACAAACAAACTCTTCCGCTTTATAATATTATTAGTATAGATTACTATCCATTCATGTCTTCAATTATGTTATTTTAGACTTTAGTTATTTTAATAGTCTAAACTCTAAACGGATGTTGGTGTTTGTGCAGAGTACGGAGGAACCTGCCTGCCGGCGTTCTCGGCCCGCAAGCTGGGTGAGATCTGCAACCGGGAGAACCAGTGTGACGCCGGGCTCGTCTGTGAGGAGGTGGCGCCAGGTAACACGACATACCTTGGACTTGGATACTTTGTTAAACTCTGTTCAGATTTTTTTAACATAAATGTTAAAAAAAATACATGACATAATAACATGTGAAATAAGTCGATTTCAATATTATACATGACATAACGACATGTTAAATAAGTCGATTTCATATATTATATTTTTTAATAATAATAATAATACATTTATTCAAGTATTGTACATTATACTAGACAAGACAAAATATATTAGGACGGTAAAGCAACATAAACAGATATAACATTAAAAAGTAGAAGTGAAGCGACAAAACAATACAACATAAAATTTTGTCGAAGCTAATAATGCTTTATTAATTTAAGTTACTCTTCATACTCAGTCATGTAGTACGCCAAACTGATCTAACAGTTTGTAGGCGCTCCGATCAGTGTAATATTGAATCGATTTGAGCAATTTTAGAAAATGTTAGTTTTTAACTCGCTGTAATTCTACGCTGGTCTTATTTGTTACCTCTGAAAGCATTTCTTTGGGACTAATCTGGCGAAAATTGTGGCGCTTATTACGTGTCATATGCAGTCACGATCGATTAGCTCCCATTCTAGGACTTATGTGGCCTGGTCATCTGCCCTCTGCCGTTGCCTCAGCACGTTGTTATGCTTAAGCCGAAGGCGGGTTTGAATCCCGCCGAAGGAATAAAAAAAACCGTTTTCCTTGGTCATCGTTTTGTATTAAATATATGGAATAATACATGTGCTTAGTATAAAAGTATTTAATATGGTTCCGTCTTTACTCCATAATACGAGTTCTTCGAAAACTTACCGCGGAGTCAGAATGACGAGAGGCGTCAATGGATATTATAATTATTTTCTTACCAACCGATTTCTTAAAGTCGCGTATAATATGTATGGGCTTGTACACAAATCCGCGATGCGGCGACGCATCGCAGAAATAACGTCACACACCCATACAATGCGGGTGATAATTCTATGGCTGTGTGACGTCATTACTACAAGCCCTAAGTGAGTGTGTATCTTGTGATTACCATATTGTAATAAATAGGGGAGATGCACGTGTGCCGGCCGCCATCCGCCGCGCACAAGCAGTACAACGAGGACTGCGCCACCTCCAGCGAGTGCGACATCTCACGCGGCCTGTGCTGCATCATGCAGCGTCGCCACCGGCAGAAGCCGCGCAAGGTACAGTGAACCTTATTACCATCGTTATAACGTTAAAAATTTGCTAGTCACTGCATATGGTCAAGACGAGTACGAAAAATCTACAATAAAGTAACAAACTAAAGGTCTCAGCTAGCAGCAGCAGTTATAGACAACGCGGTTAGGTCAGGTTAGGTTTTAGGTAACATAAACGAACTCTTACCTTACCTTACCCTGATATTATAATTATGTATCTTAAACTTAGTACTTAATATATACAGTGTGTTCCTGTACATACGCTCGGAACGCTCGGAACGCTCAGATCATTCATAACGCACACTGTCATTTTAGCACAATACTGTAAGATTTGAAATTTTCGATCTGATCACTTTACTGCTAGTGGAACGACTGACAGATGTTAAATTTTTACACTTCACGTTTATCTAATAAATTCTTATTATATTTAAAATTGTCAATTTCAAGAATAATACAAAAGAATCCTTAGTAAATTTCCTCCACGATAACCTAAAAATAACATCGAGATCAGAGAAATCTGTCAAATGCAAGTAAACGTCAAAAAAATGTACATTTTGCCTCAAGTAGGCAAGTAGCTGGGTAGAAATAAGTAAAATGGCTTGATCATTCTGAGCGTTTTGAACAGTTTTTGACAGCTGACAGTACGTGTGGAACACTAGTGAAAACAGTTCAAAACGATCCTAAACAGTGCTAAAGAAACGCGAATATTAACGAAAAAAACTTTCAAATCGTTTGTACTTAGCAAGTGGAACGAGGGATTGGAGGATAGTATCATTAACCTAACCTAACCGCGTGGTCCAATGTACGTACGTTTACCCTACTATTTTCATTGCAAGCAAATTCAATGCTTGACGTGTGATCTTGTACAAAATTAATTATAGAAACCCAAAAAATTTGTAGAACCAATATCAATAGATCTATTTTAAATACCTAGTTATTTTTAATTACATCACAGTTTGCTAACACAAAATCTATTAAAGTTAGGCAAATATTTTCTACATTATATTGATACAAATTAGTCATAATGTACGCACTAACTAAGCGTCGTAAAATATAGTTTTATTGCTAACCTTTCAAACGGAAGGTTATAAATATTATAATATAACGTGTGTAAAAAGAACAGTCACTATAACTTTGGGATATAATTATACTACATTTTCTCATTCCAGAAATGATTTTTTTTACAAAAAAAAGTATTTTTGTTTTCTCGTTATTCTTGCGACAAATAAATAAGAAATGGTAAAAAAAAATACATTTCCAAAATGGGGGAAGGTAGTATAATCGTATCTCAGTTATAATGACTGTTCCTTTTACACACTATTTTATAAAAAAAATCTCAAATAGATGAATCTCTTTACAGCGGATTTGGGGATTAGATTATTTTAATCTGAAGATTAAAATAATCTAATCCCCAAAAACGAATCAATTGATGTTCAAGATGTGGAAAAGCCGAGACCGATTGATTCGATTAAATCTAACGATCCCCTGGGATGCTGTTGCCGCTGTAGATGTAGTCTCGATTACTTTTGGTATAGCTTGAAAGCTTATAACCTATATTATTCTTTATTCTGTGGCTTATTATATAAAAGTGAATATTGCTGTTCGTCTCGCTTAAACTCGAAAACAACTGAACCGATTCGGCTATTGTTAGTCTTAAAATATTCGTGGAAGTCCCGGGAATGTATAAACGGTGAGAGAATACAAACAGTTATGATCAACGAAGTGGGCACGGGTCAGCTAGTAAAGGGTATAAAAATACCAGTAACTATAACTTTTGAATATGATTATACTACCTTTTGTCGTTCTAGAAATGTATTTTTTTACACTTTATTCTTTCTTAGTCGTAAGAATACAAAAAATATTATATATACCAACTAGCTCTGCTCGCGACTTCGTTGGCGTGGTTTTTGAGCGTCTTAAACATTTCTCACTGACGCGTCGTTCCTATTGGTCGCAGCGTAATGTTATATAACCTAAAGCCTTCCTCTATAAAGGACTATCCAACAAAAAAAGAATTTTTCGAATCTTACCAGTAGTTCCTGAGATTAACGCGTTTAAAAAAACAAACAAACTCTTCCGCTTTATAATATTAGTATAGATTAATAATACCGTCTTTTCCATTTTAGTTCCGACAGAAACGAATATCGGATTCGAATGCAGCTGATCAAATTAACTCTATATCTATGATACTGATTAATTTATCCAGAGCTGCGGCTACTTCAAGGAGCCCCTGGTGTGCATCGGTCCCGTGGCCACCGACCAGGTGCGAGAGGTGGTGCAGCACACGGCCGGGGAGAAGCGCCTCGGGCTCTACCGCATGCACTAAGCTCTACGCATCTGCTCCATGCCTTCTTCTGTTCGATTGGAGGTGCTCTACACTTCGCTCGTCTATATTTTCGTTAAGGGATGCACGTTACCTTAAAAGTCCGAAATAATTCTGGAATTTACTGGTAGATAAAAGTCCGAATTTATTGTTGTTTCGGGGTTTTACCAATGAGAGCAGTAAATACAAGGATTATTTTGGGATTTTACAGTAACACATATCTCATTCGTAAACTTTGGTGGCACGTCAGTGCATCGCCAAGTCTATACTGTTTCGTTAAAGAGTTTGGAAGTTTTTCGCTCCATCTACGCAAAAAAGTTACTATCGAAATGCTCTTATGAGTTTTTTATTGTTTAAACTCGTTTTACAAATTTTCTATTAAATGCAATTATCAATTTAACTGATATTATATTGTATTGATATTATGTTATATTGATAAGTGTTTTGAAGTTCCATTGATCAATACGACGACAACTTGCTTTGAACCACGGCCGCCGATTGTCCCTACGTTTTAATTTTTAATCTTAATAAAAAAAATAAAAAAATATTAAGTCATTAATAGTCGTAAGTTTTTTTAGTTACTTGGCATTTAGCATTAGACGTAATCTCGGTGTACTGTCTTATGAGTGTTATACC
Organism: Celastrina argiolus; assembly: GCA_905187575.2. Classification (NCBI taxonomy): domain Eukaryota; kingdom Metazoa; phylum Arthropoda; class Insecta; order Lepidoptera; family Lycaenidae; genus Celastrina; species Celastrina argiolus. The sequence continues at coordinate 2,322,178 of LR994579.1, read as the reverse complement.
ACGAATGTTAGTAGAATCTACGTTTAAACTTAACATAATTAGGTTAGTTTCGAAATATTTAAACAAACATATCCTGGCTGAGGCATATATTATAGATTTTAAATATATCGGTGTTAAACTAAGGATTTGAATAAGTGTAATATTTTTTGCTTTTTTTCTAATATTACTATGCTAGGTGCCTAGATAAACATACATATCATTGTAACTTTGTTTTAAATATATAATCCTAGTATGTAAACAATTGAAACATATCAAATTTTAGCGAGTTATATTAGTGTAAGTCTGTGATGTCTGTATTTTATTAAAATTATATTAAAAGCAAATGGAATTCAAATATTTTTCTGCCAAATTGTAATCGACGTTGAAGATATGTAATATCTTGTGGCCTAACGCTTCGCCGCCCGCCCGGCGCGGTGTCTCTATATAGTACGTTGTTGTTCTCCTCAGATGTTACTAATTATCGTGTACTATGTGTTGAAATATACAAGAGATATAAAAGCAAACTTGTTTTATTGTATTTACCCCTTTAACATTTGGTTTATTAACAAACCGCATTACGACCAGCCAAAAAATTATAACGCAATCGCAATTAAGGACATTGACTTGGCACGCATTGTTACGGCGCAACAGACTTGGACCCCAGATACATTTTTTAAAACAAAAAGGTACAGGTAAAGTATAAAATATTTTTTTAATTATTTAGAAATAAGCAGTACCTTTGTGTCGTATTTCCATGTAAATTGTTATGTTAAAAATGCTTATGTGTACAATACACAAAAAAAAATTATATAGCATTATATTTTACTAAATTGGTTCAGGTTTTAAATAATACACAATAAACTTTTTACTTTACAATCACTTTATTAATCATAAATCTTATACATTTAAAATCACAATAGTAACAATTATAATTTATGAATTTAATTAATCTAAATAATCACTAGATAAATTAAATTCAAACATCATGTATGATGCCCAATCACAGTTTAAAATATATCTTGTAATTAAATATATTAAATGAATGCTAAATCCCTAAAAACAATTCTGATTAGATACGAAATAGTAAGATTCTATCCTAAAAATAGCTGAAATGATGGTCTCATAATTTCAATAGGTTTCCGTACGAAATAGTAAGATTTTATCCGAAAAACGGCGGTGGTGGTGGTCCCAGAAACCGCCCGTATCCGAAACCACCGTACCTCCTGTACCCGCCGAACCCGCCACCAAAACCGCCGAACCGTCCGCCAAATCCACCAAAGCCGCCTCCAACTCCGCCGAAGCCACCAAATCCCCCGCCGAAGCCGCCAAAACCGCCACCGAAGCCGGGGCCTCCAAACGGTTGAGCAGTGATCTAAAATAATAAAATGAACTATAATAAGACACAAGTTTTTTTACACTTTTTCACTTTTATTACGTTTTTATAAGTTTTTACAAAATAACACTGCCGGTTTCGATTAAATCATCATCAACGATGTAGGCACGGGTCAGCTAGTCTATCTTCTATCTTATATATAAAAATGAATAGCTGTTTGTTAGTTTCCCTAAAACTCGAGAACTTGAAAATTCGTGGACGTCCCGGGAAGGTTAAATCCCGGTTTATCACAAACTGTTAGTATGCTCAACGAAGTGGGCACGGGTCAGCTAGTATAAAATAAATACGAAAATGGAGTGGACTTTTCAAAATACATAATAGTAAGACTTGGCTATTTTTAATATTGGGTTTTGGAGGATAATGTAAAACTTATTAATTAAATATTTTTATTACACGCACAGCAACAACACATCCATATAGAAAAAATAAAAGTAAAAAACATTTGAAAATATGGTTACAAATAAAAGTTTTAAAACTAAAAGGTTAAAAGGTTTTAAGTTTTTGTAATAGGTAGATAGGTTATTTATTGAAACAGCAGGCTTACTCCCGTCACAATCGAGAATCGAATCAGTTCGATCTCAACGCTTTTTGGTATTTTATTTGGTGGATTACTTTAAACTAATCAGAATTATTAAGTCGTAATAAAAATAAAAATCGTTAAGTCGTAATATTTTGTACTCCTGACCATATCAATCGACTAAGAACCAGAAACAACAATTTATTCGGGAGATCGCGACTGAATCTGAATCAAAATCTAATCAGTTTGGAGAGTAAGGCTCCTAAAGGCCAAAGTAAGCACAAAATGGATAGTCCACAGGTCAATAGAACCTCTTCAGATGGTCCAAACTTCGAACACACTATTGACAAAGCTGACGGTGTGAACTTGTGGGCAGCGAACTATGTTTAATTAAACAGGCGTGATCATTCTGAGCGTTTTGAACAGTTTTTGACAGCTTTGACGTTAGTAAAAACAGTTCAAAACGATTCTTAACAGTGCTAAAGAAACGCGAATCTTAACGAAAAAAAAACGTTCAAATCGTTTATACTTAGCAAGTGGAAGGAGGGGTTGGTATCAAGGATAGTATTAATGATACTATCCTTATATAGAACCAACCTAATCTTACCTATCCTAACCTAACCGCGTGGTCCAATGTATGTATGTTTACCCTACTATTTTCTTTGCAAGCAAATACAATGCTTGACTTATGATCTTGTACAAAATTAATTACAGAAACCCAAAAAATTTTAGAAGCAATATCAATAGATCTATTTCAAATAGTAATTTTTAATTACATCACAGTTTGCTAACACAAAATCTATTAAAGTTAGGCAAATATTTTCTATAATATATTGATACAAATTAGTCATAATGTATGCACTGAGCGTCGTAAAATATAGTTTTATTGCTAACCTTTCAAACGGAAGGTTATAAATATTATAATATAACGTGTGTAAAAAGAACAGTCACTATAGCTTTGGGATAAAATTATACTACATTTTCTCATTCTAGAAATGATTTTTTTTACAAAAAAAAGTATTTTTGCTTTCTCGTTATTCTTGCGACAAATAAATAAGAAATGGTAAAAAAAAATACATTTCCAAAATGGGGGAAGGTAGTATAATCGTATCTCAGTTATAATGACTGTTCCTTTTACACACTATATTATAAAAAAAATCTCAAATAGATGAATCTCTTTACAGCGGATTTGGGGATTAGATTATTTTAATCTGAAGATTAAAATAATCTAATCCCCAAAAACGAATCAATTGATGTTCAAGATGTGGAAAAGCCGAGACCGATTGATTCGATTAAATCTAACGATCCCCTGGGATGCTGTTGCCGCTGTAGATGTAGTCTCGATTACTTTTGGTATAGCTTGAAAGGTATAACCTATATTATTCTTTATTCTGTGGCTTATTATATAAAAGTGAATATTGCTGTTCGTCTCGCTTAAACTCGAAAACAACTGAACCGATTCGGCTATTGTTAGTCTTAAAATATTCGTGGAAGTCCCGGGAATGTATAAACGGTGAGAGAATACAAACAGTTATGATCAACGAAGTGGGCACGGGTCAGCTAGTAAAGGGTATAAAAATACCAGTAACTATAACTTTTGAATATGATTATACTACCTTTTGTCGTTCTAGAAATGTATTTTTTTACACTTTATTCTTTCTGATAAATATGTAGGAAGAGTTTGCTTCCGAAGAAATTTAAACAACGGCCATTTGCAAACTGTTTATTGACAAGTCCTGTGTTGACAAATAAACTACAGAATATAATATAACATTTCTCCCTCATAAAATGACAACCTAAATCCTAATACAAACTTAAAAAAACTTCTTATAGTCAACCTTGGGAGGTTTGCGCATACTACTACGTTTCTTTCGTTTCCGTTGCTCGACCTCAGCAGAGACTGTAACTGTCTCTGTAACAGGAGAAGTAGCAGGAACTGGGTCAGGAATAGTCACTGGAGTTGAAGCTCCCTCTGAGCACCGAGCTGGTCTGGTCTCATCAGTAACATTATGGCTCGTAGGGCTCTCAACATTGACCACTGGAGAATGAGTGACACGAGACTCCTGAACCTCATCTTCTTCCCTTCCTTCCTCCTGTGAATCCAACCCCAACGACATCTCTGTTGCAGGTGAGAAGGTCATCTCTGTCAGATCTGAGGCGTGTGCAGCCGCTAAGTCTTGTACGTCCCAAGGCTGTTGACCACTTATATTGCCTTTAAATAAAATTATTTGATTCCTGTGTTTTTTAATAACAATAGATGTTTCTAAATCCTTAACAAAAAAAACCCTTCTTCCTAAAATTTTTACAATAACTCCCTTACACCATTTATACTTTTCCTTGTTGCAAAACTTTTTGTACAAAATATACTGACCGGGCTGCAAGTCAACACCTTTACAGTCACTACTAGTTGGTGAGCACTGTTGAGATTCAGCATCATTAGTACTGGGCGCGGTGGACGAGCGCGACGCGACGACAGAGGTCAGCAAATCGAGCCGGGACCGCAACTTGCGACCGAACACTAGTTGAGCCGGCGTAATGTTTGTAGAGCTATGCACAGAGTTACGGTAGTCAAATAAATACTTAAGTAAGTTTACTTTACTATCTCTCACGTTATTACTACTCAAAATACTGGACTTAATACCCCTTTTAACTACCTTAACGTAACTCTCAGCTTGACCGTTACTGGCCGGATGGTACGCCGGCGAGGTCAAGTGACAGATTCCATTCAATTTACAGAAATTATCGAATTCCTGTGAACAAAAAGCCGTTCCGTTATCAGTCACTAACGTCTTCGGTACACCGAATCGCGACATAAACTCGAACATCTTGTCTAAAACAGCAGAAGTGTTGCAATTATTCATCTCGTAAGCCTCCACCCATTTACTGAACGCATCGACAATCACCAAGTACATCCTACCATGTAGAGGGCCTAAAAAGTCTAAATGTACTCTAAAAAAAGCGTGCGGAGGCTGCGGCCAGGGCGAGGGCAGCGCGCGTGGCGGCGAGGCCCTCAGCTGATTACAGACGTTACAAGTGCTTATTACTTGTTCAAGAGCTTTATCTATTCCCGGGAACCATAAACGAGATCGTGCTTCTGCTTTAGTTTTAACTATACCCAAATGTGAAGTGTGTAACTCTTTTAAGACACGAACTCGTAAAGACTCGGGAATGACAACCTTATGTCCTCTCATCAGACAACCGCTTTCATAAGACAGCTGTAATTTACAAAAAAAATACGGTTTAATTCCGTCTGTTATTATTTTGCGAGGCCAACCGTTTAATACGTATTTAATTACTTCGCTTAAAATTGGGTCTCTACCAGTCGCTTCTCGCAGTTCTTGCGGACTAATAGGTAAGTCACCGCGAACGACGAACCTCACGTACGCGGCGCGGTCGCAGAAGTCCGTCTCCTCCTGCGCGGCCCGTGTCGCCTGTAACTCGGCGGTCGCTGCCCGCTCTCCTTGCTCCGGTTGAGCACAAGCTCGTGACAAATAATCCGCGCTATTATCTTTGCTCTTGACGTACTCAATTTCGTAGTTGTAGCTACTCAAAAACAAAGCATAACGTTGTAGTCGATTTGCCGATACTTCTGGTACCCCTTTATTTTGTCCGAATATAGACAACAGTGGTTTATGGTCTGTCCGCAAGACAAACGGCGTCGACCGCCCGTACAAGTATTGATGAAATCGACGTACCCCGAATATAATTGCCGTGGCTTCTTTTTGTATTTGGGAGTAATGTTTCTCAGCACTATTCAGCGTACGCGACGCAAACGCAATTGGTCGTTCACAATCATTTCTAACTACCTGTGATAAAATAGCTCCTAAACCGTACGGCGAAGCATCAACGGTTAATATTATTTTAGCGTTAGGGTTATAATGTGCTAGTACTTGTTCCGACGTCAATATTTTTTTAATATTAATAAACGTATTGTTTTCTACATCTGTCCATTTCCATTTAGTTCCTTTCTTTAGTAACTCATATAATGGACACAAAATTGTTGAAGCCTGCGGCACAAAACACTTGTAGTAGTTAATTAACCCTAAAAATGATTGCAGTTGAGTAATATTTGTCGGCACCGGAGCCTCCAGTATGGCTTTAATTTTTTCTGGAGATTTCTTCAACCCCTCTCTACTGATAACGTAACCTAAATAATTAACTTCGTCCATGAAATATTCGCATTTTTCTTGTTGTAAAACGAGACCAGCGTTCTGAAAGCGTCGCAGTACCTCTTGTAATCGGTCGAGGTGCTGCGCGCGGTCGCGGCCTGTAATGCAGACATCGTCTAGAAAGCACAGCACTCCGTCGATGCCGGCCAACAATCCCTCCATAGCACGCTGGAAGATAGCCGGCGCGCTCGATAATCCGAATGCTAACCTAGTATACACAAAGAGTCCGCGGTGCGTGTTAATACACGTATACTTTTGTGACTCTTCTTCCAGAACGAACTGGTTATAAGCATTCGACAAATCCAGTTTAGTAAACTGCTGGCCCCCATAAAGTTTTGAAAACAACTCCTTAATCGTCGGTAACGGATATTTATCCACAACTAGTTGTTTATTTAAAGTTACCGAATAATCTACGCACAACCTAACGGAACCATTTCTCTTTAAAACTGGTACTATCGGCGACGCGTACTCCGACTGCGACACCGATCTTATTATACCTAATTCTAAAAGCCTATTTAATTCTTTATCTATTTGGTCTCTCAATGCGAACGCCATAGGCCGCGCCTTGAAAAAAATTGGTTCCGATCCGCTTTTGACAGTTAATTTGACTTTGTATTTATTAAACATGCCTAATTTATTTGAGAATACTACGGAATAGCGTGAATGTATATCCTGAATATCTCCACTACATTTTAAAGAATTATTATGTACAGGCGTCAACTGTAAATTAAATCGGGCTATAAAATCGCGACCGAGTAGCGGGGGGCCTCCCTGCCGCACCACATACACTTGAAGCTCGTGCTTAAGACCTCGCCACTCTACTACCATCGCAGCACAGCCCATGCAATCTATTACTTCGCCTGTATAGCTAATTAATCTTTTGTTTGTCCGTGCTAAAGATATTCGAGCAAAATGTAACGCAAATATTTTGTTCGGTATGACCGTAACGGCCGACCCGCTGTCTATTTCGAAACTTAAAAGAACCCCGTTCACTCTCACCGACTCAACTAGTGGCTCGCCCTTCCTTGAACGAATATTAAAACACTCACCATCGTCATCATCGCTCTCGTTCGCCTCGTCTATTTCTACACACTTTACCGATTTACACATTCTACGCAAATGTCCCTTTTTTCCGCATTTTTTACACGTATAGTTAGCAAAGCGGCACTCCGCAGCCGTGTGATTCGTGTAGCCACAAACAGGACACTTATCCTTGTAGACCATCTCTTCCTTAATTTTGTAGAGTGGTGGATCAGAGCGTGATGTTGACGTAGAGGCGACGCTAGCAGCGGCACGTGCGCTTTTTAGGTTTTCAACGAGTTCCACCGCCCTGGATAACGTAAGCTCGGCTAAATCCTGCACGTACAGCTTCTCCTTCTCTACTCCTGGCAGCATGCCTATCACAAACCGGTCCCGTAGCAACTCTTCGACGTTGTTGAAGTTGCAATAAGCGGTGAGGCCGCGTAATCTTGCACCCCACTGTGAAGCCGTTTCGGTTGGCAACTGTTCCGCAGTGTAGAACTTGTGCCTCGCACCAAAACCCACCTGTTTGGGTGTAAAGTGGTCGTCTAAAATCTTGATGACATCCTCATAAGGAACCTGTTGAACATCCCTTGGCAACGCGAGATCGGATGCCAACTGATAAGTATCCTCCGTGAGCGCACTTAGTAGGTATGCTCGCCTTTTGATTCCGGACTCATCTTGTTTCCCGTCTATGTTGTTCGCGATAAACCATTGCATGAATCGGCTCTTAAACGTTCCCCATACTTGGTTTTTATGATCGAAATTTGACATTACATTGAAATTATAGGTCGACATTTTATTTAAAACACTTTAACACCGTTTTCCTCGTCGCCACTGATAAATATGTAGGAAGAGTTTGCTTCCGAAGAAATTTAAACAACGGCCATTTGCAAACTGTTTATTGACAAGTCCTGTGTTGACAAATAAACTACAGAATATATAACACTTTCTTAGTCGTAAGAATACAAAAAATATTATATATACCAACTAGCTCTGCTCGCGACTTCGTTGGCGTGGTTTTTGAGCGTCTTAAACATTTCTCACTGACGCGTCGTTCCTATTGGTCGCAGCGTAATGTTATATAACCTAAAGCCTTCCTCTATAAAGGACTATCCAACAAAAAAAGAATTTTTCGAATCTTACCAGTAGTTCCTGAGATTAACGCGTTTAAAAAAACAAACAAACTCTTCCGCTTTATAATATTAGTATAGATTAATAATACCGTCTTTTCCATTTTAGTTCCGACAGAAACGAATATCGGATTCGAATGCAGCTGATCAAATTAACTCTATATCTATGATACTGATTAATTTATCCAGAGCTGCGGCTACTTCAAGGAGCCCCTGGTGTGCATCGGTCCCGTGGCCACCGACCAGGTGCGAGAGGTGGTGCAGCACACGGCCGGGGAGAAGCGCCTCGGGCTCTACCGCATGCACTAAGCTCTACGCATCTGCTCCATGCCTTCTTCTGTTCGATTGGAGGTGCTCTACACTTCGCTCGTCTATATTTTCGTTAAGGGATGCACGTTACCTTTAAAGTCCGAAATAATTCTGGAATTTTCTGGTAGATAAAAGTCCGAATTTATTGATGTTTCGGGGTTTTACCAATGAGAGGAGTTTCGCCAGTAAATACAAGGATTATTTTGGGATTTTACAGTAACACATATCTCGTTCGTAAATTTTGGTGGCACGTCAGTGCATCGCCAAGTCTATACTGTTTCGTTAAAGAGTTTGGAAGTTTTTCACTCCATCTACGCAAAAAAGTTACTATCGAAATGCTCTTATGAGTTTTTTACTGTTTAAACTCGTTTTACAAATTTTCTATTAAATGCAATTATCAATTTAACTGATATTATATTGTATTGATATTATGTTATATTGATAAGTGTTTGAAGTTCCATTGATCAATACGACGACAACTTGCTTTGAACCACGGCCGCCGATTGTCCCTACGTTTTAATTTTTAATCTTAATAAAAAAAATCAAAAAATATTAAGTCATTAATAGTCGTAAGTTTTTTTAGTTACTTGGCATTTAGCATTAGACGTAATCTCGGTGTACTGTATTATGAGTGTTATACCACGAATGTTACTAGAATCTACGTTTAAACTTAACATAATTAGGTTAGTTTCGAAATATTTAAACAAACATATCCTGGCTGAGGCATATATTATAGATTTTAAATATATCGGTGTTAAACTAAGGATTTGAATAAGTGTAATATTTTTTGCTTTTTTTTCTAATATTACTATGCTAGGTGCCTAGATAAACATACATATCATTGTAACTTTGTTTTAAATATATAATCCTAGTATGTAAACAATTGAAACATATCAAATTTTAGCGAGTTATATTAGTGTAAGTCTGTGATGTCTGTATTTTATTAAAATTATATTAAAAGCAAATGGAATTCAAATATTTTTCTGCCAAATTGTAATCGACGTTGAAGATATGTAATATCTTGTGGCCTAACGCTTCGCCGCCCGCCCGGCGCGGTGTCTCTATATAGTACGTTGTTGTTCTCCTCAGATGTTACTAATTATCGTGTACTATGTGTTGAAATATACAAGAGATATAAAAGCAAACTTGTTTTATTGTATTTACCCCTTTAACATTTGGTTTATTAACAAACCGCATTACGACCAGCCAAAAAATTATGTCGCAATTGCAATTAAGGCCATTGACTTGGCAAGCATTGTTACGGCGCAACAGACTTGGACCCCAGATACATTTTTTAAAACAAATTGGTACTTACAGGTAAAGTATAAAATATTTTTTTAATTATTTAGAAATAAGCAGTACCTTTGTGTCGTATTTCCATGTAAATTGTTATGTTAAAAATGCTTATGTGTACAATACACAAAAAAAATTATATAGCATTATATTTTACTAAATTGGTTCAGGTTTTAAATAATACACAATAAACTTTTTACTTTACAATCACTTTATTAATCATAAATCTTATACATTTAAAATCACAATAGTAACAATTATAATTTATGAATTTAATTAATCTAAATAATCACTAGATAAATTAAATTCAAACATCATGTATGATGCCCAATCACAGTTTAAAATATATCTTGTAATTAAATATATTAAATGAATGCTAAATCCCTAAAAACAATTCTGATTAGATACGAAATAGTAAGATTATATCCTAAAAATAGCTGAAATGATGGTCTCATAATTTCAATAGGTTTCCGTACGAAATAGTAAGATTTTATCCGAAAAACGGCGGTGGTGGTGGTCCCAGAAACCGCCCGTATCCGAAACCACCGTACCTTCTGTACCCGCCGAACCCGCCACCAAAACCGCCGAACCGTCCGCCAAATCCACCGAAGCCGCCTCCAACTCCGCCGAAGCCACCAAATCCCCCGCCGAAGCCGCCAAAACCGCCACCGAAGCCGGGGCCTCCAAACGGTTGAGCAGTGATCTAAAATAATAAAATGAACTATAATAAGACACAACTTTTTTTTACACTTTTTCACTTTTATTACGTTTTTATAAGTTTTTACAAAATAACACTGCCGGTTTCGATTAAATCATCATCAACCATGCATCAACCATAAAAATATGGTTAAAAATAAAAGTTCTAGCAAAAGTAGCGGCCATATAACTAAAAGGTTAAAAGGTTTTAAGTTTTTGTAATAGGTAGATAGGTTATTTATTGAAACAGCAGGCTTACTCCCGTCACAATCGAGAATCGAATCAGTTCGATCTCAACGCTTTTTGGTATTTTATTTGGTGGATTACTTTAAACTAATCAGAATTAAAAATATCGTTAAGTCGTAATATTTTGTACTCCTGACCATATCAATCGACTAAGAACCAGAAACAACAATTTATTCGGGAGATCGCGACTGAATCTGAATCAAAATCTAATCAGTTTGGAGAGTAAGGCTCCTAAAGGCCAAAGTAAGCACAAAATGGATAGTCCACAGGTCAATAGAACCTCTTCAGATGGTCCAAACTTCGAACACACTATTGACAAAGCTGACGGTGTAAGACTTGTGGGCAACGAACTATGTTTAATTAAACATACTTCGAATATTTTTGGGGATCCTGTTTAAATATTTGAAATTCAATGGTTTAAAGAATTTAATTTTATTAGTAGGAGGATAATTTCTCAAATTGCTGCTATAGGGGGTTAATATTATGTTCTTAGAATATTTTTTTTTAAGTAGAAAGTGTTAATCTACTTATAGTAAAAACAATAACAATTACAAATAAAAACGCGCTCAAAAGAGTAATTATTCTCTAGATAATATTTCTTTTCAATTCTTATAAAATGTAACTACTTATTTCTGTAACGTTTCCTTTGTCTGGTATTATAGGTACGTTGAAAAGTACAACACCATTGAATAGCTAATCAGATATATAAAAATTTTTATTGATGAAGAGGTTAATATAATATCATATTTTTCACCTCATATTCTGCTGCTTTTAAATACTTTTATTAATGTGTACTAAGTAACGAAATTCATTAATAAAAGTTACACAGAAGAAGAGAAGTTACTAAAAACTGAAAATCCTTTAGTAAACATTATTTCTATTTAGAAAATTCAATAACAAATGTGTAGGACAAACGTACCTGAACTATCAGAACTACTACAATAATGAAGAAAATTGCTGAATTCATTTTGATGAAACTATTCTCGTATTTTAAAACATTCACAAATTAGGTTTGCTCGCAATAAGCCGTTAGGACTAACTAAAATTACGACGCGTCCCATTCTTATATATAAAGATGAAAAATATGATGCAAACTTGTGAAAACCCCAGGTTTTACTTCCTGCACCTTATTCTAATGTAATTAGAGTTGTTTTGGCTCAATTTTCTCGAGCAGTCAGCAAAGGATTTGAACAAACTGGGAATCCTACGTCCATATTAGCAAATATGTATTAAACAATGACTAAGTAATTCCAATTTGTGTTCAACAAATACTCTTTAACTCATAAGATATTTGGTTTTGAACTTGTGTTGGAGCCCGGAGGCACGGACTACGCCCCAGTAAGTAAATAAGTTATTTTGAATGGGAAATTCGGGTTTTGTATTTATGTTTTACTATTGGTACGTAAATGTCGTTGAATAATTACAAAATTAGGGTTTTCCGATATACATATTATATAAAGCGCCTCCGTGGTCTAGTGGTTCTGAGCCTTGCTCTCGACCGGAGGTCGTGGATTCGATTCCCGCGTTAGAACAGCAAAAATGTTGTTTTCAAGTTTGGTTTGGACAATGCAGGCTGATCACCCGATTGTCTGACAAAAAAGATGATCCATGCGTCGGATGGGCAATGGGCATGTAAAAAGTCGGTCCTGCGACTGTTCTCTCGCCAGTCGTGTCGGTTTACCGTCCCACTGGGTTATAAGAGTATGAGAAATCGGTGAGGGGAGCTATTAATATTTATTATATACCGGGTGTAAAAAGAGCAGTCACTATAACTTTGGGGTATAATTATGCTACCTCTTCTCTTTCTCTTAGAAATTATTTTTTTAGTCAAATATATTTAAGAAAAGGCTTTTAATTTTTACAATATATGTTTCTTTAGTCGAGAGAAAAAGCACAAAATAATAGTACAAAAATAAATTTTAAAAATACATTTCTTGAATCAGGAAAGGTAGTGTAATCATATCTCAAAGTTATTATGATTGTTATTTTTACACCCAGTATAAATATCGGGAAATTCAAAACATCTGCTCTTCAAAATACCTCAGTGCCTGAAGACGAAAGGATTCGAGCTTGATCTCTCACAATGAGCCTGTCCATAAACTTCGGGTCTACGAGCTTGGAGCCTCGTCTCTCTACATGACAGAATGAGGAAAACCAAGGAGAACCCAGGTAACCGACATAGCTCCGAGCATTAGCAAGTTGAAATGGAAGTTGGCTGGCATTAGCCAGTTGAAATGGCAGTGGACTGGCATTAGCAAGTTGAAATGGCAGTTGGCTGGCATTATCAAGTTGAAATGGCAATGGGCTGGCATTATCAAGTTGAAATGGCCGTTGGCTGGCATTAGCAAGTTGAAATGGCAGTGGGCTGGCATTAGCAAGTTAAAATGGCAGTGGGCTGGTATTAGCAAGTTGAAATGGCAGTTGGCTGGCATTAGCAAGTTGAAATGGCAGTGGGCTGGCATTAGCAAGTTGAAATGACAGTGTGCTCAGAAATCGGTAGAGTTCTCAACTAAAATCGGTATATTTGTACCTAAAATCAGTATATACCTATATATGATAAAAAAATACAATTTTCAATATAGTTTTGTCACTTTTAGGCCGTGTTTCACCAAGCAATGCTAAAGTTAACGCCATGTTAAAATACCATGCCATCTCATTTATTGACAGGAAATACGAGAGGGATTACATGATATTTAACATGGCGTTAACATTAACATTGCTTGTTATTGCTTGGTGAAACACGCCCTTAACATTGGAGGAATCAACTTATTAACAATTTTAAAATTGGATCGACACCACTGAGTGGGCTGGACAAATAGTTCGCAGAACCGATGGGCGCTGGGGCAGAAAGGTTCTGACACGACGAAGACCGCGGAAGAGACGTCGAAACGTTGGATGATCTTCCACCAGGTGGAATGACGACCTACAGAAGGTCGCAGGGAACCTGTCTCTCTGGAAATCTTGGAAAGCAGTGGACGTCCTAGCTGCAACGACGATATAAATACAGGGTGTAAAAATAATAGTCACTATAACTTTTAGATACAAATATACTACCTTTGCTCATTTTGGAAATGCATTTTATATATATATTTTTTTGTCGAAAACTAAAAAATATGGTTTTTACTTTTTACTATTTCTTATTTTTTTTGTCGCAATAATAAAGAAAAAGCTAAAAAAATATACATTTCTAGAATGAGAAAAAGTAATTCATATCCCAAAGTTATAGTGACTGTTATTTTTACACCCGTTATATTGGCAGTTGTTTGAAGTTGGTCTATCGATAAAGGTTCAAGGTTGATAGTGCAAATTCATCACTTTATTGATTTTTGTAGTATTCTTATTCATATTTCATACGTCACAAGTATAATCGATTCGAAATATGACGTAGGTAGTATTAAGTGCATGACTGTCGGTGTTTAGTATCCAGTGTCTGCCGAACTGAACCGAACCGAACACATTATTACCACAATAAAACTTACTTATCACAATATACCTTACCATACCTTTGACAACATCTCAATGATATTTCTGGGTCATGGATCTAATGAATATAATGTTTATTATAAAAGGAATGAATATATTTTTGCTGTATGATATCAATAACACAATTTCCTCGAGAGTTTATCATGGGACCAGATTGACGTGGGATAAAAGCGCCCATGGATAATATCATAGTGAACCAGAATTAACTATTAGTATTATTAGGTAAGTCGTTTTTGGGACGCTCTACCAAGTCAAACTATTTAAAGTAAAGTATGAAAATCAATAATTAAACAGATTTAACTATAATATTTAAAGAAAAAAAAAGGCCTCCGTGGTCTAGTGGTTTAGAGCCTAGCTCTAGACTCGAAGGTCGTGGGTTTGATTCCCGCGTTGGAACAACAAAAAATGTTATGACAGTCAATTGATTGTCTGGCAAGAAATATGGGCATGTAAAAAGTCTGTCCTGCGCCTGATTTCCCGTAAGTCGTATTGGTTATCCGTCCGACTGGGCTACGAGAGTGAAGTAAGAGAGAGTGCTCCTGTGTATTTCGCACACACTTGGGCACTATAAAATGAATCCTGCGTAGCTGCCTGGTTTCAACGAAAGCGGCCACCGTCATCAAAACCGGTGTAGGAGGCATTATTATTAGTGTAAAAAGTAATAACGAGAAAAGGTTTTAGGTAAACTATTATATTATTAAACGATTTTTTATAAAAAAAAATATTTTAATGCGTCATAAAATCACAATTTAATATCAGTTCCATTGTTCTTGCTTGTTTTCTTTATCCGAAAAAGGGCAATGGTGGGGGCGGGGGTGGGGGCAGCAGGGGTCCGTATCCGAAACCGTAACCGCGGTAGTAACCAGGGTAACCGCCGAAGCCGCCGAAACCGCCGATCACAACCGGCCGGCCATAACCGTAACCTCCTATCCAATGAGCAAAGGTTGTCTGAAAAGAAAAAAAACAGTTATTTGATGACGAAACACAGATTAGCGCTCTCGTACTAGTAAATCTATACTAATAAAATAAAAGATTAAAAAAACTATAACCCGACTTCGCAAAAAAAGGCTCTCAAAAGTCTGAAACAAGAAAATAATTCAATTTGAAATCCAGATATGCATAGGTACAGATATGGTCAAGGTAGAGCCGTGGTCGGACCCGCTATTGGGATTGTATATTTCAACAGCAGACGAAAATTATAGATTTGTTTAGCGGGTACGACCACGGCTCTACCTTGACCATATCTGTACCTATGCATATCTGGATTTCAAATTGAATTATTTTCTTGTTTCAGCCTTTTTAGAGCCTTTTTTTGCGAATTCGGGTCATAGTTATTTTAATCTTTTATTTTATTTTACATTTTTTTTTGTTTTCGCATAAACTATAACATTATATTTTCACTAAACTAACGTTAAATTAACACATAGTAAGTAACTAAACAACTTCTAGATACTATTTGTGCGACCGCATTTTAAACATTTATTTTGAATTTAACAATAAAATATAATAAATAATTAAAAAATTAAATACATATTTGTATTGTGCTTGCCAAGACCTATCTTTTGATACCAAACACGATACAATTATCTTAATTAAAAATTTTTTGGAGATAGTTTTTGAGGTATAATTTTCAAAATCCAAATTTTTTCGAAAAATTATATAGCCTATGTTACTCGCGGGATCACTACGAATCGATTGACACCTTATTTATTAAAATCGGACCAGTACTTTAACCGCTACGAGGGAACATACATACATACATACAAACATACATACATACATAGACTGCCAAAATCATTACCCTTCCTTTTGGCTTCGCCGAAGTCGGGTAATAATATAAAGCGGAAGAGTTTGTTTGTTTAAACGCGCTAATCTCAGAAACGACTAGTCTGATTTGAAATTTTTTTTTTTTTGGATAGTACATTTATAGAGGAAGGCTTTAGGTTATATAACATTACGCTGTGACCAATAGGAGCAAAGCGTCAGTGAGAAATGTAGTAAAATGTATGACTATGCGGTTCGGACTACGGATCGAACTGTTCAACCAATTTAGACGTTTAGACTGCCTATCAGTTGGAGCAAGATGATCCATGGGTGAAGTGGATTAGGGCGGTTAAACTATATAGTACTAGCTGACCCGTGCCCACTTCGTTGAGCATGGAAACCGTGTAAACCTTCCCGGGACTTCCACGAATATTTCAAGACCAAAAATATCCGAATCAGTTTAGCTGATCTCGAGTTTTAGCGAGACTAACGAACAGCAATTGATTTTTATATAGCTTAAGTTACTCAGTGATAATGTACCTTTCTAATGAAAAAAGAATTATTAAAATCGGTCCAGTACTTTTTGAGTTATGTCAGTACATACAAAAATACAAATCTTTCCTCTTTATAATATTGCCCTAAAAACTGTTTTCAAATGCATGGAATCCTAAATTACTTATACTATCGTATCTATCTTATATAACTTAAAGTTGACAATCCGCTGGCAAAGATAGATGTTTTTAACTTTTAGAGGTTTGTTACGATATATTTTTGTAGACACAAAACAGAAAAGTATTTTTATTTGGTTTTCATGTTAATACCAGATAAGAAGCAAATATGTATAAATTCTATGGGCACAAGAAGGAAAATGTATGGTAATGGAACAGTATATTTATGCAAAAGCCCTAAATAACATATTCGGGAAATTTCTTCCGGAAAACCTCATACTTACGTCAAAGTATCGTATATCATCCTACCGATATTATAAACGCTAAATTTTGTGAGTATGTTTGGATGGATTAGTTTAGTTACTCTTTTATGTAAAAAAACTAAACTGATTTTAGAGAAATTTGATAGTAGAATGGATTTTTTAGGCCCTAGGCCCGTGCTATGTATCCGAAAAACTTGTGTTACAGGTACTAGACGACGAAAATATATTCAATGCTTTTATATAAACATATTATATAAGATTTTAATATATTAATACACAAATATATTACATATGACGATGGGTCATGGTGACCCAGGGACACAGAAAACTTTTTGTTCCTTCGGCAGGATTCGAACCTGCTAACTCCCGCTCGAGCACCAACGCCCTCAACCACTGCGCTACGGAGGTCGTCAAATAAAAATATAATCAGGAAAATGTCGAGTTTGGTGGAAATAAACATGTTATTCCTGCGACTTATCACTTCGTTTGCAAAAGGTTGTTAACTTTGCCTGTCATTGTCTGACATTATTTACGACCGAGTGTGCTCACTGTCTACCTAGGTGGAAAATACAGAGGGCTTAGTCAACATGCCATCGTTAATGATGATCAATACAAAATAGACAAATGAGATTATAGCACTGCCGTCATATCGTTCATCGTCCTCAATCCAGTATGACGTCCACAGCTAGTAACCTAAAGGATTTTATGGGACCTAGACTCGCCACGCTTGGCAGGCGAGTTGGCGAGCACAATCTTAATCAATCAATCAATCAATCATATAATATACAATTCATATATTCCCTTTATTTAACACTAATTTTAAACGTTGTTTCCATTCTTTATGTATTAATCTATATATTTTGAAATATTCACTAGGGGCTATAGCAATCTGTGGAACATTGGGTATGACTGGGTACTCCGTAGTACTTTAATTCACGGTGCGGAACTTATTTGTTATGCGGACGATACACTTACTGTCGTATGCGCTCGGACGCATAGAGAGGCTGTGTTACGTGCTACAGCGGCGGTTTCGCAAACGGTCTTTCGGATTCGGGCGTTGGGCCTCACGGTGGCGCTGAATAAGACTGAAGCCCTAATGTTCCATGGGCCAAGGAACTCGCCGCCATCCGATTTGGTCATTGTTGTGGGCGGGACAAGAATTGTCGTCGGGTCATCGATGACCTACTTGGGCCTGACCCTCGACAGCCGCTGGTCCTTCAAGGAGCACTTCCGTCGTCTCTCTCAGAGAGTCAGCGGGTCGGCGGGTGCCCTAGCCTCGCTCCTTCCGAATCTTGGGGGGCCAAATCTTTGCTGTCGGCGCCTCTACATGGGAGTGATCCGCTCAATGTCGCTGTATGGCGCGCCGATCTGGGCCACAGACTTGTTACCGAGAAATCGGCTCGCCCTTGGACGATTGCAGAGAGTGATGGCTACGCGAGCAGTGCGTGGATATCGCACCATCTCGAAAGATGCAGCGTGCCTGCTTGCGGGAGCCATACCATGGGATTTGGATGCGCGAGTCCTCGCCGTCATCTACTGGCGATGCGCTGCGGTACGCGCGGAGGGCGGCAACCCACTACCGGAAGTCGTGCGTCGGTGGAGGGTCTCGGCGGAAGAAAGATGCCTGGAATTGTGGCGTGAACGGCTAGAAGAGCCTCAAGTGAGCGTGGACCTGGTGATGGCAATTCGCCCAGTCCTAAAGGAGTGGGTGAGGAGGAAAAACGGTGCGCTCTCCTTCCGCCTCACACAGGTACTGACTGGGCACGGCTGCTTCGGTCGTTACCTGTGTGAGATAGTAAAACGAGAAGACGACTCGCGTTGCCACCACTGCGTGGAGATGAGGGATACGGCTGAGCACACCTTGACGGCTTGTCCCGCCTGGGCAACTCAACGTGCGGCGCTGACGGCCGCCATTGGACAAGACGTGACGCTCCCGTCACTGCTACGAGCAATGCTGGAGAGCAAGGAGAAATGGGACGCAGCGGTGACCTTTGCTGAACAGGTCATCGCCACAAAAGAGGACGCCGAGCGCATAAGGGAAAGGGACGCGCTCGGCTCTAGGAGAGGACCAAGGCGCAGACGTCCAGACACAAATGGCGGTAACAACGTCCCGCCATAATCACGGAGCTCGGGGCGATAACCTGGGGAAGTTGTCGCCCATTGCACCGAGTCTCCGAGAGGGTCGCGATGCGCAACGTACTCCTGCGCATCGCGACAAATGCAAGGGAAGGCCTATGTAAGTCCTAAAGGGGCCTCTGTTCGGCCTGTGGGGCGCCTGAGCGCCCCCAACATGTCGGGCCTGCAATCCCACAATGCAGGCTCCCGTCGACGGAGTCGCGGAAGTTTTGTTGTCCCTGTGGCTTCGTCAACGACGGTGGAGTCGGAGTACCGCCGAGTTTTAGTGGGTAGGGCTGCGTCCATTTACCATCTTTCGGACGCAGCGAGTCCTACATATCCGTGGAGGGAATCCCCAATCCCCCACGGAATGCTTAAATGCATTTCTCAGCGATAAAAAAAAAAAAAAAAAAAGGGGCTATAGCAATAGCAGTTAGCACAATGTAAGTAATTTATTTATAATTTTTTTTACTTAATTTTTCAAATGAAATTGTATGAAGTATGTTTTATTGTTGTAAATAGTTTATTTTTTGGCTCGCTGATGTTTCTGTTTTGAGTCTATCTTAATTATTATTTTAATGTCTTGTTTAATGAAATTATTCTGAATAGATTTTTAAGATTAATTTATTTTATGTTAAATCTATTATTTATTATTTCTGCTATTATTCCATATACTTACATATTTTGTTTTTATTATTTTAGACTTAAATTTATATTTGTAATTCTAATTATTTATTTTATGTTTAATTGTCAGATATAAAAATTAAAGCTATTAAATATAAGAATTTGTAATGGAAGAGCGCTGTGGTCCGAAATACAGATAATCTTTATCTAGTTCGGACACAACCGTTTCACTATATTTTAGATATATTTGTAATATTTGTAATGCTAATTTTAACTAACATGTATGTACCAAACCTTTGATGAAAAAAAAATGTACCTACTCAATCATTTATTTGATTTAAAATGTACAATAGATGTTTATATATAAATTAATGTACTTTGAACTATATAATAGCATGCAAATACTTATAATTTAACATTGGTATGTTTGTATTTCATTACATATTGTTTTTTCCATTTAGGTAGGTACTCAATAACCATGAAAGTAATTCCAAGATTTAACATTAATATATGAATAGTAAAATTAGTTAAACTTATAATTTTTTTTTTTTTTATCTATTAAAATTATTCTATTACTGTCCTTATTAGTTTATTAGACTCAATTCACTCAATAATAATATACCTATTATATAAATGGTAATGTTCAATACAATGGAAACAATATTTTAAATTTAGAATAAAAAATGTCCGCGAAAACGCTGCTACTCCAGGCAACCTTTAAATTTATTTATATTAAAAAATGACCACTAACCTGCAGCAACAAAACTGCTACCAATAAAAAGTATACAAAGTAACTCATTTTGAATAGAAAATTGTTCTACTCGAATATTAAAATCGTTTGAAAAGACGACAGCGCCACTGTCTTATATATACGATACATTTTACCACCATATTACCTTGTGACCTGCTGAAAAATAATGAGCATTCTATCACAGTGTAACAACGTTGATATTTCAGTGGTTTTGATATAACAACCAGCAAAATAATTCTGCGGCATGATAATTGCCGCTAAAATGTTTCAATATTTATTTATTACTAATCAGTATTGTCTTACGATGGGGAATTTCGTGAGTGATTTAGTTTACTCAGTGATGGATATGATTTTCCTAGAATAGGAGTGATATTAGAAAAATGTACTTGCATATTGATTTTGTGGTTACGACGTGTTTATTATGAGTCAGCAAAGGTGTTCGAGAAATTTTAAACTTAGATATTTTATTATCTATCAGCAAATCTTATTTGGAAACTCGATTAGGAATATTCGAAGCCCTAAAGTAAGATCATAACCGAACGTGGTGGTATGCTTGGGTAGGCCGAAGCCCACAGTACCTAGTAGTTTTCAGATGTCGTATGTAGACTGCCTATTATAACAAGCTCTTAATTCCAGCCAGTTTACGGCATACAACATGGCTGCCTGAAATTTTCGTATTACGATCACAATATAATGACAGCCAGTCAGCGGTCACGTGACACTTGACTTCCTTCCGAATGTCACTTTCAGACAACCAAACTATGGTGGATCCATTCAGAATAACATGTCGTTGTAATATGAACGAGGCAGTTTAAGGCCGTATTATTGAATTGCCTGGAGTCAGGCTGGTATTGTAAAAGATCATAATACGGCCCCAGATTGTTAAAAGAACAGTTACTATGACTTTGGGATATGCTATCACTACCTTTTCTCATTCTGTAATTCAAATGTATTTTTTACTTAGTTTTGTGACTTTTATGGAGATCTTTAATCGTAATTTGTCACGATATGGTAAGTAGTTTATATGAGGTGCCAAAACAAAAAATGCTCTACGCGTCTCTTCACACTATATTCAGCTTGATATATGAACCATGAATCTACCTGTATAGAGATAGACATAAAATAAAACCGTAAGCCAAGCAGGAATATTTGCAAGAAACAAAGTAACATTATCTAACGAAAAATAATTGTATGAGAAGCAAGACAGCGCCATTACAATTGACTATCGATTACTTTACTTTATGGAACTTTCAAAATTAAATGTTCCTGCGCTACATGAAACCTAAGTTTAACCCGAACTAAGTGGGTAATAGCTAAAATAACTGGTAGGAGATAGTTAATCATGACAAAAAAAAGGAATATGAAATAAAAAATGTAATAATTCGTTTATATTATTTAAAAATTAGGTAAAATTATTGTCATATAATAATAATGCCTCCCACACCAATTTCGGTGACGGTGGCCGGTTTTATTGAAACGAGGCCAGCTACGCAGGAGTTATTTTTGTATTGCCCAAGTTTATGCGCAATACACAGAAGCATTCTCCCTTCCTTCACTCTCGTAGCCCAGTGAGACGGATAACCGACACGACTGGCGGGATCAGGCGCAGGACCGACTTTTTAATGCCCATCCGACGCATGAATCATCTATCTTGTCAGACAATCAGGTGATCAGCCTGCTTTGTCCCTAACCAAACTTTTTTTTCTAGTTAACCAGTAGATCACGCGGGCGTTCATTAACATGTTGTCATATACTACAACTACCGCAAGTAATAAAAAAGTATATAATATTTATCCGTAAAAAGATCTCAACTCGCGTGGTATGAAACGGATGACGTCATAGAACCCCTGACACAAACGTATAACACAAAGCTCCTCGAAAGCTCTCGTATGTAAACGAGCTTCCGGGCACGCGCGCGATCAATACAAAGTGCAGCTAAAAGCTCTGTGCAACTAAAAGCTCGGCAACAAGTGGCTGAATGTTTTCCTGGAAAATTTCCAACGAATTTACCAGCGTTTTAAGCTTTCGCGCGTGTGCTTTTTGTATTAAGCTTTTACTTTCATATATATATATTATTTGAAACAAATAATATATAAATGAATGCTTTTCAGCTTATATATCTATATCTATACATATAATAAATCTGTAGAGGGGTCATGTCTGTACATTAAGAATATTTAAGTGAAAATCAAAAAAAGGGGGTCTATAAGAGCCACAGAACCTAAAAATAACATTTTTGAAAAAAATGTCTGTCTGTCTGTCTGTCTGTCTGTCTGTCCGTATGGGAATGTTTGTCATCGCATCACGCTAAAACCGCTCTATGGAATGAAATGAAATTTGGCAGGCAGGTAGCTTATGACCTGAAGAGCATTATAGGAAATTATTATCCCGAAAAACAAAAGGGTTCCCGTGGGATCTTCAAAAAATTGTAGCTTCCTATTTGACGGTATTTCAGCCAAACTACTCAACGTATTTAAATGAAATTTGGCAGGCAGGTAGCTTATGACCTGAAAAGCACTGTAGGAAATTATTATCCCGAAAAACGAAAGGGTTCCCGTGGGATCTTCAAAAAATTGTAGCTACCTATTTGACGGTATTTCAGCCAAACTACTCAACGTATTTAAATGAAATTTGGCAGGCAGGTAGCTTATGACCTGAAGAGCATTATAGGAAATTATTATCCCGAAAAACGAAAGGGTTCCCGTGGGATCTTCAAAAAATTGTAGCTACCTGTTTGACGGTATTTCAGCCAAACTACTCAACGTATTTAAATGAAATTTGGCAGGCAGGTAGCTTATGACCTGAAAAGCACTATAGGAAATTATTATCCCGAAAAACGAAAGGGTTCCCGTGGGATCTTCAAAAAATTGTAGCTACCTATTTGACGGTATTTCAGCCAAACTACTCAACGTATTTAAATGAAATTTGGCAGGCAGGTAGCTTATGACCTGAACAGCATTATAGGAAATTATTATCCCGAAAAACGAAAGGGTTCCCGTGGGATCTTTAAAAAATTGTAACTACCTATTTGACGGTATTTCAGCCAAACTACTCAACGTATTTAAATGAAATTTGGCAGGCAGGTAGCTTATGACCTGAACAGCATTATAGGAAATTATTATCCCGAAAAACGAAAGGGTTCCCGTGGGATCTTTAAAAAATTGTAACTACCTATTTGACGGTATTTCAGCCAAACTACTCAACGTACTGAAATGAAACTTGGCACAAAGGTAGATTGTAACATGAAATAATCAACATAATATTTTTAACCGACTTCCAAAAAAGGAGGTGGTTTCTCAATTCGTAAATATATGTTTTTTTATTATGTTTGTTCGTGGATATCTTCGTCGTTTATGAACCGATTTTAAATATTAATGTAATACTACTACTACTTAGTCTTTGAAGATATTATACGTTTGGAAATTTCGAAATCGTTTATACTGCAAGCATATAAATGGTAATTAATTAATAAAAAACCGGGCATGTGCGCGTTAGAATTGCGCACCGAGAGTAGACCGCCGACGCCGAAAAATTTGGCGGTCGGCGCCAGGAGCGCAGCGTCGGAGTGAAAGTCGGCGTCAGGCGTCGGCGTCGCAACTTTAGGCGTCTCGCCGTCGGGCGTCGGCGTCGCGACGTTGGGCGTCGCGTCGTCGGGTGTCGCGACGTCGGGCGCAGGCGTCGCGGCGTTGGGCGTCGCAACGTCGGGCGTCGCGGCGTCGGGCGTCGCGGCGTCGGGCGTCGCGGCGTTGGGCGTCGGCGTCTGAATCGGGCGTCGCAGCGTCGCGACGTTGGGCGTCGGCGTCACGACGTCGGGCGTCGGCGTCGCGGCGTCGGGCGTCGGCGTCGCGACGTTGGGCGTCGCGGCGTCGGGCGTTGGCGTCGCGACGTTGGGCATCGCGGCGTCAGGCCTCGGCGTCGCGGCGTCGGGCGTCGCGGCGTCGGGTGTCGTGGTGTGTGGCGTCCCGGCGTCGTGGCGTCGGGCGTCGCGGCATGGGGCGTTGGCGTCGCGACGTTGGGCGTCGCGGCGTCAGGCCTCGGCGTCGTGGCGTCGGGCGTCGCGGCGTCGGGCGTCGCGGCGTCGGGCGTTGTGGCGTCGGGCGTCGCGGCGTCGGGCGTCGCGGCGTCGGGCGTCGTGGCGTCGGGCGTCGCGGCGTCGGGCGTCGCGGCGTTGGACGTCGCGATGTCGGGCGTCCCGGCGTCGCGGCGTTGGGCGTCGGGTGTGTTTAGTGCCACAGCATATGTGTTATTGTTATTAGGTTCCAATTACACGTCCAATAATAATACACTTCTAGTTAATCGTATTTGGCTTTATTCATACGTAACTAATTTAATATACAGTATCTTATACATAACTAGGTACCTATACAGATCTTAACTCTAGGGGCCTCCCTAGGGGACTAATATTAAATCTATCTTAGGCTTCAATGTCAGACGTCATCTTGACATCTTATTGTTTTTTAATCATAATACATAATGACATAGCATTATGCAACATCTCCCTTTTTCGAGAAACGCATACAATATATCAATGCATATAATATACATGATTACAAAATATAACTTACTAATTAAATTTCTCATGTATGTACAATTTAGGTTGTTTTACAGTTCTACCAGATCTGGTAACATAATCTGTACCTATTTGCCTTTCCACAGGAACACAGTTATCATTATGCCTACTAATATTCTGAGAATTTTCACTCGTGAAACAACTAGGATTTATGGGAAGTATATTGCACGTATCATGACCAATAGAAGAAGGATCTATTTTTTTAAATTCATCTTTCCCGTCACCCGCAAAAGAGGAAGGAGGATTTATCTTTTTTAAATTATTTTTCCTATGTCTAATATGCGCTCTATTTCTCCTATATATAACACCATTCATATCGGTAATATAATGAGACCTACCACAATCTAGATTTCTATGTATTACACCAGGAGTCCAAAAATCTTTGGGATTCTTTTTAAAATAAATGTCATCTCCAGGCTTAAAGACTTCATTTCTTTGCCTTGCACATCTGTCAAAGTAATATGTCATTTTGTTTTTATTGTTGTCATAACATTTTTTGTAAACAGAAAATTTTACTAAATTCGGTTTTAATTTCTTACACAGGACAAGCATATTCATACGTAAACTCCTAGACATTAATAATGATGCTGGGCTGGGAAAATCACTTTTAGCTGTGTTACGGTAGTGTAGCAATGCTAAATATACATCAGAATTATCTTGAGCACACTTACGTAGTATGCTTTTGGATACCTTGACCGCAGCCTCAACCTGGCCATTTGATCGAGCAAAATAAGGACTCGATGTGATATGCTCCACATCCCAGTCAACCAGAAAGGATTTGAACTTACATGAGTTAAAAGGTGGACCATTATCCGACACTAATGATCGTGGAATTCCATGGCGAGCGAAGAATGATTTCAAGTTTTTCACTACGTTATCAACGTTGTAATTCTTATGTAAAGAAGCTAGCTCAAAATATTTAGAATAGTAATCTACACAGACAAGGTAATTCTCCCCATCAAAATAAAATAAATCAACCCCTACTCGTTCCCAAGGGAGTTGTGTAATATCATAACACTTCAAAGGTTCCTTATTTGTGTTAGGTTTAAATTTAGCACATACCAGACACTGTTCAATTAAATTTTTAATGTCTGCATTTATATTGGGCCAATAAACTGTTTCCCTAGCAATGTTAAGTGTTTTATTTATACCTAAATGACCACAGTGAATTTTATCTAATATTTGCTTTTGTAAAGCCTTTGGGACTATGAGCCTATTGCCCTTAAAGAGTAAATCATTCATTATATGTATTTCACCTTGAATATTCCAATATGGTTTTACCAAACAGTTAATTTTGTTTTTGCTTGTTGGCCAACCATTTTTTATATAAGATTTAAGCAAATTTAATGATTCATCTTGTTTACTTTCCTTTAAAATTGACTCTAAATATGACTTTGATACTGAAATATTAGAAAAAATTGAATTGACATGATATGGTAAATCTTGTTCATACCGCGGTACATATATTTCATTGAGTGAAGCTCTTGATAACGTGTCTGCTATATACATATGTTTACCAGGTATATAAATTACTTCTAAGTCATATCCTTCCAACGCAAGCATCATTCTCTGTAATCTAGCTGGCACTTCATGAAGAGGTTTTTTAAAGAGATAAATTAAAGGTTTGTGATCTGTATGAACGGTAACAGGACCTCCATAAATATATTGATGAAATTTATTACAACCAAACTGTATAGCAAACAATTCCTTTTCAATCTGAGCGTAGTTTTGTTGAGAGCTTGTCAATGTTCTTGAGCTATATGCAATTGGTCGCTTATTTTGCATGATAACAGCTCCCACTGCATTCTTGGATGAATCTACTGACAAAATTAAAGGTAAATTGCAATTATAGTTAATTAATACAGGTGCTTTAGTAATAATATCTTTTAGTGATTCAAAACACTTTTGATAATTATCATCCCATAGGAATGGTATATCCTTTTTTAACAAGTTTCTTAAGACATTAGTTTTGTCTGCTAAGTTTTCAATGAAAGGGGCTAAAAAATTTAACATGCCTAAAAATCTTTGTAAATCCTTAACATTTTTAGGTGTAGACATATTTTTTGCAGCTTTAATTTTATCTGGATCAATTTTAACACCATCTTTGCTAAAAATATAACCCAAATATGTTATTTCTTCTAAAAGAAACTTACACTTGAGCTTGTTTAATTTCAGATTTACCTGCCTAGCCCGTTCTAAAAAAAATTCTTATCTCTTATTATGTATCTCAATTGTCTCCCCATAAATTAATATGTCATCACACCAAATAATTATGCCTTCAATGTCCCCAAATAAATCAATCATAGTTTTATAAAATATTTCTGTCGCAGTATTGATCCCGAAGGGCAACCGTAGGAATTTATAGCGACCAAATGGGGTCTGAAATGTGCACAAATCACTACTTTCCTTTGTTAATTTTATATTATAAAAACCAGAGAACGCATCCAAGTGGGAAAAATATGTAGCTTTAGATAATTTTGACCTGACTTCATCAATATTTTTAATAGGATAATGACTTCTCAATAGATTTTTATTTAAATATCTAGGATCTAAACATACCCTTAATCCTCCTGCCTTTTTCATGGTAATGACTAAACTACTTACCCATAATGTGGGTTTGTTAACCTTTTGTATAATTCCCAGTTGTTCCATGACTTCTAATTCTTTCCTTAACGGCTCGATGAGAGCAAACGGTACTTTCCTCGGGGGATCTACTCTTGGTGTGGCATCCTTCTTTAATACAATACTGTGTTCATATGGAAGGCATCCTAGACCCTGAAAAACATCATTATATTTGATTACAATATTGTCACATGTTTTTTCATATAGGTTATGTATATTTTTCACAATTTTATTGTCATTTTGACAACTTACAGAGAAGTTTTTTGTTATTAAGTTTAACTTTATACAAGTTGGTAAGCCAATTACAGTTGGACAATTCAAACTTGTTATTACAAAAGTAATTGTTTCAGGCTCTACTTTATTATCTAATAAACAGGATACATTAGATACTGCCACTATGGGAATTTTATGACCATTGTAAGCAAAAATATTATAATTTTTACACTGTTCTTTGTCTTTATTTTTAATATACAACTTTGAGCTTTTGCATGTGTCTAAAGACATCATATTTATATCTGCTCCAGTATCAATTATGCAATCTACTCTTTTATTGTTTATATTAAGAAAATAATGCCAAGAATTATCATTTTTACTTAAAATTGTGCCATTACTATTACTTTGTGATTCAATGTTGAACGATGTCCCTACAGTAAATCTCTCAGCACTTTTTTTTGTTACTTCATCATCGAGATTTGAGTTGTCTACTTCAGAAACAACATTCCTGACATTATTTTTCTTATAACATAAATTAGTAAAGTGTCCATATTTAAAACATGACCTGCATTTATGCTTCCATGCTGGGCAGTTGCGATGAGCATGTGTTGTGTTGCATCTCCCGCACGTTGTTCTGGACCCGGGTGTGGCTGATCTTCTTCGTTGATAATGCGGCACTGGAGATCTGGTTTTATTTCTATGCTGATGCGATGAAAACGATGATGACGGAGTGCTGTTCCGACGGTTTCTGTGTATCTTGTATACGGTGGCATCTTCTCTTCTTTCACCCCCATTGATTGAATCTTCACTCTTCTGTGCCATAGTGAGTGTTCTACATAGCAGCTTGGCTCTTTCCAGGGAGAGATCTTGTTCTTGTAGCAGCTTTTGTCGAATTTGTGAGAAGTTTGTGGCCATGTTAGCGATGAGAATATCTTTCACCAGGGACTCACGAAGCGTACCAAACTCACATGAATGACTTGCATTTTCTAGTTCCATCAGAAAATTGTCCAACGATTCGTTCACACGTTGTTTTAATGTGAAGAACCTGTGTCTTGCAACTGTCAAATTCTTCTTTGGTTCAAAGTATTCAACAAATTTTTCCTTAACTTGTTTGAATGTAGAACTGCTTAGGTCCAAATTGAAGGAGTTGAAGATGTTTAGACCTTTTTCACCCATAGAGTGTAGCATAATAGCTATCTTCCTTTTGTCTTCAGTTTTCTCCATTCCCGACGCCAGCAAATATATCTCGAACGACTGAGTCCATTTTCTGAAGTTTTCAGCATTATTGTTGATGATTTCCGTCGAAATTTCCAGCTTTTGTACTCCGTTTGCAGCCATTGTCGTCATTGTTGTTGAACCACACCCAGCCGGTCTCGAAATTTCTTTTTTCGCCGTTCTCGACGTACCCTCTCTTTGGTTAATATTTTCTTTTTCTTCTTCTGACACCATGTTTAGTGCCACAGCATATGTGTTATTGTTATTAGGTTCCAATTACACGTCCAATAATAATACACTTCTAGTTAATCGTATTTGGCTTTATTCATACGTAACTAATTTAATATACAGTATCTTATACATAACTAGGTACCTATACAGATCTTAACTCTAGGGGCCTCCCTAGGGGACTAATATTAAATCTATCTTAGGCTTCAATGTCAGACGTCATCTTGACATCTTATTGTTTTTTAATCATAATACATAATGTCATAGCATTATGCAACAGGGTGTCGCGGCGTCGGGCGTCGCGTGGTCGGGCGTCGCGGCGTCGGGCGTCGGGCGTCCTACGTCGCGACGTCGGGCGTCAGCTATTATACATATACGGGAGATTAGCGCGTTTGAACAAACAATTTACATTTGGGGACTTTCGTTGCATGCGCTGCATAAACGGTTTAAGTCAAACAAACACCACGCGAACAAAGTCGCGGGCACAGCTAGTTTAATAATAAAAATATGGCGGCAAACAGCTCGCACACATAGTTGATATTTTCATTTGGTGTGACATGTCATGTCCTCGTTATGAGGACCTTTTAAGAGGAAACACTACGATTTTTTTTCTATTCAGAAATAGGGGTCTACAGGATTTCTGTTTCCTCCCTGGATAATGCTGCTAGAGTAACAATTTTTTTCCCTGAATATTTATGGATATTGTTTGTACGTTCCTATTTTCTCCTTTTTTTAATAAATTAATTATTTAAAAAGATATGGACGTTGAAAAACCTAAAAAAAATGGCCAGACTCTCCGCTATGTTTAAACATCTAGGAAACATATTTGACTACAATTTAAACAACAAAATCAAAAAATAGGAACCTAGCTCAATTCTTTTTTTAGCTAATAAAGAAATATTAAAATCGGTTAAGTTTTGGAGGAGGAAACAGGAATCCCCTAAACGTCGATTTCTGGTACTTTTAATAGGTAATTTCAGTCCAAGTTGTAATTGTCTCTATCGTGCTAGAGCTGGCTAGCTAAGGCCAGTGCCTTAGCGACACAGCAATAGATTTTGTAAATACGTATTTTGTATTTCTCTCAACCCTGGTGTTTCCTCTTATGTTGCGAATTTATCAAGGTCAAACCTACCCCTACCCTTACAAAGTATGCTTTATCCCATTCAGACAAAACAACACTCAAGACGTTGAACGTTACATTAAACAACTTGACGATATGAATTTTAGTCACTCAATTAAATGTCGTCATTTCATAAATGCGCTAGTCGTACGCTAATTCAACTAGATGACTGCTACATCTATACAAATACAATAAATTTTGTTTCATTGAAAATGCCAAGTACCTGATTTTTCGTAATATTTTTTTTACTTATATTTTTTATTTCCAACTGAGTTTACGGAGGGCTGAAAATATAAAATTGTGAACGTTCTCCATTATGTAACCAATGTGCCGCGGGTCATTTCATTAAAATCTGTTCAGTATTGCAGGCGCTACGGTGGAAAAAAACATACATACACAGACTTCTATATGATTAAACTTCCAAAAAAAGGAGGAGGTTATCAATTCGGCAATTTTTTTTTATCACCGCAGTCGGGTAATAACGGCATAAAATAAATCAAAATGTTCGGTAAACTAAAACATATTTGTTGATCTTTGGAAATAAAACATAATGATTACTTCAAAATATAACATTATCACATTAACTAGTTTTCTAAATAAACCATTTCGAGTTGACCGTTAGAAGTTATCACCAAAGTTGTTTGAAGGTTGATGACCTGACTACAGGATTTAGAAGGAGTTATATTTTCTACTTTGTGGAAGGAGTAAAGAAATTGAGAAAGGATAGCCTCCGAAGACTGATAGTCGGGCCCCGATTCAAGATGTTTTCACTTACGAAGTTCAGAAACAAAATAATAATATTGTTAAGGGCGCATATATGGCTACCCTTACAGGGATGATAAGGATGAAACTTAAAATATAATGATAGTGATTGATAGACGGGTATAAAGTAAATAACTGAATCCGCCGAGTGCGTGATGTTTACTAATTTATTGCTGTTCTACAAATTATTTATATTATGCAAAAAATGTAACAAATTATAGTTTTGCTGAATTCACAAATCTAATAACATGTACGCTTGCTCGTACAAATATAATAATAATAAAATCTATAGACACTTCACACCACGTCAATCTGGCCCTGTGCTAAGTATCCGAAGAACTTGTGTTACAGGTAGCAGACGACGGAAATATATATTTAATACTTTTATACTATACACATATTTAAGATTTTTATTATATGAATACACAAATTTAATACACATCCATGATCCAGGAACATTGAAAACTGTTTGTTCCCTCGGCGGGATTCGAACCCGCAACCTCTTGGTCGAGCACCAACGCGCTAAACCACTGCACTATGGAAGTCGTCAAAATGTATAGAATTTGACATACGGTTCGCTAAGTGACATACGAAATCGCTTATCATAATTTTTTTATTATAAGAATTTTATGTCAAATCACATACTTATTTTTTTTTTAACTTCGTAAGTGGTAAATGCGATGGCATCTTGAACTGGTTATGTTACCCGGATCTGTTGTCAATTTTGTGAACTTGACACTCGTGCGTTAGATTTTCACATCAATTAAATTAAACCAAAATTTATTTTAAGTGTTTTGTTTTGTATTTGCTTCTTGCCTACCTGATTCCGTATCGTATAGATCTGTACAATACCGACCGACCGACGGTAAAAGAACTATGTAGCGAGGCATTTTTACAAGTTATGTATTTGATGGGATCTGAGTTATTTTTGTAGAAGATTAACTTAAAGTAACGTTCGGACCTGCAAATATAACTTTGTATTTTTATACATTTACTAGCTGACCCGTGCCCACTTCGTTAAGCATAGAAACCGTTTAAACCTTCCCTGGACTTCCACGAACATTTCAAGACCAAAAATAGCCGAATCGGTTCAGCCGTTCTCGAGTTTTAGCGAGACTAACGAACAGCAATTCATTTTTATATTTAAGAAAAGATATATTAGAAGAGAGATACTAGAAGACAAGTTATGAATTATAATCAGTTGGCATCTATAACAATCAATATTTGGTATAAAGCAAGTCTTAAAATATATTGATATTTTAATATTATAGAAATTACACAATCAGTGGAACACGGGGAAGAACATAGGCTTATTTTTATCACAATAAGTTGTTAGTCAATGTCTCATTGTAGAGCTCATCGTACAACGCGTGGTTTCATTAATACCACTTAGCGCCTTCTATCTAACTGGTACAGTCCCTTGCTTGTACTTCTACAGTCGGACAAAATAAATCGTTAAAAATACACAAAATCGCCCAAACATATCTCCGTCTTTATTAGAAGTCGGAGAAAAGCACAAATGTAAACACTAAGATCAGGCCTTGGCATCCGTTATGAGGTGATTTAGACAGTAATTCTCAATGGTACATGCATTCCCTGGTTGTGTCCTGGGAATCGATCCTGCACCCGAATGCTAATCAACGGACTTCCTACTAGGAGCCTACTCAGGGATTCTATAATAGAATTCATTTATTCATTTATTCCAAGAAATTGGTTACACGGTTGTTACATATTTTTAATATTTTGTCTCACAATTTCTGCCCTTATGGACATGGAAATAATATTAGATAATAGGTACACATGCGTTATTAAATTAACATTAAAAAATTAAATGATTTGAAGTGTATGTTGTCACTGTCACATTTAAAAAGCTGTTAGCTAAAATATTTGGAGGTTATAACTTGGTGCATCATGGTCCATCTTATAATTATTAATATTACAAAAGATATAAATTATACAAATAATTTATATCTTTTGTGATTTTAAATTAAAATAAAGGCCTAAACCATAAATACTTTTCAGAATAACATACATATATTATTATTATTGAATACTAAAGTTTACTAAAATTTTAAAACAAAAGTATCACAGTATGTTATTATACAATGTACAATATTTTTTATAATGTAAGTTTTAGGCAAATTAGATTAATCAATAATAATTAAATAGATGTACCTATCTATTAATTATCCGATTTGTTTCATCATACTTGGAAGAAACATATCTTTTTGAATTTTTGAAACTACTAAATACTTATTAAACTGAATTGAAAATGAATCTGAGTGTAGTTTACAATGCGCCTCATGACAGCGCGATGGTACGGCGCGGGTATGGCGCAACATTTTGCAATAAATCACTCACATACAAACTGAGTTCAACTACGAAAACGCTTCTGAAGAATATATGCTAAAGTCGGAAATTCTATCCTGCAGGCTTACCTCCCGACAAAATCGAAAATAGAATGAGTGCGATCTCAACGGCTTTTGGTATTCTATTTGGTGGATTACTTTGAATATAAAAAGGATAAAGATAATCGTTAGATCGTAACTTTTTGTACTCCCGACCATATCAATCGACTGAGAATCAAATAAACAAACGTCAGTTCGGGAGAACGCGGCATGATTGAATCTGAATCAAAATCGAATCAGTTTGGAGAGTAAGGCCCCTGATACCTCGTATTCATTTAGACTTTTGGGTTTATGATTTGTACTAGGTTGGGGTTAAACCGGTGGTATAGTTTTTGTTCTATTTCCGATAATAGCTTATTAAGTTTCATTTGGAAATAATATATTTTGATTTGATTTTGATGTACAAATGCTGTAGGTACAGTTAGTAAGTATGTTTGTGCTTTAACTTATAATAAAGAAATATAGTGACTAGTAAAATAAATATAGTAACTGTCTAAAATGCCGAAAAACTAAATGGCGAGATAAACCGTAAAAAATGTTATACAAGAAATGTAGATATTACATTGTGCATAAACGGTTATTTACTTGGAATAAATTATATAAAATAGCACCTTTAACCTTTTCTCTCACCTCTTATCACAAAAGGAGACCGTGGTAAACAGGGGATTATCCCTAAACTATTTGTCTAATTGTCGGTCCCTTTTCTGTGTTTAGCCCAGCCCAAACAACATCAAGATAACAACAATCCTACCAAAAACATTTTCATGTAAAAATGTTGTCAAGACGAGTCTACACAGCCTTACCCTGTGAAAAAGTTATCAGATCTCATGTACAAATTGTATTTCTCTTCTCAAGCTCTCTCATCATATTTTGATACCCATATTGTAGGGGTTGTTTTTATTGTCATTATATCTTGAAATTTTGAGCTATTTAGCATCATCTAAAGCAAAGTTATAAGAGTTAAAAAAAACGACGAAATGTTTCGAGAAAAGGTAGGTAGTGCCCTTACGCTTCGCTTGGCTCGTCTTGGCTTATACCTATATAATACTTTCTTCCTGTACAGTTTAAACAGAGTAACAGAAAATTACAATAGAATATAACATACTATCGTACCCAGTATTCCTTTCTTCCTGTAGAGTGTACTTAGTGAAGAGAACAGGATAAAATTACAATAGAATATAATATACTATCGTACTTAGTATTCCTTTCTTCCTGTACAGTGTATTTAATGAAGAAAACAACAGAAAATTACAATAGAATATACTATACTATCATAACTAGTATTCGATCATAAATTTCATGCCTGCGAGGAAACATGCTTGGATACGAATGGAAACTCAATAAATTCACAGCAAAAGCTGGTAATGTAACGCTATACAGGATGCCATAGACTAAGCAGAGAGAAAGGTTTGTAATAATTGTGGTCTTTCTTGTTTCAGCTAGTCCACTGCTGCACTATCAAAGTATTTCATGGGAGGTAATTAATAAATAAATTAAATAATAAAAAAGACATATTTTTAAACATTCTACTTTGGTGCTCCGCTTCTATTCTTCTGAACGTGATGCTATAAAGCTTATACCCTTCCTCGATAAATAGGCTATCAAACAAAGACTTTTCCAAATCGCCTCAGTAGTTTCCGAGATTAACGCGTTTAATTAAACGTAATGTTCAGTAACGTTCACTTTATAATATTAGTATAGGAATATGAGTTCAAAGACGATGGGGTTGTGTCGATCCCGTGGGGCCACCTTCCAGATCCAGGGCCCTGATTCGATCGCTATTGATAACTTATAAAGTTCGCAAACAAAAATGCCGCAGGCCGATCTCCCCAAAATGTCTTACAATTTAGGTGAACAAACATCCTTACTACTTAATTGCATTTGGAGATCTCCTAGTGTTGTTGATGCTTGAACAAGCTCAAGGGATCCGGGTTACCGGGGACCGGGCGAGCTCCATCGACCGGTGCAACTGCAGATGCGCCAGCTAGTGAGGGGACCGTGTTGGTTCCGATATCGATAGTCAGTTGAAATACAAAATGATGTAAGAGTTATATACGAGGTGTGAAATAAATTTGTGATAATACTTTAGGGTGTGTATGTGCCTCCTATGTAGAGTTTAAAGTAACTTTCAGCGCTGGTACTTTCACAGTAAACTCTATATACGGGACCCATACACACCCATTATCACTCATCAATAAAGAGTATACAGTTTACACTGTGTAATAAGCATGAAAGAGATCGAGTTTTTGATTTTGTATCTTCTACGACAAGTTTTTATACAAGGTGTAAAAAGTAAAGTAAAAAAAATTTACCACAGAACTTTGGAATATGTTTATACAGTATCTCAGTATACTACCTTTTATAATTTTAGACACGTTTTTTTATTTTTCATTTTACAAAAACATAATGCTTTTTTTCTTGCCACTAAAGCAACATAAATTGTTAATAGTATAAACTTTTCATCTTAGTTTTTGACGCAAAAATTATGTTATGTTCTCTTTAGAACCTGTATGTTAATTTTTGAATTAATGTATTGTTCTAATATTATGTTGCATGTGCAAAATATAGCAATAAATTACATTAATTATATACCGAAATCGATAAATACAGCGCACATCACTAGCTATCCTGTGAATTGCGTCACAAACGTACTTGACCCTTGATATCTAAATGACCCAATCGCAACCCTTGCGCGATTCTGTACTCTATTCCTTTACGTACAAAATCTATATTCCCGTGGATTGCGTTGACATTTATCGAACCTAGGTTCTCGTTACGCTGAAAGCTCAAAGCTGTACAAATTTTAGGCGTGGGCTTAGAACTTAATTAGTGATTTCATTCAGTATCATCGGGTTACCAGTTAAGCTTTTGTTAATCTGTTTATTAAATGATAAAGAACTGATCCATTAGGCCATGGAGCTCTCATTGTGTCTCCAAAGCTCGTGGCCTAGTGGGTTTTCCGTTAGTTCGCACTCAAGAGAGGTTAAAATTTGTTTTGCAGGTTGTGGCGTGTACTTTTTTAAAATTGATTTGATCGTATTTTGTATTCAATAGACAATATTGCTTAAAATCATAATCCAAAAATAATGTCCTTAAAGTGCTAAAAGATAACTGTAACAAAATATCTATAGTGCGTCCGTGTATTGCTATTAAATTACTTCAGGCGTCATAATTTTTAAATATAAATTTTATAGAATAAATTTATACCAATAAGTAAAAACAACTTAGGGCCGATTTTTCAATCCTCAGATAACTTTTATCTGTCGAATAAACATGTGACTTTGACATTTGTTCCATACAAAATCTGTCAAAGTCACATATTTATTTTATTTATTTAAAAGTTATCTGACGATTGAAAAATCGGCCCTTAGTAAATCTCAGACCAAATAAGCGAAGAAGAAAGTGCGTCTGGTCGAGTCAGATAACATAGTGACAGGCCTACGTGGTCTGCTGGTTCAGAGCATCGCTCTCGACCGGGGGTTGTGGGTTCAATTCCCGCGTTGGAACAACAAAAATTTTTGTTTTCAAGTTTGGTTAGGACAATGCAGGCTTTCACCTGATTGTCTGACAAGAACGATGATCCATGCGTCGGATGGGCATTTAAAAGTCGGTCCTGCGCCTGTTCTCGCGCCAGTCGTGTCGATTATCCGTCTGTGGCATCGTAGCTCTCAAACGGATGATCCTATTTCAATGCGTTTTTTTGTTTGAAAGGTATATCAGTCGAGAGTGTTCTTGGCTATTTTTGGTGGAATCGCTTCAGGTCTTCAAGGTCATCAGTTCGTTTGTTAGGTGTGATAGGAATGTTACACGCTAAGTATGTTTTTTTTAGTTTATTGCTAGTGTCACACACACATGTAACGAAACTACGCCTTATAGCGTCATGGTATACATACCACAGGAAAAAAACGTACGTAGAACATACTACAGTATGTTCTACGTACGTTTTTTTCCTACTTCGGTTTTGAACATTTCTTCGGCACTAGGACTGAAGAGGAAATGATTACATCCAAACGTGGTACATTGATTGAGGACCATATTTACATGTGGAAATGAGTGTGTGCGTACGAAGCGTCGGCGTTAAACGACTTTAATCTCATGTTGGTTTGATCTTATGCTTGTTCGATAGTAGATAAACACATCACAAAAACCAGTCTCAGTTTTCGCTTGACAAGACTGGCTCCAATTTTTATTAAAATCTAACCCCACTTGAGAACTTATTTGACAGCTAAAACAACGTATCGTTTCACTTATAAAAGTGAACAAATTTATTAATGTTACATAGTACTTTAATTTTTTTCTCTTTATACCGCTTTATTCATATAATAGATTACATAAAAACATTAAAATAAGTTTAATCTATATTTTTATAATCTTTATTTTTATGTTGTAAAAATAAAATTAAAAATTTTGTAAAGTGACTTTTTTTTTAATCTGTCAAATAGGTTCTCAAGTGAGGTTGGGTTTGAGACTTCTTTATTAATACGGGCCTTTGCCTAAGACATTATCTATTTCTTTGATCATCGTAGTATTTTTAGCCGCAGCGAATACGCTTTATTAAATTCGATTTTAAACACAATACAAACTTTCGCATGTATACCAAGGATGTACATTTACATAACGATCGGAAGGTCAATATATCGGGCATATCCTAAACCTGTCAGGGTCAACGTCCCCCGAACTGGAGGAACCTGAATCTACATCTCCTGGCCGTTGTTTTTGTACAAAACAGACTGAACTGCACAGGAGATATAAAACAGGCTTAACTTTTTACTCTACCGGCTGCTTAAATAGTATTGCTTTAAATGTTATTTTCAAGTTTCATTAGGACAATGCAGTTTGATCACCTGATTGTCTGACAAGAAGGATGATCCATGCGTCGGATGGGCATGTTTTACATGTCGGTCCTGCGCCTGTCTTCTCGCCAGTCGTGTCGGTTTACCGCCCCACTGGGCTATGAGAGTAGTAGGAAGAGAGAGTGTCGTTGTGTATTGCGCACACACTTGGGCACAATAAAATAACTCCTGCGTAGCTGGCCTGGGGCCTTACTCTCCAAACTGATTTGATTTTGATTCAGATACGATCATGCCGCGTACTTCCTAATAAATTGACATTTGTTTATTTTGATTCTCAGTCGATTGATATGGTCGGGAGTACAAAAAGTTACGATTTAACAATTTTCTTTATCCTGCTTAGTTTCAAAGTAATTCACCAAATAAAGTACGAACAACCACTGATATCGAACGGATTTGGTTCTCGATTGCGTCGGGAGTAAGCCCGCTGGTTTCAATGAAATCGGCCACCGACACCGAAATCGTTGAGGGGGAGCTATTATTGCTTTACGGGCGTATCTTGTTGTATGTAGACACGTATTTTGGACGGAAGGAATTACGACAAATAGTACCGTTATCGACTATTATAATTATAATATTGTCTCTAAGACTCAAGTGTCCTTAGATGGCCAATAAAAAAAACCGGCCAAATTTTCTGCCGTACGGAAACTGTTGACGATGCGATGGTGAAGAACCCTCCCCCCCCTTTCCCCTCTCACCAAACTATTAGCCACATGGCTCGTTATAGTCCGACGCAACTAAATCGGCTTAAATGCTATTAGTAAGTATCCAACCCGAAAAAAAACTGCAAAATAAAGATTTTATTTATTGAAACTCTTTTAAATATTCATGTGCCTTATTCGCCATAAAACAAAACCGTCGTATTGGAGACATTTTATTTCATGCCGACTCAATAAAAGTCCCACAAAACTGGGACCTGTCGCCGCCGACACGACATCGACAGCGCGCAGCCGCACACCGGCGCGACGTATCTACACAGATAAATCATTGGCGACATAGCGCCGCGCCGCGGGTTCGTTCGTAGTATTGATGAATAATACAAACTATATTCTACCAAAATTCATATTTTAAATATTTACTTTATAAACAGTGTGTGTGCCGTAACATATTTTTCCTAAATTTTTTTAGGGTTTCGTACCCAAAGGGAAAAAAGGGACTTATTTTATTAAGACTCTGACATCCGTTCGTGCGTCCGTTCGTCACCAAGTTGTATCTCATGAACAGTGATAGTCAGAGAGTTTAAATTTTCACAAATTATAAATTTCTGCTCCCTCTATGATTACAAAACATTAACAAAACGAGATTTTTTGCATAATATTTTGTACGGCACCCTAAGTACGCGAGGCCGACTCGCACTTGGCCAGTTTTTTTAATATAAGCATTCGAAAAATCTTTTACTATGAAAACTGTAACTGAGTAGATTATTACAATCCTCTCTTCACACAATTCTCGTAAAAGTACCTGAAATAACTGATTGAATATACTGTTGGTGCTTGATGGAAATTCATGTTCATAATAATAATACACAACTCGCAGCACATCAACTGATGATGATTTAATCGAAGCCGGTAGTTTGTAAAAACTTGTAAAAACTTAATAAAAGTGGAAAGGGTAAGTAAAATTAAAAAAAAGCCTTTTATTCCTTGCATATACATGACAAAAATAAATTAAATAATAAATTTTACACCAACTATTTTGCAAAAAGAAAGATCATGTTATTTCCATTTTTTGTTTTTACAGGATATTTTTTCTTTTTTTGACAAAGGTTTATTCTGCAATTCGGGCCCCTTGGGTGTAGGCCTCCTCCAAGTAAAAAGTTGTTTATTATTATTGTGAAAGTACCTGAAGCCTTCACGTATCTGTAAAGATAAATCACTTTCGAGTGGCGACATAGCGCCGCGCCGCGGGTTGGTCCGCGTTATTGATGAATAACAGAGTTATTATGATTTATGATGTAGCCTTATCAGGAAGGAAATTGTAAGTCATTCTGTGCGCTTTAAGATGTGTTAGGCTCAAATCACATCGGTGCACAGTCAAAGCGACGCGTTTTTTCGTGTTTGACTTCATATCATTTCACTCACTCACTCACTGACCGATCATTAAAAGTATCAGGCACTTCTAGCAGACATTGAAGCTTAAAATTTGAAATACAAGTAGCGTTTAGTGTATAAATAAAGGAAAAACCTAAAAATTTTGGATTTTCTCTCTAGTTATCTAGATACGTCAACTGCATATTATTTAATTTTGTAATCTATACATATAATAAATCTGTAGAGGGGTCATGTCTGTACATTAAGAATATTTAAGTGAAAATTAAAAAAAGGGGGTCTATATAAGCCACAGAACCTAAAAATAACATTTTTGAAAAAAATGTCTGTCTGTCTGTCTGTCTGTCTGTCTGTCTGTCTGTCTGTCTGTCTGTCCATATGGGAATGTTTGTCGTCGCATCACGCTAAAACCGCTGTATGGAATGAAACGAAATTTGGCAGGCAGGTAGCTTACGACCTGAAGAGCATTATAGGAAATTATTATCCCGAAAAACGAAAGGGTTCCCGTGGGATCTTCAAAAAATTGTAGCTACCTATTTGACGGTATTTCAGCCAAACTACTCAACGTATTTAAATGAAATTTGGCAGGCAGGTAGCTTATGATCTGAAGAGCATTATTGGAAATTGTTATCCCGAAAAACAAAAGGGTTCCCGTAGGATCTTCAAAAAATTGTAGCTACCTATTTGACGGTATTTCAGCCATACTACTCAACGTATTTAAATGCAATTTGGCAGGCTGGTAGCTTATAATCTGAAGAGCATTATTATAAATTTTTATCCCGAAAAACGAAAGGGTTCCCGTGGGATCTTCAAAAAATTGTAGCTACCTATTTGACGGTATTTCAGCCAAACTACTCAACGTATTTAAATGAAATTTAGCAGGCTGGTAGCTTATGATCTGAAAAGCATTACTAGAAAATTATTATCCCGAAAAACGAAAGGGTTCCCGTGGGATCTTCAAAAAATTTTAGCTACCTATTTGACGGTATTTCAGCCAAACTACTCAACGTATTTAAATGAAATTTGGCAGGCAGGTAGCTTATGATCTGAAGAGCATTATTGGAAATTTTTATCCCGAAAAACGAAAGGGTTCCCGTAGGATCTTCAAAAAATTGTAGCTACCTATTTGACGGTATTTCAGCCATACTACTCAACGTATTTAAATGCAATTTGGCAGGCAGGTAGCTTATAATCTGAAGAGCATTATTGGAAATTATTATCCCGAAAAACGAAAGGGTTCCCGTGGGATCTTCAAAAATTGTAGCTACCTATTTGACGGTATTTCAGCCAAACTACTCAACGTATTTAAATGAAATTCGGCAGGCAGGTAGCTTATGACTTGAAGAGCATTATTGGAAATTGTTATCCCGAAAAACGAAAGGGTTCCCGTGGGATCTTCAAAAATTGTAGCTACCTATTTGACGGTATTTCAGCCAAACTACTCAACGTATTTAAATGAAATTCGGCAGGCAGGTAGCTTATGACTTGAAGAGCATTATTGGAAATTGTTATCCCGAAAAACGAAAGGGTTCCCGTGGGATCTTCAAAAAATTGTAGCTACCTATTTGACGGTATTTCAGCCAAACTACTCAAAGTATTTAAATGAAACTTGGCACAAAGGTAGATTGTAACATGAAATTACCAACATAATATTTTTAACCGACTTACAAAAAAGGAGGTGGTTTCTCAATTCGTAAATATATGTTTGTTTTTTATGTTTCTTCGCGGATATCTTTATCGTTTCTGAAACGATTTTAATATTTTTTTATGTTGTGTAGGGTATAATTTATATTTGGTCCCATTGTCACCAAAATGGTGACCTGATGATGGGATCCGTGAGGAATCGAAGGAAATCCTCAAAATTTATGTGGAATAATATATTGATTTTGATTTTTTCTGAAGTAGTCTAAGCATATGTTACCAAACAGTAAGGTTTTGCACCATGTCTTGGATCTATAATATCAAAAAATTTTGCGTTTCATCAAACTATATATATATATATATATATATATATATATATATATATATATATATATATATATATATATATATTTAAAAAAATTGCACCG
This sequence comes from Celastrina argiolus, assembly GCA_905187575.2. Taxonomy (NCBI): domain Eukaryota; kingdom Metazoa; phylum Arthropoda; class Insecta; order Lepidoptera; family Lycaenidae; genus Celastrina; species Celastrina argiolus. The sequence continues at coordinate 2,279,650 of LR994579.1, read as the reverse complement.
CTCTGGCTTACGCCAGGCTAGGCTAGGTAGACTTTTTCTCTTTCTACAATTTTTTTTTATCTAATCGTTTTTGTTTTTCATTTTCCGTCCTCAAATAATCGTCGTCTGATCATTCGATAATTATCCCTACTCATACTATACCCATCACAAAAAATCTAAAAATTAAATAATTTTAAACAAAAAAAAAACGACTTCAAAAGGTAAACTAAAAGGAACAATTAAATTTACTTCGCACAAAGTAATACTTATTTTCCAGTACAAGTGAAAATAATTATTACTTTGTGCGAAGTAATTTATTATTATACTTAGGTTTTGCAAATACGATAAATAAAGTATAGGCGTAGGATAGTTTGTTTTCAATATATGAGATGTCATAGGTACATTTAAATTAGAAAAGTTATGTCAATATAAGTAAGATTTATGTTTTTCATGATATTTTAATTTATTAGTTTTAATGCTACGACTTGGGTTTTTTCTTTCCTTTGGACTTTTGTTATTTTGTCGTCTAAAGGAAGTTAGTACTTTAACCGTAAAGTCCCTAAGTAGGCTACATGTTTGTTAGCGTAGGTAATTAATAAATAAAAAACCGGGCAAGTCCGAGTTGGAATTGCGCACCGAGAGTAGACTTTAAAAAAATTTGGCGCTCGGCGCCAGCAGCGCAGCGTCGTCGGTGTGAAAACGATCATCGTCTGCAGTCGCTGCGGCGTAAAGTCTCAGTACAGAGATCTTCGTCGCGTTTATAAGCGTACTATCAAGTAGTCCCGTTCGCATAAAAGAAAAAAAAATATTATACATACAGACGAATTGAGAACCTCCTCCTTTTTTTGAAGTCGGTTAATAATACACGGTCATTTTTCGAGCTGGTAGTAGGAATTGTTAGCATTTTCATAGAAAAAATACCTCAAAACATTTACGACAAAAACGGCCATTATTTGACAATAAACTATTATTATTACTCCATCGGCCTACTTCTTTTGCCTATGCACGTCTAATACCGTGTATAAAGAAGCATTACTATAAATTAGTGATTTTAAATATCCAAACGACAGTGTTCATAAACTAAAAATGTATTTGAACTGCTGCCCTAAATCACTTTTCCACGCGTACGAAGTCGCGGGCACAGCTAGTCCCATATAAATGTATAAAATTAAAAGGTATTTTCACTTTTTGACAAAAACATGAGTTTTAGTAAATCTCCTATAAAAAGAACTGAGATCCCATCGAAAACATAACTTTTATATAAAAAGTGCCAAGTCTCGCTACTTAATTCTTCTGCCGTAAAAAAATGTGAGATATATGATGTTATGCCAAGTAAGGGGTTAGTCGGTCGGTACAACATCTTATAGTGATCATAATCAATATTATTTATAATCTTTCATGTTCAAATAAATAACTAAATTGGCTTGGCAATCTCATGAAAACAACATAATATTTATCTCACAAGTGTTATATTTATCTCACAAATATTATGATGTTTTCTATAAAATATGACATCAAAATATTATATTAAATATTTTGATGTCATATTAAATCATATCGTTTAGTGCGATCTGGGTATCGAGATGGAATAATTTAGATCTTACTATTGTTTTTGTTTTATTGTAATTATTTTTAAATAATTCTTCTTCCAAATCTTCATCAATGTTATCCATCTCAATTATTAATTCCTTTAAAGTTTCTCTATTATCCCCTACTTCTGCTCTGTCATCGATTCTAATGAAATGTATTTTTTGACCGTTACTATAATCTCCTTTGTCTTTTTCAGTTGTTTTGCTTACATTTGATTTACATTACATTTACATTTACATTTGATTATAAATAAATAGTAATTATATCTGTAATTGGCTATCGGCTATATTATTTGTATAATAGTAGGCTGTTGGTTTTCACAATAAATTTAAAATAAAATCTATGGACGCTTCACACCACGCCAATCTGACCCCGTTCTAAGTATCCGAAGAACTTGTGTTACTGGCACCAGACAACGGAAATATATTTACCTAATACTTTTATACTATACACGTATTTAAGATTTTTATTATATTATACACAAAAATACACATCCAAGACCTAGGAATCTTGCAAATTTTTTGTTCCGTCGGCGGGATTCGAACCCGCGACCTCTCGCTCGAGCACCAATGCGCTCATCCACTGCGCTACGGAGGTGGTCAAATTAACAATCACTTTGTGTTTAGTTATTTGAAGATAATAATATTAATTAAAAGTATCCCAACACCTTTTCTATTCTACAAACGGACAGACATTTCACCGGAGTATCTCTCGTCGTACGTCGACACTCGACAGTCGACAGTCGACAGGTATATCGCTATCTCCGCGCCGTTCGTCTGCAGCTTATTTACCGACGAGGTGATTGTCGAACCATGATTCATGCACACAGATATCTGTTTATCAATATTGCTATTTCTTTCTTGAGCTCGCTTTATTTTTCATTGTTTGTTTTTATTGCTATTTCTTTTTTGAACTCAGTTTATATTTTATTGCCGTACGGTTCTTCGTCATCTTTATTGAATACTTGAAGGAATAAGGTTTTATATTGTCAGGTAAATATACAGCCTTTATTAAATAACACGTATAGCATGAGAAAAGAACTTGGCCTCGATTCACTATGGTGAATGTTACTAGGTACACAGTCTTAATATAGTTTGGTATTATACAAATACACTAGTTTGTTTCATTGAAAAAGACTACTAATTAATGAATTTACAGTTTTTACGAATGCAGTGCCGAAGCAGGCGTTGGAAAATGACGTCATGGCGTCGAGAATTCGAAACTAGTATATAATATGCATCGTAATATGATTTCACTCATATTTTCTTGTACCTAAACTCACTGTTTTTTAATTTATTGAAAAATATCCAGCATTAACAAATTTACAGACATTTCAAATTCTCGTTAAATGAAAGTGTTGGAAAATGACGGCATCGCGTAGAAAATTTGAAATATAAGTATATCTCGGAAACTCCACGTCGTATTATTGTTTTCATCCCTAATTTTTATTTTCAACAGAGTTTATTTTAATTTTTCTCTACGGATCAATTTACTTCAAATTTATTTAAATATATTATACAATACATACACACGGTTTCGACTAAGTCCACACCAATTACAGCGTAACACCAAGAACCTATAGTACGTCCGAGCTAAATTTAACCTAAACGTAAACAAACCCGTCTATGACACAACCAAAGAGTAGCCAGTGATGCCAATTGGCTAATAATAATACAATGATTTTTGTTTGCTATGAATCCATAGAATATAGGGTTATATTCTACAATCGGCAGTGTCAAAATGGCGTATTTTTTCTGATTTTTGAGAGAAGATTTTCATTTGATGTTTAAATATATTAATTATTGTTTAATTGTTATAAAATGTATTGGATAATGAAGTGTAATCCTTTTTTTTGTACCATGGAGCCACGGGAAGCCGCTGGTATGGGACGCTACCTGCGTGGATACGCTGGCAGCGTCACACGTGACGGCCACTGCAAAGACGGCGGGGGCGGCGGCGGCACACGCCGAGACCCACAAAAGGCGGAAATATGAATCCATCGGCGATGGATACATTTTTCAGCCTTTTGGTGTCGAAACTTTGGGTCCATGGGGTCCCAGTGCTAAACGCCTTTTGAAAGACCTTTCTAAAAGACTCACGGAAAAGACAAACGACCCAAGGGCTGGCGCTTACCTCGGCCAACGTATCAGTTTAGCGATACAGCGAGGTAATACTGCCAGTCTTTTGGGTACATTACCAGCGGCCGCCGATTTAGATATAGTTTTTTACATATAGCCTTTTTTATTACTTGTTTAGTTTATAGTTTAGATAATAATAATATATGGTTATATTTAGTGTATCCTTTAATATACCTGTGAAAGTAAATTGATAAGTGTGCACAATAGGTGAATAAGGAAAAATTTCGATGTTTTCGATTTGTTAACCTTTAGGTTCAATTTATAAGGGACGAACTATACATTACATTTAATAACAATTGTCTGTCTCTGTCTCTAAGTTTGTCTGTCATATTGTCTGTCAATAACTTTGTATTATGTAAGCAACCTTTTAGACACTGGCGATATTGGCTTACTGTAATATGAGCCGTACATTTTGCCATCGCGTGGTGGTTGTGACTTGCGGTTAGAGCGTGTGTAAATTTATCGAGGAACTTGTGTTACGGCCCTACGGGTTATTTAATTTAAATTTATTATAAAAGGTGTAGAATAAATGAGTTATAATACTTTAGGGTGTGTATGTGCCTCTAGCTTGAGCATCGACGCGCAGAACCACCGAACCACGGTGGATTTAAAATATCAATACTACATTTGTAGAGAAACTGTTTTGATCGATATATTTTAAAGGTAATGACAGGATATGTTACTTATACAGTAGGTACTATAATGGATGAAATAACAGTTATTTTATTTAGTATTGTTTTTTTTCGATAATTTTAATTATATTTAAAAACATTTGAAATAATAGACAATGAATATAGTATGCCTCTAGGTTAGAATGAAGCCTTTTTACAGCTGATAGAACATTTAAGTTGGTCAGCTTCAACTTTTATACTCGAATAAAACCTTTTTTGAATTAAGTTAAGATGACCAAATTTCTAAATATAGACACATCCTTAAGTTTGTTTAAATTTGACATCGCCTAACTGCCTCCGCCAAGGGACTTTGAACTGTAACACACGGTGACAGAGTTAATAATCTATGTGATAGTTACGTGCATATAAAAGTCTCACAGAGCAGCGCAGCCTTCAAAAGTGTTTCTCTTGTGGATAAAGCGGCGTTCATACCACACGGTGTGGTAGATTGTTTCTCATATTAGTTATTAATGTAAGCAGCAAAAAATATTTATGGTTTGCATAAGCACTAATAAAAATATTTACAAGAAAAATAAAAATGTGGGATATTCCTAGTTAATATTATATTATCCCACAAATTTATGTTTTCACGGGATATTGCTTATAAATTTACACGACTAAAAATATATATCATATCTAGGCATATCACTATTTCTAGATTTCCGCAAAGTAACGCCTGATTCTATTAACTATACACGACCGATTGGGGTTTTCAATTTGCTTGCTATATAGTATATTACACGTTGCCAATGCCCGTTCTTTTTTTATATTACACGTTGGAGAAATCACTTGACAATCACTTGAAAATTATTTTGATACACACAAACAAAAGTTAAATTTTAATTTCAATATAAATGTTATTGGTTTTAAAATACCCAACTTATTTATTAATTTAATATAAATCATGGGTAAGTAAATCTCTAAGAACAAATAAAGGCTTAACATATTATTGTATTTATTAATTAATGATATGCTGCGCCAAGATTTTTTTAAAGTTTTTTACACTTTTTCTAATTGACAACTACAGCGCGAGCCCGTTGATGTCTAATACATGACGTCTGAAAAAAAAGTTTCTGAACACTTTAATTTCGATTCTGCGTGTTGTTAACGGTTAACACCAAGTGTAAGCGCTCGCGCATAATTATTTAGCGTCAAAATTGCTCTCATGTTGGTAAAATTACTTAAATTACTTGTTAATAAAAATAGATGACCTAAGCAACAATATATCTTAATTGGTGACCTGCAAGGCTGACCCAGCCTCACCACAGGTCCTTCTCCAGCTTTGCAGGGGATGCATCGAGCATTAACCAACGTAAAAAATTTGTACCTAACATAATGCAGACACCAAATTTATAAAATATGTCGTTCTGTTACGTTATCTACGTATCTTGATTAACTGTGTATTCTAATCATTTTTTGGTAATCAATGGGCCAAAAAACCATAATAATTATTTATATACCATGGTCATTATACTAATGTCATTATGACCGCCCCCCTACTGGCGGTGGAAGGCCGGCGCGGCAGTCAGTCGGCCGCGCGCGCGCACCTCGCCGCTTGTCAGTGTCGTGACGTCACAGCTCTGTGCACTTTACATGTGAGTATATTTACATTACTTGTACACAAGTGGAAAAAAGTGCGTAAATTAAGAGTAAATATGAAATTATATGGGTAAATATATTATAAAATGTAGCATTGGTTGTGTAGTTTTGTTTCAAACGAGACAAACTTACATCATTCGCTAATTGTGTTTTCTTATGTTGCAATTATTTTTATACCAAAGATAATTATTTTATGTAGAAAATATGGTGTTATAGAAGTATATATTACTTTCACTAACCGCAAGATGTAACTGGAGCAACAAATTAAAGTTTTACCTCGCATTGTTTCTGCACGAAAACAATAATTTGACATGAATAATTTGTAAGTAGAGCTAGTGTTGTGTGGCAAACAATAACATATTGCAATTGTAGAGTTCTTTAATATATCTTTATATCTCTAACATATCAATTAAATGACCCTTTGAATTATAGAGCATAATACTTTTATAATGTACATATTATTTGCAAACGTTTTATATGAAGAAATTATATTAATTAAAAATTATAAAAATATAGCCTATGTTACTCAGATATAATGCAAAATTCTAATGAAATAGTTATAAGAAAACCTAGTTTTAATTCTTAGAAAAACCTTTGAAAATTAAAATCTTTCCTCCTTACCAGTATAAAGGTAGATAAGGTAGATACAAGAAATACGTGTAGTTTAATTTATCCCCAAAAGTTTGAAGGACATTCTCGAATGACTCATGGGAATAGCATGTCCTTATTTAATCTCATCTATTTGTTTCCCCACTGTCAATAAGGTTGCTTTTTGTATATAAAGTTGATTCGTATCCTTATTGTTTTAAGTGTTATTTTTAAGGCTTTATGATAATGTTTCAAGCTTTCAACCTACATAATGGGTTGAGTTTCATATCGTGAATTTTTAACAAATGATATACTTATACAGATTGCAAAAAGAACAGTCACTATAACTAAAAAAAAAATATTTTTGTAAAAATTAATTTAAAAAATACATTTCTAGAATGAGAAAAGGTATATTCATATCCCAAAGTTATAGTGACTGTTATTTTTACACCGTCTATTATATATAATGGGTCTTTATACCCGATCATTAAAAAATATTTGTTTATACAAAATGACCTACTCAAATAATGAATAAAATGGTACAGCAAAGAGTAAACACACTTTATTTACAACGGAATCGGCATTATTTACAATTTAATTAAATATATTAAAACCAAATAAAAAGTATGGTACAGCAAAGAGTTTACACACTTTATTTACAACGGAATCGGCATTATTTACAATTTAATTAAATATATTAAAACCAAATAAAAAGTATGGTACAGCAAAGAGTTTACACACTTTATTTACAACGGAATCGGCATTATTTACAATTTAATTAAATCTATTAAAACCAAATAAAAAGTATGGTAGAGCAAACACATCTCATGATTGTTATTGCTCTATAAAGTTTTTTTCTCAACCTATAGCTGACTGTATAATGTAGAGTATAATATACAGGATGAATCATAAAGTAAATTTAAATTAAAACTAATAACACATTTTTAGTTTAGTTAATCATTTTTTGATATCTCTTATAGTTCCATTTTGCGGCTACAATACTCTTATTTCTTTACGGTACCGGAGTAAAGTAGCACCTTCCCAGTAACCCTCTTTACTGGGGGTGTCGTAAAACGCAAATGAGGGAATTTATATCCGGAAATTGGCAAAGGGATATTAAAACTGCGCTCGCCGACTGACCTCCCAAGACTGGCCATTATAGGCATAAATTAAATAACGCCTCCCACACCGATTTCGGTGACGGTGGCCGGTTTTATTGTAATCAGGCCAGCTATGCAGGGGTTATTTTATAGAGCCCAAGTATGTGCGAAATACACAGAAGCACTCTCTCTTCCTTGGCGTGAGATCAGGCGCAGGACCGACTTTTTACATGTCCATCCGACGCATGGATAATTTTTCTTGTTATACAATCAGGTGATCAGCCTGCATTGTCCTAACCAATCTTGAAAACAACATCTTTTGTTGTTTCACGCGGGAACCGAACCCACAACCTCCGGGTCGAGAGCGAATCTCTGAATCACTAGACCACGAGGACATACGGGATAGGCATATTAACCCCATGAAATACTTTGGCTTAAACAATGGCCCTTTAAAAAATTCCCCCTGTATAGTATAGAGTATAGAGTATAGAATGTAGAGTATAGGGCCGTGAAGGTATAAAAACAGATGACCTTCTATGCCTCCCACGGGCCCCACGGGTTTACATCATTGGGCGTAGGAATCATTGTTCATTTGAATACTGCCGACGAGTACATATTAGAAGGTGATTAGAGTGTCCGGACGATTTCACACCACGTCAGTCTGTTCTCAAATAACTACGGGTACCATAATATTTCACGCTTTAGCAATGTGAGTTGAGACTTGGGCTTTGAATTTTTCGAACGGCAGATTGTTTTTATTTGTCGAATAAACATGTGACTTTGATATTTATTTTTCTCTCACATATTATGCCCTCGAGTAAAGTTATCTGATTAAAAACATGATATTTTAGACGCAACTAAGGCTGGAGAAATCTTTTATTTTAATCCCCCACAAAACACTCTCTCTGTGTCTGTGGCTTCCTAGCTCCCAAACGGATGAACCGATTTTGATCTAGTATCGCTATTGATGAATTCTTCAATGTTGTGAACATTTTCGACTTATATCTGTACTAATATTATAAGAGTTTGTTTCTTTGTTTAAACGCGCTAATCTCAGCAAATACTGGTCCGATTTGATTTTTTTTTGTTGGATAGGCCATTTATAGAGGAAGTCTTTAGGCTATATAAGATTAAATGCAACCAATAGAAGCGAAGCGTCAGTGACAAATGTTGCAAAAACGGGAAAAATTATTCACATTTGGGGACTTTCGTTGCGTGCGCTGCATAAACGGTTTAAGTCACTCAAAGACTACGCGAACGAAGTCGCTGGGCACAGCTAGTTTTGAATAAAATCTTGTACTTAAGTTAACAATAATTATTGAATCATCATATTAACTCGTACAGTTTAGTTTCATTTGACAATGTTGCAACTTAGTTTTTTACGATTATTGGCTTAAGGCCTTAGGGTCACGGTCGTGTGGGCGTAACTAACACCACGCCTTTTGTATTTAGTGCTGACTTACTGAGTGGGTTCTTCCCCACCTCGATACTCACATGATAATGATCATTCACATCATAGAAACCTTTCAGAATTTTTTATTTCGTGTCCACTCTCAATACAATACAATGTCTTTATTCGCATAAACCATGTTTTAAAAGGTGTTACAAATAAATTATTTGCCGTTTTAATGGCATGCAAATATTTTGATATTTACCTTATTAATTATACAATATATTATTATTATAGGTAGAGTATTCTCCAATAGAATATTATTGTTTAGATTGTATCTTCATATTAAATTATATTATCTTTACTTATTATGTATTAGCAGTGCCCGCGACTTCGTACGCGTGGATAAGTGATTTAGGGCAGTGTTAAAATTAATCTAATAATAATAATATCAATGGACGCTTCACACCACGTCAATCTGGCCCCGTGCTAAGTATCCGAAGAACTTGTGATAACAGGTACCAGACAACGGAAATATATTGATTACTTTTATACTATACACATATTTAAGATTTTTATTATAATATAAACAAATTTAATACACATCCATGATCCAGGAACATTAAAAACTTTTTGTTCCCTCGGTGGGATTCGAACCCGCGACCTCTCGTTCGAGCACCAACATGTTCAACCACTGCGCTACGGAGGTCGTTAAATTATTTGAATCTGTAGCATATTAAACATCTGACGTTTACTGCCTGAACAGAGTTTTTGAGTTATACACAAGTTATCTTGCTTTACATGTCCTAAATAAAAGGAGCGCATACAAAATATAGGAAAGAGGACAAAACTTCGATTCCGGCTGGCTTTATATATAATGATTCATGATTCATATATAAAAAATAAAACCCTAATATAGTGTAGAATGACACGTAAAGCATTTTTTTGTTTTGGCGCCTCAAATAAATTACTAACCATAATGCGACAAAACACGATTAAAGATCTCGATAAAAGTTACAAAACAGATGAGTTTCAATCTTGGTCAGGTTTTAGGTCAACGACCAGTGTGTTCGTTTGTATATACAAGGAGAGCGAGCGCGAGCTTAATAAGATTCACTCCTTGTGGTCATTTTTGACCTTTGAACTTTTTTGAGTTATGTTAAGTAATTAATATGAGGTGCCAAAACAAGAAATGCTCTGCCCTGAAGAGAATGACTCTCTTCACACTATATTCGGCTTAATATATGAATCATGAATCACTCTGTATAAAAGCATCCTTTGATAAAAAGGCATGTGTGTCTAAAGGATTTAGGTTCAGCACACTTTTAAAATAGTGATCAAAGATTAATTTTATTTACGACAGAAAAGATACATCAGACAAATACAAATACAATTGATACAAAGACACATCGCTGTCCAGGACGCAATTCGATCTCTTGCAATAAATTAATGTAACTATACATTATGTTGAAGTCAAAAGTACTTATAACTGAATCCGTTAAAACTACTTTTGGCTGAAATACACTTTTGTCTGTTTTATAAGAGTTTCGACTACAACACAAATATACAGGTTAAAAAAGAGCAGTCACTATAACTTCGTGGGGAATTAACCAGGCAAGAGATATATCTGTCGTAGTCATCTTATTGAATCTAGTTATTTAATTGAATCACTAGGCGGTTATAAAATAGCGTCAAACAGCTCGTACAGATAGCAAAGTGTTGATATATTTTTTGATTAATTTACTTTAATGTTCGTTTTATTAGTACTCATTCGGAAATTTCGAAGTTTAAAACTAAAATATTAAATGGCTGTCCTAGTCTCGGATTCTAAAATTTGTTGGTAAAAACAGGATTCAATGAAAGCGCTAGTCATTCAATTAAATAGCGGATTTAATATGATGACTGCGACGTATCCATTGGTACTAGTCATTTGCTTTTAATCCACTGTTTGAAAAATTTTAAACACAGCGATCAGCTGATTACGCTGAGAGGTCAATAGCACGCGTAAGACGTACATTACGTACTAGGGCAAAAATTATAAAATTTAAGAATTTATGCAGAACGTTGTTCCAAACAGTTCAGCCTTACGACTATAATAATAAATTGCATTTTTTTTTTTTTATTTATAATGAAAAAAATTCATTTCTAGAATCAGTCAAGGTCCTATAATCCTATCCCAAAGTTGTAGTGACTGCTCTTTTTACACCCTGTATATGTTTTTTGTAATAAATAAAGAAATTAGAAATCCCTATCATGAAAGTGCCGTGACGCTATGACGCGAATACTTTTATATTAAGAAAAATTACTGTGTTTATTGTGCATAGCAAACGTAATATAATTTGTTTAATTTTTTCAAAAACCGACTTCTGTCACGGTACGTTTCCTCGGCAAAATGGCTGCGGACTACGACGCAATTTACTCAAATTTTGAGGCAGATTGTGACCCAAGGGACGCGTATATCCCAATTATGTAAACGTAAACAAAATTACTAAAATTACCATATTAATGTGTCACTGTATCTTCTCCACTACTTCGTTAGCTCAGGGGTTAAGCGCTGACTCGAGCCGATACAAAATCTGCCAGCGTCACTTAATTATTCCTTAGATAAAAGTTATCTGACTATTGAAAAATCGGCCCTTAGTGCATAAAAAGTAAGAACACAATGTAAAAAAATATTGAACAAAAATTACGCATTTAGTAGCAGTATACGTTATTTTACAACTATCCACGTAAATCAAAATATATACAGTATAATATCTTGTATTATAACACGTAAAGATAAATCAAAATATGTATATACATTATTAACTTATTAAACTCCAGCGTTACCGGTTTTTCTCGTCCGTTTTTGCAGTCGGAACGACTTACCCGAGCAATCGTTGTAAAATTAAAAACCAAAACGTACTTAATCGGTTTTTTCCCATAACTTATTTTTATTGCGCTATTACCTTACAGACAGGATGAATAGAGTCACGGAATAATGGCTCTTAGCCTTACGGAATAGAATTTAAAATGGCGATACACGTTGCGATTAAAATTAATTGTATTTAGACGTTCCGATGTTTGCAGTAGCTGAACGAAACTCGTAAATCTTCGGAACTTGTACTCGTCATCATCATTCTGCTGATCAACAAAATGTCGTTACATTTTATGAATATTGAAACTAGTTCAGTCGGCAGTCGGCACTCGTCAGTACTGGGGGCTGATTCAAGATGCATTGCAAATTATCGCTTACAAATTTCCATAACAAAATGTATGGGATTTGACATAAGCTACTGTAAATGACATACCAAATCGCGATCATTTAGCGTAGCTTATGTCCCATTTTTTTGTGAGCGATAATTTGCGATGGCATCTTGAATCATCCCCCGGGCTCTTATTGAAGACGCCATCGCTATCACTTACAAAGTTCGAAAACAAAAATGATGAGATTTGACTTAAGGTTCGCTAAAAATTCGTGTGTCATTTAGCGAAGCTTATGTCAAATCTCATACATTTTGTTTTTAAACATGAATGAGATGATAAGTAAAACACAGTCCTGGCACATACATAACACGTACTTTTATATTAAGAGGTAATAAAGATAAGCTAACAGTATCCCTTATCATTTATCTTAATAGCAATCTGCATACGAACACGCTGCAATGCATTTTAGAGCCAACCTTGTTTAAAAATTGGCCAAAATTTAGAAAGTCAAGTGATTTTAAAAATTCTTTCAGGCTATCTAATTTTCTAACGCCACTTCATCCGGAAAGAGAGGTTAAGGCCGTGTTTCACCAAGCAATGTTAAAGTTAACGACATGTTAAAATACCATGCCATCTCTTTCATTGACAGGAAATACGAGAGGGATAACATGATATTTATGTTTTAACATGGCGTTAACTTTAACATTGCTTGGTGAAACACGCCCTTAGGTTCACTTCTATGTAGTATTTTGTTCAATCAAATTATTAAATTTAAATAAACAAAAAACTATTTTTTATTATTAAATCGAAGAAAATTGATTTTACAATTTACAATATTCACATTGATTTGAATAACAATATAGGTAAAAAGTGTCCTTATTATTTTCACGTGTTTTCCCATTATGCATGAAGCGTAAAGGCTGACATTAAGGTTCATTTTATTCTGGATTTACTGCAAATTAAACACACATTAAAAAAAATTACAGGCCATACCAGGAACACAACACAATTTTCAAACGCAGTAAATTAATTAAAAGTGCAACAATACTTTGAAACAATGACTTACTTTTGGAAGACAGTAAACGGCCCACTTCAATGACCCATCTATCTATAGCGGCGGATCGCCGTCACGACTCACGTTACGACTTTCAATCTTTTGTTATAGATAGATAGGTTATTGAAACGGATAAAATAGCCACTCGTCAGTGCTCTAGCGGGCTGCGGATTGCGTATGAAAACCTCAGGAACAGCGGTACCACGATAAATAGTATCTCATTAATTTTAATTAATGGCTAGCCGGGAATCGAACTCCATTACTGCACGGTCCGTGGGCACCAGCCGACCGTGCGCGACCGTTCTAACCGTATGCTGGACCCGTTTTGGTTAAACTTTGGACACTCGAAAACATATAAATATAAACATGTTAACAACTACAAACATTGAAATATTAACTATTAAATGGTAGCAAAAATATTAAGAAACTGTTTACCAAATTTACACTTTGAAGGCTGATTTTTCAATCGTAAGATAACTTTTACCTAAAGAATATTAACTTTGTATGAAAGTACATAATATACCTCTGTCTTTTTTTGAAGCCGGTTAGAAATTTCATTGACACAGATTTATTCTGTAGATTAAAGTTAAAAAATATAGCGTATAGCACTTATAAGAAAAAACAAAAGTCTAAAACTAATTTAACGAAAAAATGTAATTTACCAATTTTGTAATTTTTAATAAAATTGTTTCTTTTGTTGCAGGTGGTGATAAACTAAAGTGGAGTGAAAATCAAAATGGCGACCCTAAAATTTTTGTTCAGTTTATATTTGTTACATACAGTGCTAGCAAAAGGTAAATACACGTACATTTTTACATTATAGGTATTTATATTTGAAGGTAGGATTGAGGTAGGATTTATATTTGAACTGAATATCTTGTTGGCAAAATATTATTAGTTTAAGCTAAATTTTTATGACAACATTCATTTAAACAATCTTTGCCTCAGAAATAAACTAAAACTCGTTCATTCGTTGAATATTTTTAAAAGTTCAATCAAATTTTGCCAATACTTTCGTGGTTTTCCCACTAAGCCTTTACCTTTTTACCATTAAGGTTTTACCGGCAAATTAATTGTAGCTTAAATCGCAACATACACTAATTAGTGCATACCAAAATCGTCAGTTCGATGACCTTAATTGTACCAAATCCCCGAGGACCAAACTCGGTACAGCCCACGTTGGATTTCGACAAAAAACTGAGCAAAAACCGCGCGAACGGACACCGTTACTCTGAATCACTATAATTGCTCCGATATTGATAAACTGTAATACTATCTGTGAATATTTGCGTAAAATTAAATGCTAAAACCAGCAGGCTTACTTCCGACACAATAGAGAATCGAATCAGTTCGATCTCAACGGCTTTTGGTATTTTATTTGGTGGATTACTTTGAAACTAACCAGGATAAAGGAAATCATTCTATCGTAACTTTTTGTACTCCCAACCATGTCAATCGACTGAGAATCAAAATAAACAACCGTCAATTTATTCGGGAGTACGCGGCACGATCGAATCTGAATCAAAATCGAATCAGTTTGGAGAGTAAGGCCCCATCTAAGGCACGTTTGTTGAACGGGACTTCAAATCGCCCATAAATAAAGCGGCAACAAATAAAGAAATTACAAATATAAAAAATAAAATATCTACTTATACCCATTGGGTTACCGTCAAAACATTATTGAACAATTAACCAAAGTGAACTTTTAGTAGAGTGCGAAAGGATTTGTTGCAAATATATTTTTTTAAACTAAGCAGTAGAAAAGATCTTCCTTTTTTATTTGCTTTCATATTTTCTAATGATCAATGTACGATCCCCCTGTCCATTATACAAAATATGTGTTTTGAATTTAGAATATTTAGGTAATTACATAGGTAACACATAGCATTTTAAAATAATTGTAATTGACATCGAGCATTATCGTTTCATTTCATAATTTAGCTGCTAGTTTGCAATCGGGCTGATGATGATTGGTATATACAAGGTGTAAAATAAATGAGTGATAATACTTTAGGGTGTGTATGTGCCTCCTATGTAGAGTTTACTGTCAAAGTACCAGTGCTGAAAGACTAACTTTTGACAAGGTTGTATGAGAAATGCCCTAACATCATAGATTACATACAATTCATTAAAAAAGTAACTCTTACAGCACTGATACATTCACAGTAAACTCGATATACGGGACCCATACACACCCTAAAGTATTATCACTCATTAATATTATGTATACACAAATATAGACAAGCGACCTTTTTATGAACCAAGGATTAATCACAATGAAATGGATTTTTTGCAATGTGTGTAGGCGAAAGCGTAGGTTGACATCACGGCGTGACGCACAAACACCAACCTTATTCGGTTCAGATACAGTTCAAACTAGCTTTGTTTCAAATTCACATTACTAAAGAAAATGAAATCATTCCGTGATGATTAAATGAGTAATATATTTTATGGAATAATCGCAAGGACTCGTAATAACTTTTAATGAAGTTAAAGTGGGTTTACATCAAAAGAACAGTAGGTAAGTTAGAGCAAGAACAAGAGCATTATTTCTTGATCTTCATTCTTTATGTTATGGACCAGGTGATTAATGCGGGCATTATTAATATTACGCGGACATTATAAACAATCTAGCACTATTGGGCGAAGTCATTAAATTACGGTCAAAGTGATTAATTTAGAAAAAAGTATGGAACCTTACAAATTGTTATTAAACATGTGTTACTTAGCCCAAAACGTGACTGACAATATGTATAACGCCCGGGTTGTTTGAATCATTGAATAGTTATTATCAAATTGAATTTCTACGGCCTTTTTCATAATGACCGGGCATAATGTATAATGCTTAATTTATTATTTGGTACATAACATTTACACCAAAATATGTATTATCAACGGGCCGACGCGATCGAAAGCAGACTGAATAACGAAAGAATGCTGTCTGTTTACACTAAAATAATTTATAATTGAGCTGGCATAGAATAAACCCAGCTGCAAATAGATCACAGATGTCACCCAAAGCGGCGATAAACTTATATTATGTTTAAATCGATAAAAAGACCAGGGGGCCTACTCAAGATGCCATTGCTAATTATCGCTTACAAAGTTCGATAACAAAATGTATGGGATTTGACATAAGGTACGCTAAATGACATACCAAATCGCGATCATTTAGCGTACCTTATGTCAAATCCCATACATTTTGTTATCGAACTTTGTAAGCGATAATTAGCGATGGCATCTTGAGTAGGCCCCCTGTATTGACTTTCAAAAATCTACAATATTATTTGCCAAAGGTAGTTTTCAAGAGCCCATAGCTATTTATCGCTTACGAAGGTCGAAAACAAAATGTATGGGATTTGACATAAGCTTCGCTAAACTTCGCAACTCTTTGACATACCTCGATACAGAAATAATGTAGCAAAAAATAATCCCACGGTTAGAATGTGTTCTTTTTATAATGATTTATCTTCTGATTATGACATATTTTTTAACAGTTTGCCGTCTTTTAAAAAAGAATTAATGAGAATAATAAATTCAAAATCATAAATAAATAATGTATTTCTATATAATCTGTAATAATTTTATTCCTATTGTACTATGTAATCTTAAATTCATTTTTTTTTCTGCTATTTGCTATTTCTATGTTTAAATAATTTCATGAATTGTAATGACATTTTAATTGATTACTATTTCATATAATTTATTGTGAGAGTAATGCGTCAAATAAGAATTATTAATATTGTAAGAGAAAGTAATTACATATATTTATTTTTATAATTGTAAATTATTAGGAGCTTTTTTATACGTGTAGTTAATGTTTAGTAATAGATATTTAATCAAATGTTGTGTATAGTAGTTATAGGATGGCAGTGTAAAATGCCTTTTAATTATGTTTCTTTTTATATTATGTACCTGCACTGTTGTCTGTTACTGTACCTAATGAATAAAATAAATAAATAAATGAAACGCGAATTCGTATGTCATTGGCGAAGCTTATGTCAAATTCCATACATTTTGTTTTCGAACTTTGTAAGCGATAATTAGCGATGGCATCTTGAATCAGGGCCCTGACTTCTGACCATTCGAATTCCGCTTCTCTCCTACAAGATATGAATTCTAAAACTTATCTAGCTAGCTCAGATTATAAAACAATAACCTGAGTCCTGACTGATTTTACGCCTGCTCTGTTTAAAGGGCTTTACAGTCCGCTGACTTGTTGGACGTTGAGTGACGCTTGTTCAATCAACGTTTGGCCTAGTCAATCAATTAAATGTCGTCGTTAAATAGCTGATTCAATTAGATGACTGCGACATATACATATTATACAACATCTAAAATTAAATACTGTGGTTTTCGGCCTGACGGAGCATACCACCTCTTGAGGTAGCAGATTTCCCATTGGAGCTTCCACCGATCTCACAAATCATTATATAATTTCTCTCGCAGATGTTTCTCGCGCTCTTATTATAAACCATTGTATTTTGTTCACAATCCTCAGATCAGTGAAAGCCCCAGCTTAAATAATATTATAATATCTTCGTCTTCTGTATATAAGATGTAAAATAAATGAGTGATAATAACTTAGGATGTGTATGTGTAAATTTCCAGCGCTGAAAGACTTGCTTTCGACATTCATGTTTCTATGGGAAATGCCCCAACATTATAAATTTACCCATACAAAATTAAAAAATAAAGTAACTCTATCAGCGCTGTTACTTTCACAATAAACTCTACATAGGAGACACATACACATCCTTAGGTATTATCACTCATTTATTTTACATCTTATAAAAATGAAATGCTGTTCGTTAGTCTCGCTAAAACTCGAGAACGGCTGAACCGATTCGGCTAGTTTTGGTCTTGAAATGTTCGTGAAAGTCAAGGGAATGTTTAAACGGGTTTCTTTTCATGCTCAACGAAGACGGCACGGGTCAGCTAGTAATATAATATGTCGCAGTCGTCTGGTTGAATCTGCTACTTGATTGAATGACTAGCGCGTTCATTGAATTATATTTTTGCCAAGAAATTCAATGAGTCCGAGAATAGGACAGCCATTTAATATTTTATTTTTTAAACTTTAAAATTTCCGAATGTGTACTACTATGACGCACATTAAAGTAAATTAAACAAAAATATATCAACACACTACTATCTATACAAGCTGTTTGACGCCATTTAATGACCGCGCTAGTCATTCAATCAAATAAGCAGATTCAACCAGATGACTGCGACATAATGAAAATGAAATTTTTTTATTTCCAAATAAAACTTAACAAGTTATTCTCGGAATGTTGAAAAAAAATGTTACCACTGCACCGGTTCAACCCTAACCCTTAGAGAAGAACCGGCGTAAGAAACTCACAGCTTTTAGCAAAAAGATGTAAGATGAAGAAAATTGTTCTTTTAAAAAAAACATTATATATTATACTAGCTGTCCCGGCAAACTTCGTATTGCCTTATTAATTAATTGCTTGACATACTGACTGCAGCGCCACCTATCGGTTCCAATTGTAAATCTAAACCATTCTCGAATCTCCACGAACACACACAAAAAATTTCATCAAAATTGGTCCAGTCGTTTAGGAGGAGTTCAGTCACATACACACGCACACAAGAAATATATATATTAATATATTACAACGTAAAAGCTTAATAATATATAATATAAGCTATAAAAAAGTACAAATCCTCAACCCGGCTCTGTGAGTTCGTTTACAACAAAATCGTTCTCATATTTCTTTAGAAGCGTCATTCTATTCCATTTGTATTCGTTTATCCACTTGTCTGGAACAACAGCCAATTCTAAACGCTTTAGCTCCAGGGCTTAGGCGTTATGAACTGTCTAAAGACAAGCTAAGTCTAGAATATATTGGATTGTACCTTTACCTAACCCGAGGTACGAAAATGTCTTTCAGTTTTCGACGCATTGTGCTCTGCAGAATCTCAGAATCTTTAGTAGTTTCCACACGATATTATTATAATAATATTATGCAAATTCCAGTATACAGGTTGTAATGATTGAATGATAATACTTAAGGGTGTGTATGGGTCCCATATATAAAGTTTTCTGTGAAAGGACCAGCGCAGTAACAGTTTTTTTAAATTATTGTATGGACTAATTATTTATAATGTAGGAGCATTTCTCATAGAAACATGAAAGTCAGAATTAAGTCTTTCAGCACGGATACTTTCACACTAAACTTTAAATACGGGACACATCCTAAAGTTTTAAGGCTCATTTATTTTATACCATTTATGCGTTTTGGCCACTACAGCAAATTAGAGTCTCTTGTGTGGTCTCAAAATATCGAATCTCAAATCATATTGTGCTGCGCGCGAATTTTTGTCAGTACTCCACGTGACAATCAATTGGTTTCAATTTATTTAGCCAGATTTACCAATAAGTACGTTGTCACAGTCCCAGGCCGCAGTATTCTAGTTATAGTTAAATTTTTCACGTACTCAGTAAGTTTCAGTCTACACACTATTTATTAAAAAAACGATAAAAACGTATCTGGGGGCACGGGAGTGCCCCCGTCAAGACGAGCCAAGCGAAGCGCAAGGGCACTACCTACCTTTTCTCGAAAGGTTTCGTCGTTTTTTTGAACTCTCATAACTTTGCTTTGGATGATGCTACATAGTTGAAAATTTCAACATATAATGACACCAGTAAAAACATGAAACATACAAAGTTTCAATGTTGTAGCTATTATACTTTAGATTTTATCAATGTCTAAAAACCCCAGATTTCGTCACTGACTCATTTATAGATCATCAAAATTCATAAGGTACTTCCTGACGTCCTAGTAAGCTGATATTATTTATGTAAGCTGTTATTGCTACAAAATAAACAAAAAAATTATTAAAATATAAATGCCGCCATTTTGAATCCAACATGGTGGACGGTACAAAATGGATGTTTAATATGTTTATTATACGGATATGATCTTTAAGACATAAAAGAAATATTATATTATACAATATAATACAAGTACCTTCATAAAAAAATAAGACCTACTTTTTGTAGGACCGATAATCGGTCAGATTTTTGCTCCATATTATTTCTATCCCACTTTATTTATTTGTGTGCGTTGCACTACTGCAATCAGTATGTTCTATTTTATTCCGATTATTAATCGGTGACCGACTTTTTGTAAATGAAAAATATGTCTATGAGAAAATTAGTTTTATATCTACTTATTTAAAATTAGGTACCTATATTAATATTTGGTAAGTAAAAATCAGGTAAGAATTAACAGGCAGCAAGTAGTAAATTGTTGTCGGATAAACAAAATATTACGTCGATCACTTGAAACTATCGGTCCGGTATGAGCTCCCTGATGTTACGTTCACGATGTTACTTTTTTTTTGGAAAGGGTACTCACTAATGGCTCGAAAGCCGATTTACCTGTATCGGACTATAAATGTTACTTTGTTTAGAGGGAATCTTATGTAAAAACCGTTCGACACATCGATAGCGCGATGTAGGTGGCTTACAGCGCAATCTATGTTTGGAACTGTGAAACATCTAAACACACATTTACCAATATAGGTATTTAACAGTCGGTAACGTTATAATGATAACAATATACGAAAATATTACACGATCAATGTATAAATAATTTTAGTGTTTAATCTTATGACTATTATAATATGATTATAATATGATTTTTAACACGTCACGTCATGACGTTTAAAGATGGCCATAATCAAAAGAAAACCTTAAAGTTATTTTTCAAAAATAAAAATAAATACATTTTTTTTCCTTTAAAAATGATAAGTTGCACTTAGGTGTATGCAGTTAGCATATAATATATGTTTATAAGAGCCGTACAAGAATTAGTACCTCTAGTGACCAACAGATGGCAGTGACCGTCGTCTACATACGATATTATTATAGACTTACTGCATTATTTTAATAAGAATCAACATGCTTTATTAAAGGCAATCTCCCTCGTATATATAAGTAATTCTCAAATTCTCGAATTATTAGTGTTGAATTTATACTCGTGGCATCCTAGGATATCCAAATAAGAAGTTTCACTCCAGCAATAAAATATCTAATGTATATTTTATAATTTATATTTATTATATTATAATATAATAATATAACAAATAAAGAAATATGGACGAGACATTTATTTGAAAATTGGCCTCTACCTCTTAAAAATTGCGGTGAAAGTTTATACACGGTATAATATTGACGGTGACATCAGTCGACGTCACTAGGGGTCACTATGCTAAGGCGCTGACTGTTCTATTTTCCGCAAGAAAAGGCCCGGGGTCAAAATAAGTTATCTTTAAATTAAAAAAAAGTCCATTAACCAGCTTACAAAAATAAATGAAATCCCACCAAAAACATTTTAATGTAAAAATGTTGTCAAGACGAGTCTACACAGCTTACCCTGTAAAAAAGTTATCAGATATCGTATAAAGCCAAGCTCTACAATACACCTTAATCAAAATCTATCAAAAAGTGGTTAGATCTCATGTAGAACCTAAATTCTTGATCCATGCGCCCTTACTTCACCAGGCTTAACTTCACTTACGCAATATAGCAGTTAAAACGTGATACTTGACCGTTTTGCTACCGTTACGAATATGTCATACGAATTCATTAATCGTGTGCTAAATAAAACGGCCAAGCATCACGTTTTAACTGCAATGTAGCGTAAGTGAAGTTAAGCCTGCTGAAGTAAGGGCGCATAGATCAAGAATTTAGGTTCTACATGAGATCTAACCACTTTTTGATAGATTTTGATTAAGGTGTATTGTAGAGCTTGGCTTTATACGATATCTGATAACTTTTTTACAGGGTAAGCTGTGTAGACTCGTCTTGACAACATTTTTACATTAAAATGTTTTTGGTGGGATCTTGTTTACGGAATTAATAATAGATAATTATAATTTCTAATATTTCACATAATATTTATTTATTTTATTTCTTAGTTTAAAAATGTATTATTATTATATTTTTAATTTTTATGTATTATACTAAATAGAAAACAATGTGAAAATGTGTTTATTAGCTACTATTTACTTTATTATTTCCTCTTTATAATTACTTATTAGGTTACAATTTGAAATTATTAAAGACAAGCATTGTTTGTTTTATGTGCTTTTCATTGTGTTATTTCCTTTTATTGCTGTATTGTGCTTTTTAACTTTCATAATAAATAATTACTGCTACAATAAAAAATAATTTCTAAGTCCCATGCCTATTATAAATTGTTTTTATGTTTTTATGAATAAAAGTGTAAAATATTACTTTTGCGATATTATACACGCCAAAATCAGAAGAGAAAAATCAAAATGGCGCCAAAACTGTTAGTATTCTAGTGACGTAACTCACGCATACTTCACACAGCTAGAATAAATAACGAAATTCATAGAAAACAATACCCGAACGACTATGCAAATAAATATAATTAGTATTAAAATATGCGGACTACTGTTGATTCTTACCACATTGAATTGCATATATTTTAGTGTCTAGTAGTAAGAAAATGGTTCTGTCTTCGTCAGTTACGGCTTGAGTCTTTATTATTATTCAATTTGCAGTTGGGTTCCAGTGTCAGCGTAATTCGTGCAGAACAGATTTGATGTGTGTGTACGACAGCAAGCACATAGTGTTGACACTGGGACTATAGTTTGTCTAAACCACAAAGTAGTAAATAAAACTAAATTAACCTGAGGCTAAACTTTATTATTAAAATATTTTTTATTATTCTTAACTCAAACAGAAAAAAAAACTCCGAACCCCACTGTGGCTTGTGAGGCAGATCTAATATACACCTCGCCGTGTATTTTTTAAATTACAATGTGTGACACACACATGAGTAACGAAACTACCCCATACCTATCTTGTAAAGCAAACTCAGACCGAGTTTTCCAATTTTTCTGAGCTTCTAAATATATTTTTTATTCCTGAATAATTAAACGTGACGAGTAGGTGTAAAATGACCTGCGTGCAACAACCCGTTTAAGCTGGCTGGTATAAAAATTAAAAAAGAGTAATTCTATTTTTAAACGTGTGTCAATTTACTTTTTTTATTCACCACCACGAAAGTGTATCGGGTGTCGATGTGCGATGACAGCGCGCGGGTTCTCATTAGTGCTTATTGTTAACCGCTTTTTAAAACCAGCCATGAACTCGCTTTCGTTTTTTTTATTTCTTTTATCCCACAACTATGTATGATCGCGTACACACGGGTAATGAACCATATTGGTCCTAGGAATATTTTCGAAATGTAGTACGGGACTGTCGTCAGAAGATAAAACAAAAAATGTAAACATACATTTAGGGGTTCGTAACCCTACCCAGCGTTATTCTTTCATATACTTGAATAAAATCTGTCAAATTTTCTTATATTTAACAGATTTATACGTGTTCCAAAGAAGGGAGGCAATTATATTATGTAATTTTTTTTTTGGGAAATTAAATAAATTTAAATTATTTTTATTTTATAAAGCGAAGCAAAAACTTCTGTTAAATTTTTACGAGAACTGCAAACATAGGTATATGACTAAATTTGGCACACTTGATTGAAAGTTTATGTGAAGTCAGGCTGCGACTAATAATTTTAAAAATTAATGAAAGTCAACCACAAACACCAGCTCACCCATCCAATAACAGTAGGTTTGATACATAAGTTAAAGTTCAATGGTCTGTATGACATTATGGGATCGATTGTGACGTCACCGAATTCACTAGATATTTTTAGATACAGTTGAGCCCCGAGACCCGTACAAAAACGAACAATGTACATTGTTTTAGTATGTACACTGCGCGGGTTCCGAGAACGGTACTGCATTGACTTCGTTCATAATTAACGCAGAGACACGTTCATCTCCTAGTATTTGAATGTTTTTTTCTGACCGTTTACAACCTGGAGACTAGGAAAGAATACATGAAGAATTGTATATTAAAATAGGGTGACCTTGTTTAACCATTTAAGTTTTAATAGATTTAATAGAAAACATCTCTGTACTTGAAAGAGTGTACGTCAAAAATCAAAATTAGTGGCATCAAAATCAAAAATTTAAAATGTCTTAGGTTGTATTTATACAAATACATTTAAAGTTGTTTAAAATTTATTATCAAGTTGTTGATAATTATAATTTTCATTACCTACTTTGTGAATTAATTACTAAAGTTGCTAACATTTTAACAACTAAACTCGCTTTATTTCTACATAACTTCATTGCATATTTTGATGCTAACTTCATATCATTGATTAGAATGGTGTGGCTACAGAGTGATCTGTAGCCACACCATTCTAATCAATATTGGACACTCTCTCAAGTTTTCTCTCACTTGAGCTCGTTTCCTCTAATCAGTAATCTCCATGGTTTACAAAAAAAATGTAATTTCAATTTTGTAACTGGCCTCACCAAAAGAAAAAAATAAGGAATTTTTGAATTAAGAACCCTGATTATTTTTTATTGTAGAGGCGGAATGGCCAGTCTTTATTTGTTTTTTTTAACTAAGATCCTAACTCACACAGCCGATTAATTGTGCCTATTAATATAATATACACGAATGCAGAGGATGTAATAATAATAATAATAATAATAATAAAGATTTTTATTCAGAAAACCAGTTCCATTTTGTTAGTTTTACATATATTATTTTTTTGTCTATATCTAGGGTTAGTACTCTTAATTCTAAGGTGGATGCACTAGCACCTGCATGAAGTGCTTCAACAAAGGCGAGTCCCATTTGCAACAAAACATTCTCAGGATACTGTTGGAACTTCCATATATTCGAGCATACAGAGATGCTGCCCTTTTCCTGATGCATCCGTAGTAATCATCAGTATGAGCCTGAGCGAACATCTCTGATGCACTACAAAATCTAGGTAATCCCATCAGCATCCTGAAAATGTTATTGTACTGAACCCTTAATTCATTAAGAGCTTTTTTGGTACAGTTGGTCCACAGACTGCTCGTGTAAAAGGTTTGGCAGTAGGCCTTGAACAAAGATATTTTTGCCTCTCTGCTACAACCAGCAAATCTGTGAATCAACATGTTACCTTTTACAGCCAGAGCTCTACGTTCCCTTTCCACGTCTACTTGGTCTTTAAGGTCTGCGGTGACGTAGTGTCCAAGATATTTAAATTTCTCGACTCTATTGAGAGAGGACCCCATGAGTGTGATGTGGGGCTCATAGTCTAGTACTATACCCGAAGCCTTAAAAACCAAGTATTCGCTTTTATTTACATTATAAGTAAGCCCGTGCTTAGACGCATATGACTCACATATTTTCAATAACTGTCGGAGAGCACCCGCTGTTGGTGCCAACAAGACCATGTCATCTGCATATGAGATATTGTTGACACAAACACCGTCTACCCAACATCCGACATGACTGCTACACAGCTCAGCTATTAAGTCATTCACATATAAGTTGAAAAGCTTAGGTGAGCTCAGTCCACCCTGTCTCACCCCGCACCCCAACCCGTATGTTCTAGACAAGGTATTTCCCCACCTTACTGCGTTCAGTTGCTCACTATACCAAAACTTGAATATATTGAGCAACTCACTAGGCACGCCCTTCCTCCTCAACTTATCCCATAGTACCTCATATATCACCAGGTCAAATGCCCTGGACAAATCAAGGAAGCAGGCGTACACAGGGGTCCTTCTATCTGTATAATATTGTACAGTCTGTTTTAAACATAATATAGCGCTTTCAGTGGAAAGTTTGGGTTGAAATCCGAACTGAGCATCATTTATTGTGATATAGTTATTTAATGTGTTGTTCAACAGACTGTCCAATATTTTACCAGTTATTGTACCTAGTGATATAGGTCTATAGTTAAACTTATCAGATAGATCACCTGTCTTATTTTTAACAATAGGCACAACTATCGTCCTCATCAGATCAGAAGGCAGGTAAGTGTGTCTTATACACATTGTCAAAAACAAAGCCAATACTCTTGGCAAATGTACTCCAGCGTGTTTTAAGTGATCAATGCTGAGTCCGTCGTGACCAGGTGACTTGCCTCTTTGCATACTATTTATTACAGCTTTCACTTGTTTCGCTGAAAAACTTATAATTGTGCCACCTTCACATGTGTCAGCACTGATCACTGTTTGTGAAAAACCCAATGGAGCTACTTTAAAGTGTTCTCTAAACATACCTGCTATCTTCTCCGGAGTATTGCATTCCTCAACGCTCACAGGGAGGCTTGGTTTTAGGTTAAGTTTGTTTACAGATTTCCAAAAGTCTGAAAATTTTTTGGTTGCATTATGTTCCGCAATAATATTCATTTTAATTTGACTTTGATGTTTTTGACACCACTTGAGCTTGCTTTTAAATATTTTTTTACTTGATATCATATCTTCCCATATTTTGCCAGTGTTCGGTTTATTATATAGAACCCAATGCTGATATTTCATCCGAGCCTCCCTATGTGCGTCCCGGACATGTTTATTCCAGCCAACTACACACTTATTTTGGGACTGATAATTAACATTACAAGTCTGTATCGCGGCATTTGTAAGTATATCAATAATTTTTCTATACATAGTATTCAAAATATACTTATGACCTCGATCATCACATAAACCATCAGAACACAGCGATAGTTGAAGTGGAAAATTTATTAATCTCAACTTGTTATGACATATATTTTGATAACTATTAATTTGTACAATATTTCTTTGTCCCCAAACAATTCCACTATGTAATGATGGCCCATTTGAATTCTTTTTCATAACTACATTTAAATTGCATTCTATAATGAGCGGCAGATGGTCCGACCAGTAAACATCTTCAAGCACTTTAATATTAACAATAGTGTCCCGGGCAGCACAGGTCACAATGCAGTGATCCAGCCAGCGCCTGCTAATGTCGGTTTATTAATCTTTACATTCACGGCTATTACTTACATTAATCTGATACATACAGTGTGTCTTACTAGGAGTTTATTCACATTGATATTATTATATATGAAAACTGTACTTGACCTCCTTACAACAACTATTACACAGCGTGTGTGATATTGTTTACTTATCAGTTTTACCACACTGTTGGTTTGGTTGAAATATTTTAAAGGTCGATTCGGCTTATTAAATCTTACGATGAAATTTCGACGCAGTCTTAAATCTCGATATGTTATAGTCGCAATTGGGTTATTGAATGAATATTACATTTGGTGGGTCCAAAAATAATACTTAGGATTTAAAGTTTTAAAAGTATATTAGGCAAATAAATAAAATTATCTATCTGTTTCTCGCAAAACGATATTTGTTCCCAGATTTGTGTCTATGTAGGCGTGCTTTTAAATAAATAAATAAATAATTTAATAGAAAAATAAATCTAAATAACACCTCTATAACAGGGTTTAGTGTCAAGCTGTCTCGTAAGAATTCTAACTTACTCGTTAGACGTACATCTAAGCATGCTAAGTCGATAGCTCGTAACTCATAAGCTTGCCTAAGCGCGCTATAAACGGTTAAAGAGACGTAACTCACGAAGTTACGACTATTTAAGCTGAGTTGCGCAAGAAAAAACTGCACACGTAGAATGACTGTAGAAACGCATTTTGTCTAGAAGAATAGACATATACTGAAAGATCTATTAATTGATACATTTCCTTTATCAGTCTGTGATTTAGTCTCCTCTTTTGTAGAAAAAAACCGTTTTATTTCGGTAGTAATACTACTCTAGCTGGTTCATGAAATTTTTTGTAAAGTTGGTCTTTACAAAATGCTTAGTTAGTAGTACACTTAAATCTTCTTTCACTTTAATCTTTTTAAAGAACTCAAATCGTACATTTATTACTGACTTTTTAAAGGTTAAAAAAATCTCACAAAACGAAGAAGCGTTAAATTCCTTAAAATACCCACTCTAAAGTTAAAAAAGAAACCGAGACAGCTTGAAACCCACAATTAACCCCACAAATACCTCTTTGCTGGGAATTTTCGCTGCTTCACCTTGCTCGATACATACATGTATAAGATTACTAAACAATTTGTATGCCCACTGTAAACGAGCATAACTGGTTCTGCTACTGTAATATTTAACGACAAAACTATTAATTTTATGAACAATGATATCTTATGTCACTGATGTTGATCTTGAGGTTGCATTTTTCATTAATAAACTCTACATACTACAATGTTTTGTTTGATATGCACATAAATGTATGTGTAATAATATGTAATAATGTAACTGTGTGTAACTTATCATAGTTTATGTTACGAGTCAATTGAATTAAAGTCAGATCAGTAGTTTAGGCGCTAAGGCGGAAAAACATACACAAATAGTATCCTTTTGGCTTTGTCGTGAAGAGTAAAACAGAGTCAAACCCTCTACTTTAAGTTAGCGTAGACACTTGACTCATTTACCGCTGTCAGCGAAGACATACTTTACATAATATGTGACCGACCTTCTTTTGTAGGTGAAATTTTATAGGACATACTGATTTCAAAAATAGGACATACTGATTTCAAAAATAGGACATACTGATTTCAATAGTCATACAAAAGAATGTGGACTTTTGAGATGGTGACAGTCGGACAGCGAAGTGTCAGTAATACATTCCCGTTTTGACCCTTTGGGTACAGAAACCCTATTAATGTAACAAAATCGATCCTAATTGTGTGGAAGAACAATCTGAGGCAAAATCGGTGCGAGAATCGGCTCTACAACAAGTAGGCCGATGGCCACCGTAATTCGTATTTTTGAGGCCTTTTGCCTCTTAGATAAAAAAATAGTTTTAGTTTGGCTTCTGGGTTCACCTCTACTTATCTAGCAACTAATTAAGTATTAACAGTCAATTCTTCTCAGCAATTAAACTATAAACCTCAATGTAAATGTTTTATAGCGTTCTTAATGACGTGGAAACAAAGACGGGAGGTCGTCATAACTTACCGATTAGACGGCTCGGTCACGACTTAAAATCCGAACAAATAAACTGTTTGTTTTAAAATGCTAAAGATGAAGATCTTTTCTAATAAACGGTGACCCGAAAGTTTCATTTGATACTTATATTATAAAGAAAGGTTTGTTTCTTTGTTGCATTTAATAGGCTTCAAAATCACTGAAACGGATTTTATGAAATTTGGCTTAGGGCTGATTTTTCAATAGTCAGATAACTATTATCTGTTGAATAAACACGTAACTTTGACATTTGTTCCATACAAAATCTGTCAAAGTCACATATTTATTCCTTAGATAAAAGTTATCTGACGATTGAAAAATCAGCCCTTAGATGAAGACACCACTTCCTAATGGATAGCCTATAAATCTATTAGTGGTCTATTCTACGGTTAATTCTGTGCAAAATACAAAAAAAAAACATACATACCTATTATTAGTATAGATTTAGTTAAAACGTTGTGGGACGCATTAGCATTTGCGATTTTTATATTGTGGTAAAGAGCAACTTATTTTTATAGCACCGGCTACTTTTGACAATTATTTAGACCATCAAACACCATTTACAAATGTTGTCTGTGATATTTGAATAAGTTAATAGACGCCCTCAGATACATGAGGTCGAGAATTAGCACCGGTATTATGTTAATAGCAGTGTTCCTTCACAATCAGATCATATCGCAAAATTATTTGAGAAAATCCCAACAATACCATAAACGTGGGAGCCCGATATGTCTTGATAATTTTAATTTAGTTATAATACGCCGTGGAGACGGCGGGGCGTGTGATAGTCGTCATTTTGTTGTCACGTTACTTTTTATGCGACTCCATTGTTTAGATGATCGCTGAACGGTTAGGGACCACTTAACGTCATTATAACATGTTATGCGTTACGGTGACCTGATATTTGCACGTCAATCGTGCTTGGCACAAATATTCTAATTCTTAGGCCCTTAGACTAAATCCAGATTATAAAAATATAAAAACTTCTTTTAATATCTTCCTATGTTTTAAGTGAGGTTCAGTTATATACCTACATCCATAATCACATGGATTTTGGATAATAAAATAAAAAATTATTAAGTTTTTTGACTCTACTGGAAAGTTGAAGCTTTATTAATACGAGGTTGTGAAAGTAAAGTGATGAAATGAGCGCTCAAACACAACAGCGAACGACTAGCACTATACATATTTTTGACGATCAACAATTGGAAGATGGCCACCATTAATTGTCATGATAATCGTGTGTGAACATGAAAACGTAAGATTTGTTTGATACTATTGACAATAATAGTTATAATAAATAAATAATAGTTTTTAAAAAATAAAACAAGCACGCTTAAATTGCATTGTCATTGGACATAATATACGTATGCAAAATTTCAAATTAATCAGACTTCTGGAAGTAGTTAAAATATGCTTAAAGATGCTTACATACAACCCAAGCTTATGAAGCGGTTTAAAATACTGGACTTATTTATTTTATGAAAGATATATTATAGAGAAGTAAACAAGAAAAACACTGGCCTCTTTTTATCGCGACAAAAGGTACGGTTCTTGGCATCATTACTACAAATAACGTTTACGCTTCTTAAAAGCGCCTCTGAAGGCACGTGCTATTAAGTAGCCCTTAACTTACTTAAGTGTTAGAAAATTGACCGGTGACCCCTTAACGACTAGTTAAGTAAAGAGAAAACGTACACTTGAGATTAAGACAGAGAGTATTACAAAATAATTAATTAACTAATAAAGTGGAAAAAGTGCAAGTAATTTGTGTATCATTACTGTATTTCCATCAAAAACCTACAGTACATTTAACAACATATTATATGATTAAAGAAACAAGCTCTTTTAAATCTATTTTTTATCAGAACTCGAATACAATTTGATGACACAAACTTGATGTGGTTGTGTTTTTATAGCGAAGATCCAGCATCAGATCAGCTTCATGTCATCAAAATCTTGCATTGACACGAGATATGATAGTAAAATTTTGCATGTATGATATTATGTATATGACGATTGTGCTAAACGCAATCAGAAGTCAGGAAATGGGCCGAAGGACAGGGATCATTTTGGGCCACAAATTCAAGTATCATGTCAGCGAATAAAAATGTAATAGATTCGTAGTGAAAGTCAAATATTTTTACTACAACTTCATCTAGGATTGGTTTAAAAATATACAGAATGAAAGTTTGTGTGTGTTTTTTTGCAAAGAAAGAGAGACCAAACTCTTAAGCCGCGTGTGCGCTCGGCCTATAAACTAGAATTTGCCAGGCCGACAAACTGCTACATATTATACAATTCGTAGTTAACAAGCCCAAGAGCCTAGGCCAGGAGGCTGTAATAGCCATTGTGTCCAGCACAGCACTCGGTGGGCCCGCGAGGCCTTACCTACTATTCCTCTGATTATGCAAATAAAACCGAGTGCACATTACTAAGTGGTATAAACGGTAAAGGGTAATTTTTTACATAAATGGATAGTGCAGTGAAATATAAGAAAGGATACACCAATGTTTTTGACGAATCTTCGTATAGTATTGCATTTTTGCAAGTCTTGTGAACTATTTCTTCCTTGTGTTTAATATTATTTAATTGCCATATTGGTTATTCCTTTCTAAATGCTATAGTATCTTAGGGCGTGAATGTACAAACGACGATATTTTACACAAATCATCCCGTTCATACATAAAACATCAAACAAAATATGCCTCTAAGAGACTCTCCTAATGGGATGTAGACAGGTTGACGAGGGTGTGTACCGGCGTTTAGGGCCCGCGGGCGTGCGTGTGTACTCGTCCTATCTGTCAAAATATAATTGAAATTGATGACGTCATTAATGCGAAAATCATCGCGAGCGAGACAGACTGAGGTGAGAGAAAACTTGATATATTATTCTATCATTTGTCTAATACCTGTTATAGTTAATCGTAGATTTAATATGATGCTATCGTATTAATGATAGAGAAGGCTAGATGAAGAACACACGAGTCTTACCATTAACAGGCGTTGGTAGGACTTTTAACGATATTTTAGATTTCACATAGACTTTGCCTTGATAATTTTGATATCGTCGTCCTACGATATTTTTGACAGATTAAATAGGTACGGTCTATGTCCTACTTGTCGCTTTTTTTTAGGTCACTACGACCACTGTGTTAATTATATCTTTAGATAATCTTTATTGTTACATATTATCTAATTATGCCGTATTTATACTCATTCCTCCGCAATTCTTGTAAAATTGTATTGATAATTTTGCTTCATATAATATAATAATTCAAGTTCATTTCTTCCTTATGTAAAGGAAATAGATAAGAACCCTTTATCAATCCTCCGTTATTTGATTTATGAAATAGCGATAACCTCTTCCCAGATTCAAGTCATCTTATTAATATTATTAATTTACGAGTAGGTAGTATTTTTTTATGATTTCACTCCTCTACGTTTTAGTAAGTTATAATAATTCCCACACCGATTTCGGTGTCGGTGGCCGGTTTCTATGGAACCAGGTCGGCTACGAAAGTATTTTATAATGCCCAAGTATGTACGTAATATAGAGAACATTCTGTCTACCTCTCATAACCCAGTGGACCGGATGCCTGACACGACTTGCGAGAGAACGGGTGCAGGACTTTTATATGTCCATCCGACGCATGTTTGTAATTTCTTGTTAGAAAATTAAGTGTTCACACTACCTTTACCTACCGAACCTCACAACAACAAGCGCGGTAGTTCCAGGGAATCGAATCCATGACCTTCGAGTTGAGAGCCAACCACAACCACTAGAAGCGTTATAGGACTACAAATAAACGGCCGGTCCCAATATCAGATCCTCGATATTTTTTCAGTACTCTCAGATCGAAATTTCGATCTAAAAATTACAAAACTTTCAATATCCAAACCACACATTGCTTTGCCAATGCAATCTATCTGTTAGGCGCTGTGATCATCATATATTTACCTAATCTAACCTGACAACAACAAGCTTGGTAGTTCCACTTCAGTTCAAGTTGAGCCAATCTCTACCACTAGATCATGGAGGCGGTATAAGACTACAGCAATTTTTCTTTCGGGGAAAGCTGTGATACCATAGAAAGTCTTGCAACAATAACACAGGGGACAATATGTATGGAAAACACAATGCATTTTCACATTTTGCATATCGTGAGAGCTGATAACGTCTAAGAAAGTTAGCCTACTTGTGATAAGTGCACAGGCTAGGGTCCGGCCGTGTCTAATGCCGGTATTTTTCTACACTAGGCTAGACTAGGCTAGAGGATATGAGTGTGTTCTATTTGCCTGGTTTATATCGTGTATGCAGATGTGTTCTAATAACACTAAGGTGTCTCTGTAAATACCTATTCGGTTTTCCAAGTGTCACAGTAAATCAGTGCTTTATCAGTTTGTTAGTTTGTCCATCTTTATTATTAAGCAGTATTGTGTTCTTAAAGAACATTGTGGGGGTAGCCACGTTCGAAGTGAACATTTGTGCTCTAGCCGATGAGAATACCAAGAGGGGTTGAATTTAGGGAGGGCCACAAGTTATGACGTCATCGATATATATTCATGATGAGCATCAGCTGGGCTGTAACAGTACTAACACATACGATATACGGTTTGGAAACGTAGCCTATATTATTTAGACCAAAATAAAACGATACATAAAATCCGAGCACGATGGGTTCCTAAAAAAAAGGGAAAAAAATATTTTTTGTATAGAAGCCTCCTTAGATATTTTGTTGTTATAATAACAGCTGAAAATTTCAAAAAAACATACAGACGATTTTTTTATACCCTTTTTAGGTTAGGTAGAGAACCCTACAAAGTAAACAGACGGATACAGTTTCCCTAGAGTTCCAGATCGTATTCGTGACTAATAAGCATCGTAAGATAAAAATATATTCCGCCATTTTGATTTTAATTACATTTGCATAAAAGTACAATAACTTTCATCGGTGGCCATTAAAAGTGACATCGGAGGGTTAAAAATATTCTCCACCTATTTTTGCTCCGTCCGGCTTACCGTTTAAAAATAGATAACATGTATGGCCTATTACTTTATGAGGTTGTACGGGACTAGGGATGGGCTAGGACATAACGTATCGGGTTTTTATCGATGTTTTCGATGAATAGAAATGGAGAGTTTTATTAAACCTGCTTTGCTCACGTTTGAGTCTATTTACAATACTTTATGGTTTAATATTTGTTATTACATTGCAAACTACGATTTTTTAAATTACATTGCAAAGACTTTGATTTTGATAGTAAATATATACTTAAACGAGTTATTTTACATGTTTTGAACAGTAAAATGTTATAATAGAAGAATGCACATCGTGGATTTTATACTTATTTCCATCATTATAATCATGGGACTTATATAGAGTAGTAATGGTTAAGAAAATGCACCTAGATACTTTTTTTTTTTTTTTTTTCTTTATTTAAGGAGCTTAGTCAAAAATGACTATGCCGCTCCATGAAGCCAACGGATACAATAATAATAATCTACTTTACATATCATACTTAATATTATTACATTTAACTAGGTATAATAATTTGAAATCTAATGTCTTCATTCCGGGCACATTCCATCATGATATGAAAGACGTCTTCTACTTTTCCACATTCCGCACAAAGAGGCGACGCTACTTTTTTCATGAGAAATCCAAATTTATTCAGTGGCATGTGACCGGAACGAAGTCTAAATGCTATTATTAAGTATTTTCTGTTTAAATTTACACTTTCAAACCACGGTGCTTTCCACGGATCTTTTTGTAGTGTTCGGTACCATATGCCTTTCTTGACTGATCTTTCATCAAAATAAACTTTCCAAAGTAAATAACAGTGCTGCTTAACTAGATAAATATAATCAGTAAAGAAAGGAAGAATGTCCTTACTAACACCATCACAACAAGCTTCTTTTGCAAATCTATCCGCCTGTTCGTTCCCTTCCAAGCCAATATGCGACGGGATCCATTGTAGGATAACTTCTTTAGACAAGGTCTTAAGTTCAAATAGCAGCTTAATAATATCGTAGGCAATCGGTGTGCCTCTTAAATAAGAGGTACATCGAGCCACGTGTTGAAGGGAACTTTTGGAGTCAGATAAAATTACAAATTTATTATAATCTATAGATTTTATATAAGACAAGGCTTCTAAAGTAGCAATTAATTCCAAATACATGATAGACATATTATTAGATATTTTGAATTTCATGCACCTATCAGTTTGGGGATCAAAAAAAGCTGCACCCATGGAAAATGTATCTTTAGAACCGTCAGTGAATATCTTATAGTATGTTGAATATCGTTCTTCTAAGTACGAAGTACACGTTTGTCTGAGGTTATTTGAATTATATTCTTTTTTAGCTTTATCTATACCTACAATATTATATCTTACACCTAGATACTTAATAATACATTTAAAAGTAGTGTGTCGGTCGTGCAACATATCGACAAACACCGCACATCACTCGTAACCTCTAACAGTTACTAGTTACCTCCTGAGCCAGTTTTTCTCCGGCGATAAAGGTATGGAACATAAATATGAGTGCACCTGGCAGTGCCAGCGTGCCAGCGTGCCAGTGGCCGTGCCAGCGTGCCAGCGGCCGTGCCAGTGACACGCTACACCCATTAGGGACTTGGCCTTTTTGCCGTATGCATTACAAGTAATTAAAGAACGGCTATTGGCCACTTGTCGATGCGTAAGATTTCTCTTTCTATAAATAATTGGCATAGTAGGAAACAAGAACTGTTATTTATACTAATAGGGAGATACGTAAGGGTGCCCATCTATAGTTTACTTTTTTTTGTACCCGACATTTTGTAGGTGATAAGAACATAATGACACGTCCTACGAATAGTAGGTCATAAAATCGGTCATACCTGAGTGATGCAACAATCTGCGGCTAAAACCTAGGAAAAATTGTCCAACAAAAAGTAGCCTCAGTTTTGCAAAAACAATAACATATTTAGGCATATGATTTTTTATTTATTTAAAGAAGTTTAAACAGAAAAATAAAACGTTTTCACGTTTTTTGTACAAAATAAAATTCATTGCATCGTTTACATCACCGACCAGCTGTCATTGACATCGCAGCTGATTTTAAAATAAGAATATCAATTTTAAACAATTGAAATCAGATGTAATCCGCCAATAAGCCTTTGCGGCTCCAGAGATTCATTCACCCTAAGGGTGCAATCTCATCATTCACAACGTAAACTCCGCTTTATAATACTTATTTTTCACTAAGCGCGCTTATAATAATTATTTTCCAGTACAAGTGAAAATAATTATTACTTTGTGCGAAGTAATTTATTATTATACTTAGGTTTTGCAAATACGATTAATAAAGTATAGGCGTAGGATAGTTTATTTTCAAGATATGAATGAGATGTCATAGGTACATTTAAATTAGAAAAGTTATGTCAATATAAGTAAGATTTTATGTTTTTCATGATATTTTTATTTATTAGTTTTTATGCTAGGTACGGCTTGGGTTTTTTCTTTCTTTTGGACTTTTGTTATTTTGTCGTCTAAAGCAAGTTAGTACTTTAACCGTAAAGTCCCAAAGTAGGCTACATGTTTGTTAGCGTAGGTAATTAATAAATAAAAAACCGGGCAAGTCCGAGTTGGAATTGCGCACCGAGAGTAGACTTTTAAAAAATTTGGCGCTCGGCGCCAGCAGCGCAGCGTCGGTGTGAAAACGATCATTGTCTGCAGTCGCTGCGGCGTAAAGTCCATACAAATCTCAGTACAGAGATCTTCGTCGCGTATATGAGTGTACTATCAAGTAGTCCCGTTCGCATAAAAGAAAAAAAATATTATACATACAGACGAATTGAGAACCTCCTCCTTTTTTTGAAGTCGGTTAATAATACACGGTCATTTTTCGAGCTGGTAGTAAGAGGAATCGTTAGCATTTTCATAGAAAAAAACGGCCATTATTTGACAATAAATTATTATCATTACTCCATCGGCCTACTTCTTTTGCTTATGCACGTCTAATACCGTGTATAAAGAAGCATTAACTACTATAAATTAGTGATTTTAAATATCCAAACGACAGTGTTCATAAACTAAAAATGTATTTGAACTGCTGCCCTAAATCACTTTTCCACGCGTACGAAGTCGCGGGCACAGCTAGTAATAAATAATTCTATATTATTCTATATTTTATCTCAAACGGTTAACACTATGTTTTTAAGCATAGCTTGGCTTACGAAATCTGAGTTCAAATAGTATAGATGTAAAATACCTTACACACACAAAGACACATATGCCTTTTTTAACTATTTACGCAGAATTTTAAAATACAACCATCACTACTGTCATCTTATGACATTTGGTACGAGACAGCTCTTAAGCTCGCTCAACGAAGTTAGCTTTAAACTCGGCTCAGCTAGAAACGCGCTTAGTTTTCGTTGGTGAAACGCTATTCCGAGTTATAAGCGCGTTTAATCGCGTAAAGCGAGCTCAGCGTGTACTGTGTTAATTTCATTGCTGAAATCGCCCTATAATGCAGTAAATCAAAATAACATTATGTTATTGGTTTAGCATTTTGTTACGTAGGTTAGATATTAGGTATGTATTTTATTTTTAGAAGTAGAGTGGTAGAGAGCTTGTCATTTCCAATCAAATATTATTTTGGCAGCTTTGGCCCAGCCACGCTGGTCAAGAAACTCGAAGCCGAAGCCCCTTCTTATTTTAAGCCATAGGTACCTAGTGAAGAAATTTATATGGATCAGCAGTGCAATAATTCTCTAAGAGACCAGCTGTGCTCGTCGCTGTGATCACGAATGTCACCGCCGTCATGGTCGGTTGTCAATAGCGTAAAAACTAAGCTGTCACGATTTTTGCGCTTAGACATAGCCTACCATCCCATACAACCTATCTTTAATACAAAGAAAAGCAATAGGTGTCACTACTATTAACGTTTGTAAATTATAAAATGTAAATATGCCGAATTAAGTACAAATATTAATATTAAAATAAATTTTGCATATTTTAAGCATAACATCACATTAAGCTAAATTCTACTCCTTGATTAAGAAGAAGATACGAAACGATATTAGTAATTAGTATTTTCCAATAATGGCGCTAGATGGCGGTTCCCTTAATGTGCCTGGACTTCACCCTTTGCCAGTCGCATTGCCAGTATTAGGGTGATACCATTTTCTAGTACTAGGTCGTGTCTCAGTTATATATCTACTTTGTGGCTTAGAGAATTGCACCTCTGTATGTGTAATGTGACGCTGTAAACAAACTCCTGACGATATAGACAGTTTTAAGGTCGTTCGTCGACCCTCACCATCAGCTATCCTTGAAGCATATTCGCAGTTTAGTTGTCATTGAGTTTCTGGTCATGCGTGGGGCGGGTTATTCCCACCGCCGAAACACAATGCGGTTTGGTTTAGTTTAGTAGCGACTGGACCCGTATTATAATATAATTAACTCAACTCTCATATCTCAAAAAATAAAAAATGGTAAAAAAAAATATTTTTAGTTTTTGACAAAAAATGATTAAAAAGTACATT
Organism: Celastrina argiolus; assembly: GCA_905187575.2. Classification (NCBI taxonomy): domain Eukaryota; kingdom Metazoa; phylum Arthropoda; class Insecta; order Lepidoptera; family Lycaenidae; genus Celastrina; species Celastrina argiolus. The sequence goes on along the minus strand of LR994579.1, from coordinate 2,240,924 downwards.
TCCAAAATGAGGAAAGGTAGTATAATCGTATCTCAAAGTTAAAGTGACTGTTCTTTTTTCTTTTTACATCCCGTATGCATTCTGAGCCTGTAGGCTGTATGTGTATTTTATTGACACTATCAAGTTGTTTAACCTTTGGAATCAACAAGTCAGGAGGCTCCGTGGGCGATCCGACCTCGCCATTTTACAGCCTCCACACTACACCCAATAGTTTTTATTGTGATTTATGTGAAGATAATATTGCTAGCAATAATTGAATCTGTGAGAAAAATTGTCGCAGAATCGGGCGAGTCTGATTGCTTACTTTTGAAACTAATTTAAATTCCGCCGGTAAATTACGTAAAAATATCGATTAGAAAAAAATTTTACCGAAACAAAATAATTCCCGACACAATTGAGATCGAAGTTCGATCTCGACAGCTTTTAGTATTTTATATGGTGGATTGATTTGAGACTAACCAAGATAAAGAAAATTGTTAGATCGTTTTGTACTCCCGACCATATCAATCGACTGAGAATCAAAATAAACAATAAAAAAAAACAATTTATTGAGAAGTACGCGACACGGTCGAACCTGAATCAAAAACGAATCAGTTTGGAGAGTAACCCAGACAATGGACGGTACGATCGATCGATTTTGTGTGATGATGATAGTATCGCCTGCATCTCGCAATAAAGGTGTCCGCACAAGGCACCGCCGTGTGGTAACGCGGGTGATACTGGATACAGTCGTGGAGAACGGGCGTGCGGCGGTGTGACGCGACGTCCGGCGCGTGACACGGGTCACAAACACACATACGCCGGGGGCTGGCTTCGAAATCCGTATCATTGAAGGTGCAAACAAAAAAATTAAGCTACCCCCCAATTATCAAGCAAACTCATGATTAATTACAGATAAGTGCATCGAACAAAAATCGACAACACATATAAGACAAATACAATAAAGACACATCAAATTTATTCTTTCTTTAAAATATTACAATTCAGACTGCCAGTCATAATGTCATTTTTTAAAGCTAAAGATCAAAAGAATGATTCAGTGGGCAGCAATTTGTACCTATATAGGATAGAATTAGATAGTTACCATACTTTGCCACTAGGGGCGTTGTTACGAGACCATACAATTTTTTTTAAGCGACTGTCTTAGGTGCAGCACGAATATTAGCCAGAAAACGTATAAACGTAATGAACTCTTAAATAAATTAATTAATAATGTACTTGCTTAGCATTAAAGGTACCAGTTTTTTATTTCAGTCAACGTTCCATACAAACGTTTTTTGGGCCTGAGCGATAATAATAATCGATCAACGACTTTTTGTAGGTGAAAAATTCATAAAATTCTAGGGTAATCTATTAGTTAATAATGTATTAAGCTTTTGGTAAGGATTTAAAATTATATGCTATGTTTAGTAGTAAGGTAACTCAACTTTAGTATTTAGTGCATGCTGTGTTCACATCCTAGAGGGATACATTCCCTAGTATAATTTTTATAGAATATAAGAAGCTTACATGTATTGAGAATTGTATCCTGTTTTGTGAACCTAATAAAAAAAATAAAATAAAAAAACAGACCATACTGAACGCACACATCAAACAAAAAGTCGGTCAGAAATAATATTGAAAATCTGCCCTATTATCAGTCTTACAAATAGTTGTCCTACTAGAAGGGCAGTGTGGGTACATCGTCAATATGTAACTATTTTCAACTAGCTGAGCCGTATAGTTTGTGAAGAACCGTTTAAACCTTCCCTGGACCTCCACGAATATTTCCAGACTAAAAATAGCCGAATCGGTTCAACCGTTCTCGAGTCTTCGTTCTCGAGCGAGACTAACGAACAGCAATTCATTAGCGAGACTAACGAACAGCAATTCATTTTTATATGTATAATATAAGAAGAAGAACAAGATAACATTTATTAACTTGCCGCTGGCTCTCGGCGTATATTGTCGTAACTCACCACGTTTGAGCCGCCCGCGCCGCTTGCACCGGCCGCGGTATCACGACCCACTTGCGAATATTCAAGCTGTGCCGATTGTGATGTGAATTATGTCACGTTCTTACTAATAGTAACTAACACATACATATAATAACAATAAAATTGGTGGCCGGTTTAATTGAAAACAGGCTAACTGTTTTATAGTTCCCGAGTGTGTGCGCAATACACAGAAGCACTCTCACTCTCGTAGACCAGTGGGGGCGAGCGGAGGCGGGAGATCAGGCGCAGCACCGGCTTTTTACATGCCTATCCGACGCAAGGATCATCTTTCTAGTCAGAACAAGTTACTCGTATCAACCTACATTATCCTAACCAAACTTAAAAACAACTTAAACGTAAAAAAAACCCATCTAATTCTACCAAATAAAGTATCACTGAATTTCTTTATTGCACAGTTTATAAATTAGAAGGATAAAGCAGGGTTTTTGGTCTAATAAAACTTTAGAGAAAAAAGTAGAAGCATAAAGTAGGTTTCAATAAAACTACTAAAACATTTAATTTCTTTCAAATACCTATACAAATTATCTTGTGATATATTGTACAGCATTTAATTAACTAAAAGTCAAGAAAACAGTTCATTATTACCCTCATAAAAGTTCTGCGACAAAACTCGCCAGTCCGATCGCATCTGCAGTCTAAACTAATAAAACGAATGCCCTAAAAATAAAAGCTAATTACAAAGAAATAAAAGTTTATTGGAAGCCCGACACGCCGATCGGTCGGACGATAAATCGGAAGACACGGTCTCACACAATTTTATCGCCGGATCACCCCTGCATGATGTTGCGAGGTTCGCTAAAATCTCTTTAATCAACTATAAAATAATTCCTTTGTTGATTAGAATCACCAATTATATTTTGTACAAAATGCGCGCTGGAGATTTGAAAAGCTTGCTTTGTTTTTAAACCCTATATTTGTTAGTTTTAAATGACTATAGTACGTCCCGTTTAATTTTAACGTTAGTGATGCGAATACAATACAACGATTACCTACTGCTCGCGACTATGAATCCATAGACTAGAATAAAAATGGCGTATTTTGACTGTGACATTTTTTAATTTTTTGTTAAAATAATATGTTAATGATTGTTTAATTTTTATAAAATGTATTGGATAATGAAGTATGGTAATAGTAAAAGTATGGTATATAATTGAATAAGTATGTGAAAATTTTGTTGTTTGTTTACCTTTAGGTTAAATTTAAATAGGGTGTACTATAATAAGACATGCAGGTTATTTTTCTTACTTTTAAGATAGCTGCTAGGAAAATGTTTAATCATAACTTTTTACATAAAGTGTTCTTAAAAATAAGATCACTATCCATTTGTAATTATTTACCAACCTAATATAATAATAATAGTTATTTATTTTCTCTCACAATCACACTCTAGTACACCATCTATGGAATGGTATATATAAAAAGTTTATATCTATTACCAAAAATCTGGTAGATTTTATTGAAAATTTTAAAACTTTAAAAGCTCGTAGCACAAAATGACGAAAAAGCTATCTGGTGAGTTTTCGTTCTACGGGGACGATATATAGTAATTACAACACAATGTAAGTGCTTATAAACATGAGAGACTGGGGTCGATAGTAGGTGGGTACCTGTGTTACAGAATACAGATCCCCAGGCTCTCTGCCTCTCATTACATATCATTACATTAATAGTAGGTATATTGACAGTTTTTCAGTAGGTTTCAAACATTTTTGTGACTGTAACAATATCAATAATAGTTGTCGCAATAGTGACGGATTACAATCTTGCGCCCGCAACCCCACCCGCGTAAACAGAGAAACAATAAAATATAGATAAACTATCCCCCGGTTTCCCGAACGCTATTCAAATGAATGATCAACTAACAAGGCATTCAAATCAACAACCCATATTGAACGCTGATTGGTGGAATATTATCAGACAGAAAGGAACGGACTGTTAAAAAACAGTCTATGTATTGATAATAAGCCCTCCGGCTTCGTCACTGTGGGCTCATCATCATTGATGAACCCACAGTGACGAAGCCGGAGGTTCAATACGAGGTAATGGGAGTTTAGCATTTGTCACTCACTCGGCGGGTGGTGCAGGACACGAGCCGTCGGTACTATAATATGGAGGGTGATTCATGGTTCATCTATACTAATATTATAAAGAGGTAACGTTTGATTGTTTGTTTGTTTGTTTGTTTGTTTGTTTGTTTGAATGGAATAGGCTCTGAAACCACTGAACCAATATGAAAAATTCTTTCACCGTTGGAAAGCTACATTCCTAGCGCTGAACATAGGCTATATTATATGTTTAAAAAAAGTAGGGTTCCTTACTAAAACCCCAAAAATGTAGCCCAAAGTGTAAAAAAACGACCTCCAAAATTTCTTACATCGTGTGCGCTTCGACAACGGCTTGACCAATTTCGCAAATTTTTTTACGGTATGTTCGTTATTGTTACGAAAAGGTTATTATGAAAGAAAATGTTGAAAAAAATAAGCAGAAAATTAGAAAAAAGAAGAAAATACGTGATGGTCACGCGGGGTTTGAACCTGGGCTCGATCGATTCACGTCGTTGGCAGTTTATATGACACGGCTGTCATGGCAACGTCATTATTTACAAATGGAAAATAAAAATTATGAAATGCTATAAATACCGTTTTTATATCAGCTTAAACTATTTGGATTAAAAAAATTATTAGGATTAACAAAAACATGAATCCAAATAGTTTCAGCTGATATAAATACGGTATGTATAGCATTTCCTAATTTTTGTTTTCCATTTGTAAACAACGCTGTTACCATGGCGACCGGTAGACGTTATAGACGTTTGGCTGCGTTTCCATTGACGCGGGGCGAGGCGGACAGGAGCTTGCGGTACCCGAATTGACCAATCACTATGCTCGAAATCTCTGCTCCACTCCGCTTGGGAACCACTAAGTTCCTATGCGCCCCGCTCCGCGTCAGTGAAAACGCCAAGATTGGAGAAGTTTTCCAAATCTATACATCTATACAAACAAATAAAATTGAAGTGTCAGTAAGTATGTAACTTTCAATTAGCAACGTTTTTCTAAATACATATGACATTTTAAACGATATCTTCTGCTTTTTTTTGCATTGGCAACGATATTTACTGAAAACGAAAATGTAATTTAAAAAAAAATGTCTGTCAGCGTCTCTCTTTGCTCCGGCTAATCTCTGGAACGGCTGGACCGATTTTAACGAGACTTTCACTGGTAGATAGCTAAAGTTATAAGGATTAATTTAGGCTACTTTTCATCATCATCATCGTCGTCATCAAACTCATGATCACCGAATTGGCTGGACCGACTGTGACATTCACCGGGCTTAGCTTATGTTAGTAGGAGTAATCTATACATCTATATGTATAAAAGTAAGTCGTGTTAGTTAAATTATTTATAACTCAAGAACGGCTTTATCGATATGGCTGAAAATTGGTGAGGAAGTAGCTTAGAGCAAGTAGACGGACATAGGATACTATTTATTCCATATTATGTCAGCGTTGCGGGTTCTGTGTTTGGGTTTCGCGTTGTGGGTTCCGCGTTGCGGGTTCCGGGTTTCCGTGTTGCGGGTTCCGGGTTCCGCGTTGCGGGTTTTGGGTTCCCATGCTGCTGGTTCCGCGTTGCGGGTTTCGGGTTCCCATGCTGCGGGTTCCGCGTTGCGAGTTCCGGGTTCCCGCGTTGCGGGTTCCGGGTTCCCGCGTTGCGGGTTCCGGGTTCCCGCGTTGCGGGTTCCGGGTTCCCGCGTTGCGGGTTCCGGGTTCCCGCGTTGCGGGTTCCGGGTTCCCGCGTTGCGGGTTCCGGGTTCCCGCGTTGCGGGTTCCGGGTTCCCACGTTGCGGGTTCCGGGTTCCCGCGTTGCGGGTTCCGGGTTCCCGCGTTGCGGATTCCGGGTTCCCGCGTTGCGGGTTCCGGGTTCCCGCGTTGCGGGTTCAGGGTTCCCGCGTTGCGGGTTCAGGGTTCCCGCGTTGCGGGTTCCGCGTTGCGGGTTCAGGGTTCTCACGTTGCGGGTTCCGCGTTGCGGGTTCCGCGTTGCGGGTTCCGCGTTGCGGGTTCCACGTTGCGGGTTCCGCGTTGCGGGTTCCACGTTGCGGGTTTCGGGTTCCCGCGTTGCGGGTTCAGGGTTCCCGCGTTGCGGCTTCCGGGTTCCCGCGTTGCGGGTTCCGGGTTCCCGCGTTGCGGGTTCCGGGTTCCCGCGTTGCGGGTTCCGGGTTCCCGCGTTGCGGGTTCCGGGTTCCCGCGTTGCGGGTTCCGGGTTCCCGCGTTTGGGGTTCCGAGTTCCGCGTTGCGGGTTCCCGCGTTGCGAGTTCCGGGTTCCCGCGTTGCGGGTTCAGGGTTCCCGCGTTGCGGGTTCAGGGTTCCCGCGTTGCGGGTTCAGGGTTCTCACGTTGCGGGTTCCGCGTTGCGGGTTCCGCGTTGCGGGTTCCGCGTTGCGGGTTCCGCGTTGCGGGTTCCGCGTTGCGGGTTTCAAGTTCCCGCGTTGCGGGTTCAGGGTTCCCGCGTTGCGGGTCCCGGGTTCCCGCGTTGCGGGTTCCGGGTTCCCGCGTTGCGGGTTCCGGGTTCCCGCGTTTCGGGTTTCGGGTTCCCGCGTTGCGGGTTCTACGTTGTTTTTTTTTTAGTTGAATTTCATCATAAACTCTTTTTATGCTCAACGAAGTGGGCAAGGGTCAGCTAGTATATAATAAGCCGAATATAGTGTGAAGAGAATGATGCGTAGTGAATTTTTTATTTTGGTACCTCATATGAATTACTTAATATAACTCAAAAACAATGGTCTAAATGACCTCAAGGAGTAATTCTTACTATGCTGCGGCTCGCTGGCTCCTAGTCTATACACACTAACGCACTGGTCCTAAGGCCTGACCAGGATTGAAACTCATCTGTTTTGTGACTTTTATGGAGATCTTTAATCGTGTTATTACATTCTGATTTTAATATACTATACCCTAGATGTAATGTATTTATATGTAATTGTGCACGCTCTGTCTGATATCTTTTATCCCATATCTCTTCCGTAGGGCTGCTGGAAGAAATTTCTTTCAGAAATAAGCAGTACCTTTGTGTCTTTCTCTGTAATTTGTACTATTGTTAAGTGTTTCTTGTGTTCAATAATTTTTTTAATAAATAAATACGTGTAAAAGCAATCGCTTAAGACTTGCACCCTTCCTCCTCGACATGTTGAATAAAACTTGAAGATTTACGGATACTCGGCACCACCGTTTGTGTGCAAATCGCCGTCAAACTACAATTAATCGCCGACCTCGCGACACACACACACACACACACACACACACAATGTTCATGCAGAGACACATGGGCAAAATACACATACAAGTAGACATACTTGAAGCGCACAAAGTGCAGACATACACACACAAACACAATACACATGCAAAGATATATAAACACACATATATTATGAACATACAGAGAACACACGCACAAATGCGCTTGTGTGACTGTTCTCTCACGACATTTGAGGATGACCACAGAAACCCAGGTGTGGCTTTGTTTCCTGACTAAGTTTATAGATAATTCATTTCGAATTATCAACGTGTTGTACTTATTTTAAACTAGTATGTCGTAAAATAACGAAACGGTGTTCCTTATTTGACCAACACCTAAAATTTTAAAACTTAAAATATCTACCAGGAGCGCAGGCTGTGGGAAGAGTTCGCTGGAGCCGGCCAAGCGTGACGCGCGCAAAAACACTTCCTCACAACACTAAAAACGATATTACCTCACCTATCAGTTATGACTTATGATTATTTATTACAGACTATAATCTGTTCCATGATCCGCAGATACACAGACATATCGCACGTTTCCTACTATAGGGGCACAACTCAAAATGTTGTTATTTCGAGTTTATAAGTACTCGTATATGGGAATAAATACCACGTGTCTAGCTAATGCTTTTGACAGAAAGAGTCAGAGCCTACTGTCCATATTAGAAGTTTAATTTATTTATCACCGATTTTGTGAAAATACAGGGGCTCAAAAATCGATAAACGCGTTTTTCCAACAATCATGTTTTTCGAGTTATTCCCATATAGTAGAAAAGGTGCGATATACACAGAAGATATTATTAGCTGTCCTGACGTACGTAATTCCTTAGATATTTTTTCCTGAATTTTAGAACTTTAAACTGCTCTCCTGTTTAATTTGTCTTTTGGCGCTTATTAGCTTTTAACCGTCGATAAAATTCAAGAGTATTTTTTTTGCGAATCCTTTGCTTCTGCAAGATATACCTAATAACCCTGGGAGTTCTTATAACAACGAACAAACGAGCGCAAAGCATAATATATCTTCTATCTTCTTCTTCTATATATTATATTATCTTATCTTCTTCTTATATATAAAAATTAATCGCTGTTTGCTAGTCTCGCTAAAACTCGAGAACGGCTTAACCGTTTCGGCTATTTTTGGTCTTGAAATATTCGTGGAAGTCCAGGGAATGTTTTTTAAACGTTTTTTTTTTATTTTTTTATGATCAACGAAGTGGGCATGGGTCAGCTAGCAAATATGTAAAAAAATGAACTAGATGGCTAATCTGACTTGGCTAGCTTTTAAAAAATTAATTTAACAACAGTTGCTCACTTATTTAGGTCTTCATTTAATTTTACAACAAGGGCAGGACACCTGAAAAAGCCATTTAAATTAATGGAAGGTAAATGTAGAATGAATAAGTGGAAAAATGAGGATTTTTATAATAAAAATAGGCTTTTTATAAATAGGACACCTTAGTTAAAATGTATATTTTACGGCTGAATGATAAAGAGCTAATTAAAGTTAGCAGTCCTTCTATTCACAGTCTGGCACTGCTACTGCTTGGCGGTACCTGTTGTACAGCTGTGAGGTGTGATGTGACTTGAGCGCCATTTAATTTAACTATCGTTAATTGTTGTATTCGATGGTCCTAGTTAGATACAAAATACATATTTTTTGCAATTAATTTTTAAAAACAAAAACAGGCCGAATTAGGAATGAAAGAGGATGCCCTTTTTGGAAGTCTGTTAAAAACTTTATTTGCATACAAATGGCAAATATACATAAATCAAAAGTACATTAACAAAATTTAGTGCCTTGTACAGGCGTTTGCTAAGATTATGATGACATTTGTGTTCCGAATTCCGATTTATCCTACCTAATCTAAATAAAGAACCTTTTTACTTTGTTTTATTTTATTTTAAGAAACTGGTATAATTTACAGCTTGATACAATAGTATTAAAAACAGAATACATAGTTACTAAGCCAATTAAAAGTATGCGCTGGTAGGTACAATAGTTTATGTTACTTTTAACAACGAATGCATTTGTTTATCTTTGAGTTAAATCAATGCAGCTAACTATAAACTTAATATGGTCATTAACTGAGGCCACTGGCATGGTGTTCCGTCATTTTGAATCATGATCCCCTGCATAGATAACACGCGGAAATGTTCAAAGGAACGTTAACAAAATAGCAATGATTTTGACCTGGCTACGTCTCAAGAATTGCTTTTACAGGGACTTTGAAATAACTTTAAACAAATTAATAATGATAATATGTCTGGCGTCTTCGTGCGTGCGATAAGCTGAAAATTTACTACAATTTTCAGCTTATTTCCTTAGGCTTTGAAACCTTTTTTCTCAATACTGGTCTGACTGAAAAAATCGCCAAAAATATATAATAAATATGATGAAGAACATCATATTTACCAGACAATTGTACGGGTTCGGGTCAAACAGTCGCTTTAACTTTGGGATATGATTATACTACCTTTTCTCATTCTAGAAATGTATTTTTTTTTTTACAAATTGTTTAAAAATCTGCTTTTTCGTTATTCGATATTCTTGAAAAGTAAAAAAAAATTTAGTTTTTAATCAAAAAGAAATAAAAAATACATTTCCAAACTGAAGAAAGGTAGAACAATCGTATCCCAAAGTTATAGTGAATGTTCATTTTACACCCAGTATTATTTAAACATTGTTGAGACAAAATTTTCAAATTCTTAATCAATAGTCCCCTGAGTCTTGCCTCTCTTAAAATACTGAAGTAATTTTCACACTCGTGAAATCGCGAAATAAAGAGAAAAACGTTAAATCGTTACAAAAAGGGTGTTCTTTGCACATTGTTTTAAGCTATACTAAAACAAAAATATCAGTTTATAAAACGACTACCCTTTGGTGAATATAATAAACATTAATATATTGCTGTGGGATTTTTCAATAAGACCAATATGAAGAAAAGAGATTTCAAAGTGCCGTCTCCGATTTTAGCTCATTGCGGCTGGGTCGTGGCAGTGCAATTTTTTTTAAACGAGTTTTATACGATTTCACTCCGGTCTGCGCGATACCCCTTTCTCGCCATACAAATAGTCGTTCAAGGTCATAGGCGTTATACAAAGCCTTAACCACTGAGCCAATAGAGGTAGTCAATAGACGAAGCGAGACGCTCATTTCCATTCGAAATCTATCAGGAGTACGTAGTACTATAAATACTGTCTAAATTAATGGCGATTCACACGCGCCTGCAGACCGGAACGGCCGTCGAACTGCGACCTTATATTAAGGGCTAGTACCTACAGTCTACTATTTTATTTGGAGGTATAACGCTTTTTAGGGTTCCAACTTCCAAAGATTTTTCAAACGCACAATTTTGTACGATCGATAATCAGGCAGGCTTTTAAGCGTCTCCGTGGACTAGTGGTTCAGAGCTTCGCTCTCGACCCGGAGGTTGCGGGATCGATTCCCGCGAACAACAAAAAAAAGTTGTTTTCAAGTTTGGTTAGGACAATGCAGGCTGATCACCTGATTGTCTGACAAGAAAGATGATCCATGCGGATGGGCATGAATAAAGTCGGTCCTGCGCCTGCAGAGAGCTCGCCAGTCGTGTCTGTTTACCGTCCCACTGGGTTATGAGAGGAAAAGGAAGTGTCTTTGTGTATTACGCACACACAAAGACACGGGGCACTATAAAATAACTCCTGCGCAGCTGGCCTGGTTTCAATGAAATCGGCTACCGACACCGAAATCGGTGAGGGGAGCTATCAATCAGATTTGTACGCACATTATTTCAGATCGATTTATTGTGTGACGGTTGCACTATTGCAATCAGTATGTTCTATTTTCTACCCAAAAATTTGGCCAACGATTATAGCTCGTGTAGCTAAAGCGTTTATCGTTCGTTACGGATTAATAACAATGTTAAGCCAACAAGCCTTTGATTATTATTATTACAATTACCCAAACAGACCTGTTCTCTAGGTCAAGTGACGCATGCTGCATAATATATATGAAGGAAATATTATGTACGCTGTACGGCGATATCCACAACGATATACAATATAATAAGATATACAATATGTAGATATCATTATTATAATATATTATTTATAAAGCACATTTAATATGGAAATAGAATGCAGTAAAGCTACGTTCTTAATGTCTTCGGTTAATCGGTTTTCATTGTATGATTTCGATTTTGTATTTGATTTAGGGCTGATTTTTCTATCATCAGAAGAGTTTTACCTGATAAATAAATATGTGTTTTTGATCTTTTTTTCGTACGAAATCTGTCTGTTTGTCCGATTTCCTGATTGAAAAATCAGCCCTTACTAGCTTCAGCCAAATGTTCGGGAGACCTATAATACCGCGTATGGTTTTATAATATGTTTTCATTGAATACTGAATAGGCTCTGAAAATACTAAACTGATATTTATGGCATTTGGTTGAAATATCTGAACCAAATGCCATCAACATCAGATTTTTCCTAGCCTATTCTCTTAGATCTACGAGTAATAGGCTTCATTTTACGAAAAAAATCGCGCACAAAGTCGCAGGCAACACATGGTAGAATAGTACAATATAATATGAATTAGTTAAACGTCCAACTACTTAAGTGTTTAATACATTACGCAAATCGCATGCGTAGCTATTAAGAATAGCTTATCCTTAAGTTATGTTGTGACTTTGTGACTAATATTCTCGTTTTCCTCCTTAACAAATAATATTTAAATAATTTGCATTGCCTAGTCAAGTAACTATATCAACACATCAGAACAATACAGGAGCATTCAACATTATATTGCATTTCTATCTATAATAATAGTTGTTTTGGTGGGCTACATGTTATAAACCATGCGTTTTAAGGAAATAAAGATTTTAATTATTAGCTATTAGTAATGATTATTAATAGTAATGTAAGTAATATTATATACTGCGGTAGTGAATGATGCTGTTATTTATACCTTATACCCGACAGGGTGATTATGTATCTCGCAACAGCAATTCGACAGGCGTGAATTATACAATAATTATTGTGTACAATATCGCTTTCAAGTGTATACGTTTGACAGCGATATTGTAAAAAATTGTACAATTTACGCCTGTCGAATTGCTGTTGCAAGATAGATAATCAGCCTACCGTGCCTACTTCATTGAGCAAACAAACAGCATATTTCATCACCGTTTAAACCTTCCCTGGACTTCTACGAATATTTCAAGACTAAAAATAGCCGAATCGGTTCAGCCGTTCTCGAGTTTTAGGGAGACTAACGAACAGGACAATGATTTAGGAAGTCGCAATTCTCTCAAGACTGTACCTACTAAAAGTGTTTGCTTCACGTTTGAATACAATAACGAACTTTCTCTTTCATATTGTTATCTCTTTCTATAACCACTATCTTCTTTCCTTTCCAGGTTCAGAACCCCAGATCCAATGCACGCCGGAGTACATGAAGGTGACGGTGCCTATGGGGGCGGGCAGAGATGTGGCGCAGATATACCTCGACCAGCTCAAAGGTAAACACAAAGACAAGCACCTAGTATATTGGTTATAGCTAAAAGGCCTATTTTTCTTTATTTAAAGGCTATTCATCATAAGATTATGTCACCCTTATTCAATAATCATTACAATAATCTTACAACCATTAAACGGCCCCATATGTAACAGACATTTTTTAACTTTGCTCAAAGACTAAAAACGGGATTTTTAACGCACAATATGGTAAAGTACGTTCGAGATTAATTTGACCCAAACGTAAACAAAGCCGTCTATGACACAACCATAGATTAGTCAGTGATGCCAATTGGCCAATATTAATGCAATGTTTATTGTTGGCTACATGAATCCATAGACTATAGACTATATTCTACAGGAAGCAGTGTCAAAATGTCGTGTTAAAGTTTTTTATTTCATGTTTAAATATGGTAATTGATGTTTAATTATAATAAAATGTATTGGATAGTGACGTATGATCCTTTAATATTCCTGTAAAAGTGTTGATAAGTGTGCAAAATACGTGAATATGTGAAAATTTCGAAGTTTTCTGTTTGTTTACCTTTAGGTAAAATTTATCGGGAATGAACTATAATAGTTCCGAAAGTGTCGATCATTGGTGCAATCACCTGGCATTACTAACGTTTCTATTTTATTTACATAACTAGGAACACTGTAATAGTTACTGGCACCGCATACATAGTTCAAGTAAAGTAATAGCTGGCGCGAGTCACTGTCACTCTCTAAAGCCCGTTTAATGAGCACGCTACCTACATTGCAGAATGCACCTGAGCGAAAGGTTATCAACTGCTTTAGGTGACTGATAAGTGGGTCTCTCTTGACCCGCTGGTGAATTATTATTAATAATGATCGCCCACTACATAACGGCCTCACTACTATACTGGGCTAGAGACATGTTATCTTCTGAGTCATAAGGCATAAGCATCACCCACTCATATTAGGCCCGTATAAATAAAAAAATCTCAATCGCAACCTCTACTTAAGTACTTATTTGACAGATAAAAAAAACTTTCGTTCCACTTTTAAAAATGAAAAACTTTACTTAATTGTTACATACCTACAGCTGTATGTAACAATTAAGTAAAGTTCTTCATGTGTGTGGTTTCGATTGAGATTGTTATATTTATACGGAAGACACGTATAAATGTATAAATATGGTAAGTAATTCATAAACGAGGTCCTAAAACAAAAAATGCTGCTATTCGGCTTGATATATGAACAATGAGACACACTGTAAAATTATTAAGCCAGTCTTTGTGCTTTTAACACACTGTAATGTCCAAGTTATGAACAAAAAGACTTCGTCGACCCTGCCAGGATTCGAACCTGGAATCTTCTGATCCGTAGTCAGACGCGTTATCCGTTGCGCCACAGGGCCCAATGGTCGGCATGTTAATATTACTGTTACATCATCTCAATATTTATTACAAGAATCAGGTAATAATTTATTTTTAGTTCGGGACCGAGATACGAGACCCCTGATACCCCTGTTCTAAATACATAAACATACATACATCCGAACATATAACTTGTGATATTATGTTCGGATGTATGTATTAATGTTTGTGTTCTGTTAAGGTCTCTCTTGAAGTTCGCTGGAAGATACCTAACATTATTAATTTGATTTGTTTTCTCAAATCATCTTGTTCCCGTATTTTTGTCTTATAATATTAATGAGTGATAATACTTTAGGGTGTGTATGGCTCCCGTATATAGAGTTTGCAGTGAAAGTACCAGCGCTAAATGAGATACTTTTTTTAAATTATTGTATGGGAAAATTTATGATGTAAGTAGCATGTCATACAAAAGTGAAAGTCAAAAGTAATTCTTTCAGCGCTGGGACTTTCACAGTATAGTCTACACAGTATACTCTATATATACACACCCTAAAGTATTATCACTCATTTATTTCACACTTTTTGTGTGATGATGAAATAAATGGCCTTATTCTTATTCTATCAAGAATATATTTTTCCCTTCACAGACTACACACCCTGCCAGCCCATCATCCAGGATGACGTGGCGACCTTCCTCCTCGACCTGGAGGACTACCACAAGTGCGCAGTCACCAGGATACTGCACAAGCTCACGGTATGTTGTCGAGATCCCCTTAGCCTCCTATATCCCTCTGGGGTCGTGGTTTCCTGCGTTGGAACAACTTATAAAGTTGCTTTCAAGTTTGGTCAAGATATTGCAGGCTGATGATATGATTGTCTGACAAGAAAGATTAACTCTTGGCCACCGTTGGCGTCAAATGATACAATGAATAGACTAGCACGCTCAACTTTACCACCAGGTTTCTTCAACTCCAGTCCTATTGTCTTCACTTATCTTTTGAAGACCCTCACCCAAGTTCCTACGAGGCTAGGACCTCTTTCAGAACTGGATCCTTAGCCACTGTTATACGCGATAAATTCTATAACCTATTTACTACTTAGAACTATTATACTGTTGCAGGGCAAGAAGACGTTCCTCCACAAGATCGTGATAGAGGATAGCCAGGGCGGGCGGGAGACGTTAGCAGTGCGGTGCGGCATGACCGGCAAGAGGGTGACCAGGCAGGCCAGCGAACCGTTCCCACTGGACTTCAATGAGCCTGAGTGAGTTCTAGCTTGTGGCCTTATCTTTTAAGGGAAATAAAAAATAAATGAAATTGTGTATGTAATATGCGCGTTGCCTCAGTCTATGTTAAACTACACACGCAAATCTAATTCTGGCAAGAGAAACTAAACGTTATTACTATGATGAAGCGATGAACGTCAATTTGTTGTCGGCTCAATAACCTTGCTAATCGAATGTCAGTTTTAGACAGACTGGTGGCGCGAACTTGCCTTTCATGAAAAATTATCTTAAGTATCTAAAAATATACTTAAGTGCGCGTTTAATTTCCTTAATTTAATGGTAGAAATAAACCTAAAAAAACCATCCAATTTCCAGCGTGCTCAACATCACGCGGTACGTGGAGGAGCACGCCCCAGACCTGGTGATCGGTGCTGTGGTCAAGCAGAACGGAAAGCAGTAAGTGGAAATCCAACTTTATTAGCAACCATATCTACCTACAATCTACATGAATCATTTGATTAGACATGGCGTCAACTGCTGGACGTAAGCCTTCCCAAGAGCAAGGGGTAGTTGTCTATGCTTGCCATGTCTCCAGAGACGCTGCTGCCTGTTTCTGGATAATTCCTTCTGACGCCTTTTACGACACCCACGGGAGTGGTTAATGGGGATATGCTATCCATACTTACTCCGGCCCATGGACAAAGGAACATAAATCAAAGTACATTCACAAAATTTTGTGCCTTCTACAACAGACGTTTGCTAAAATTATAACAATATTTAACCTATACACGGATTATAATTTCAGTCACTAAAACGACATTTCTGTGTCACATCGATTCTTTCTTTCATTGTCAGTTAGCAGAGACAGAATGATTTTTCCAATCATTTTACTGTTTTACTGACCGAGATTCAAAAACAGGGTTTACAATACATACAATTTTATATTATTATTCTCTATTTATATGCTCCTAGTAAAGTATGTTTAGTTTACAAATTTGTCACGAGTTCAGCTCTTAATAGGATTTTTTGTCTGAATTACAAAAAACTATTTATATTTAAAAAAAAAACTTAAACTACGTAAATTATGGTACCCAGGCTCTACCTAATTTCGAATTCTGAAACCTCTTTACTCACACTTTCCTCACAAACATTACATAGACTGCCAAAAATCCTCATTAGCCTTCCTTTTGGCCCCGCAGTTGGGTAAAAATGCATTTATCATTTTTAGAACATCATGTGTTTGGTACATTTAACTCGTATTGACTACGATCTATTGTACACTTTCAGGGTGTCCGGTGAGATCTCCGTGAGCCCTGGAACACCTCTGATGATGGAGATCTTCCTGAACGAGGAGTCGGCGAAGGTGTACGGGCTGCTGGTCAACTACATGCACGTCACCGACACCGGCAAGCAGCAGGAGACTATTGTGTTTAATGGGTAAGACTAATTCCCGATTTCACCAACGCATGTGTTAACGGCATGTTAAATAACCATGCCTTCTCATTCATTGATAGCATTTACGAGAGGAACAACATGATATTTAACGAAGGATTAACTTTAACATTGCTTGGTGAAACCCGCCCTAAATCTGTTCTCTTTTAACTGGCTGATACGAATGAACTTCAAAAAATCAGTTCGTGGTGTGCCACTTCGAAAACGAACAAGAGACTAGTGCGTTCAGTGGAGTCTGTGTAAATATGTGTGTGTTGTGGCATCGTAGCTCACAAACGGATGATCTGATTTTAATGCGGTTTTCTTGTGTGAAAGGTATATCAGTCGAGAGTGTTTTCAGCTATGAACGGTGGAAATCTGTTCAGGTTTTCGAGGTCATCAGGTCGTTTGTTAGGTGTGATAGGAATGTTACACGCTAAGTCGGATTTTTTTTAATTTAGTTTATATTGAGAGAGGTTACGAAACCTTTCTCCAAAAGGGAAAAGCGGCAGTGGTATGTCGGACTCCCACGGTACTAGATACTGTCGTTTGCCTAGCAGGTACAAAAGAACTTTCGAATATATTTGCATGCACACAAGGAGACCAGACGCAAAGCAGGTATTTAAGTTTCAGACTTACCGGTAAAATTTTACAAATTCTGAATAAGTTGGTATAATCTCCGTTACAGTTAGTTTTTGTTTTATTGTTGACCATTAATTTTAGGAATCTAATTTGTAATGCTTCTAGTTTATCTTATATCTATGTTTTATGAGATCCACCTAGTAAGTATCATAAGACACTTGTGTCAGGCAGACTCGCTCTTCCATAACTAACTGTGTGTGTGTGTGTGTGTGTGTGTGTGTGTGTGTGTGTGTGTGTGTGTGTGTGTGTGTGTGTGTGCGTGTGCGTGTGCGTGTGCGCGTGCGCGTGCGCGTGCGTGTGCGCGTGCGCGTGCGCGTGCGCGTGCGCGTGCGTGTGCGTGTGCGCGTGCGCGTGCGCATGCGCGTGCGCGTGCGCGTGCGCGTGCGCGTGCGCGTGCGCGTGCGCGTGTGCGTGTGCGTGTGCGTGTGCGTGTGCGTGTGCGTGTGCGTGTGCGTGTGCGTGTGCGTGTGCGTGTGTCCCTATTCCCTGGTGTGTGTTTTAATTTATAACATTGGTTATATATGTTACTGAATAGTGCATAAAGTGCATCATATAATTTTATTGGGCATTCAAAACTCAGTAGGTGATTAAAATCGGTTTGTAATAGTTTTTCTCTCACTAACCGGTTATCGAGTACTCGCCGTAGGGTCGAGCCGGACGAGTGCGGTCGGGGGTGCGGGGGCACGGCCGCGTCGTGTGAGCCGTGCGGCGAGACATTCGAGCGCGGCCGCGCCACCCCTCCTGCTCCTGTACCTATAGTATCTATTGCGCTTACGCATCGTGAAGAGTTTACGCTACTAGATGGCTGAGTTTGTTTCCATTGTACTGCGGCCGCGACTAAATAATGATCTGAAATGTTATGTTTTATTATTGCAGAATTAATAAGGGACGAGTGCGATTTGATGTAAATATGATCCAGGCAAGATTCAATTGTATTTCCCTTTACAATTTCCCTTCTAGTTACGTCATGAATGCACCTAATAAAACCGGCCTCTGCTAAAATATCTTCATACTGTTTCACATTGCTATCGTTATTATTTAATAGGTTAATGTTTATATCTCCACATAATATTAATTTTGCTTCGGGAGGTAATGACTGTAGCATTGTTTGTAAATAGATTATTTTAATAGATTAAATTCTTATTAGGAGTATTATACCGTGGAGGCCTGTAAATAGAAATAAAATAAATTTTTTCACCTTGCCAATCGTAGTCAATGGAAACCAACTCCGCAGCGTGATCCTCACGGTTTGCAAATGTAGGCACTTCGCTCACACGCGCAGAAAAACTCGTGCGCGAGTATACCAACACTCCGCCACCTCTTCGCCCATTGCGAGTGTGTACATTAAGATCGATTTAGACTACAAAAAATCTACTCTCATAAATAATATTATAATAGTATAATTTTCATCTTCGGTAAAAGTCGGTCACCGATCAATAATTGGTAACCGACTTTTTGTAGATGAATAATAGAATATACTGATTGCAGTAGTGCAACGCACTCAACATACATACAGTCGGACATAAATGATATGGAGCAAAACTCTGAACGATTATGGGTCCTACAAAAAGTAGGTCGTAGGTTATTTATGTACTTGTATATTATATGCCTTTTATAAATGAAAGATCATCAGATCCTTATAATAAACATCCGAATATGGTGGTCCAGCATATTATTGGATTCAAAAGCCCAGCGCCGTGACGCTTGCCGACTCCCAGCGCCGCGACTCCAAGCGCCGCGACGCCTACCGACTCCCAGCGCCGCGACGCCTGACGACGCCCAGCGTCGCGACGCCTGCCGATGCCCAGCGCCGCGCTGGGCGTCGGCAGGCGTCGCGGCGCTGGGTGTCGTGGCGCTGGGCGTCGGTAGGCGTCGCGGCGCTGAGCGTCGTGGCACTGGGCGTCGGCAGGCGTCGGCTACCGATGCCCAGTGCCGCGACGCCAAGCGCCGCGATACCTACAGACGCTCAGCGCTGCGACGCCTGCTGACGCCCAGTGCCACGACACCCAGCGTCGCGACGCCTGCCGACGCCCAGCGTCACGACGCCTACCGACGCCCAGCGCCGCGACGCCTACCGACGCCCAGCGCCACGACGCCAAGCGCCGCGACGCCTACCGACGCCCAGTACCGCGACGCCAAGCGTCACGACGCCTACCGACGCCCAGCGCCGCGACGCCAAGCGCCGTGACGCCTACCGACGCCCAACGTCGCGACGCCTGCCGACGCCCAGTGTCACGACGCCTGCCGATGCTCAGCGTCAATAATTTTTTTGTTGGTTTTGTAGCAATAACAGTAGTACAAATACATAACTTCAGCTTTCTAAGATTTCCGGAAGTATCCTAAGAATTTTGATGATCTATAAATGAGTCAGTGACGAATTCAGGGGTTTTTACACATCGATAAAATCTAAAGTATAGTAGCTACGACATTCAAACTTTGTATAATTCATGTATTTACTGGTGTCATTATATGTTGAAATTTTCAACTATTTAGCATCATCCAAAGCAAAGTTATGGGAGTTCAAAAAAACGACGAAACCTTTCGAGAAAAGGTAGGTAGTGCCCTTGCGCTTCGCTTGGCTCGTCTTGACGGGGGCACGACCGTGCCCCCAGATAAAATGGCACCAAAGAAAAGCTAATGTTTGGTTCTGTTACAACTAAAATATCTATGTTATAAAGATACAAATTAAGGGCTATTAAGAGTTGATAAAAATTCTTAATGGAACGTATGTTCACGTGTATTATACATAAGTCGTTATCTTGAGTGGATTGTCGTATCCATTGATCTAAGCTATCTACGCATTCATAATGAACTGACACATCATTGGTTATAAAGTCGAGTTGCAGTATGTCCGCGAATTATTTAACGAAAAATTAAACACCATAACCAGTTTATAAGAAAATAAAAAGAATACATATATCCCTACAACAGAGAACTTTAATTTTTGTTGAGTAGTTCGGGTATATCGCTTTCGTCACTGATACATATCGACTTCTCGCCATCTGTTTTTTTAACCAGAATTTTTCCACCGGACACCCAGATGTATTTGTAGGTAGCACGAAGTTTCTGCTTTGTGTACCACAGGAGGGCTCGAGTGACCTTGGTCAGGGCTTCGTTTAAAAATATTTTATTTTTGGCCAATCCGCCTGTTATGACGTCGCTTGTCACTTCCATCATCTCACGACGCTGTGCAAGCCATCTGTGGCGGGCCTCGGCCCCGGATGGTTTGAAGGCAACGATGATCGGGACTGGTGCGGTGTTACTTTTTGGCGCGCGGCTACTCGAAGCTCGTTTGACCCACTCGATGTCTGATGAACTGGCCTTCATAGTTTGACCAATTTTTGATACAATATCTTTTAGATTTTCGCCAGGTAGTTGTTCAATACCTACTATTTCGATATTGTTCTTAAGAGAAGCTTGTTCGATGTAATGTATCTTCTGTTCGAGCGCGACGTTGCGTTTCTCTAAATATACACACTTGTTATTGATACTAGTTAATGTCTTCTCGAGTTTGTTGATTTTCTCCCTTGACCTATCGTGTTCAGCTATCAGGGTGTCATATTTATCGGACAGCAGACTCAGGCTTTGCGTGATTGCATCCAGATGTTTTTTGACGCCGGGTATAGCGCCAACTTTTTTTTGGATGTCCTTCAAAATTTTTGAATATTCTTGTACTCCTTCATCCTGTTCATCTTCCTCAGAACAGTCATCCTCACAGTTATTGCAGTATATTCTAGTTTTACCCATTTTTAGATCAGCCGCTAAGCCTTTCACGCAGTTCCGGTGGAATGTACCTTGACAAGGACCTTGGCACAAGAAATGCGATCCTTTTTTCGGCAAGGTCTTTTTACACTTTTGGCACTCCATGATAGTAACTGATTAAGCACTGTTAAAGGTTATAAATAGAAATCCCTTTTGTTTTGATCACGTACGCGTGCGTCGCACAGATATGCTAACGATGCGCGCGCTCGGGTCCGTATACAGGGTGTAAAAAGAGCAGTCACTATAACTTCGTGGGGTAATAACCAGGCAAGAGATATATCCATTGGTACTAGTCATTTGCTTTTAATCCACTGTTTCAAAAATTTTAAAAATTTCAATAGGCAATGTACAACGTGCACGACACAGCGATCAGCTGATTACGCTGAGAGGTCAATAGCACGCGTAAGACGTTCATTACGTACTAGAGCAAAAATTATAAAATTTAAGAATTTAATGCAGAACGTTGTTCCAAACAGTTCAGCCTTGCGACTAAAATAGTAATTTGCGAAAAAAAAAATTTTTTTTTCAAAAAATTAATAATGAAAAAAATTCATTTCTAGAATCAGTCAAGGTCCTATAAGCCTATCCCAAAGTTATAGTGACTGCTCTTTTTACACTCTGTATAACTATATATTAGCCGTCTGATTTTAAATAACGGATTTGACCCAAATTCTTCTTTTCCGTATAACTCATTACCTTTTAACACCTTCTAACGCCTTCCATCTCATTCCAGCTGCTCAGTGGACCCGTACCTGTTCGACAACTTCATGACGGTGGACGGGCGCAACCTCACCGCCAAGTTCCGCGCCTTCAAGTTCCCCGACACCACCTACGTCCAGTTCAAGGGCACCGTCACCGTCTGCCTCGACAAGTGCCAGGGGGTAAGCAATTTAAGGGTAATAATGGGTATTTAAGCCACTTAGTCGACTATCAGAAGCAGAAACACTTTCAGACACCAGACGTAAAGTCTATCATCAGGTTTAGAGAATATAGCGCTAATATAAAAGGATTAACAAAGATCTAAGCTCAATAACAACTCAATAACAACTCAAACACTTGTGTTTGAGTTGTTATTTCAATATCGACCTAACCTTAGTATCTTGCTCTTGAGTCTATCTTCAGTGGATCTACTTTTGTGGTAGGTAAGTGATAGGAGATAATATACGATTTGACTGTTCTCTCATCTTAAACGCGATGCTAGAGCCAAATTGGTATGATTTTATTAATTTTATTAATGTGTGTGGATTTTATGGAAGTAAATGGAAGATATCGAGTAAAATTTAAAAAATACTGTTTCGGTCGGTGCGATCTTTCACTTGCTCACGCGCAATTATATTATGTGCGTTAGAGTTGCAAGTAAATGGACTTCTAAAAGTGCCTTTTCTCGGCTTTAAACAATCAAATACAATTTTGTCTACTATACTTTTGTATAGTGGCCTTAATAGTAACTAGTAATAATATGTGGATTGAAAGCAGGAACAGAGTATCATATGGGCGTTATCATAATGTTCATACTTTATGAATACGTTGTCAATTGTCCCTGCTAACTCCACATGTTACGTGATAGGTATTCAGTAATTAGAATGTACTAATGAAGTCAATTCTTCCAGGTGCAATGTACAAACGGTGCGACCGCGTACGGGCGGCGGCGCCGCGCGGTGGCCTCCGGCGCCGACGCCAACAATCTGTACGAGGTGTCGCTCACCACCATCATCAAGGTGGACTGGGCCGATGGGGAGAAGAGGGAAGCCGGTATGTTATAATATTGCCTAAAAAGGGCTTATTAATTGTGGCTCGAGTAGACATGTACGCCGGATCTAGTGGTTTTTTCCCTCTATGAATATGCTGACAATTCCTTCTACCAGCTCGGCAAACGCCCGTGTATTATTTCTATTACGCGAACGGGACTACTTGATAGTACGCTTACCTATGCACGGAAGATCTCGTGGTGTCGCTATAGTAAGATTTTTATGGCTTTTGGCCGCAGTGTCTGCTGACGATGATTATTTTCTTACCGCCGTCGGCAACTTTTGCTCGCTCCCCATGTCTACTCTATAGCTGTGAAGTAAAACTTATGATTTTGAAACATAAGAGTTCTGCTCCTATTTCGTAAGGGGACATACTATAGCCTAACAAAATGTATGGGATTCGACATAAGCTACGCTAAATGATCGCGATTTGGTATGTCATTTAGCGTACCTTATGTCAAATCCCATACATTTTGTTATCGAACTTTGTAAGCGTTAATTAGCGATGGCATCTTGAATCAGCCCCCAGAAGATCTCTGAGTGAGACTAGTTTAGCGTATTGGCGTAGTTTGTCCCTTTGGCGGGATTCGAACTCGCAACCTCCTGTTTAAGAACCGATACGCTCAACCTCTAAGCCACGTAGTCGATACAATATTACGATGAATAAATATATAATCAACCCAATATCATTTACAGAGGAAGTGCTGGAGATGTTCAAGAACCTGAAGGTAGCTAACCAAATGCTGGGAGACACGGACGGCACGCCCGCCACCGTCGCCGAGCAGACCCGTGAGAACACGCTAGTTGTAGCCGAAGAAGTCGTCAACTCCGCACACACACTGGGCATCAGCTGCGCGCTCCTGCTCGTCAGTTTACTTCTCACGAACAAATAAACGAAGATATAGACTAGAGACTAACATGGCTTCTAAGTGCTGAGTGTGAAAAGTTTTGGATATATCACAGAGTGGCCTGAAAGAGTTTGATTTGGAAGACCTTAGATATAGTGAGAAATACCTATTGGTAAATAAGCGGACCCTAACGGCCGGAGTCATTTAATGAACTTAGTAGAGATTTTAACAGTAAATATATGAACTCTATGTCAAAATATCACTTAAGTAAGCATTGAATGTCTCAGATTGCGGTCTTATGGCTGTTGTAGCAACTGTTGTAGATTCTAAAAGAAAAAACTTTAATCCAGAACGATCTGTAGCGGTACTACTAGCGCCACAATCCTGCATCGCGCTATCGAAGTTTTCTAAGTCCGGCGCTATATATACGACATCTGAAAACTAATACAGTGGGCTTCGGCCTGACCGAGCATACCATCTCGCTCGGTCGAGATCTCCCTTTGGGGCTTCCACTACTCACTAGTATTCCCACATTGGTGACCCTCGACAGAACACGCCTCCTTCATCATCATCACTCCCCGCCCCTCCGCACCACGCCAGCCAGCTTCAGCCTCTTCGGGTACTTCGTCCACTAGCCGCAACGCAGCGCGGCCTGGTCGAACCCTCATCGGCTTCAACGGGCACTCTCACTACACGACCGGTCAGCAAGCAGAGCACATCTCTCCTGGTTCAGCACGTAGCATCGGCCCGCATGGCAGCACTCCGACTCACTGGAGCCCGTGCAGCAGCAGCACAGTTCCGACTCACTGGGACTCACTGGCACTGGTGATCAAGCACAAGACGACTCAAGTTTCGACCTCCGGTCTTCGGGGGGGAGTGATGTAGCGGTACTACTAGCGCCACAATCCTGCATCGCGCTATCGAAGTTTTCTAAGTCCGGCGCTATATATACGACATCTGAAAACTAATACAGTGGGCTTCGGCCTGACCGAGCATACCATCTCGCTCGGTCGGAGATCTCCCTTTGGGGCTTCCACTACTCACTAGTATTCCCACAGATCTCTTATGTGATGGTTGATTTCTTTGTAACTGAATCATAATATTTATATAGGTCTTTTCACTTGGTTGTGTTGTCAATAGACTCATTAGTTTATGTAATACGTAGCTCCAAAACGTTTGAATTTTAACATTACTTTGCTATCTAGCTTTAGTCTAATATGCTAACGCATTTAGTCCCAATTTTACCAACGCCGTTTGTTTAAATATCAATCAAATCAAATCAATCAAATATACTTTATTGTGTACAAAATCTTTACAGAGTAACATATAAATATACTAAGAAAAACATAAAATCAGACATGCACACAAGGGCGGCCTTATTACTTTAAAGCAATTTCTTCCAGGCAACCCTTTGGTTTTTGACATAGGAAAGAATCATAGACTGAAAGATAGGTTGTGTGTAAAAGTATATAATATAATTAATATAATATAATATATCATGCTTTTTCTTTCATTAATACGAAAAATATGAAGACATAACATGATATCATTAGTAAACTCTAACAGCTGTTGGTAAAATTGGCACTTTAGCTCACTAGTCTTAATAATACGGCTTACCTTGTGGGATTGATCAACTGTACCATTTCATTTTTTTTTTACTCGCGGGGAGGGCTAGGTATCAAAATATTAAATTTTTTTGAACGTTCTACAAAATTTTTGTAAAATATTCAAAAAACGCAGGGATGGTTTAATTTATATTGGGATTTTATTTACGTTTATCTACCAGTGCTTTCATAAAACTGCCATTAAGTCACAATTACCTTAATTTTCATCTGAATTTAAAACTCACCTAGCTTTTAAGTTAATTAGGAGATGTCCGTACTGCCTCTTAATATAAGTAACGAACCGCTAACAATAATTGCATGTAGACTGCTCTATATTCTCGCACAAAAACATTTTGCGTATGTTAGTAATATGCGATTGTAAAAGTTTTGCGAAAAAAAACCTTGATAGTTTACGTTTATGTAAAACTGTGGTGACATGAAATTAAAATACTATTAAATTATATAAGTTTAAATCGCATTTCATTTCTCGTAATTCTAAAATTAAAATTCTGGCTCTGCAGATATGCGTTATAAGCCCTTGTAATTTGTAATCAAGCCGCATTTAAGCCGATTGTTTATTTGGTCCCCAATCCCGATGTGCTTTTTGTGTGACAATATAGAGATTGTTCTAATGTACTCGACTGGTTACCATGTTTTTCCCTCCTTTTGATTGAGTGAAAATGCTATTGCGTAGTATATTTTGGTGATCGACTGATATTCAGATTGTGTATGATAATTATTGTAAAAGTATTAACGAAATAAAGACTAAAATTATCCAACAGTGTTTCCATTATTTTGTGTTCTATTTTATTACTTATGATAAATATTAAGTACTTACAACAATAAATAAACAAATATTTTTTTAATCGAGTAAAATTTGGAATGATTTTAAGGCGGTACGTAGATTTTTTTTATTTAATGGTATGTATTGACTATTTAGAAAACCCCTTCAAAAACAGTACTTATACCTAAATATATTGCCTAGTTAATGTGCTAAATGTTTGTTTGATAATAATGTTCTTCACTTGATTAATAGATTCTTTAAAACTGCCCAAAATAAAATTCATAGGCGAACAATAAGAAAGTTATATTTTTACAAGATAGGTAACTTTTACATACGAAATTTGTCTCTTAAAGTATCTACTTAATTTACTTTGCTTATTTATAAATCCTATAGGATAAATATTGAGATAATTTTTGTTACAAACTATACAATATGATACAACAGACAAAAAACAACAATAAGCTCAGAAAAGAGCTGTATGTAAGTATACCTACTTCATAGGTAAGACAATAAAAAATATTTATTTATATATTGTACTTAGTTACAATTAATATTTTTTTCGGAATAGGTGTCCTGTGAACCTCCTCCTTTTTAGTTAAGTCGGTGAAAAGTCATAAACAATCTAGAAATATGATAGAAATAATTTAAATTCACAATAAGGAAAAAAAAATTGGTACGTGGCGTAACAATCTACTAAAACGAATGTAATACAAATATAAGGCGGTAGCAGCTTGTTACTAAAGAAATAGTTGGGTGATAGAAAGATGACGTCTGTGGTCAGTCACTTAGTGTCATCGTGGCTCCATAGCGGTCCTAATAAAAAATATATATATTTTTTTTATAGAAAACTACCCGAAATTGAAAAATTCCGAAATTTGCCTTTTCCACCGCTTATTGCCCACCTAATCTTGTCTATGGCAAAATTACACAAATGTCAGTGCTAAAAACAAAACAAAAAAATTGAAAGCAAAGTAATCGCGAGTTTTCTAATTCATCATCATCAGTTCACTTGCTGTCTAATAATTCGGGGGTTACTTAACATTTATAATTGTGACTACCTAAATAACTGACCTGACTTAACCTGAATAATTTGTTCAAGATTTATGTAGGTATCAACAGTTTTAAATAATGTGATGTTTAACACTAGACAACATTCCTGCTCCTGAAGTACCAGTACCTCCTACTCGCAGCTCGAAATTCGGCGCAACTGAGCATTACCAACTAATAATCCTATTTGCAACCTTAATTGCACTTGCTCGTAGGGCGACAACTTCTTCACTATTTTTGCCATTGAACCGAAGAAGAGATCATTTTCATCCAATTCATTTTGAGTTGTCGCACTATCAATAGTGTTGAGACGTTCTTGACTGTGTGTTTGTTTGCGTTTCCTATCGCCGTTATTATCTTCGTGATCATTATTATCACACATATTATATTCTATTTTCAAAGTGCTCGATTGTGTTTCCTCGGTGTTATTTGTATTTTCTACTTTTATAGTTCTATCAACGGGGGTCTGTCTAACATCGGTGTTGTCATGAGCGCTTTCCATTGTCACATAATCTCCTGAGTTTTCATCTACAACATTACTACTACTGACTCTTTGCGACGAAGTAGGATAGCTGTCCAAGAACGACAAAAGATCAGCTCTTTTCTTTGCTGTCTCTCCGCTTGCACCGGTACCTGGTTTTGCTCTTCGTCGAATATAATAGTCTCGTATGTAACACCATCTCTTAGAACAATCGGTATCTGTAACAAAATATTTTATTTGTAACTAGATATAGTAGATATTAATTAGAGTCATGAACTTAAAAAGTCCTTCAGTTTATTATATTTTGATTGTGAGTAACAATTTTACTATGTATTAATTACTGCATTCGTTACTTTATTCAAACACTAGATTCTTATAAAAAAAAATATTCATGTTTTTGTGAAACGGAACGTCAAAACTCTCCTATTTGAAAATGCACTGTAAATAGAACTCTGTACTATTAAAATAGAGTTGAAAATGCACTCAAACCCAAGTTGTCAAATCTGACATTTGACACTTGATAATTCGATTTGTCATGTGATGGGTTCACAGATTAAGAATTAGTTACTACGTAACAGATGCGACAGCTATATTTTACCGAGTTTCCAGTTGTTACGTTTTGGCAGCACTGTAGCATCTGTCATTTTGACCGCACACCACAGACCATAGCACATCACAGACTACAAACACACATTGTATAAGTGGTTGAATAATCGAGTCCAGCTATCGATACTTTAGTGAGGTATCGATTTTTTTTGTAGGTAGGTTTTTGTAGTTCAGGTAATTTATTTTTATAATAAGTAATACAAAATAAAAACAGGTTACATTTAACATTTATTTATTGATTTTTTTTCTGAATTTCTAATAAGCCCCGATTGATATAGCAAGAACATTAATATTTAACAGAATATTTTTTTAATAATATTTTAATAATTATCCTAATAAAACTCTCTAATGTCGTAATCCAACCATCTAGTGATGGTAACACACAAGTCCAGGTTTTCCTGTTTCTAAGGCCACTTGCCTTACTTGAAGTGTGCTCATATTTCAATTGTTTTCATTTCTTTGATGACACAAAAGTTGATCAGTCACTTCTGTAAATAAATAACACAATATTTAAGATAAAAAAAACAATACATAAGTTGGCCGGTCACTTAGTCCGGCCATCAACAACAACAAAACAAGGAGGGTTTCTAGTAAAAACTATAGTTAATTAGCAAAAATAGATTAACTAGTTTTGTCCTTCAGCACTATAAGTTGATTACCCTAAATAAAACTGCAATAATATTCTGCTATCAAATATGCTTAAACTGCCATAACACTTGTTTAACATTTATGAAAATACCATCTTTTCAAAAAATATGTTAAACAAGTGTTACATAAATTTTTTGTTGTTTCAATGAAGTTATTGATACCCACAACCTCCAATTCCTGAGCCAAGTTCCAAACCACTAAACCTTGGTATTTCACAAAAATAAAACAATTTCAGTATCTTTTGATATGTTAAAATATCATATAGAATGAGTGTCAAAATGCCATAGTACTTAATACATACCCGCTCTTCCAATGACCAACATTTCATCAGAAGCATTTACATCCTCATTGGAGTTCTCTTTGTAATAATTGTTATCACTAAGGCCTAGGGGTATATCTGTCTGAAACAAATGAGTACAGTTAAGATTAATATTGATATACAAAAGCAAAAAACATTGGCAAACTTAATGAGTCAAAGATTAAGTATAATTATATTATATTGTTCATACTTTATATTACACTAGCTCTAACTATAACGTGTTAAAAGTAAAACTCACCTGTGAACTAATAGTTGCGTTGCAACCGCCGACACAAGACTTAAATAGTCCCTTAAAACGAAAAATAAACAATATTTACACTAAATTAATTAACATACTATAAAAGATTGATATAATGTATCAATAATCTGCGGAGTAATTGAATATTTTGGATCAAATCAAGCAAGAAACGAGGATAAACAAAACACTAACAAACTACACGCGGCCATATTTGAGTTTTGACAACAAAATTACTCTAATCTATGTTTGACAACATAGATCATATTTTGACACTACAAACAGGAAACAGGAACTTTACGTGTGTGACGTCACAAAACGACGCCATTTTGCTTTCGACCGCAGCGCCAAAACGTAACAAATGGAACTACACTGTCAGCCCCCTGGATGGGTTATTACGGGCTACGGCTAAACTAACTTAAAAATACACTTTTTTATGTAGTTATTTAAACATATTTAGGTACAAGAATATGAGATAAGAAGTAGACATAGAATTAAAAAGTTAATGTAAAATGTATTCTTACTAACCAGTTTTATTTAGAATCTCTCCAATTTCACACCACCAATTCTGTTTCAGTTGCGTTTTTCTGTACTCCTTACATTTTACATTGTAAATAGCTTCGTGGTTTCGTACGAAATCTATTAAAATCTCGTCGTCCTCGCTCCTCCAGTTGATATTGGAACTCATTTTGCACAAAAGTACACAAACGCGTATATTAACACCGCAACACCGTCAAGACGGCCGTCACGTAATGGCGGCGCCGCTATCTGACGTGACGGTGTCAACTACGCCGCTCTAGGAAACTCCATTTTGTTTACATAGACAACGCTCTATTGACGTCGTTCACCGCTGCGCGCCGTCTTACCGCTATACCAGGAAGCCAGCAAGCTCTGTTTTCCTAGAAATGCGTTGCTGTCATATAGGTCTTATTACATCGTTGAATTAATATTTTTCTATGCAAACAAGATAACATGAGCGCGGCTCTATAGAAAAAAAACGATGAAACCTTAATAGGTTCACTCTGTCCTCCCTTGCTAACTACGGTATTTTTAATGATTAGTAATAATAATAATATCATGGACCAATTATATATGGACCAATTATACATCTAATTGGTCTATGATAATATGTATGTTCACGTTTGTTTGGTTTAATAGTTGTGATATACACGACGTTAATAAGGGCTTCTCTTAGAACATTTGATCAACAATAAACTAGATATCGTGTACACTGTACATGTATCGTGCACAAGAAATCCGTCGGCGAATATCAGCCTACCCAATTTATGTTACTGTTTCTTCGGCGGAAGCAGTCGCTGGTTGCTGGAGGTTTCACGTTTGTAACGTGCAACCTCCAGCAACCAGCGACGATAACGCTATTCTAGGAAACCTGGATTGGTTCTGGCCGGACTGGACACTATCTTCACATTGCTATATTCTGCTAAATATAGTGTTTAATCGTTACAGAATACGTTTGGGTGTGGTTAACTAAATAAAAGCCAACGGAAACTTCAGTCTTTTAATAGAACCATTAACTGATGAATCTAACTGTATCACTAGATCTAGAAATTAACAATCAAATAATTCAAATTACTACCAAATATACAATATTTATTAGATGAAACTTATGCGTATAAGTTTAAACTATATTTTACTTGTGGACAATTGTTGTGGACTGAAAAAGTAGTAAAATATAACTAGAAATATTTGTCAAATGCCATCAAATACGAGCTCTGATTAGTTCAGACAATGTTGTGAGAACATTGCTGGACAAGCATAAGTCCCAGGCGCTATAGAATATTTCTATACTTTTTGTGACCAATATTTTGTAGGTAGGTGAAACATAGAACATATCGATAGTGAAACGCACACGTCATTCACAAAATCAGTCAAATTTACCTGTACGATTGGTTAATTATTATTTGCGGTAAAATCGATGAATACTACAAAAAGTATGCAGCGCTTGCCACTACTGTTTATGGCAGTTTAATCTTTACGTGTATAGAGAGCTTTAATCGTCCGATTCAATCGTCTATATGCTTTTTCAAACGTTTGGTTAGATGGCATATAAAAAAATATTTCTAGTGTTCGGAATTTTTTAGCTCTAGAATGACCCAGAGGTGGAAAGAGGTATATAATCTGTTTTGGAATGTCAACTTAATCGTCTCATTGCACTATTATTTACAATTATTAATAATAACGCAATAATACTTTAGTGGGTACATAGTGTTGTTCTTAATTATTTTAACAGTACTAAAATAATAGAAACAATTTTTATAGCTAGTAACATTTTTGTAGTTTAAAATAGAAATTTCGATCTTTAGTAGAGTATTATTAAAATCACAAATACTATAAACTCCTAATTTACTTAAAATAGTCAAAAACAATTCCTCGATTTAGGACATCATCATGAACATCTAACTTGTCAAAAATACAATTTTTGAGACA
The DNA here is from genome assembly GCA_905187575.2 of Celastrina argiolus. Taxonomy (NCBI): domain Eukaryota; kingdom Metazoa; phylum Arthropoda; class Insecta; order Lepidoptera; family Lycaenidae; genus Celastrina; species Celastrina argiolus. Next base: position 2,208,977 of record LR994579.1, on the reverse strand, counting down.
AAAAAACTAATTTTAGTGCTTAGTTTTTCACCAAAACGATCTCAAAATCAAAATCTAAATCCGTACATGTGCGTTTACTCCTATAGTTATTAGTCAATACTAATTATTTACAATATTTATTGCTTTTATTTGCAAATACAAAAGGCAAGATAAATGCAATTAACAATAAAAAATGCTTAACAATATCCAATAATAATAATCGATAAAATATTATTAATAATCACAATTAGACAATAATTAAAATAAGTTTACAGTTTAAATAAAGTTTTAATTAAAATGTACAGTAGTTTAGTACTTAAAGAACAATCAGTGCTAAAGAACACGAAATAGGTAACGAAAAACAAGAGAGTCTGCCAAAATTTTTGCTAAAAACTGAAGTTAGCTGCATGTACCTATATTGCCGAAAAAGCCGTGAAGTTGGCTGCATTTATACTATCAGAAACTGTTAATAAATTGAAGTTAGCAGTATGTATTACCGGAAACTCAATTAGTACTAGCTACGTAAGGTCAAAATGTCAACCAATTTACCGAGCAATTATTAGTTTCAAACTAATCTTAAGTTATAATATTAACTTTAGTTCGTTCGATAGGTAGCAATCAAATATAGAATAGAATAGATTTTGGATGGAATATACTATTTTGGGAGTTGTTCACGATCCTCAACTTTTTTGCAGCTAACTAAAGTCATACAATGTACTTCCTATCGTTCAATAGGCATGATGCTCCTGATAGATCAGTTAGAACTGACCGTGTGTGGGTTGATTGGCTTGATAGCGGTGTAGGTATATGGACGAACTTCAGATTGGATAAGCCTACAGCGTCATGCCGATTGAACGATTTACAGTAGATATTGTGTACACACATTAGTATACCTTTTTTCATACAATTATAAGAAAGTTACATTGTGATAATTATCTAAATAATATATTTAGCGTAGACTAAAACTTATAGCGGACTATACCTATAGAAATATTTACAAAAGTGACGGAATTTAATCACTAATACGTACTAGTAGAGACCTTATTATTATAGTCGTTTGGTCAGAGAGTTGGCACATAGGTTATTGGCATACGAGTGTATTTGAAATAATATTATATGTTTGAAGCATAAAAAAATATTCGTCTTTTATATTTCTGTATGAATTTGAAGCATATTACAAATAACTCAACTTGGCTAAAATGACATCGTTACGTACAATAACGTAATCTTCGAAATTTAAAAAAGAAGGGATTGATCGTTATTTAAGTGAAAGCGAGCGATATGCAATAATAATATAATATTTTTTTTCAATTTGATCACTAGGTACTTCACTGTAAGTAGTTTCTAGACAGGCATTCTGGCTACGAGTAAAAATCCCGCTATTTTAAAAATATGGAGACTCGATACAAGGAGTGACATATCTCTAGGGCAAAATTAAAAAGTGTCTGATGAAAGTACTTAAATTATAGTTTTAAAACTGGCCACAATGGCGGTACAGTCGCCCATATGTATGGTATGAAGTTAGCAATAAGTACTGGAGTAAAATTAAGAGTGATAGATATAATTTACGTTATTTAAAACATGTGGTATAAAATTTATCGCATTTCTAGCATGCATTTTGCATTTTGACGGACACTTTTTCATGTACACAGATGACATTCCTTAACTCTAGTATCAATGCGCAAAACCTTTGAAGTGTGGTAAATTTTTCTGTAAATGTAAGTACATACATGTAAAATATTGTCAGCCAACTGCTAACCCTGTCAGTATTTATTGTTGCTTTTAGTTTCTTCCTTTATTTATGCTCTACTTTTACCATAATGTCCTATTTATAGTTAATATAGTTTAGAATATAAGTGTTCGGCACTATTCCTGGCAATTTTAGGATCATGGCCTTAAGCCAAGTTGCCATCGATTACGATGCCAAAGTTCGATAACAAAAATCGCTGTGTAAAATAAGCACCGCTGAATAATATAGCGATGCATGATGCACTTATTATAATGTTACTCAGTCTTTTGTTTACGAACTTCCTGTTCATAATTAACGATGGCAACATAGATAAAGGCTCAGGGGGCCTACTCAAGATGCCATCGCTAATTATCGCTTACAAAGTTCGATAACAAAATGTATGGGATTTGACATAAGGTACGCTAAATGATCGCGATTTGGTATGTCATTTAGCGTACCATATGTCAAATCCCATACATTTTGTTATCGAACTTTGTAAGCGATAATTAGCGATGGCATCTTGAGTAGGCCCCCAGATTCGTTTTTGGCACTTTAGAATAATTCAGTTGTATCAGCATTTCCCTTTCTTCCTTTGCCTCTCTGTGGCAGAAAAAGATAGATAAATCTTCTTTCCTTTCTTTCTAGCCGTTTCTCTAACTTCTTAAAGTTTTACATCTTTTAGTGTCTAGAACTAGATTTGTCTATGTCTAGAACTACAGTCATAAAAGTTGTAAGTATAGTTAAAACTATTAACATACATTAGAAGTAATGAACACTACATTCTTCGAATACAATAAGTTACATTAAACTTCACTTAGGTAACATAATAAAATGCGAGGTCGGTGATTCGCAAAGGCGTTTCCTTATTTTTCAAAAGCTTTATTTTTATTTTTGTCTTTTAGTATGTTTCGCTATGAGATGAAATAAAAAAGTTTGTATAATCACGATCTTCAGTGTAAATCACCTATTTAATACTCTGCCTAAATATTGTAAGTTTATTTCACACACTTATCAAAAGTAGAAAATGAATTCCATTTCTTTGTAGTTTGTAAACTAGAAATTTTCGAATTATTTAAGGCATGTTTGCAATGTATTCTAATTTGTAAAATAACAGTAGGTATGTCCGCGTTAGGTACACCTTTGTTTTTCTTAATATAAACCCCCTTTGTTCCTGCTACCTAGTGCTAGGTAACAGGTATTCCACTAATCAGTGACATGTCTCTCGGAGCCACTCTGCCAGCCGGAGTCCATAGTATTCGTATCACTATAGCAGTGATGATGACCCTTTATCACTTCCCTCGGCCCCTCGTATTGGGAATCCGGGCCCAGGCACTTAGCTTCAGGCCGGCCGTCCTCGTCAGACAACAGTGATTCTTCTGTGTTAGGAGATATGGGCGATAATGGCGGCGGCGGCACGAAGAACTCGGGCTTTCCGGAATCAGAACTCGATTGTCGGGGATGCTCCTTAGGTAAATTCTTCGGACTGGACTTGGGAATGCGTAGTGGACTACGCAATTTCGGACTACCCTCAACTCTTATACTCGAGTTGAGATCTGACATACGCCTATCTTCGAAACGATCGGAACGATCATGTCTTGATTCATTTAAACGTTCACGATCAATTCTAGAATCGTTCAAACGATCACGTTCGTTTCTAGAATCGTTCAAACGATCACGTTCGTTTCTAGAATCGTTCAAACGTTCACGATCATTTCTACAATCGTTTATACGTTCACGTTCGTTTCTAGAATCGTTCAGACGTTCTCGGTCGATTCTAGAATCGTTTAGACGATCCCGTTCGATTCTTGAATCATTCAAACGCTCTCTTTCTATTCTGGAATCGTTCAAACGATCTCTTTCGATTCTGGAATCGTTCAAACGATCTCTCTCGAGTCTGGAATCATTGTGCATATCGCGTTCTCTTCGAGAATCGTTAAGTCTATCGCGCTCAATTCTAGAATCGCTAAGACGTTCTATTCTGGAATCGTTCAATCCTCTATCGCTCATTCGTTCTATCCGCGAATCATTCAAGCGGTCTCGCGAATCATTCATACGCTCTACTAGAGATTCATTGAGCCGTTCTCTGTCGTTCATTCTTTCTATTCTGGACTCATTAATACGATCGCGTGATTCATTCAAACGATCTATTCTTGGGTCGTTCAACCGATCCCTCGAACCATTCAAACGGTCCCTGGACTCGTTCATTATTTGGCTGATTCTAGACTCGTTCAGTCGCTCTCGCATTGAGCAGTTTAATTGTTCTATCTGTTGTTCGGTCAACCTTATGGAACTGTTGATGTCTTGGCGCATTTTCTCGTCAGTTTTCACGTGTTTATCCGTCTGTCTGGGCCTCCTTTTAGAGCTGACCTGCGGCTGCGGTCTCTGCTGTCTGGTCAGTGTGAAGGATCCGGTATCTGACTCAGACGTAGATTCCGGATGATTCTCTATGGTACCAACTAGTGCTGATACGTTCGGATTCATGCAGCAGTCAGCCTGGAAAAATAAATACTAAAGTTACATTTGGTCTCTTCTCTCTGGACTAGTTCCCGAACCGGTGATAGCATCATCATATTATAAGCACGTTGAAAATTTATTTTTATAAAATACATATGAATCAAATTATTTTAACTCTATCTGAATCAAATATTTTTATTTCAATTTAACTGACCCAGACTAGAATACAAATGAGCCTGAGTAATGTAATTTCCGCATATAGCCATCGTCCGTGAACTACCAATTAGCTACTAGACGACCTGTCTGGTCGTTGTCTCGTCGATGGCTTTTCTCCCATAACCTTAACCATTAGGTAGATTAACACTCACGTTGCAACAGCTGGACACGTCAGCGAAGTACACCTCGGACTCGGCGTTGTGGTTGCGATGACACTCTTGCATCGAGGACCTGGCACGAAAAAAAAATTCAGAACTTCAGTCAGAGATTCAGATGAAGATCCATGATTTCTATGTACAAACAGAAAAAAAGGCACGCTTTTTGGCATTTGCTGAGAAAAACATTGTAATGTACAGTGATAATTTAAAATTTCATACCCCTTAGTTAGCATTACATTGCAAAGGGATACAAAGTTTTTGTCTCTAGTATTATGCCTATCGATAGTAATATATTTTTATAGCCTGATATTAAGAGCAAGTGTTACCTGATAGGAGAATGTTTGTCGTTCTGGAATCCCAAGTTCTCTTTGCCTTGCTTCGGACAACACTCGCTACTTTGATCTGAAACTAAATAAAAACATTAAATGCGTTGATTTAAACAAAACCGAAGCATCAGATATGCCATTAGTTGCGAGTATATCAGGGAGTAAATATTTAAAGCTTAGTATTTTAGCTATATTTTTGTCCGCGTGAAATAAGACCCTCGATTTTGAAACATTCCTCATAGGTATACTACTCCTACTGGTCTTAGCGTGATAAATATATATAGGTTGCCTTCCCCAAAAAATTGGCTATCTAACCCTAAAATAACTTTTCATATCGTTCCATCGTTATAGTTCCTGAAAGTAGCGCGTGAAATCAAACAAACTCTTCACCTTTTAATATTACTAGCTTTTAGTCGCGGCAGGCACTGAAATTATGTTTGTGGCAAAGTTGTGTTATAAATATGTAATGAAGTCCTACTGGTCGATCTATGGACACTTTTTAAATCGAATCCAATCAATCGAACCTCGGGAAAATTAAATTTTCCGTAGTGCTGCTCTTTTATTTAGTAGGACAAAAAAAAATACCGTAGTCATCGATAGGATCACAGGGAACTTTTATTGTCGATAACGATATAATTTATATTTCCTTGCGCTTACCTTTGCTAACAGACTTCTGATGTACGCACTCTAAGGTGACATCCCTACTGTCTCGCTGCGAGGCGCGTGCGCAGCCGCGGTATGGCACTAGGTGACCGCGCAATGTGCTGAAGCGCTCCTGAGCTAGATGTGCCTCGTCAGGGTACATCTGAAGATGACCTATCTCGGAATTCAGTCTCGCCATCTCCGGACTCATCATTGCCAATTCCGGATTCAATCTTGCCAGCTCCGGATTCATACGCGCCAGTTGTTCCGGATTCATCCGCGCTAGTTCCGTATTTATCCTCGTCAACTCAGGATTTAAACGAGCTAATTCCGGATTCAATCTCGCCAGCTCCGGATTCAAACGTGCCAACTCCGGATTCAACCTCGCTAACTCCGGATTCAACCTTGCCAACTCCGGATTCAACCGTACCATCTCGGGATTCAACCGTGCCATCTCGGGATTTAGTCCCACTTCTCCATGTTCCACGTTCTGTGGGTTGGGGTGGTAGGAGTTTCTGCAGGCGTGGGGCTGCACGTGGGATTGGGCGTGAGACTGGCCGTGAGGTTGGTGGTCGTGGGTACGGTGCACATCGATGTGGTGGTGGTGGAGGAGTGTGGCGGCTGCGGGGTCCTGGTGAAGGTGGTGACTGAAACAAATAGCATGAACGTTTGAATATAGAATAGTATGCTGTATTGATGTATCACGTTAAACATAGTACTAAAGAGAAAGAAATAATTCATGCCTTTAAAATTTCTGATTGTTTTAGTGATATCCTTTTAAATATGATTTGTATGCCATGGAATATATATGTATTTGATTTGAATAATACGAGGAATCTACTTACCGACTCCCATTTCTTCCTTGGGGGCTATAAGGCGGCGGCGGTCCCCAAACTCCGGTTTGTGCGTCGAAACTCCCGCTTGCCTCACCAAAGCCCTCCTGATAGCCAGCCTGGCTGAACTGAGAGGAACTCGCGAAACTGGCACTCTGAGGGAACTGGCCTTGGAAGTTTCCAGAACTCTGCAGATTGGGGGGGAAGTTGGAATTCGGGAAGTTGGCCGTTTGGAAGTTAGCTGTGGTTTGGAAGTTCGGGTTTTGGCGCGGGAACTGAAAGTTGGCTGGGTAGGTGCGCTCGTCGTAGGGTTGCGTTGGGTTCGGGTTGTCGGTCTCGCAGAAACCGTACGCGCTGTCGCCAGATTGCGGCACCCCGTTCATCCGGCATCGGGAACTGAAACAATAGACAAGATTCTAGAAATTTCTTTTGGAAGTCACGGTCAATATTATTTTTGTTTATAAATAATTTAAATATGTCTTGTTAATGCACTTGACGGCTATTTATTTAGTGAATGCACTTGACAGCTAGTTAATTGTATAAATATAATCAAATCTACCGTCCTTATGCCGTCCTACGCACTTTCTTTGAGGTTACTTTCGAGTAAATCGCGATCAAAGTTTTTTTCTATATTTTGTTGTCTCTATAAAACTGATAGGAATATTCCAAATATTTCTGTCTTATTTTGACTTTTGTCCCTTTTAATGAGAACTTTGCATGCGCGATATTACAAGCACATATTTAGTTAATTTATGATATTTGTGTAATGACGACCTCCGTAGCGCAGTGGTTGAGCGCGTTGATGCTCGAACGAGAGGTCGCGGGTTCGAATCCCGCCGAGGGAACAAAAAGTTTTCAATGTTCCTGGGTCATGGATGTGTATTAAATTTGTGTATAATATAATAAAAATCTTAAATATGTGTATAGTATAAAAAGTATTAAATATATTTCCGTTGTCTGGTACCTGTAACACAAGTTCTTCGGATACTTACCACGGGGCCAGATTGACGTGGTGTGAAGCGTCCATAGATTATTATTATTATTATTATTATTATTATTATTTTTCCGATGGTTATTACTAGTTATTAGTTTAAAATGTATCACAGCGATAAAAATTGAGTGATTGATCCTGGTAGATCTCGTTGCGGTGATTTCGAATATAATATAAACTCATTTACTCCAAAAAGGGCGGCAAGAAATGTGTTCTTAAATACAGCAAAATATATATTTAATAATCACTCAGATGCTAACTCACTTCTGACTATTTCCCCTGGGCCACGGAAACCAGCTCCAAGGTGAGGTTTTTCTGCCCGTTCCCGGGTTCGGCGAGTACAGGTTTCCTATTCGACCTGCAAGAATAAAATATGCGATCAGCAGTGCAATTCTCTAAGCGGTCGCTTATTAACGGTTGTGGCTGTGCTCGTCGCTGTGATCACGAATGTCACCGCCGTCACATGGCCTGCGATAGTTGTCAATAGCGTAAAAACTAATCTTGGGGAATACTCATCCGGCGATCATCGCTATTACAGCCGTTGTAATCTTGGCTGTCACGATCTTTGCGCTTAGAATATTGCAATGCTAAAGCTTGTACCCAATATTACGTCCTAGTTTAGTCCAGGCTGGCGAACAGTTACCGCTATAATAAAAATAAATATTAATATTACAGCTCTCTAATTTTTTGCCTTTTTCTTGGAAACCTTCGTCGGGTCTTAGTTCCACTTTGCCATTTTTTTTAACTACAGATTTACCTGGAGCCCAGAAACGATGCTGCAAGCTGAAGTCCCACGCGGGCTGCGCCGGGTGACACTGAGCGCAGCAGCTGCAGTTCGCCTGGAATTTATATTGCAAATATTATAATCACATAATTTTGTTAAAATAACTTCTTTGATAAAGTTGTTCGGATACCTCAAAACGGTTCAGCTGCTTTTACACGTCATTTTTTAAACAGATTTATTTGTAATCAATTCCACATATTTATATTTTAGTCAATTGATTAGAAAGTTTAAGTATAGGTTTATTATCTACTTTGTGGTATAGATATACTTATATAATATATATTGGGCAAAAAAGACAGTTACTTACGCTTTTTCTACATGTAAGTAACTGTTATTTTTCATCATACCTAAACTACTGAATTACTAATTAGACTACGGGGAAACATAGACATCTTTTTTCTCATTAAAATGAACGTTTCACGGATAAAATATTCACCTGTGCCGGGCGGGCAGCGCCCACTGGCTGCGCGGAGGGCGCGCGGTACAGCGAGCGGCAGCGCAGCTCGAGCTGCTCCCAGTACATCTTCTTCCGCTCGTGGCTGGAAACGGACGTTGTTAACATAGGCAATAGGCATCCAAATCACGGACCATCATTGTCTCTACTGACTGACAAGACTGCAACTTAAATTAACAGTCACACACTGTTGTCACTAATTAATTTGAGTAGCATTTCTTTCGGCGCACTAAAATATAAAAGATTCTATTTCTTAATTAATTAAATATACAATTTCAATTATTATAATCGTTTTTGGTTTCTTTTGATATTTTATAAAAGTATATAAAGATGTTTATGGTTATGGCTTTAATTCCTATTATAAGAAAAAAGATAGTCGTCAAGCAACCGCACAGTTACTATAGTAACCCAAAAACAACTTTTGTTACAAGTTACACAATCGGATTTTATGAAGCATTGCTTATCGAAAAATATTATTCAAATGCACAATGTTGTCTTTGCTATCGAATTACAACAAAAGCAGCTCCAGCCAGCTCACGAAATCTATCAGTCAAGTCGTCACCGACGAGGAAATCACAGACGAGGAACTCTTCAAACAGGTCAACGTCCTCAAAAGACAACAGAAAGTATTGATCCTCGAAAATAGAGTATTAGAAAACACTATAATGAGGTTGGATCCATCCTTGATGAACAGCGTACAGCAGGCTTTGGAATATGCGCTGAGACTTCAACAGAGTAACAATTCCTTCAATACGGGCGGCAGTTTTTTTAAGCCACAAACATCCAAATACTGCTTGGATTCCATGATCAGCCAGTCGAGAATGTTTAGTCCGTCGAAAGTGTCGTCCAAAAGAGCAGACTCTTTAGCTAGAGTGAGTGGAACTATTTTTGGTACAGGACCGAGAATCAACGTCCTCGAACGATCCGAATTGGTTTCGACTGAAATGGAAATTGTAGTGAAAAATTTGGAAAAATATAGGAGGAACGCGGAAAAACAACACGCACTGTTCAAGGCACAGTTGGAAGAAATAGGATTGCGAGATAAATGTATTAAAAAAGCAAATGATATGTTCAACCAAAACGTGGTGGTGGAGGGCTGGGACAATATTGCTCAGAGAATCCCAGCTGAGATATGGATCAGATTCATTAACGAGTGGAATAAAATAGTCGATACTTATATCGGGAAGTTGAGACTGCGAACGAGCACTCTGAACACGCAGCACAACAAGTTGAAGGGACAAATCAAGACTAAAAAGGAGCTCAGCGAAAGACTGCGACCGGTAGACTTCGAGAAACTAGAAATTGAAAATAGAGAGTGTTTAAAAACTATTGACCAAAAAGTACAACAATTAGAAGAGTTGAAAAAGTTGACGGGTGATGCGAATTTGAGTCTGACTGTACACAAGAAGGCAATGATGGAGCAGGATGAATATTTAAAAAAGGTATTAACATCCATATCAGAAAAAGAGAAACAAGCTACAGCACTAGAGAAAGAGAACGGTGTTATACGAGTACAGGTAGATAATTTAGACGCGCAACTTGCGGAACTCAAGAAGGTGAGACAGACGTTTGAGGTTCCGAACGTTATTGACTATGTTAAAGTAACATCAGAAATTACAGATTTGAAGCACAGTATCAAAATCTTAGAGAACAGAGCACACGTGCAGGATATAACTTTGGCATCGCTCAATAGAAAATTGAAATCTATACAAATTACGGATGATGTATCCTGAATACGAAGAAACGCGATCAGTTATACGGTTGTTTTTAACTTATTAAAACTCTTGTGTTAGATACTTTTGTTCGTTATTAAACCTTTGTACTCGTAGTCAATGTTTTACTTTCCTGTAATGCTCAAAATCATATATTATAAAGGGTAGTCTTAATCAATCAATCCTATTTTTAGGACTTTCTGCCACAGCTGCATCAATAGGTAATCTATAGTTCACACTGGTGACTATTCTGCTTGGTATATACCTGAAGAACTATAGACCATGCAGCTGCATATGCCTCCATAGGTAATTTATAGTCCATGCTGTCTAATATTCTGTCCAAATGCCTGACTACCGACCGGTCCAGACTACAGGCTGTCGAATATTCTGTCTGGCATACCTGAGCAGCTGGTAGGCGAGCATGCAGCTGCATATGCAGACGAGCACGGCGCACACGGACAGCGCGAACACGCCGCGCAGGCACCAGTACAGCGCGCCGTGCACCACGCCGCACTCCGACACGCCCTCGAACACGCACCGCACGCCTGACGAACATTTGAAATTAGAGCAGAATACAACAATGTTCCTGTTCTAAAGAACATTCTATCTCATAAACTATTTGAAGACATGAATGGATGGTGATAAGTAGCAAAATTCTAATTTCAATTGTATAGTATTAAGTAGGTACATTAATCTAAATATGCCTCTCTAGAAACAATGGACACAATATCCTAAAATGTTTAAGTGACAGTTTAAACTCATTTTACTGGGTATATTTTTTGCGACATATCACCTCCATCTATTCGTGTCTTCAATTCTAATTTGCTACATTTCTGTACTCATAAGTTCAGAAACGTTGATTAGAATATAGCAATTAGCAGTTATTCTAGATATAGTGTGAGTCCAGAATATAGCAGCATTTGACAACAAAGCATCTGTTCAAAAGTCACAGTTCATAATTGTCGAAACTAAACTAAACCTACTTTCGACGATTATAAACTTCGACTTCGACATCACTATCATGAATTGGTGGCATATAGAGCTATGCAATTTTTGTCCTTATATGCCAAGAGATTTTTCTAACGTTTTAGACAAGGGGCAAGCGTTGTACAGCGTATACAATGTTATCAAGAATAAAAAACATATTAGTGGGAGAACAGCCGAATTAATTTCAACTCACCTTCATCATCAGCAGCGTGCTGCGTGTCGGGCGGCATGGAGTAGCAGGTGCAGGTCCGCGTCAGCTTGGTATACTCGCAGAACTTGAGGGTTTGTAACCTGCAGAAAAATAAACCTTAGGAATGGTGCATAACATTTCTCATACTTATTTTTCAACTTCATATATAGTTTTTTTTTTCTCTTCTGTCTTATTATTTACCAGGATATGTAATAATAATTAGACCTTTAATCAGAAAATTGTTTTAAGCTACGCTAGTGGATTTAAGATGTTCTCCGAAAGAAACATAGTACATACATTAATTTTAAAGGCAATTTTATTCTAGCACTTCTAGCAGCAACGCGCACATAGGACTTATAAAAAGAGGTGGTTTTGATATAGAGGATGGACTGCGACGTTGTTGTACCTGAATATGATCCTTAGGTATTTGCGTTAAAATCTTTGAGTCTTTAGCTATGCAGCAGTGTAATTAAATTTAGGATGTTCCAGGATGGCGATAGATAGCTGCATGTGCAACACTAAACTGTAACTCTCGATTTTGGTTTTATTTACGCACGAAATAATTAATAATCAACCTTGATGCTATTTTAGCAATCTCAGATTATAGCAATTTGAGTTTGAAAATCACACTTAGGGCCGATTTTTCAATCGTCAGATAACTTTTATCTGTCGAATAAACATGTGACTTTGATATTTGTTCCATACAAAATCTGTCAGTCACATATTTATTCCTTAGGTAAAAGTTATCTGACTATTGAAAAATCGGCCCTTAGTGTATGTAAATATGCAATATGTCATAATACGTCTATCTTTAGATCATTTCTTGACAGATTTTCGATATCAAAGTTCAATTCCTGAAATTTATCGGGATGCAATATGAGGCGGTACACATAAGGCGCTTATTTACGCGCGCTTTGCTGATGCGCGTTTTTGGATAAAGAAAAAGCGCGCGCTTGAGTATCTACAGAGTACAACTGTCTGTACAGAACTCCTGGTTATCAAAACGCGCGTTGACAAAGCGCGCGTTTGAAAGAAAGAAAGAAAAGAAAATTTATTTGGTAAACATATAAAAACAAAACAATAAGTAAAAACATTAAAGAAAAAAAAACAAAATTTACCAAATTGGTGTTCACTCAGCATAATGTTGCAAACATAACAGATCGCAACCCTGATTTTCAATGAACACCGATGATGAAAGCGCCTATTGTGTAGGTACCCGCACTACCCGCTCTAAGTCCCGCGTCTTAAAAGCAATTTTAAAGACGTATTCCGGTCAAAACGGATCTCATCGTTAACGCTTACTTGTTCATGTGTATGACCGTGGTCGTGATGGTCACCAGCACGCAGGTCAGCGCGCACACCAGGCAGCACGCGCCCACCACCTTGATCTGGATACAACGAACTGGGTTTATACACAGGCTCAGCAAATATAATACAAAATATATGCAAGGTGTAAAAACAAATCTATTATACTAATATTATAAAGCGGAAGAGTTTGTTTGTTTGAGCGCGCTAATCTCAGGAACTACTGGTCCGATTTTTTTTGGATAGTCCATTTATAGAGGAAGGCTTTACGCTACGACCAATAGGAGCAAAGCGTCAGTGAGAAATGTTGCAAAAACGGGGAAAATTATTCACATTTGAGGACTTTCGTTGCGTGCGCTGCATAAACGGTTTATGTCACTCAAAAACCACGCGAACAAAGTCGCGGGCACAGCTAGTGATGATACTTTAGGCTATGTATGTGCCTACTATGTAGAGTTTACTGTGAAAGTGCCATCGCTAAAACACTTACTTTTGACGAGTTTCTATGAGAAATATTCCAACATCATAAATTTGCCCATACAATAATTTAAAAAAAGTAACTGTTGAGGGCGGGACCTATAAACAGTAAACACCCTAAAGTATTATCACTCATTAATATTACAGCCTGTATAATTTAATTATTTCTTTTGGATCTCCACAATTATGATCGAGATTTGATAAACTGACCAATTAAGTTAAAGTTAATGGATCATGATTTTTACTGCAAATCCGGCATGCTAAGTCCCATAATAAAACCATGCATTTGAACCCCATGAGAATGGACAGTAAATCATTTAATCATTTATTATACGTTTACTTTAATGGAAACCAAGCAATTATATTATGTTATTATGAAATTGAACCACATTTGGACAACCTTTTTTGGAAATATCTCTAATTTCATAACAAAGCATTCACTCTCCCTAACCTAGAATCTAGGATATGGATCATCTAGGACCTAGATGATAAGAACTTTGAGACAAATATAATATTCTGAAAGACCATGACTGGTATTTTAAACCAGCAAAAATTTTAATGGCTATGGTTGCATTGATCGTTAACAAAACTTTATCATTATAAGAGACTCAAAGTGCAGCCATTTCACGCCCATTTCATGTCTTTTTCTCAATATATAATTTTGATGCGATTGAATTCACCTTTTTTTTGCACATACAGTAGGTACACACATTCATCATTATTTCAATTTATTAATTAAGAATATATTAATTAAAGACGTAATCATGCAATCTTAAATCCGGAAACCTCTGACATGCCAAAAATAAAAGATTCGACCTACTTTTCTTACCATATAGCTGTACCGGTTTCTTCGGCGCGCGAGGCTCATTATACAGACTCCGGTCAGCACCAGCTGTAAGGAGAACCAGTGTAAGTTGAACCCTGACAAATAAGTATGGTCGATATGCTTACAATGTTACAGGTGAAAATCATCAACATCCAAAAATATTTGCACACTCGATTAGCTCTACTATTTTTGTCTGTCAAGTGAAGTTTTTAACGAACCAACTAAGAAAAAACTATATTTTCTTCGTGTCTGATAAGTAAAATATAATTAATATTGATAGTTTCTTGAATACAATTTCACTCGAAAATAAATTTCGTATACCTATCTCTTCGAACGATGTTTGGAAATAGAAGTTTTCTAGACTAAAGACATCAAAAACACTGGGGCCTCAATTCAAGATGCACTCGCTATTATGACGCTAAGTTCGAAAACCATATGAAAAGGATTTGACATAAGCTTCGCTAAGTGACATACGAATTCGCTTGTCATTTAACGACCTTTATCAAGTCCCATACATTTTGTTTTCGAACTTCGTAAGTGATAATAGCACATCTTGAATTAGGGCCTGGAGCTCTTGATGCCTTTAGAGAAACTTCTTTTTCAATCATCGTTTGAAGAGATATACGAAATTTATTGTAGTGTAGACTCGAAAATCGTATTCAATAAACTATTATTATTATTCATATTTTCTGACTTATCAGAAAAGAAAAAAATATAATAACGATAGTATCTTGAATATCGGGCTGTACATAGATTTATTATTTCTCTGATATTATAAGCGTCGTCTTCTTTATCTTAATCATGACCACCATCGTCAACACCACCATCTTCAAATGTATTTATAAATAAGATAGATAATCATTCTGTTACTTTACCGGCACCTATACAATTTTGCTTTTGTAACGCCCAAAGGTTGACTGGTAGAGAATGCCGCATGGCATTCTCTACCAGTCAACCTTTGCCGTCCTCCTTTGTACAGTTTGTGCATTAAGTTTAATAAATAAATAAAAATGTGCATCATCATCACCACCGTCAACTATCATCATAGAGACTGACCATGGCGGCGGGCACCGCAGCCGGCACCGTCTCGAGATGCTGCGGGGAGGCGGTGTAGGCGCGCAGCAGGATGTGTTGCGCCGCCAGCAGCCCGCCGAGCGCGGCCGCCAGTGCGCCGCAGCCGCAGCACCACCAGGCGTACTTGCGCCGCCGGCACATAGGCTCGTTATTGCAGCCCACGGACGCTGGAATTATAGAGGAAGGTTTTAACGATCTTACTCTACGGTACAGCTTTATTTGTTTGCTCCAGTTATATGATAAATCATGGCTAGTACTACCGAAATCCCTGCAGAAAAATATTGCACACAATAAACAGATTTTTGTTTTTGTGGTAGAGCAAAGAAGTTATAAACTATTTAGGTACTAAATAAAATATGTGTGATAGAATTATCAAAATATTTTGGCCAGAATGGAGCTGTACCACATACGAAGTTGATTAATTTATTATTATTATTATTAGCCTAAGCTGTCCCACTGCTGGGCAAAGGCCTTCCCCAGTATCATCCAGGTATTTATTTCTGGCCAGCCTGATTAATACAATTACAAAATAATGTAACAATGATAAAATCAGAATAAATATCTGTCCAAAAATTTTGATTGTGCAAAAAACTATGTAAGTAAATTTACCAAAATACGGCGGTGGCGGGACATAGTGCTGGCTAACATCAGCTGCTATAGTCGAATGTGGCGTAGTCAACTCGTACTGCACGTGCATACCACAAACACAAACAAAATTCCCCAAAATCTCACAACACAACCACGATATTATGATAAACAAGGAATTCCAAGTTCGAATTTGCCGCCATTTCCGCAAATCGATATTACACACGCAAGTCGAGAACAATGACCCTTTTCACAACAACACTATTTACATTTAATATCTTTAGCCGAGAAATCAAAATCAAAGAAATCAAAAGAATAAAAATATTAAGTAATTTTTATTTGTAATTCGAATTTTAAAAATAGGTACACAATTTTTTTAATTTTTACGTACGCCTGCTACACGAAATTGCACTTGTTTTACTGCATTATCGGGTAAATATTATAAAAGATTGTATTTTACGCATTAATTAATACAATTTCTTTCATAATTGCAATTATTTGATAGGATTGCGAGTATCGTGAACTAGGTTATGTAAAGTGCGAGCCGCGCAGAAGCAGTGGATTCTTTATGGGGTGCAGGTAGTAAGTAAGGAATTTAATATAATGTTATGGATTTTATTTTACGCGTGTGCGTGAGGGTTTTATGTTACTGTGTCATGATGTATAGCCCGATTGACAGATATGGTGTTTTGCGCAATTGCAAAAAGTAATACCTACCTGCTAAACTAGGTTACCAATTTAATATTTATAAAACTAGTTACAACATCGTCGTATTAAAATATTGCTGTTTATTGGTAATATAAGCTTGTATAATAGACGGCAAAAGTTTAATATAATGAACTAATGAGGATTAAGAATTAACTCTACATATTTTATGTAACTCTACATAAGCACACTTTCAAATATATCTAACATAAAGATAATATTATAATATTCAGCTGCACAGATTTTTTTCTCACAATAAACAACAATTGAACATGGAGCTCATTGATTCAGATAATTATGAGAAACAGTTACGAAAGATCTTCTCAGTTTCTAAAGCCTTTCTAAAACCTTCCAATCTTATAGTCAAATAATCATCAAATCTGTTAAAGTCACATATTCTTGTTTTATTACTCTTATTATTTATTAATTCCTCAGGTAAAATCCTTGTTAAGTTAACTATTTGAATTGGAACGAAAAATATTTAGGATTTACAAAATCTCCTTGTCCTCGCTGTAATATTCATCTACGATAGTGAGTTTTTTTTGTTTAATTAATATTTTTTTGGTCCAACCTAATACTCCTATTTATAAAAAACTAGCTGACCCGTGCCCACTTCGTTAAGCATACAAACCGACTTCGATCGCGAATATTTCAAAACCAAAAATAGTCGAATCGGTTCAGCCGTTCTCGAGTTTAAGCGAGACTAACGAACAGCAATTCATTTTTATAAAGAAAGAAGAAGATGATGAAAATTTTATCAGTAGCAAATTCGTTCAAACTAGTTATCTTTCTTGGCCCTTTTATTTATTTGCCTTATTGTACTCGTCATTGCACGGATTTCGATCAGGTAAATTTATTATCTACATTCTAGAAGAATAATGAGTTATGTTTCCTGGATTGATATTATTGCACAAACAGGTCTTGTCCATTGTTAAATTCATTGTTAAAATTGATAAAGGAATTAGAACAGCATGTGACATTTTTTGCACGCAACTTTTTGTTGTAGGTGTATCTTAGATCTACTTGTATAGAGAGTACCTACCTATTTTTAGCTCTCCGTAAACATAGTCGAAAATAAAAAAATGAAAGTGAAAAAAATAATATAACGCTACGTATAGTTTCGAGATTTTTTATTTACAATTTTCGACGCGGTGACGTCATTTTCCAACGGAAGCAACGGGCCGCTAAATTTACAAGAATTTCCTACGTCTGGTCTTTTTCAATAAGACAAAAACTAGTGTGTTCGTAAAGATACAAGCTCTGCTAGGACAGTTTTGAACGATTTTGCATGTGTGTGTGTGTATCTGTGGCATTGTAGCTCCAAAGGAACAAAACGTTTTTGTTTGATAACTGACTTGATTATTCTTAGCTATAACACATCGTTGAAGTATTAAACGCATCATCCTCATATCAGGTAAACATCCCTATGCAGAAAATAAATGCGAAATAAACTATACGATATATCAAAAACAACATCTACGATCTATGGACATTTGCCATTGTGGAGAATTTCAATTGATCGGTTTCTGTTAGAAAAAGCATAAATCCTCAATAGGATGCGGAGCAGGTACCGATGCACAGGTGGGCTCAACCCCAGGCGGGGTATTGTGTGCGGTGGACATATTTAACAATGACTTTTGTCGTGTGAAACATACGTGAGAAGATTCTGAAATATTTCGGGTTTGGCAATAAGTGTAACTTTCCGACGTTAAGTTTGCAGTCTGCATTGTTCGGCAGTTCTGCAATTTTCAGGGTTTTTAAATGAACAGAATTTTATTCATTGTCATGTGATATTAGGTATTCCGGAGTTCGAAATTTTTTTTGCTCATTACCCAGTTCTTATTCCGCTAAAAGTGCTTTAACATTTCGATTCACGATCAATGCTGCATCTTACCTACCTAGTACCTGTTACGCCGATGGAGTTAATAAATGTTGCATTATGAGGAAATATTTGCTTAATGCAAAACTGACTTGTTCACTTCTTTTTCTGACTGAAAGAAATCTAAGTAACACTGATTCATACCATTGTTCCGTCTGTTAGTAGCCAGCACACTGGTTGGCGGTCGCGGCGGCAGCGCAGGCGGCGTGTCGGTCTTCGCCGGCGGCGGCGGGCCGGGGTCGTCCGCGCACGCATATTGCACCGACGCCGGCTTGCAGTTGCACGCTACTTGATACTGGAAGTAAGGGAAACAACTATAGCTGCAAGATTATTGGGCAAAGAGATCGTATCAATTGGGTAGTGGTCGCAAAAGTGAAACACCACTATAGCTAGTTTGTTGGGCAGTGCGATCAAGATGGTGGTGGCTATTGTGAATTCTGACTAAGCAGGAGATGCGTGCCAACGGCTATTTAAGGAATACAGGTGTAAAGAAAGCTTTAAATTTAGCACCATCGATTTTAGAGACATAGGGAAGTACAAGAACTTTTTGCTGCCTCATTTAGTTTTCCTTAGTCTTTCAGCTTATTTTCAGTTTTTTTGTTGTTTTGTTATATATCTCTTAAATAGGCTCAAACAAAACTCCCACTTGGTGCACTGAGCGTATATAAGTTATATTCATAAGTTTTGCCGGGCAGCGATAAAGGGGGTGAAAGACAGCCGCAAGGCTAAGGAAAGCCATAAGGCAGAACCTCCTTGATCTAACGAGGGTGAGAGCAGAAGGTTCGATAAGGAGGGCTTCACATTAGTGGAGAGAAGAAAGAAGAGGAAGCCCGCCGTCCACAACCAGCGCGGCACCGCACCCTGCGGGCATAATATGGGCCTATGCAGAATAAAGTTTATTGTTATTATTATTAATAATTATATTTACCTTGTGCAGGTCCGAGGTGACGGACGCGCCGGCGTCGCAGTCAGGACACGCGTCTGGAGCAGGGGAGCTGCGCGCGGACCGCACGTCACCAGTAGACATCGTGCTGGTATCTGGAGAGATAAAGGCCATGTAGTTGCCAGATACGAATTAAGTGTAGACTTATTAGGTAAAGAATGGACCGTGGGTGGTTCGCGCCGCGAAACGGCAAGTTGAGTCCTTTCCGTAAAAGAAGTCCACTAGACATATTAGCGCACACTAGCGCTGTGATTGCGAGATGTAATTTTTAATTAACCTTTCCTATAAGACAGCAGATGAATAGAAGACAAATTATCTGGGTCAGCTTGAACTCTACATCACACCTATACCTGGACACTGGAACTGGGTCAACATGGAACCTATTTGTATAGCACGGTGAGATCACCGTTGCGACACACGACATACGATAGGCCATGGACCCATAGTTCACGTAAACCGCCTTTCGTTGAAACGCTAGAGTCGAATTACATTTGCCGAACTAATTCGTATTCTTGAATGATATTGAATAAAAGTTGATGAAATTTTGACTTCTGTGGCGGAGTGATTAGCACGTCGACGCGTGTAGGTCCGAATACTGCCGAATGGAAAAAACTTTTCCTGTGTCTTCTATGTGTAAATAATATAATATTATGTGTCCGAAGAACTTGTGTAACAGGTACCAGACAACGAAAATATACCTATTATATTTCATATTTTTATACTATACACGTAGTACGCACATATTTAAGATTTTTATTATATTAATATACAAGTTTAATACACATCCATGACCCAGGAACATTGAAAACTTTTTGTTACCTCGGCGGGATTCGAACCTTCTCGGTCGAGCACCAACGCGCTGAACAACTGCGTAGCGGAGGTCGTCATTGTGTACCTATAGTTTAATCAAAATTTCAAAAAAGAATCTATTAAAATATAATATGATTGTTGTACCTGTAATACAAGTTCTACCGATACGTACTAGATGACCAGATCGACGTGGGATGAAAGCATCCATAGATCTTCTTTGTACCTTACCGTACTTCGTACCTTAAACGCACTGACTGCAGCGCCGCCTATCTGGTCCAAAATACACTAAACCCTTCCTCGAAAACCACTCTCTCCATACGTGAAAGAAAATAGCATGAATATCGTCATAGATAGTATTTGAGTTTATCGCAACCAGTTTGACAGACGTAGCGAAGTACTTTGTCATTCCACTTATGTACCTAAGAATTTGAGAATTCTCACAACCTGTCAATGCCTTAAAAGTACCTACTAGTGTTTCAATCATGATGCATTTTGCAGCAACTCTACCTTTTATAGCGCCTATGGTTTAATCTGATAGCTAATAAAAAACGAGTACCAGCCATTTACCACCCATGAGAATGAGCACAACATGCCATGGATAACAGGCCCAGGAATGCTCATAGAAAATTTATTGGCTGCGATTCATATAGCTGACATCCTGTGTTGCCAGCGCAAAAATTCTCGATACGAGGGATGCCTGTGTTTAAAAAATTATAACCAGCTGACCGCCTCGTCCGGCCAGGTGGTTGGATTGCACATTAATTATTAAATCTGGCTTTACTTTTTTAACATCTGTCAAACTTGTTTAGTAGCGAATTTCGTAAATTCACGCTAAATTAAGTTGGCTGGATATAATTAATGCATCGTTAAGATTATAGAACACAACTTTTTAATTTTGTTTTTAATTTAAATATTGATTGCTTGATCAGCACAGTTTTGAATCCGAAGGATATCTTCGACACTTTGTTTCCTATTGTGGCGAATACCAGAAGAACTACAGTTTGAGGGTTGGTAGCCCCTCCTTTACCACCGATTTTTGGTTGTCTCAAAAAGTCTTTTTAAAAACTCTTGCTGACCTTTACTTTATCAATTACTACCTGAATTAATATATTGAGATACCTACTTATTTTGAAGGCCGTTCCCACACCTCATTAATATTCAACAAGAAACCGTTTTCGTCTATTTACCTATTTATTCATGTAAATATCGTTATATATTCTACGTATTGTATGATTTTTGTGTTTTTTTATATATTTCGAAATCTCTAGTCTCTATTCCACCCTTAGTTTGCTTCTCTTCCGTTTACTGATGGTAGACCGCTCCGTTAACACTCACAGTTACAGCTGGGTTGAGCGGTGACATTTTTCTCAGGTAGATACTATCAGGGAATCTAATCCTTTAGCAGATGCCCAGGTTAGCTCAAATTTTTTGTACGTATTGTGATGACGTCACAATACAAATACCAAAGTTTAATATTACGAGGATAGTCAACCTGGCAAACGATTAAATTCTCTGACTGCTACGGGTGCTCTAACGGTAAAGAACAACATCCTCAGAAAACCTGCATGTCTACTGTCTTACTGCAGAGCCCAGAAATTACGTACTTCCTGAGGAACAAGAGTTGATTCGTATATTTACGTCCATTTCCTCAAACTTTAGCGCCGTAATTACACCAAATTACATCACACTACGTTCACACTTCACAGGAAAGTGTAATAGCCTGACTTTCATTACAACACAACAACATCCTTAAGTACAGATTATTTTTAGCATAAGCAAAAGGCTTTGTAAATTGTGACACTTTTTTTAGGTAAGGAAATGCCTACTTTGGAAATTGTTCCAAGTTAGACGCGGTAAGTTTGTCACACAAATTGCTAAAAAATACTAAAAACTTCAGATGATAACGAAAAAAGGTTTCGAGCTTGATGCGATTAAAAATTCACCAGTATGGCAATGTTCGTAACAATTAAAATAATTTCGTTTACCACTATGCAATTATAAATTGTTATGCACATAGGCTACATTTCGAACACGCTGCTCGGTCTCACGGGACCAGCGTGCGGTAATGGATACTCGTATTGTTTAACTTTCTCTTAATTTTACGTCTGCAAACAGTTCGCCTGGGAAGTATAATAACACCAATTGTCTAGAAATCACAAACAAATAATAACAAATAACAGATTATGGTGATGGGTGAGTTAACCAAATATTCGTCATCATCAATCATATTTTGTACATAATTGATAATCCATAGATATAGGTATGCTAAAATTTCACACCCTTCATTAGGTACTTCATTATGTAGGTTACAAACATAGCTAAGAACACTCTCGACTGATATGCCTTTCAAACAAAAAAAAATTAAATCGGATCATCGGTTTCGGAGCTACGATGCCACAGACAGACACATACACATTTACATAGACACGTCAAACTTAAACCCCGTCGTTTTTGCGTCGGGGGTTGAAAATAGACGTATACACCTGAATACCTAATAGCTATGTACCTACTTAATCTAAACTAATATTTTGAACGGTTTATTATTTGTTTACTTGAAAACGCGCTAATCTGAGAAACTAAAATTTCTGTTGGATAGCCCATTTGTCGAGGAAGGCTTAGACCAATTATTTATTATTGGAGTCTTAAACTAGGCTACAGTAGGTACCTAGTTACATAACCATGATGTTTTTTTTTATTATTTTAGTCGTTGAACAATGAACATAGGATAAACTTGCATACATTAACTTTACACGGTCAGTTTCCTCACGGATGGGTTAGGGTCGACGACCAGGATCCCCTTTGCAATTTACAAATCACTTGTGTAATCTAGCCTAGCACTCACTGAGTTGTGACAAGTACTGTTTACTACCATTCTGAGGCCTTACTCTCCTAACTGATTCGATTTTGATTCCGATTTGATCGTGCCGCGTACACCCGAATAAATTGACGTTGTTTATTTTGATTCTCAGTCGATTGATATCGTCGGGAGTACAAAAAGTTACGATCTAACGATTTTCTTTATCCTGGTTAGTTTCAAAGTAATCCACAAAAAAAAACCAAAAGTAGTTGAGATTGAACTGATTCGTTTCTCGATTGTGTCGGGAGTAAGCCTGCAGATTCAATGAGACCTTATGTCCAATTCCATACATTTTTGTTATCGAACTTCGTAAGTGATAATAGCGATGGCATGTTGAATAAGTGCCCAGCAGACCGCAATTCTCTAAGCGCAAAAATCGTGACATGCAAGATTCTAACGGTTGGTATAGCGATGATGGCCGAATTGGTATTCCCCAAGATTAGTTTTTATGCTATTGACAACCGACCATGTGACGGCGGTGACAATCGTGATCACAGCGACGAGCACAGCCGGTCGCTTAGAGAATTGCACTGCTGGACACCATAATAAGGTTCCAGTACGTTCCAGTCGCAAGAAAATAACGATTCTTTTGTCAAATTTTATCATTTAAAATATTCTTTACGAATGACCACGAGAACTTCACAATAGTGATGTAACGAACGCAAAGAATAAAAGCATCGATATAAAATCCGTCGATAATAACTATCGACTCACGAGGCGAAAATAACGTTATTAACGAAATATTCACATTCTGTTTTTTTATATATGAAAGGCCGAAAAAAACAGGAATGTGATTAAAAATTTCTATGCTGTAATCCTTTGAGTTTAGGTAGTATTGCATCTTAACTATGTTTGCTGAAGAAGAGCCCATCTGCTGTCAGTAAAGTAAGCTTCATAAGATGTGATAAAATCAATTATGACCACGTGATTTAGGTACCGGTAAAGACTCTTACCTAGACAGAAAAAATATGAAAGTCAAACTAAGGACGTGTTTCACCAAGTAATGTTAAATTAACGCCATGTTAAATATAATGTAATCTCTCCCTCCCTCTAGTATTTCCTGTCAATGAATGAGATGGCATGGTATTTTAACATGGCGTTAACTTTAACATTGCTTGGTGAAACACGGCCTTAATGTAGGTACCTAATATAACTAGGTAATTAGGCAAATGTCTTATAGAATGGGTTTATTATTTTTTATTAAAACCAGTTGTTTTAAATCAGCTGTAAGGTTCATCAGCAGAATATTCCATAAACAGCCAGTTTCATTTTGTTTTAACTTTTTTTTCCAAAACTCCTTTAGCATGTGCCCATCTGTAATTAGTTATACTAAACTTTATGTTACAATTATAATAGGTACTTGCTGTTAAGACTGTATATATACCTAAACTGCAGTCTTAGGTATGTCTGGTGGGTACATCCATCTACCATTTTTATGAATACTGATATGACCATTAGAATTTAGAAGCGACGTCACTGGAAGACTAACCAGCCAGCCACTCGCCACTCGCAACATAGGATGTTATCCGGCTATGATCGTGTTCTTAATTGAAGTCTACAGAAATGTTAATTGAGCTTAACGTGTCGTATGATGTCAGATGAACATTTATCTGGCTTGTTATTAGAACCGCATGCGCATGCCTTGTTTTTATTTTAATTATTCAACATGTTTAAGGGCTCGTACACAAAACTGCGATGCGAATACGCAACACAGATAATAACAAACGAGAGCCTCTTCAGTCTTGTAGAGCTCCCAGGATTTTGGGATGCGACGTCACATCGCAGTTTTGTGTACGAGCCCTAAATAGCATGATGGAACTGTTTTCATATTGTATTATTTGAAGTATTTTTTACGAATGACCACGGAAACTTTAAAATAGTGATGCAACGAACGCAAACAATAAAAGTATCGATAATCCGTCGATAATTATCACTCACGGCGCAATCGCACGAGGCGAGCCAACGACCTAACAATTAGTTCCACGCTGAGTAACCACACCACTGCAACTGTGGGAGAAATTCCATGGTAATCGCCTTTGGACGCCCTGTATCAATCATATTCCTGTTGACACGGTCATTGCGTCATTCTATTTGATGTGTATAATGTGATAATAATGAGCACTTACTGAAATACTTTATCATTAAGAATTGTAAAATGTGAATCAATTTTACCTAAAAATATTAAAGAAGTAACAGAATGGTGAGCTGTACGAAATCATTCAATACGAAGAAGGCGTGATCTATTGTAATTTATAATCAGGAAACTACACGGCATAATGCTATTATTTGCTTGTACCTACTTTATGCAGGTTCAGAAATTAATAAACTAAATACAAGAACCTATATCATTTTATGAAGTTTTCCTAGCTATTGTTGTAAATGAGTGTGACAATTCAAAACAAATCAGAGAGATAAAGTAAGGTGTGTCAAATCAGTTAAACGCTGATGCTAACTGTGAGTCAGTTGAAACCACGGTTAAAACTATTACAAAACTGTTAGTTCCTGTTTGGTTAATGGGCCATCTCACGTTAACTACGGTTTGTTTCGCTGCGCTTATAGAAATTTAAGACAGTTGAAACTAATTCCATTTACAGGAATAACAGCTTTCTTATGGTATACTGCAATTTTGTCACTGTTGTGTGTTACCATTTGCAATAGTTTCCATTTGTTATGTAACAATAGGCGGATGCTGTTATTTAAAAGGAACGATATTTAAAAAGAAAGCAAATTGGTTACTACAATTTTCGATCTAAAAAGTTTTAAAACCTGTTTACTTCACTACAATATAACCACTCCTACAAGTAGGTACATACACTTAATACTTACAGACAGATATACGAGTAACTAAATAGATAAATGAAACTATAACACCATAACCTACTTCTGCCCGATAGGTACCAAAAATATTAAGGTTTTGGTCCACTCATACACTTTGGAGATAAAATCTGAGTCCGTTAACAATAGTGTTTCATGTGCCCGCAGAACCGGTTACCATTAGTTAGGGTCAAGATTCATTTGCCTAATCCAAATCTATCAGAACTTGCTTCACTAAACCTTGATTTTCTACAAATCATAATTTTTGAGAGGTTCAACACTGATTACAATTAGGTACGCCCTAAATTTTAAGCTTCATAATCATCAGCAGCAAAATCATTTGTAAATATTTTTTATGTAAAGAGTAGAATAAAGCCTTGTTTAAATTAAAGAAATCTTATATCAAAAAAGTTTCACGTCATAAGCATCGTGTCCAGAATGTTTTTAATAATCCAATTTACGAAAGGGCAAGCTATCCCTTGTTATAAGGTAACTCGGCAGTCGGTCCATAAGTAGTCGGCGGTGTATTAAAGTTTAGACCCTTATTTTTTGTTCCCCTTTTTCTCGTTTTACAAGAACCATTTAGGAATCCAATTTTATTTGGTGTTTTTGTGAGTTTTGACCTATGGGCCAATTAATGAAAAATGCAGTTTTAGTTTAAAAAGCTTCTTAAGTAGACTGCTGTTTCGGATTACGGTACACCAGTATATACAGTTGCTTACATTCTGTCAGCATGTCTCTATATTATTTTATTGACCCTGTAAACAGATGGTCGACGCAATCTGCAAGAGATCAAACGCAGAGTCGGCTATTAAATATGCTGTCTGAATAGACAATATTCATTCAACGCATAGAGGATTATTTTGCCCACTTCTCTGAACAGGAAATTCAAGGAAATCGTAACATTGACTTTGCAATAAGGAAACGAAGGATTTAACACTAAACACATAGCAGTGAAATTACTAAGACCTTTTAAAAATTCAATACACATAACAAATAACAATGGGTTTACGATATGTGATTTAAGGCAAAATATTTACATTGTTTGCAACAGCAGGTACATGCTTAGACTAAATAGATACATAGTAACTTAGTTAGGTACTATGTACATGGACCAATAATACCTACTACTTACGATTGGGTCTCAGACCTCAGTTACCACCTAAGGTAATAATTTATATTTTGCAATTTCCATACAAATATTATCTGCGAAGAGCTTAAATGTTAATTTACGATCGTAAGCGGTCTGAATCCCGAAATCTACAATTTATTACTTCTCTAAGATAATGATAAAAAACATTTAATTATTTTTCTTCCAAAAGCCGGTACCAACCGCATCTTTTAGGATACCACGCAAACGAAACCTCCAAAATAAGTACAATAAACCGTTATCGATAATTCATTAAACATCGACACCGATAAGTCCCAACTCTATTGCCACCCACGCGTTCTTTTTAAAGTTTGCAACGAACGCACAAAGCTTAAAACGGAGTCTCTTTTGGTAGTTTTCGAAAAACTTTGCCTTCCAAGATTAAACCACATCTAAAACTATCTCACCATTAAATCAGAGACGAAATCCTGTTTCACTTCGCTCCATTATTAAATACTGATCGCCAACAAATTCGTGTTTCAACACACAATACTGTCACCACACTAAATAAATACAAAATAAACTATTCGTAGTCACATTTCTCACAGGAATTGAGTTTATTAAAAGTTTTGAACAAAGTTGTCGCGTTGAGACGCTCAATAGGCGCCCGCGTCGAGTTTTGACTGGATTCGAAGTCAAGTTATTTTTACCTGTGAAAGAAAAAAAGTTCGCCCATACACGAACTTTCGTTCCGTATACTCAAAATTACGCCTTATCCCAAGTGTTATAAAGTCCTTTTTAGGCTGTCGTCGAAATTGCATCGGAGTGGCCATGTTTGATTGTTATTTCAAACTAATTACAACTTTAAACTCGCAGATATAAGGTTGACAATCGCATATATATGATATAAAAGCTTGTTATGCCTATAGTTATGTAGAAGGCAGTTGTTCGGAATCAACGCTTCTCAATGTTGGAGATAGACCCATATATTATATTAATGTCGTTGATTGATGATAAGTATTCTTGTTCAACGAACGTCTATAATTAATTGACGTACACAAATATGTTGAGTTGACCTACAATTTTTATAGCGTTTGCCGTTTTGCTAAGAAGGTAAACTTCTGAATTATTAGACCGGTTTTTATTTCATTGGTATTTATATCTTAATAGATTCAACCTATAGTTTTCACAATTATATAGCTCGCATGCTAGGTTTTAAAAAAAACATTATTAAGTAACAAAGCACACACTGTCAGAAAAGTTCAGAGTTTTAAAGTTTGACAACCACTGCATAGGACCCGTACTCCCAAACAGGTTTCTAGAGTGAAATAATAGAAATAACAAGCCGCAATTTGATATGAGTTAATCCAAATTTTAGTTTCATTGTCCGATCTGCAGATATGTGCAAAACATCTTGAAAGAGAAAGTGATAAGCTATTGTTTAAACATTTCCACGCTTTGGCCAGATTACTAAATATTAAATACTGCTTTGGCTGTTCGAAACCAGAAATTACTCACACGATGGATTCTTGTATCGCAAGTTTAGAAGTAGCCAGAAATTTTTAGCGCTCTCATTAATCTCATGTGGTCATTAATAATATAAAATATCATAATAATTAGGTATCGTAATCAGCGCTTACCTAATGTTGGAAAATTAGTAACCAGTGTGCGGAATGCTAGTTTTTGTCATTGCCGCCGTGAAGAAGTTTGCTACAATTATAAACATCGAAACAACACTCCTAAGTCCTAGTAAACAATGGTAACTCTTTCAATGCGTTACAAATTGTAGTTCATTCTTCACCACGAGTAGTAAAATGCGAACCAATCCCTCCACCAACCCATGGCCCATCAACTGATCGTGGTTATACGGGCCGAAACACGGGAATGCGCACCCTACTGTCTGGGGCAGTAGTTAGTAAAATGCGAACAGATAATGCCGAATTATAGCTAAGAACAAACATGATTACATCAGTTTTCAAACAAAAATTTAGAACAAATAGTATAAAAGTATTCAATATTATATTTCCGTTGTCTGGTACCTGTAACACAAGTTCTTCGGATACTTAGCACGCGGTCAGATTGACGTGGTGTGATGCGTCCGTATATCGCTGACCAAACTGTCAAAGACACTCTTAACCAGTTTTAAACTTTCTTAGTACCCTTCCTAAACGAGAAACAGATAACAAAATTCAAATGGCAATTCACGACACTATTGTGTAAAACCAATATTACTCTCAGGTTAAGGCTGTCCATGTGTGCTGAAGCAGCATAGCACGATGACCGAATGGCGATTAGTGATGACGATACACACCGTTGCCACAATTACAATTAGTAATAGTAGTCTATACTTATATTAGAAAGGGGATTAGTTTGATTGTTTGCATTGATGAATTTTGATTAATGAGGAAGGACATAGGCTATATTATATTAGGTGGGCAACATCTATTACCTAATATAATAATAATGAAGTACATGACCATAATTTGCAATTGCTTTATTTTCTACTTATACTATAATTACAATATTTTTCTCTCTTAGAAAATAAAAAATGTTTCATGGTTTTTTTAAAAGCCGTTATGTAGCTTGTAAGTTGATTAACAAAAAATTTTACCATCATATGTTATTTATGACCTTAATATAAATTTATTGATGCCTCTTTGGAGGGACCCAGGGTTCTGTCTTTGCTTGTGTGGTGCTGTAAGGCACATATTGTCCAGTTGTGCCCGATAAGTTCTCAGTGGCTGGAGCCATCCATTTATATTTGGGTCTGGCGGGATCCTGAAAAAATGCAATTAAAGTCATACAATAAAGTATGTACATGCATTATTAAAATTTTCTGACAATATATAAATATAAATTATAAAAAACACAAAAGGGTGGTATAATATCCTATGATGAATTTATTATTAAAAAATATTTGTGAAAATTGCACACTTCAATATTATTAAAATAAGTTTTTTACATAAAGTGAATCATTTTTTCTAATTATACTTACATTAAATGGTGGTAAATCAGTTTTGTAATGTAACCAGCCAAACCATTCTGGGGTGACCTGAAAACATAATATAAAATACTGATCATTTACTATTAATACATTGTATTGCGATGCTATTGATACTTACTTAAAAGTATTTAAGAAGTTTTAGTAGGTATATATTTTTACTAGTACTTGCCTACAGTTCTTTAGGCATAATCAATGCCAGTCATTTTATTTAATTATTTTCAACTAATTTGTCCATCCTCACAAACTGAGTATAGTCTGCCACATGTTAATCAAGTGTAAGTAAAGCTTATACTTTTTTATATAAATAGGAATAAACTACAAACCTGGCTGCCATCATAACTCATGTTGAAGTTGTCGGAGTACTCCACCCATCTGTTCCTGCCGTAGAAGTAGCGGGGATTCTCAAAGTACTTGTTACCAAACTCGTCTTCACCAACCAGTTTGCCATCCTTCAATTCATCCTGTCTGTAAAATACATTGTATTTCATTAACAAAACGCTCATTTTTTTTTTCTTGTATAGCTTTTAGGTAATACCCTAGCAACGCAAAATTATTTAAAAAGGATGGACAGGTTTAAATTCTGAATGCCTGGCGCATCAACGATTATTTCCTAAATAATTTATGTCGATTAAAAAGTAACTCAACACACAGGTACAACCTTTCTCCATTGTACGTTTTCTGAGACTATACTGATGATTTTAAGAATCTATGTTTATTAAACTAAAATATAATCGTAGGACTTGATTTATTATATGCATAATATCGATAGGATATAGCTTTTAACCTTAAAATATTACATAATAATACAACACTAATATTACCTGTATAATTTATACAATGATGCACGAATGCCACCATTCTGACGAATAATATTGAACAAAGTACCTAGCTTGTCCAAAGCCAAAATTTTGGCAATGGAATTAGACATTTTTTATTATTTTCGTCAAACTTTCGTCTCCACAAATATATTTCAAATCAAAATATAATTTGACACATGTCAAACATTTGACAACAAGTGTCACATTGACATATTTTTCTTTTTTGTGTTAAAATATCAAATAATGCAAATAAGTGTAGGTTGACTTCTACTGCCCAAAATCAACTAGGTATATATTCTTAAACAAAAAGAGTACTGTATCCTTAGATATTATACGTAAAATGGAAGGCCTTAGCGACGATTTCCCGTCTATAAAATGATAAAAATCTACCGCATTCATAAAAACTAATTACGGAATCGATTGAGTGAATCGGTACAGCATCCTAAAGACGTCCATTACTGCTCCACTAAAAATCTGTTTAGCGCTGTTAGTTTCTGAAAAAGCCAGTCCAACAGGTCTAATCTCAAAATAAATGAATTAATTTTTAATTTGTGATTACATATTATTTTACTTAATTATTGCGTATTTCTATTTAAATACGATCTATACGTATCTATCTGGCTACTAAAATGGAAGTAGCTACTTATAGTCCTTACCTGACTTTTATTTACTTATTTTAATTAACAATATTTTTTTATTAACAAAACTAAATAAATACACTTAAAAAAAGTATTTTTTATTTTTGTTTTTTACTTCTTGAAACACTGATAATTATTATCACTATCTTCTCTATCCAGATTTTTTCGTTTTTTCTTCTTTATCTTTATTTTGTCCTCTTCTTCTGCATTTACTTTATTGGGCTTAGTCCTGTGCATTTCCTCATTCAAGTTACTTTCTATCATATTTTCTTCTTTTAAGTTAGTTTTCTTCTTTTGTTTTGATTTTTTTTCTTTTTTGTCAACTTTAGTATCTTCAATATTTTCACTAACATTGTCTAGTGCTTCCATATTTCTTGTAAAACTGTTACATCTTTTCTTTTTCTTCTTCTTTTTGGTGACAACAATAGAATCACAATCAATATTTAAATTACTTTCTTCAAAAACTTCTGTATCATCATTTGAATTTACATTTTTTGCATGTGAATACCCTTTAAATCTAGCCTGTTTTAATAGCATCTGTTCTTGTTGCTCAATTCTTGCTAATTTTCCTAAAGCTTTTAAGCCATGGCGTGCACCCCTGAAAAAAAAACAAATTAACTAAAGACGAACTTAAATAAAACTTTTTAAAAATATTTAATAGTATGAAAAAGAAATTTACTTATGTGCAGTTCTTCCTTCACAAGCTGCAAAAAGCTCTTCATCAGTTAGTTTCATAGGGTCTTTAGGTTCATCTTCACTATCTGATTCCTTTTTAACCTTTTTACTTTTAACTTCCCCTCCTGTTAAAATATCAGTCCTCACAAAAAAGTCTGAATACTCCTCTTCTGATGGTTCATCATCTTTCTTCTTTTTCTTGTGTATTTTCCAGGTGCTACTAGTTATTTCAAATTCGTCATTATCTTTTGTCTTTATTTGCTTTGTTTTACCATTCTTTTCTTCAACCTATAATTTTGGAAACGAATTTAATTTTTAATTTTAATTCTTGAATCTTGCTAATAAAATCTTGCTGAAAAAACTATCAAAAACTAGTTTTACAGAATGAAATACTCTAAAAAGTGTATAATTTTTTATAGTTACATTGTGTAACTACTAGAGTATTTCATTCTGTAAAACTTGTTTTTGATAGTTATTTTGCAACTGTAAATTAGTTAATACCTCAACATTGTTAGCCGCTTTATCATAGAGTGCACTCCACCAGTGCTGCGTAAAATCGGCTGCAGCATCATATCCAATACCTGCTGCACTACGCTTCAACTTTGGTTTCAGTGGCTGCGATATTCCATTTTCATGTTTTCCGAGACCTTTCCCTTAAATCAGATGTTATGTAATTAAAGTTTTTAATAAAATCCAATATTATGAATACTATGTTTAGCTTCTGCTGGTTGGATATTCATTATGTATTCCAAAGAAAATAGTACGCAATTATATCAACAAGTGGTTTTTGAGAGACTTAAACCGTCTATGCAGCGCATGCAACAAAAGTCCTCAAATATTAATAATTTTCCATTTTTCCAACATTTCTCGCTGATACTTCGCTCCTATTGGTCGCAGCGTTCTGTTATATAGCCCAAAGCCTTCCTCTATAAATGGACTATCCTACTAAAAAAGAATTTTTCAAATTGGACCACTATTTCCTGAGTTTAGCATGTTTAAACAAACAAACAAACAAACTCTTCCGCTTTATTATAATATACGCAATTATATCAAATTATTTAATATGTGTATGTAAGTATAGTCATTTTAATAATTTCAAATCGTCTTAACATAATAATAGTTGAATAATATATGAAAAAAGGAGACTACTTTTTCTATCAGGCTAAGTGGTTTTCAAAGCTTACCATCTGCCCACCCATATTTTTCTAATAGTTTTTTTGCAAAGTCCATTTTTATATGTAATGGCAATTAATCGTAATAGCCAATATGTATTAAATTTTATGTATTACATTCATTTTATATTTAAATAAATACCACATTGCAGCAGTCACAGCAAAGTTAAACATGTGTTTGTGACATTTCGAGTAATTGACAATTGACTTGAATTGACATTTGACATTGAATCCACAAATACTTTGTCTACTTCGATCACGAAAATCTATGCATTATTTTGCCGGTATTGTCATTTTATAAAAACATTTTAACTTCTTTTTATATTATTTTATTGTGAAACAAAATCCGTATATTATTGAAAATTATACAGTCTTTCTGTGATATATTTTTTGAAGAGTTCATATTTATACAATTAATAAAGGATCCGTGAAATAAGTCAAAAAATTAAATAAGTATTTTTTATAAGTATGTACTTTAATAATAAGAATGTCAGTAACAGTAAATAGGTACCAAATATATTTAAAAATATATTATGAACATATTAATATAATTTTTAAAACCTTAATGTCTTGGTAAAAACCTTAATGTTGTTGCGATGATTCCAAAAACTCGTCAAGATCATCTAATGTTGACTCATTATTGCTGTAAACAGAAAAATATCTAAAATAAATTAATTCAAACATCATAAGAGTTTGTAACTATAAACACACTAAAAATAACAAGATTATTACTTGTAAAAAAATTTAAATAACATCCTAATAATATTAATTCCTAGTAAATTTGATTAACTATGTGCTGCTAAAGTATGCATTTTACAATGTATGATGTGATGATCTGGCTTGAAGTAATGCACTAACCGCTAACCTTTATGCTAAGTTTCTTAATTAGTTATTAGCAAAATTATTTCCATTTTGAACTTCTGATTTAAAATTATAACTAGGATCACGTTTAGACCTTTCCATGTACACAAGTCCATGAGAGCCCCTGCTTGAGTAGTTTTCAAATTGTTCAAACTGCATCAGTTCTGGCCGAAACTGCTTTAAAAAGTAAACCCAACATTTCTCTATACCGTCTGGTCCATCACTAAAAAATAAATAGAAGTTTTACATCATAGCTTGTATGAGTAACAAGCATATTCTTATATAACAAGCATATCTTCATATAATGTAGAATGTGTTTTACCTGTTTTTAATTCTTATTTCATCAATTTCTCTGACATAAAATTTTGGATGATCTTCCAAAATATCTAGTTTACTGAGCATTTTATCATCAACTTCATATATTTCACCTAAAACCATAAAAATAAATTAAAAAATAATGACTGAGAAACAATATAAGATTTTTACAGACATACACATACATTTTTTAAATACACATCCATGACTCAGTAACATTATGCCGCCTCACCACCTACAGCTTAAATACCAATGAGCTACCAGAGTGACAAAATATGTTGCTGAATTGTTGTTTATTACCTCTAACATGTTGGCCTTTTCCTGGATTGAACAATAAAAATGGAATGTTATATTTGGTAGCTATTATTAATGGATACTTTTCCTTTGTTGTACCCTCACTTATGAAATGACCAATTCCATTCTCGGGGTCCGTGAGCCAGTGGTGATTTGGTTCATTATTTTTTAATGTTCCATATACAAACACTTTGTGTGCCATCTATAAATTATGTAGTTTTAATTAATTCAACAGATAACTACAATGTCAATAAAAGATAATATTGAGATTATACTAATGTTGTTTAAAATAAATAATGTTATAGTAAGACTTACTCTTTTAAATATATTTATGTAAAAATGTTTATTTAAAACATGCACAGAGAAAGTGTAAAATTTTAACATTAGGTTACAAAGAAACACATAGCTTGTTACAAGTACAAAGTTTAACAATTTATCAGTTAGGTAACAAGTTTTATAGCTCCCACCCAGGAAAGAGATAAATATATAAATATATATACCTAATTTAAGTAGACTGATCTTATTGTGTAATGTGTATTGTTTTATTTAATATTTTTAATTAAGTTAATAAATTAATACCTATTCGATTACAATTTTACAATTTACATTGTTGACATTTTTTTTGTCATCCATAGTCATTTATTGATCCGAAAACTTTATGAAATTGCCAACGGATCGTTTTATGAAATCCGTGAAATAAGCAGTTACAGTATCCTGTAAAGTTAAAGTCAAAGATTATTATTAACAAAGTAATAATTTTGTAAATAAAATTGGTAATGTAATATTTTAAGTGTTTATAACTTAAATAGCCTTCAAGATCTAAGCTTTTAACCCTTTTTTATTAAAAGGAAAAAAAAATGATTTCTTGACGTTGACATATTTTGGCATCATTTGCGAGATCTGTCATAATAAGTGTCAACTGTCATACTCAGTGCTGTCAATTACAGTCGTGTAAGTGTTTTGTGTTGATTGTCCATTGTAAAAGCTCCTGTGTAAAAATCAGGCATTCATTCAGTGTTTTCGTCAGTGTAACAATTTATCGCGTACTGTCGTTGTATTGTGTAGTTCAGTGTTGACTGCAAGCATCTTTATTATAATCATCGATAAGTTTTAACACCATGTTTTCTCCTAAAATTTAAACAGACAGTTACATAAATTCGACAAATTTATACGAATTTTGTGTTTGAAATTAAGAAATAAGAAATGAAAATGAGGCTGGCGGGTACAATTTTCACCAACGTTACGAAGA
The DNA here is from genome assembly GCA_905187575.2 of Celastrina argiolus. Classification (NCBI taxonomy): domain Eukaryota; kingdom Metazoa; phylum Arthropoda; class Insecta; order Lepidoptera; family Lycaenidae; genus Celastrina; species Celastrina argiolus. The sequence goes on along the minus strand of LR994579.1, from coordinate 2,173,131 downwards.
TGCTGGACTTCTATTCCCAGTTTAATCCTTCGCCCCTCTCAATAAAGCAGTTTATCGACTTCGGTAAGTCCACTTTACTTCTCGGCTCTCGTTAGAACTTCATCCAAATCGATAACTTGTAATTTGTTGTCTACTCCAAGGTTGGCTAAAAAGCCTATAAGTTTTCGGTCGTTACGCAATTTTATTAAAAACCGCATGCTTTTAATTGACGTGAAAATTTACTGCAATAAGCTAAGTAAATCAATAGAAGAATCGGAATATATTATACAAAGTAAATAATAAGTGGTTATATGAACCAGTACATTTAAGCAAATAATATAATAATGAAAGTCATTTTAATTTGTAAACAAAGGGGTTGATAAGAACTTAATAAAGTTATAATATTAACTAAATTAAAAATACAATAACATTTCAAATATTAGTGTTGTAAACAAGCTACAATTTACATAGTTTAAAAACATGTTTACAAGTTATGATTAAATAACATAAAGTCAATTGTGCTGTAATGATAACCCACTAAATATTAAAATACTTAAAGAGGGATTTCACCTTAGTAAAAGTTAAATTAATAGACTTTTCACTCATATGGCAAAATAAAATTTCGAATATCAAGTTTATTTATCTAATTCAGTAAAATGTTATAAACAACTTTTATGTTTGTAAAAGTAAAAAAATAAAATGTAATCATTTAAATTTTTTGAAATAGAATTCAGTGTTGAAACTTTAAATGCCTACGTAACTTCACCCCCAAATAATGTTTCTCAATTCTGGGGCCCTCTACAACACATGCACTGCTTGGTGGAATAATAAAGGCTTCATCTGATATGAGTACTGTCTCATTTGAATAGTGTTCTAGAATTCAGCCATCAATTTAACACCCAGAATTTGTTTGAGTTTAATTATTTTGCATTCTGTATATCAAGTCTAATAGCATTTGGTTTGAACAGAATTTTTCTAGTGTTATTTCTGAATCTCTACATTCTGGTTCAAAATCATGAATGAGAATGATAATGATCAGCTGAAGTTCTAATATGTTAATAACACCAGTATAAACAGTTTGTAACAGACATTGGTTAAACATAATGTGATGTAATAGTTAGTCTGTATATACTGAAATATTTAGGTTGCTTATTATGTTTCACTGCCTATGTAAATAACATTTGCTTTAGTTAAGATTTTAGAAAAGTAGTTTTCTGAAAGTATCAATGGTAATTTAAATAATGATCATAAACACTTATTGTATTTCAGTAAGTGAACAGAATCCCCAAAAAAATTACTACTTAGTAAAACCACTTTTACTAGTAGATATTAGTACTACTTTCTAATTCAAATCCTTATAATTTGTTCCTAGCAATATTATAAGGATTTGAATATCCTTCTATAGATGCAGAACTTTCAAAATTAGATAGTACTTTGTTATGTTTTTATATTATCTTTATTCTTGCAAATATTCTGTAAATCAATTGCTGACATAAAACTTAATTTAACACAATCAGTCAAGGCTTGGAGTGCAAAACTTTCTACAAATTATTGTTTTAAAATAGTTTTCAATCTCAAAATAATAATTGTTATTTTTCCACTCCTATTATATATATTATATCTATTTCTAAGACTCTTAATATTGTTGGCGAGGTGCCATGGTGTCGAGCTAGGTCAATGTTGTTATTAGGTTTTTACTAGCTGATGAAATTTAAAATGTCTGGACGGAAGGTGAAAAGATATTGCCTTTGCTATAAATATTAATTAAAATTATTTTGTGGTCTAGAAGTTCTATCTTTTTTTTAATAATATAATAATAAGTTTAAGTTCTTTATTTCTCATCACCGTTTTCGAAAACCTTTATTAGATTTTTAGATAAAAGATTTTTAGAGAAAAGAAGAGACAAGTTGTACGATGACCTTGTTTTATCCAGCTGTCTCTGTCCTTGGCTTGTCTTATACAGTCTGTACCTACTGCTGTTACAATATTGTCACTCCTTTTCTTTGGTTGTCCATTTCGTCTTTTTCCACTTGACCATCTCCACAAAGTTCAGTGCTAGAATAACCACCTAACAAGAGTACCAACTGGTATTGGAAATTCGCATAATTTCTTTTGCAAGCCCCCCGTGCACCACATGGAACCCACTGATAACATGTTTTATCACTTATCAATACAATCAGCAACAGTTCGGCCTTGCCATTATTTTTATAACAAGCCGCAAGATTATCGCACAAAACATCGGTTTGTTTGTTCACTGTTATCTAGAGTGGCGTGATAGGTATTGGTGCTTACAGACCGAGTGGAGGTACTTTATATACTTTATGTTTAAGTAGGCCTTTGCATCAGTTATTGGACGATTTATATAGTATTCTACCAAGTGAAGTAGCCACTAGAAACAGGCGGTTTTAAATGTCGCATAGTTGCCTCGCAACATAGTCGGCCTAGTAGTAATACGTCTGGATCCAACCATGTGCGGGTTTCCTCACCATGTTTTCTTTCAGCGTTAGAGCGCCGTATAATGTATCGAACCTGCACCCTTTCGAGTGCTAATCAATGATCTACCCACTAGGTCACAGACGCTTCCATTTTATGTTCAAGCCTATACCGACGGAAGAAAACGAACATGCTGTAAGTATAACTGTACTTACAGGATTTTGGTTTTCTTGCGTCGATAAGATAAACTATATACGCACTAACAAGCTTACTACTAATAGGATTGTACTTTAAATAATGTTTTATATCAGGGGTCAACAACGCGCGGCCCGAGGCCTATCTATTTGCGGCCTGAGACTGTTTTGTAAATGAAATAAGTATATGCAAAATCAGCCACTAAAACCTATAATATAGATACTTCACTTTGATGAGCGCGAGCCTACAATAGATAACTAGATAGAATATTATGTTCTATACAAACATAATAATATTATGTTACGAGTCAACATAATGTTATTATGCCGGCCTTAATCTATTTTCATGCCTGCCAAAAGGTTGCCGACCCCTGCTTTATATGGTTAGATAGTAGATAACACAACTTATTACAAGTGGCATGATAAAATTTGTAATGAAGGGGGCTACTTAGATGCCAAATAAGACCTTTGCTGGCTCAGACATTATAGTAACGTTCCTAAGTTTCTGAAGTAAAACTTCTTTACGCACGCCTGCCTAGGGGGTAAGTTGGCGAATGCGTGACTTGATCGTTACAAAAAGTGTGATCGGGTGAGGGGAACGGAAGTTCAGAGGGTGATATAAGAAAGAAATAGAGGGAGTTAAGTTTTATTTATTACTGTAGAAGTGTAGAGGCAAGAGAGATGTACGCGCACACATTTTTTTCACAGCCAGTTAGGTTTTGTTATTTATGTATAGACTAGCTGACCCTTGCCCACTTCGTTGAGCATAAAAACAGTTTATGATGAAATTCAACTAAAAAAACAACCCCTAACTCGGGAACGCGGAACCCGCAACGCGGGAACCCGGAACCCGCAGCATGGGAACCCGAAACCCGCAACCCGCAACGCGGGAACGCGGAACCCGCAGCATGGGAACCCAAAACCCGCAACGCGGGAACCCGGAACCCGCAACGCGGGAACCCGAAACCCGCAACGCGGGAACCCGGAACCCGCAACGCGGGAACCCGGAACCCGCAACGCGGGAACCCGGAACCCGCGACGCGGGAACCCGGAACCCGCAACGCGGGAACGCGGAACCCGCAACGCGGGAACGCGGAACCCGCAACGCGGGAACCCGGAATCCGCACCATGGGAACCCGAAACCCGCAACGCGGAACCCGCTACGCGGGAACCCAGAACCCACAATGCGGGGACCCGGAACCCGCAACGCGGGAACCCGGAACCCGCAACGCGGAACCCGCAGCATGGGAACCTGAAACCCGCAACGCGGGAACCCGCAACGCGGGAACCCGGAACCCGCAACGCGGGAACCAGGAACCCGCAACGCGGAAACCCGGAACCCGCAACGCGGGAACCCGGAACCCGCAACGCGGGAACCCGGAACCCGCAACGCGGGGACCCGGAACCCGCAACGCGGGAACCCGGAACCCGCAACGCGGGAACCCGGAACCCGCAACGCGGAACCCGCAACGCGGAACCCGCAACTTGCAACACGGGAACCCTGAACCCGCGACGCGGAACCCGGAACCCGCAACACGGGAACCCGGAACCCGCAACGCGGAACCCACAACGCCAAACCCTTCCGTGAACGTTGCTGGTTCTGCGCTGTCAAATGGAATAAATAGTATCCTATGTCCGTCTACTGGCTCTAAGTTACTTCCTCACCAATTTTCAACCATATCGATAAAGCCGTTCTCGAGTTATAAATAATTCATTTAACTAACACGACTTACTTTAATACAAAAAGCTGATGTAAAGATGAAACTAACATAAGCTAACGCCCGGTGAATGCTCCCGTCACAGTCGGTCCAGCCGATTCGGAGATCATTAGTTAGATAACGATGATGATGATGAAAAGAAGCCTAAATTAATCCTTATAACTTTAGCTATCTACCAGTGAAAGTCTCGTTGAAATCGGTCCAGCCGTTCCAGAGATTAGCCGGAGCAAAGAGACACGCTAACAGACAGACAGACATTTTTTTTTAATTGTATTTTCGTTTTCAGTAGCAAGAAAAAAAAAAGACAGAACAGACAGACGTTAACTTCGCACAAAGACAAATGACGACAAAAGACATAGTGGCGTCTTATCATGACGTTTTCGATTTTTTTTTTATTGTTCGTGAATTATGACCATGGATCTAACTCCTTCGATCTGATTTTTAAATTAACATTTATAATATATTCTTATTACAACTTATAAGTTAAGTACTTTTTTTAAATAGGTATATTTATAGTTGTTAAAAGATTAATCGATTTTTTGAGTAAGTCTCTAGTGTTTAATAAGAAAAAGTGTTAACTGACGTAACATTATCACGACGTTTATTTCATTAAATCATAATTTGTTTATTATATTTAAGATCGTTTATCAGTGAAAGCAAATCGTAAAAAAACTCATATTGGTTATGTTGACAATAAATATCTAATAATTATTAAATAAAGTTTAGTAAATTCTGCAGTTTTAACAAAAAGAAAATATTTATTTTATTATGTCGTCGTTACAACGTTACGTCGCTCATTTTTGATAAACTGTCAAATGTTACCTATTAAAATGACCCGACTATTTATTAGTGGTGGACAAATAGTTTAATGAATCCAAATACCTAGTTTAAGTTTATGTTAATACGTTATTTATAGCATTTCATAATTTTTATTTTTCATTTGTAAACAATGTCGTTACCATGACACCAGTGTCATATAAACTGGCAACGACGTGAATCGATTGAGCCCAGGTTCAAACCCCGCGTGACCATCACGTATTTTCTTCTTTTTTCTAATTTTCTGCTTATTTTTTTCAACATTTTCTTTCATAATAACCTATTTGTGACAATAACGAACATACCGTAAAAAAAATTGCGAAATTGGTCAAGCCGTTGTCGAAGCGCACACGACGTAAGAAATTTTGGAGGTCGTTTTTTTACACTTTGGGCTACATTTTTGGGGTTTTAGTAAGGAACCCTACTTTTTTTAAACATATAATATAAACTATGTTCAGCGCTAGGAATGTAGCTTTCCAACGGTGAAAGAATTTTTCATATTGGTTCAGTGGTTTCAGAGCCTATTCCATTCAAACAAACAAACAATCAAACATTACCTCTTTATAATATTAGTATAGATGACTACGGTCTGGAATGTTCCTTTCTTCAAACTATTTTAACAGTAACCATATTGGACACCAATGAGGTTTGTAAATAGTATGTATATAGGTAGGAAGTGGGCAGTAGTCACTCATAATCTATACTATCTATACTAATATTATAAAGCGGAAGAGTTTGTTTGTGTAAACGCGCTAATCTCAGGAAGTTCTGGTCCGATTTAAAAATTCTTATTTTGTTGGATAGTCCATTTATAGAGGAAGACTATATATTATATTGTTAATAAAGTGGCCACACTTTAAGAACGGCAACACCAATTTGAGTGGGAACACAAAATGGAGTCTTTTAAGAGGGGATTACGCCTATTTAATTCGGTGCATAGGTGGTCTAGACACTTTTTTCGGTAAAGCGGTCGGTAAGGGGAAACTCTGCCCGTTTGAGTATTGCATTTCCTAAATTAGTTAATTTTAAACCTAATTTCTGTATTTAATAATTCTGTTTTAAGTTTTTGTCCTGATTTGTCTAAATTATTGTAAAAAGTTGTAAGTTGTTAATATAATTTGTATTTTATGTGTGGTTTTAATGATTCCCTTCTGTATCTTTCCAAGATCAGACGTGGGATTGTTAATTCACGCGTCTTTTTGCTTAGCGTCCTGAATAAACGATTTAAATATTTTTTAACATACCCGTAATTTGAAATAAAAAAAAAATATTTTCGGAAAATAGCGGTACAGGTAATACGGTAAAGCATTTCAAGCCACTGGTGAGTACAGTATCGCAGAGGTTGGTGAGTACATTCCAATTGTATTTTTAAAGAATAGAAGGAAAGATAATTATTTTTTTATCTACCCACCGTATCTAAAGTTATTATTGAACCTTATGTTCATTGTTCATGGTCTTTGTGTAAGTATATAGCCTACTTACTCATTTTTTAATTGAGATCAGGATTTTGTATCTTACAAAATAAATCAATAGGAACATTTCATTTGCCTGTATTATTCTTGAAATCATTATGCCGAATAAACGGAATAGTAGAAATCACAATTTGCGATTTGAAAGTCGTTCACGTTCTAGAGACCGTAGGTCACGATCCAGAACTCGACATTTAACGCCGAGTTGCTCTCCTCCTCGATATAGAACTACTCGCAAATATCGCAGCCCCCCTAACAACTGTGTAAAGGAACAAATGCAATTAATTTTAGATCGATTGGTGTCCTTGGAGGAGCGGTGCTGTTCGTCGTCGCGGCCTGGTGTGCCCGGCGAGCCGGTCGCTGGCCCGTCCCGGCCATCTGTAATGGTTGCCGAGGCCCCGCTACCCGGCTACTCTCCGAGCCCCGTCACAAGCGACACCACCGCTATGGATAGGATCGTTAATGCGATACGATCGATCAACACTACGGTGAGATCTGACCAATCGTTTTATATTTCTAATTTTGACCCTAGTGTCAACGATATAGATGCTTGGTGCGAAGAAGTAGATCGCGCTAAAGCTTTGAATGGCTGGAACGATAGCGAGTGTTTATCACGTATCGGAAATTGTTTAAAAGGTGAAAGTAGAATTTGGTTAAATGAGTGGGTTACTAGCGATCGTAGTTGGAGTAACTTTAAAGAGGAGTTTAAGCCTCTGTGTCCTAAGAAACTAGATATAGCGAATATTTTGTATGAAGTAATGTGTACGAATTCCGATAACTATCACACTTATGCCGATTATGTACGCCGTTCTTTATTAAAATTACGTATTGTGCGGGGATTAAGTGACGAGCTAATTTCAGCAATAGTTATTAGGGGTATCACAGATTCACAGATTCGGGCATCTGCTACTAATGCAAAAATTATGCCAAATCAATTGGTTGAATATTTCTCAAATTATGTCAAAACAAATGTAATAAATTCAAATAAAAAAATCGAATGCTCCGGTTATGAACGCTTCGAAAAATTACAAAATTATAATAAGTTCCGCAAACAAAAATTTGAAGATAGGAGATGTTTTAAGTGTGGGCAACGCGGTCACAAACAATTGTACTGTTCAAAAAAGTCAAAGCTTATTTCTCCAAAAGACAGTGACACTAGTGTTAAGACGAATGGTCAAGCAAATGACCTTGAGTGTTTGGACGTGGAGCTAACGCCATCTATTTATGAATAGTAGTTCAATGTAGCGTGCATTAGAATGTCAAATTATATTTTTGCTAGATGGCGCATTTAGCATATTTCTCTGAGTTGAGCAGAGTAATAATAAACAGAGGCTACATTTTATATACTAAATAATATATACCTACTTAGATTATTTTTTTTATTTTATCCCCGTTTAACCCTTATTATTTGTATTAGTCCAGCCATTTTAGTAAGTTCACCTCGGAATTCGAGATACCTTATAATTGATAAGAAAAGTATAACAAAGAAATATGATCTTTGACCCTTGAAATTTAATAGTAGCGTACACCCTACCATATTATGTAGGTTTTGAGACAACTTTTGGGGGAGTCAATATACAACTATTTACAGACTTACAGCTGGGTATCTCTAATTACAAGATTCTTGCCAAATTTAAGCTAAAATGACTGGACTAATGTCCCTTATTATATGTATATCGAATACGGCTCAAACGATTATTTATGACTGCTAATATATATATATATATATATATATATATACAGGGTGTAAAAAGAGCAGTCACTATAACTTCGTGGGGTAATAACTAGGCCAGATACATATCCATTCGTACTAGTCATTTGCTTTTAATCCACTGTTTTAAAAATAAAAAAAATTTAAATAGGCAATCTACAATGTGCACAACACAGCGATCAGCTGATTACGCTGAGAGGTCTATAGCACGCGTAAGACGTTCATTACGTACTAGGGCAAAAATTATAAAATTTAATTATTTAATGCAGAACGTAGTTCCAAACAGTTTAGCCTTGCGACTAAAATAAATAGCAAAAAAAATTTTTTTTTACAAAAAATAAAGTTTCTAGAATCAGTCGAGGTCCTATAATCACATCCCAAAGTTATAGTGACTGCTCTTTTTTTATACCCGTTATATTATATACATTTTGTTTAATTTTTTACAGTTTACTTCTTACACAGGGAACTTTTGTCTATCGATGATTCATACAGGATGTTAAAAAAATATATTAATTTAAATAGATTTGTTTATTATTTTTGAAGTTATTTTTTTTCCTTGTTGGCAATGGGACTTGTTGGCTTGAATGGTAGGGGGCTGACTTTCTTTTTTTAGACTTTTTTTATTTTTTTGTTGACAGCCTCTGTTATATACTGTGGGTCTCTAATGGGTATATTTCTCAGATATCTAGGATCCACTAATTCTGGTAGTATGCAATCCATATAGAAGTCTTTCAGCTTTTTTTTTCTGTCTTTCCTCGGCGTTTCTCTCTAAATTCTGTAAAAATACTCTTTTTGAATTCTCCAGCATAATATCTTCAGCTATATCCAGTTTTGAGCAATTTTCCCCATAGTTTGTTCCACCTTGGGTCAATCTCCTCTAAATATTTCTGAGTCAGTTTCCGACTCTTCATTAGTTTTTCTTCGTTCCGTTTAATTTCGTTGCGTGGACTTTTTCCAACAATTGATTTATGCAGAACGGATAAAGGTTTTTGAGTACTGAATGATACTTTTCTGGTACCTAATATTCTTCATTTTGTTATGTTTTTTCTGTATTTCAAAGAATACTTTGTATCTGTACTTAATGCTAAAAATTTATTACAAAAATTTGTAAGTAAATGATTCCGGCATTCTACTTTTTCAACGGTATAATTTTCATAAGGTCTAGATTGGATTATTTTTGAATACGTGCTGGCGTCCCCGTCCGATATTTAACGCGCATTTCTATACTTTTTTTAAACCATTGCACCAAGATCTCAGACTATATTCCTGTAGACGCTTCTAAAAGAAAAAACTAAATTTAGTTTTGATTTATTATTAATTATGAAATAGTATAACTATTAGTTATACCTCAGTCAGAGTAATATAATAGTACCTAATACACGTAGAAAACAGGGAAATAAAGGGTACTACGAGTCAAAAAAAAGCTAGTAAATTACCAGAATAATTTTTGTAGCATGTGTGATCTTTTGCCTCTTTACCCTTGTTCTGAGCTAGGACACAAATACAGCAATATTTATTTTTAATGCCATTTTTTATTTTTTTAATAACAAAAAAACCCAAGTCAATGAACTGTAAAGGCAAAATCACGAATCACTTTACACGCAGTAGGAGCCAATATTTTGTTGACTAAAGACATGGTTTTTTAATATTTTTTACGGCTTCCTTTATTGTTAATGAACTATGGTTAATAGCTTCAGAGCTATGGCATATTTCCATGGCAAGCAATTTTTTAACATTATGTATGTATAACTGTAGGTTTAACTGTATAATAGTGTAGCAGTAAAGAGTAATTGTTTGATGTCTCTGTGATAAGTATTCTGTATGATAAACATTTACATTACAATGACACTGTCTGTAGACTATAATTGTAAATTATGCATCTGATGATCATCATAATTTTTATCTTTTCTGTACAGGCGGAATCTTGGGATCTTTTGGGGACTTTTCGCGGTTCCATAGACTTAAAAGTAGGTACCTATTAACTCAATAGCGACCAACTCCTAATAGAACCTATCGTCACCATGAATACAGCTTCATATCTAATTTTAAGTCTATGGGACCGCGGGAAATTCTTTACATTATAGGTACAATAACAAAAAATATGTCTATTTTATAATTAGATAGGTACCTACTTACTTTTCAATATCATTTGCTTTGGCTTCTTTTGCTTTTGTCTGATTTGCAACACGAGTTCTTTTTTTATATAGCAACTTCAATAATCGTTTGTTACCTACTTTGTTTCGGAATACTTTTATTACCTATGTTTGTTTCAAAGTCGAACCGTAATCACACAACATGTGCAAACTATACTATAAAATTTATACAAGCCGGTAATGTCAATTGTCACTTGTCAAATCAAAACAAGACCACGCGAGATTGTATTACTCTTATCTGCCTAATTACTGTGCGCGCCGTGCGGAACGGCAACGCTGCATTGTACATGGGTTGCATGACTTGCATCGAACTGGCAACGTTGCATTCCATAACTAAACGCCTGATTAAATGTTGTGAGCAAATACTTTACTAGTGGTGTTTGATTTACAGTAGGCACCAAAGACCTTTTATGATATAACTTCTATTTTGCAATAGTATTTGTTACAAATCGACAATGAACACCAAGATACAAAGTAAAGAAGCATGCATGCAAAGATTCATTATAAACGGATAAGCCAAACCAAAAATAAATCCATCCTAAAATATTCATTTTACGCGAGTCATAGCATTTTCTAAAATGTATTTCTGATTACTGAGTAAAGATCGTCAAAATTATCGACAACAACAATATACTTCAAGATACACTTTATAATTACACAAAATTTCTTTATTTCCCCAGTCTGTAATTTAGCTGAAAAACATAGCCTAAAAGTCGTGAAAAACGCATTTTGCTTGACCATTCGCCTTAAGACCAGTAATATAAATCAAAATTTAGTTAAATCGGACCTTTGTACATTTTGTAAAAAACCTGGTCATAAAATTGATACCTGTTTCGCTAAAATGAAATCAGAGGCTCGAAACACAAAGAATATCAACTTTTGTCAAGAGAATCTTGATCGTAGAAATGATGATATTGCTGTTGCTGTAATTCAAGGAATACCTGTTGATATTCTTATAGATAGCGGTTCAAGTATATCACTAATTTCGTCGTCGTTACTAAAGCATTTTAAATGCTCATGTAAGCCTGCTTTTAGAGTCTTAAGAGGTATAGGCGGGCGAGAGATCGAGTCTACTTATTACGTTACACTATCAGTAGAATTCAGTGAAATTACTCTAGAGGTAGACTTACACGTTGTGTCCCCTCAGTTTTTAAATGTTCCTATAATAGTCGGTACTGATGTTTTAAATCGGGAAGGCGTAACATATATCCGTACTCGTAATAGACAGTACCTTATGTGTGAACCTCGTCTTTCACATAGTGTGTTATGCGTTGTGCAATCTTTGCATAATCAGATTAAGACTCCTTTAATAGATGAGGATTTAAAGAAGTTAAACGAGATAATTAACAAATTTTCTAAATATTTTATTACTGGAACAGCCACTTCTACTGTCACCTCTGGTAGTATGTCCATAAAGTTAAATAAGGATACACCCATTAATTATAGGCCTTATCGACTTTCATATGCCGAAATTTTAAAGGTTCGCGAAATTATTAAAGATCTTTTAGAAAAAAAAATTATACAGGAGTCCGAATCTGAGTATGCGAGCCCTATTCTTTTAGTAAAAAAAAAAGATGGCACAGACCGTATGTGCGTTGATTATCGAAAACTTAATGAAATCACAATTAAGGATCGTTTCCCTTTACCTTTGATTGATGATTACATTGATAGGTTAGGCAAACATAAATACTTTACTAGCCTTGATATGGCGACTGGTTTCCATCAGATACCACTTGATGTCGATTCGATTAGATACACAGGATTTGTAACTCCGGAAGGACACTTTGAATATTTAAAAATGCCTTATGGTTTAGCAAATGCGCCTGTCGTTTATCAAAGGATTATGTCCAAAACACTTCGTAAGCATATAGAATCGGGTAAAACCTTAGTGTATATAGATGATGTGTTAATTTTAAGTAATTCGATAAATGAAGGGCTTCATACTCTTAGTGAGGTACTTCAAACCCTTACTAATTCGGGGTTTTCTATCAATTTAAGGAAGTGCTCGTTTTTGTCTACTAAAATAGAGTATTTAGGACGTACGATATCTCAGGGTCAGGTACAACCGAGCGCCGGTAAAGTTAAAGCCTTAATTGAAGCACAAATTCCAAAAAATGTTAAACAAGCGCGTCAATTTTTGGGTTTAGCGAGTTATTTTCGCCGATATATTGCTAATTTTGCAATTAAAACTGTTCCTATAAGTAAATTAACGAAAAAAGGGGTACCTTTTGTATGGGGTAGTGAACAGGAAGAAGCACGGCAAATAATTATTTGTCATTTAACAAGCGAGCCAATTTTGGCTATTTATGATGCCAGTTTACCAAGTGAAATTCACACAGATGCTAGTTCTATTGGTTACGGAGCCGTGTTTCTTCAGGTTCACGATAATGGTTGCAAACGAGTGGTTAGTTATTTTAGCAAACGGACACATGGAGCAGAACCAAAGTATCATTCGTACGAGCTTGAAACTTTGGCCGTCGTAAAAGCTTTGCAGAATTATAGACATTATTTGGTTGGCGTGCATTTTACTGTTGTAACGGATTGCAATGCTCTCAAAGCAACTCAACAAAAAAAAGACATTTTACCACGTGTAGCCAGATGGTGGATATATCTGCAGGATTTTGATTTTACGTTGGAGTATCGTAAAGGCACTTTTATATCACATGCGGACTATTTGAGCCGTAATCCTGTAAATGTTTGTGAAGCACGCAAGCAACAGAATTGGGCTCAAATGGCGCAAGCTGCTGATGAAGAAACTCAGCAACTTTTACAAAAATTAACTGACGGACAACTTGACACAAAACGTTACATTAAAAAAAACGACATGCTATATTACAAGTATATGCCCGTCGGTGAAAATTCTAGATTATTATGTTTTGTACCCAAAGGTCATAGATTAAGCTTACTCAGAATTTTCCATGACGAGCATAATCATCCCGGGGTTGATAAAACATTAGAACTCATACGAAAACACTTTTGGTTTCCTTCCCTTAACTCATTTGTTCAAAAATATATTAGTCATTGCCTTGTCTGTATAACTCATAAAAGAGTTCCCCGAGCACCTAACCAACTTATTCATTCATGGGAAAAGCCTTGTAATCCTTTTGAAATTATACACGTAGATGCCTTGGGTCCACTACCACAGTCAAATAATTACAAATACGTATTAATAGTAGTAGACGCTTTTTCAAAATATTGTCTCTTATACCCTATGTTTGGTCAAGATGCAAAAGAATTAAAAATACTTGTAACTAATGTTATCTCGTTATTTGGTACACCAAAATTAATTGTAGCAGATCGGGGCCGTATGTTTCAAAGCTCGGGTTTTACTAAACTTCTAACAGAGTTAGGAATTGACTTACATCTAATAACACCGGAGATGCATCGCTCGAACGGGCAAGTCGAACGCTATTGCCGAACAATACTAAATATGCTTCGTATAGAATGTAACCACCGACACAACGAATGGTCAGATATTATGTGGCGATTACAATTGGTTTTAAACATAACTAAACAAAAAACGACCAAACAATCGCCCCTCAATTTGTTAGTCGGTATTGAAGCAGCTACGCCTCTTATACGTCATCTCATAAGAGACATCGCTTTAGAAGGCTCTCATCAAAATCGCGAGACATTGAGAGAAATGCATAGGCAGGTGGCCTCACAGCATCTGGAATTAAATCGGCATAAACAAGACTCGACGGCGAATGCCAACCGTAGACCCCCACGCTCGTTTGAAGTTAATTCTTTTGTGTTTGTTATAAAGCAGACGCAATCAACTGGAAAGCTTGACTCGGGCATGCGCGGACCTTATCGTGTGGTCAAGGCGCTTCCCCATGGTCGCTACGAGCTGCAACTGCTGGCCAGTTCCTATGGAAAATTGACCCAAGCTGCAGCAGAATTCATGATACCGTGGCGGGGGGAATGGACTCCGGATACATGTGCTACTTTCTTTGAAAGTGAGATTCTTCCATATGTACTTACATGATATGCTAACGACGTGCCTATGTCATGTTATGTGTGTGTAGTACGTATTTGTGGATTATGCTAACGTCGTGCCTATGATCCCGTACGTATTTGTGGATTATGCTAACGTCGTGCCTATGATCCCGTATGTGTTTGTGGAATATGCTAACGTCGTGCCTATGTTCCACCTAGTCAGAGATAGCTAACGTCGTGCTTCCTCTCTGAACTAGAGCAAAACGTCACACGAATCGAGGTGATGCGACGGAATTGACTGCAGCGACTCCTTTGTGTCATCACGATGTAATATGTAGCGATTCTTGATGAAGAGGCGTATGCTTTCTTTACTCAAGAATTGCTCACATTAATCATGTCTTTTTTTTTATAAGTGTTAATGAGATTTTTGTCTACATTCAAGGTGCCGAATCTGACGAAACGGAGTCTGCACCCGAGCAAGCGGCCAGTGAGGTTACATTGGCAGATGTGTCGGTGCCTGCAGCCAGTACTTCAAATACAACAAGAGCTGCTGCCATTCGCACCAGGAGAACGGGGACGTCCTCCAGTCAGGAGAGGCCGTGTTAATAAAGTGGCCACACTTTAAGAACGGCAACACCAATTTGAGTGGGAACACAAAATGGAGTCTTTTAAGAGGGGATTACGCCTATTTAATTCGGTGCATAGGTGGTCTAGACACTTTTTTCGGTAAAGCGGTCGGTAAGGGGAAACTCTGCCCGTTTGAGTATTGCATTTCCTAAATTAGTTAATTTTAAACCTAATTTCTGTATTTAATAATTCTGTTTTAAGTTTTTGTCCTGATTTGTCTAAATTATTGTAAAAAGTTGTAAGTTGTTAATATAATTTGTATTTTATGTGTGGTTTTAATGATTCCCTTCTGTATCTTTCCAAGAATATAACATTTCGCTACGTATTTAAGTCACTCAAAAAATATGTATGATAGAACTAGTATTTTTAATAATCATAATAACAAAAACCAACGTGAGCAATCAAAAGATAATCGCGATAGTGTTGCCGACAACCACGCGAACGAAGTCGCGGGCACAGCTAGTTATCTTTAGATATATTATCTGTGTTTGTACTATATGTTACTACATATAGGTGTCATATTATTAGCTTATATTATTGTTGATATACTTACTGCACAGGTGCAAAGTCCAACGCGATGTAATCAGACGTCACATCTATTCTGGTTGTCCCGTGACGCATATGCTACTGACGTGTCGGATATCCAGCAACTCTGCCGGAACTAACAACCGGGTAAGAGGGTACCTAAATCCAATCTTATCCGGTTATCATGTGTAGTGGCGTAAAACTTGCTCCGGATTTTAGATATAAGGTGCTCCTTACTGTACAGCTGTTTTATACCAGCTTTAATGCTGTTTAATGATTCTTGTATATTCCACAGTCCACTATTTAAATTGAAAATATAAATGACGACCTCCGTAGCGCAGTGGTTGAGCGCGTTGGTGCTCGAGCGAGAGATCGCGGGTGCGAATCCCGCCGAGGGAACAAAAAGTTTTCAAATGTTCCTGGGTCATAGATATACGTATATTAAATTTGTGTATAATATAATAATGAAAATCCTAAATATGTGTATAGTATAAAAGTATTAAATATATTTCCGTTATCTGGTACCTGTAATAGAAGTTCTTCGGATACTTAGAACGGTGCCAGATTGACGTGGTGTGATTTTAGGTGTGAAGCGTCCGTAGATATTATATTATTATAAACCGGATACGAGAGAGTACGTCACGGGAACACCAAAATAGATTTGTCGGATTATATCACTGTTGGACTTTGTACTGTCCTTCTCTCCGTTTGTCATTGAGGGGTTTGACCTTGCTTTTGTAAACATTAACAGCTGTTTAGAGAACAAGGAAAAGACAAACTTATGAGACAGTATTTAATATCTACACTCATATTATAAAGAGGATTTTTTTTGTATGTAACGACTTAATTCAAAAAGTACTGGACCGATTTTAATAATTCTTTTTTCATTAGAAAGCTACATTATCACTGAGTAACATAGGCTATATAAAATCAATTGCTGTTCGTTAGTCTCGCTTAAACTCGAGATCAGCTGAACTGATTCGGATATTTTTGGTCTTGAAATATTCGTGGAAGTCCCGGGAAGGTTTACAAGGTTTCTATGCTCAACGAAGTGGGGACGGGTCAGCTAGTAATTTATACTTCTTTAGTAAGTGTGTGAGGCGCAGTCCAAACCTTTTTTGTCAAGAAGAAAATGTAGCCAAGTAGAGAAAACCAATGAATTGTTAAAACTATTTTACACGAATATTCGTTGATGTGAATTGTGAGTTAATATATATATCACATTATTTACAACGGGCGTGAAGTTACTATAACTGCATTTACCTTCCATCCTAATGGATGGAAGCCTGGTAATCCAGGCTCCACATACCTTTGGAAGGCCTCATCCAAATTCGTAGCTACCTATTGTGCAGGCCAGGCTTGTCCCCTGAAGGAGAGCCAGCTTTCACCACTGATATTTACACACTACAATGCATACTGTTGGTATACAGATATTACTCTTAAGACTAAATTAAATAAGTACATACAATTTTATCTTTGGTCGCCGTGGAAAAAGTTTCCATAATCCTTAGTAATATCCCAATGTCCTTTGTAAGACTTTAGTAATCTTTCTATCTACGGTGGTTCCATAATCCATAGTAACAAGATTCCCAATGTCCTTTGAAAGACACTTTAGTAATGTCTATCTACTACCTACGATGAAAATAAACATCGTCTATATTTACGCTGTTACCATCACAAACGTTTTGGCACGAGGCCGCTAATGAATATGTAAAATACAGAGGTGATGTGATTTATTCAAATTTAATACTCAGGTATTTCCTACCTAATGTTTACTGACTCAAAGACGATAAATATTTGCGCAAATTTCGAAGAAGAGTCAGACGACGCGCTTTGTTTTCTTTTCTTTACAATAAACAAGATCACTATAATATATAATAATGTATTATAATTTTAAATATTTTATTATAAATATAATATTTACATATTTTTTATACTTATAAAACCTTTTCCGAGAACCACTCCATCCATTGGCTAAAAAGGATGAGGAACAGTGCAGGGCCCTAATTCTCAGGCCAACTAAGTTTTTACTATCGGTCTGTCCCGCTCATGTAAATGTGATTTACCGCGCGTGCGAGCGGGATATACTGATATTCGGAACTAAGTTTGAGGCCTGAGAATCGCCGTCCACGGTCCAGTAGTCTTACCCTCGGTTTCGAAAAGGCTGATCAATCATCAAATCCCCAATCGGTCAACATTTGAGTTAACGAACCATTCTGGACGGTCATTGGTGAACGTAGCGAGTGAGCAAAGTTATTGCGAGTGATGTTCACCAATGAGTGTTCAAAATAGCTTGTTAATTCAAATGTTAGCTGATCGGCGATTTGCCTTTCGGAAACCGTTGGTATGTGTTTAAGGCACCGATTAGTTAACATACGATTCGAACTAACATCTGCGGTATTTTAACCAGTCTTGCGAGCGCAGATTGGTGATGTTTCACCAATCTGCGTTCAATACGGGTTGTTAACTTGAATGCCATCTTAGTTGATCATAGATTTGATTATTAACATGACGTTAACTTTAACATTGCTTGGTGACACACGCCCTTAACATGCTAGACATCGATAAAAATAATACAATATACTCTCCATAAAATAATGAATGTAGGCTATTATTGTTTCTATAACTAATACAAATAACTATTATTTATTTTAAATAATAATATGAAGGACAGCGAATCATTAATCGTAATAAAAATACATAAATACCTATTTTGTAATTTGTAAAGATAATTGTGTTTTTTATGACCCTGCGAATATTGATTTTACCTCATTGATAAATGTATGCAATAAACTTTAATCTCTTGTTTTGTGACATACATATACGTCATTCAAAATAATATGATTAACTAGCTGTGCCCGCGACTTCGTTCGCGTGGTTTTTGAGTGACCTATTAAATTTATACCGTTTAAATACAGCGCAAGCAACGAAAGTCCCCAAAATGTGAATAAATTTTGCCGTTTTTGCAACATTTCACACTGACGCTTCGCTCCTATTGGTCGCAGCGTAATGTTATAATAGCCTAAAGCCTTCCTCTATAAATGAACTATCCAACAAAAAAAGTTTTTTTTTAAATCGGACCAGTAGTTCCTGAGATTAGCCCGTTTAAACAAACAAACAAACTCTTCCGCTTTATAGGTAATATTAGTATAGATTAATATATAGGTAGATATAAATTATTTGTTGTTATTATTTTTCAAAACTCTTTTATAAGCTTGGGTGGTATGTATGTAACGAAATCTTTGAGAATAATGTACACCAATTTCCAGAAGTGTAATTAATTTGAAAATGGAAAATTTCAAAATAATTAGTTTTTCACGCCGCCGAAGCGGGCACACCGTATAATTTAATACAAGTAGTTTTTCAATTAAATTAGATAAAATATTGTTCACGAAGATGCAGTCATATGATAAAGCAATTAAAGATAATTTACATTATGTAACAAACAACAGACAACGAAGTAATTTGTTTAAGACAAAGTAAAAACTTGTAATCTTATGTAAAAACAGCATTTTAATTTTAATTACTATGATAATTTCCTTACTGTATGTTCAACTGTAATAAGTAATAGTTTTAAAAAAACACGCTGAATGGAAATTTGTTATTAATTTATTACTTTGTCATTGGTACTTGTATGTTATACTATGCCCTATGTATGTTATACTCAAGGATTCCGTTACATAGATTAAACGGGCGTATCAAGAACACTATAACTTTGGTATATGATAATACTACCTTTTCTCATTTTAGAAATGTATTTTTTTTACAAAAATTAAAACAAAGTACTGGTACCTGGGACAGATGGTTTTAAATGTTGCCATACAACCTAGCCCATACCCCATTCTCACCACACAGTCGGCGTAGTCCCGAGTACTGGTCAATACGTTTGGGGCCAACCATGTGCGGGTTTCCTCTCGATGTTTTCCTTCACCGTTAGGGCGTCCGTATAATGATGTGAAAAAGTTACATTCGTACACGTGACATCTTGGGTATGAAACCTGCACCTTTCCTAGTGCTTATCAAGTGTCTACTGTCTACTCATTAGACCGTGGCCGCACTTTTTTCATGGAAAGGAGTCTACACAATAAGTTGCTTAATGTTTTTTGCAAATCTATGTAGACTGTAGAGCCTACCAACAAGGCCACGTTTCGTAAATACATAGCTAACTTCATTATTGTTGACTGGTGTGAAAAGATGTTACAATCTTATCGATAACATTGAAACAATTGAACCTTGGATGGGGAAATTGATTGTTCAATAATATTTTCACTTCACAATATCGATAAGAGGTACTCGAGTGTGACATGTTATTGACCAGGTAGTCAATTTAGATAGGTCTCATACTAG
This sequence comes from Celastrina argiolus, assembly GCA_905187575.2. Lineage (NCBI taxonomy): Eukaryota > Metazoa > Arthropoda > Insecta > Lepidoptera > Lycaenidae > Celastrina > Celastrina argiolus. Next base: position 2,153,220 of record LR994579.1, on the reverse strand, counting down.
GCTAGTATACATGTGTGGGACTAGCAGGAGCAATTCACAGTACCTAAGTAATAGCTCCCCTCACCGATTTCAGTGACAGCCAGCTACGCAGGAGTTATTTTATAGTGCCCAAGTGTGTCTGCAACACACAGAAGCCCTCTCTCTACCATTTACTCTCATAACCCAGTGGGACGGTAAACCGACACGACTGGCAAGAGAACAGGCGCAGGTCCGACTTTTTACATGCCCATCCGACGCATGGATCATCTTTCTTGTCAGACAATCAGGTGATCAGCCTGCATTGTCCTAACCAAACTTGAAAACAACATTTTTGTTGTTCCAACGCGGGAATCGAACCCACGACCTCCGGGTCATGCCCACACGACAGCAACGGAAAAATATGTTCCTGCTTCGCCTACCATACTTATTTTTTAAAATATCTGTTTCGAGGAATCTAACTTATTACAATAAATTATATGAAATCTTCAACGTATTCTGATTAGTCAATGGAGTTGTAGGTAATGAAATCAGGTGTTACTTTGCGGAAATCCATCGCATAAAATTTAATTATATTATTATTATATCTAGCAATATCCCGCGAAAAATGATAACCACAACCTGCAAACAAATGAGTGAGTGTATGCATAGGCTTGCGTTCAAAGCAGCTCCCTCCTTCCCAAGCTGCTTATGCGTACACTCGCAAACAAAAACCCGAAAACACCACGACCACTCAAGCAATGTTAACACGATCGTGCAAAGCCCCACACCACCATGCAGGTTGCAAAACTCGACGCGCGTTTCGCTCCGACCCCGGAGCATCCTCAGGATGTAGACTATGCCACAAAGTAGATAATAAAAGTCTACTAACAATGTTCGTTGTTTCTAGATATATAAACATACTAGCTGTGCCCGCGACTTCGTTCGCGTGGTGTTTGATTGACTTAAACCGTTTATGCAGCGCATGCAACGAAAGTCCCTAAAAGTGTTTGTTTGTTTAAACGCGCTAATCTCAGGAACTACTGGTCCGATTTGAAAAAATATTTTTGTTGCATAGTCCATTGGCGCCACAGTTTGCGGCTGTGCGTGGTTAAATTCAAATTACCGCTACTGTCTGTTAGCACATTTTAATAGTATTTTTACCCAAGCTATGTATTCGATAACTCGGTTTTCACGGGATTTTAATGTCACTCATTGGTTGAAAATTATCACGTGATTCGAAAAAATCTAAATAACTAATATTAAGATATAGATAGACATATACTGTCACGGACTTTTTTTTTTGATTACTAAAAAGGAATAATTCTTTCATACATATTTTTTGAGTAACTCAAACCATTTATGCAGTGCACGCAACGGAAGTCCTCAAATGTGAATAATATTTCCCGTTTTTGCAACATTTCTCACTGACTTCCTCCAAGCCTTCCTCTATAAATGGACTATCCAACAAAAAAGAATTTTACAAATCGGACCAGTAGTTCCTGAGATTAGCGCGTTTAAACAAACAAACAAACTCTTCCGCTTTATAATATTAGTATAGATTAGTATAGATAATATTATGTTGCTAGCTTTAAGTTTCATTAGTATCTGCTTGTAACTAAAGTTGAAATTGTTATTTTGTCGTCGCGTATTGCAGAAGTGAGGTGATTAATAATAGAGAAATAACAATCTTAAAACAATGGATTTGTTTTGTAATGCGTAATTGCCAAGCGTATCTTTGTAGCTTCATATTCACTATCAGTACTTTGGATTAGTACGATAGAGCTGAAAATTTAACAGACGCTTATCGAGTTTTGTTAAATTTGACAACTCCAAGTAAATTTCCATACGGACTTCTATATTTTCTCTGACACTGGCAAATCAACAAGGAGCCATTCCCAAAAAGATGAAGAAGAAGATCTAATTTCAGCACTGAATTTTTCCGGCCTTCTAGATTCCGGATCATGTAGTCCTAGCCTAGTATAAGTACCTAGGTACTCAACATAATAGAAGATCTCTTCATGATAACAGTTAGTCGTCCTTGTTTACCGAACACTATTTGGGACTATTCAATTCAGTGCTCGTTCAAAGTTTTAGTCGATGTACACTGTACACACAACACTAATTAAAAAAACAGTCTGTACCCCAGGCAGGCAGGCATACATTTTAACTATTTCGCTACCGCCGGCAGACTACTCTCCCTCCGTCTTACGAATTTTCGATCAGGTCACGTGTCCTGACGCGAGTAAAACTGTTTTTCCCAACCTTTATTGTATTGTTTGAAAATTTCATCGATATACATATAAGTATATCGCGCTATACGCTCAACACTTGACATACAACTTCCGCGTGACCTTGCACAGCGGAAGCCACAGGAAGGACATGTGACTTGTGACGGTCGTGACAGAAACTCTCTTTCTCACTCTCCGAAAATTCGCTCTCAGTATGTGTCACAGTTTATAACAGGCGACCACGGAGATGGACATAGGCTACGTTTTATGTTTTATGTACGATTCTTTCCTTTTGTGTGCACAGCATCTGGTTATAGTTTTATGTTCGGTTCTTTACTTTTTTGCGCACAGCGTCCTGTTATCTATACTAATCTATACTAAGGGCGTGTTTCACCAAGCAATGTTAAAGTTAACGCCATGTTAAAATACCATGCCATCTCATTCATTGACAGGAAATACGAGAGGGATAACATGATATTTAACATGGCGTTAACTTTAACATTGCTTGGTGAAACACGGCCTTAATATTATAAAGCGGAAGAGTTTGTTTGTTTGTTTAAACGCGCTAATCTCAGAAACTACTGGTCCGATTTGAAAAAAATCTGTTGTTGTTATATACAGGAAGGCTTTAGGCTATATACATTACGCTGCGACCAATAGGAACGAAGCGTCAGTGAGAAATGTTGCAAAAACGGGGAAAATTAATTACATTTGGGGACTTGAGTACGCGCTGCTTATACAGTTTAAGTCACTCAAAAACCACGCGAACGAAGTCGCGGGCACAGCTAGTTATTTAAAATTATTTAAAATTTCGGTTTTTTTGGTTTGTTTACATTTAGGTTAAATTTATCTCAGACGTACTATACAACAAGTTATGGCTAGTATACACTTATGAAGCCTTCAAAAACTGGATTGTGGAGAAAGGAAGTGGGTGAGATCAGGTCAGGGTCGCGCGGATCATAACTGTATATTGATATCGCGCCGTGACACCGACTCGGAAATCGGCAGACACATATTCCGATCCGATTTGTGATGTAAATGTGAACGAAACAATCCGACCAAATTAAAGAGGCAGTTTTTTTATTGCTTTATTAATCGCTGTGAATGAGTGATATTTGAATTTGTACAGTTATAGGTCCCTTTTAAATTTAACCTAAACGTAAACAAACCAAAAACGACGAAATTTTCACATATTGGGCACGAGAGTGCCCCCGCCAAGACGAGCCAAGCGCAAGGCAATCTCGAAACGTTTCGTTGTTCTTTTGAACTCTCATAACTTTGCTTTGGGTGATGCTAAATTGTTGAACATTTCAAGATATAATGCCACTATTACAAACATAAAACATACAAGGTTTGAATGTCGGAACTATTATACAACATATAAAATAGAAAAAAAAATTTGGTTGGGATCTAGATTTCATATCATACACATAGAAGACTCTTTTTGTTCCTTTGGCTGGATTCGAACCTCGACATCCAGCTTGAGCAGGGCAGGAGCTAGGGTATCGAGAACCGGTATATTTTTAGGAACCGGGATTTTCGGTACCGGCACTAGTCAGAACCGGGAATTCCCGGGATTTCCCGGGATTTTCGGTATTTTCGTGATTTTTTTCTTACTTGACTAAAAACAAATACAATGGCTTCGAAAACTACTTTTTATAAATAAATCACACATTTTGGCATGTCAAGTTAAAGTATGATACATTAATTTGCTATACAATGATTAAAATATCGTTATAAATTAACCTTTGATAAAGTTTTATTTAATTTAACGTCTCTAATATTAGGGCGTTTTCCGCGGCTTCGGGCGCGTAGAATAGTACCTATTCGTAACAAAAAGTTCTTTATCAAATAACTCTATGGCTGCAGTATGATTAAGATAATGTTATACCAATAATCTTATGACTATCTACTATCCAGTTTCTGGCCAGATCATACGCACTACAATATTTTTTTCCGAGGCGTATATTATGTATAACGATTTGCCAGCCTATAAGGCACACTTAGCAGATTCCCTCCCGCTCTTGCAAACTTATTACTTTTGAATAGGTAAATAAAACATTGCATATTATATCTACGATCTATCATGAGCCAAAAAACTATTTTACCGGTGTAAATCTATTAAAACTTATAATATTGTAAAATACTGTGTAGTACAAAAAACCCAACCAAAACTGAGGAGTTTTATAAGTATAAGTATAAGTAATTATATTTTGTTAGTAGGAATCAACGTCACGTTATATACGTGACGTTGAATCCTACTTTGCTCGGTAGTTTTGCCTCGGCGTGGATAAGTCCTATTTATTATAAACTTATCGCCGTACCAAAATTAAACCAAATCGGTAAAACGGTTCATGAGTCTTAAAGTAACAGACATAGTTAGTTTCACGTTTGAAATAATATTAAGTATGGATAAAACATTTTAAAACTATTTTTCTGCTTAGCCAATGGTCCAATCTACCTTTGTGCCGAGTTTCATTTAAATACGTCTAGTAGTTTCACCGAAATACCATCAAATAAGTAGCTACTGTTTTTTGAAAATCCAACGGGCGCCCTTTCGTTTTTGGGATAATAATATCCTACATTACCCTTTAGGTTCGAAGCTATCGGCCTGCTAAATTTAATTTTATTCCATTCAGTACGGACTCACGGACTGACAGACAGACAGTACTTTTTTTCATAATTATTATTTTTAGGTTCTATGGCCTTTATAGACCCCAAATCTTGATTTTGACTTAAATATATATATTAATGAGCAGACATTTCCCCTAGATTTATTTTAATATGTTGAGATAGTAAAATCTGTTAAGAATATTTTGAATAACATCATAACTTAAGTTAAAATTTGAAAGCGTTTTTCGCCGTCAGAAATTTACACCATCAACGGTGAACACAGGCTTTATTATATTAAAAAAAGGGAACAACCTTACTAAAACTCCAATAATGTAACCCAAGGTGTAAAAAGTAAACAATTTATTAAGTTTTTATATGCATTGGTTAAAATATAGTGATACTCATAATATGTTTATTGCTATAACATTATCTAAACCACATTGCAGCTGTAGTGTTATTTGGAAAAAACTTTTTGCTACGAATACAATAATTCCACACGCCCGAAGCCGCGGCCAAAGCTAGTATTATATAATATTACTCATGTTTATAAAAATTGTTTATATCTATGTAAAACTTTAATGGAAGTGAATGTATAACGATATTTTAATCATTGTATAGCAATAAATATATTATCCTTTAACTTGACATGCCACAATGTGTAATTTAAATACAAAAGTACTTTTCTAAGCCCGTTGCGTTTATTTTTTGTTAAGGTAAAAAAAATCCCGAAAATACCGAAAATCCCGGTTCTTTTGCGTTGAGAACCGGTTCTATAACAGTGGTCAAAGAACCGGGAAATCCCGGGATTTTCGGTACCGGGATATCCCGGTTCTGAACCCTAGCAGGAGCAGCTTGCGCTCAATGCTGTAGTCTAAAATATTTTGCACTTCATGTTTTAATAAACTTCAATTAAATCTTTATCTTGCGTGTGCACATCTAAATATTTATATTTCGCTTATTTTCATGATTATATCTACGTATAGCTATTGCTTAAGCTAATATGTTGTGTCAAAACTCAAACATCGTGACTTCGTGACTACCGAAAAAAATAAGTCATTTCCAAACAAAAAAAAACGTAGGTGCGGTAGATTTAAAATGTTCTTATGTATTATTTGTATGTCATGTGTAGTTAATAATATCTAATTGCGCTTGCTTTTTAAATATTAAGAAATAAAAGGGCACATTTTTATTGTGGGGCCACTTCACATTCCCCAGCGACGCATGTGTAGCCAGGGTCGACAGACCAAACTCAAACCCTTGCATATGATCTCAGGGGTGCCCGAGGGACATGCTAGATCTGTCTTGGGAGTTGGGTTGGGTTAGGTTAGGAAACGCAACGAAAGGGCACGCCTTCCACTCAACGGCTGATGGCAATCCGCAAGTGGTTTTAGTGAATAAACCGGCCGTAGCGAGCCAGGAGTCCCACATACCCCTCGGGGACTCTCCCGATAAAATGCGTGACGCATTTTCCTTGCGAAGTCAAAAAAAAGGACCCGCAACGAAATTGATTAGAAGAACGAAGGAGGAGTAACAAGTGTAACAGTTTTCCTTCCCAAGAAATGCAAAAGGGAAAAGCAAAATTGTAATGACAAAAACTCAAAATTGAAAGTTATTTTGTCAAATTTCAAATTTGTTTATATTCAGCCCACATGGAACGCACTTTAGTAAAAGTCCATAATTTATGCCCTGTATTTGCGCAACGTATTCGCAATAATTTATTCGTACACGCTAACCCGCACGTACGCGCCTATGTGTATGCGAAACACCAATAAATAATAAGCTGATAAATACTTGTACGTCATAAAGGGCAACAACCCTACTACGACGTAAATCTTGGAGGAAAACTTGGAGGTGACGTGATTCAATCTCGTATAATAAAACCACCTTGAACCGTTTGAGTAACTTCTTTATTTTCACAACGTCCTCTTCTAATTCCACGTGTCAGCCACCAGGATACCAAGTGATGCCAATACTGAGTGTCCGGCCCAAAAAGTGCGGCCCGTCAATCTTCCCCCGCTATTCCAAACTATTTTCCCTCCCAATATCGCCCTCAGTATTGCTTTAGTGTTCCCACTTAATTAAAGTAATAAAAAATTACATAAAGTTACTATATTATGATTATGGGTGTGGTGGACACGGAAATAAACCGTATATAGTGTAGTTTTAAGTACATATTATACAAGCATAATATTATTATTTATTACTAGCTGTGCCCGCGACTTCGTCCGCGTGGAAAAGTGATTTAGGGCAGCAGTTTAAATACATTTTTAGTTTATGAACTGTCGTACTTTGGGTTAAAGTACTAACTTCCTTTAGACGACAAAATAACAAAAGTCCAAAAGAAAGAAAAAACCCAAGTCGTACCTAGCATGAAAAGTAATAAATAAAAATATCATGAAAAACATAAATATTACTTATATTGACATAACTTTTCTAAAAATTTCAATTTTTTTTTATATACCTATATATTATATAGTTCATCGCTGCTCTGGCGCGAGCCAGAGCAGCGCGAATATATATAGTTCATCGTTAATTTTTTAATATACCTATATATATAGTTCATCGCTGCTCTGGCGTGAGCCAGCGAATTTTTTTAATATACCTATATATATAGTCCATCGCTGCTCTGGCGTGAGCCAGCGAATTTTTTTAATATACCTATATATAATATAGTCCATAGCTGCTCTGGCGTGAGCCAGCGAATTTTTTTAATATACCTATATATATAGTCCATAGCTGCTCTGGCGTGAGCCAGCGAATTTTTTTAATATACCTATATATATAGTTCATCGCTGCTCTGGCGTGAGCCAGCGAATTTTTTTAATATACCTATATATATAGTTCATCGCTGCTCTGGCGTGAGCCAGCGATTTTTTTTAATATACCTATATATATAGCCCATCGCTGCTCTGGCGTGAGCCAGCGAATTTTTTTAATATACCTATATATATATAGTCCATAGCTGCTCTGGCGTGAGCCAGCGAATTTTTTTAATATACCTATATATATAGTCCATAGCTGCTCTGGTGTGAGCCAGCGAATTTTTTTAATATACCTATATATATAGTTCATCGCTGCTCTGGCGTGAGCCAGCGAATTTTTTTAATATACCTATATATATAGTTCATCGCTGCTCTGGCGTGAGCCAGCGAATTTTTTTAATATACCTATATATATAGTCCATAGCTGCTCTGGTGTGAGCCAGCGAATTTTTTTAATATACCTATATATATAGTTCATCGCTGCTCTGGCGTGAGCCAGCGAATTTTTTTAATATACCTATATATATATAGTTCATCGCTGCTCTGACGTAAGCCAGCGCAGCGCAAAATTTTCTAATACACCTATATAATATATAGTTCATCGCTGCTCTGACGTAAGCCAGAGCAGCGCAAAATTTTCTAATATACCTATATAATATATAGTTCATCGCTGCTCTGGCGTGAGCTAGAGCATCCGCGAAATTTTTTAATATACCTATTTATATAGTTCATCGCTGCTCTGGCGTGAGCCAGCGAATTTTTTTAATATACCTATTTATATAGTTCATCGCTGCTCTGACCTAAGCCAGAGCAGCGCAAAATTTTCTAATATACTTATTTATATAGTTCATCGCTGCTCTGGCGTGAGCCAGCGAATTTTTTTAATATACCTATATATATAGTCAATATATATAGGCAAAATTTTTTAATATATGTATAGTTCATATAAGAAGAAAAGTTTATATATAGATCAAGTAGATTGACTATAAAATGAGATACAAATTTTCAGAATGTTAAAGTCGGTACCAGCCAAACTCGATATCATGAGTTCTATAATAGAACTCTTTTATTATTTTTAGTCGGTTTACATTCTTTTATTTGGCTTAAAACTATTTTTTCTCCTTTTTTAAAACTTGCCTATTTCATCATATTGTTATGATGGTATATATGGATACCTACTATCTGGTGAAGACAGGGGTGGTGAAGTGATGACTACTGTAATTGATAATATATATATATTGTAAATGACATAATAATATGCTTGCAGTATAAGCGATGTCGAAATTTCTAAGCGTATATTTTCAAAGACTAAGTAGTAGTGGTATTACATTGATAATAATTGATTCAAAATTATGTTTTTAGTCGGATATGCTTGTGTTACTCGAAACAAATACAAAATTACTATGAGTGTCCCTATAAATTTCGAGATGTTCCCTCGATTCCTCACGACGCCATCATCAGGTCTCCACTTTGATAACTATGAGACCAAGTTCGAATGTAATTGACGTAGTATATGCTTACGACGCATATGCTTGCATTCCTTTAAACAACGCTGAAATCTTCAAACCTGTATCTCTAAGGACTCAGAAGTTCTGTTCAGTACTTTTAGATCAAGGATATGGTGCAAAACCTTACTGTTTGGTAACATATGCTTAGACTACTTCAGAAAAAATCAAAATCAATATATTATTCCATATAAATTTTGAGGATTTCCCTCGATTTCCCACGGATCCCATCATCAGGTCACCATTTTGGTGACAATGGGACCAAATTTAAATTATACCCTACACAATACAAAGAAAATAATTAAAATCGTTTCATAAACGATGAAGATACCCGCGAAGAAACATAAAAAAAAACATATATTTACGAATTGAGAAACCTCCTCCTTTTTTGGAAGTCGATTAAAAATATTGTGTTGGTTATTTCGTGTTACAATCTACCTTTGTGCCAAGTTTCATTTAAATACGTTGAGTAGTTTGGCTAAAATACCGTCAAATAGGTAGCTACAATTTTTTGAAGATCCCGCGGGAACTCTTTCGTTTTTTGGGATAATAATTTCCAGTAATGCTCTTCAGATCATAAGCTACCTGCCTGCCAAATTTAATTAAAATACGTTGAGTAGTTTGGCCGAAATACCGTCAAATAGGTAGCTACAACTTTTTGAAGATCCCGCGGGAACCCTTTCGTTTTTTGGGATAATAATTTCCAGTAATGCTCTTCAGATCATAAGCTACCTGCCTGCCAAATTTCATTAAATTACGTTGAGTAGTTTGTCTGAAATACCGTCAAATAGGTAGCTACAATTTTTTGAAGATCCCACGGGAACCCTTTCGTTTTACGGGACAATAATTTCCAATAATGCTTTTCAGGTCATAAGCTACCTGCTTGCCAAATTTCATTTAAATACGTTGAGCAGTTTAGCTGAAATACCGTCAAATAGGTAGAGCCTACAATTTTTTGAAGATCCCTCGGGAACCCTTTCGTTTTTCGGAGTAACAATTTTCAATAATGCTCTTCAGGTCATTAGCTACCTGCCTGCCAAATTTAATTAAAATACGTTGAGTAGTTTGTCTAAAATACCGTCAAATAGGTAGCTACAATTTTTTGAAGATCCCACGGGAACCCTTTCGTTTTTCGGGACAATAATTTTCAATAATGCTTTTCAGGTCATAAGCTACCTGCTTGCCAAATTTCATTTAAATACGTTAAGTAGTTTGGCTGAAATACCGTCAAATAGTTAGCTACAATTTTTTGAAGATCCCACGGGAACCCTTTCGTTTTTCGGGATAATAATTTTCAATGATGCTTTTCAGGTCATAAGCTACCTGCTTGCCAAATTTCATTTAAATACGTTAAGTAGTTTGGCTGAAATACCGTCAAATAGGTAGCTACAATTTTTTGAAGATCCCACGGGAACCCTTTCGTTTTTCGGGATAATAATTTCCTATAATGCTCTTCAGGTCGTAAGCTACCTGCCTGCCAAAATTCATTTCATTCCATACAGTGGTTTTAGCGTGATGCGACGACAAACATTCCCATACGGACAGACAGACAGACAGACAGACAGACAGACAGACAGACAGACAGACAGACAGACAGACAGACATTTTTTTCAAAAATGTTATTTTTAGGTTCTGTGGCTTATATAGACCCCCTTTTTTTAATTTTCACTTAAATATTCTTAATGTACAGACATGACCCCTCTACAGATTTATTATATGTATAGATGTATGTTAGTTTGTAAATTATTTTACTATATTTATAATATGATATGCATTATCCACTTTTAAAGCTACTCTCTTCAAAAATCAAACTTGAACTACCTACAGATCGTCAATATTTTTTGCTGACTGTATGTGAGTAGGAACAAACTTGATCTAATGATTATCAATATTTTTTGCTGACTGTGTGAGTACGCACTACGCAGTAGCCAGTGCGCACGCAAATATAACCCTTGAATACTAACCGGAAGGTTCGATTCCATTAAACGTTTTTTTTGCTTTGGTTAATGTCATCGTACTCAAGTCTTTAACCTTGTTCTTGAATTAAATGACGTATACAAACTTGCATGGCGTTGAATGACCCCAATCCCGATATGAACCTGGTTTTTTCGGCAATTTTCCTCGTAGGACGTTTGCGCACACGCAGGATTATCCTAAATACTAAGAATTTTAATCCTCGATGACTAAATGCAAATAATACTAGTATACTTAGAACTGTATACAGAAATAAATGCATTAATAATGTATGAATGTAGTATTGCGTTTCGAAGCTGATGTGCCATTTCAATCTGAAATAAGGTAATTCTTAATTTGTCTTCCACGTAAACTCTTATTATTTTATCAAGATTTTCAAAGAAGCGATTAGCATAACACATAATATTAATACCGACACTACCTATATTAACATATTCATCAGTTGCGAAGTCTGGTTATCCTTCACAGAAAAGCACTCTGCACTAGCCTAGCCAGTCTAGCCCCTAGCTAGCACTAGCCACTAGCTAGGAATTTTAATGAAGGTAGGTAAGGTGTTAGTGAAGCCGCTAAGAATGTACTTATAGGAACCCCATGCCACCAATTTTCATATTTAGTACCAGTTCAATTGGCGAACACTTGCTTCTAATATTTCGGCCATTTTGATTTTAGAGTGTAAATATGAAATGTGATAAGTGATAACACCAGACGAGGTTCAAAGTTGGAGGTCTTGTAACAATACACGCCGATAAACCACACTTGCGCCTGCGCAGAAATGCCAGCATATACGTGACATACGACACTAACCTTCATTCATAGAGTCCATTCCGTGAAGTCCAGCGGCAATTAGTGGAACTTATAATGCCTCCCACACCGATTTCAATGACGTTGCCCGGTTTCATTGAAACCAGGCCAGCTACGCAGGAGTTATTTTATAGTGCCCAAGTGTGTGCGCAAAACACAGAAGCACTCTCTTCCTTCACTCTCGTAGTCCCGTGGGACGGATAACCGACACGACTGGCGGTAAATCAGGCCCAGGACCGACTTTTTACATGCCCATCCGACGCATAGATCATGTTTCTTGTCAGATAATCAGATGATCAGCCTGCATCGTCCCAACCAAACTTGAAAACAACATTTTTTGTCATTCCAACGCGGGAATCGAACCCACGACCTCCCGGCCGAGGGCGTAGCTCTGATCCACTAGACCACGAAAGCAGTGAAACAAAAAAAATGTAAACATGATATACAGTGTTTGTCCGGAGTTTTGACGGTTTATTATGAATCGAATCTTGTATTTTATGAAAAGTCTGGCTAAAATTTAAGATCACAATATGTTAAATATATTCTTGGAAGTAGAATCGAAATTTGAAGTCCTTGAACTTGGTATTGAAAGAACTCCTTGAAGATCTGTTTTAGTTTCATAGCTATGCCGTATTTGATATGCATTTAGTTAGAGTACATAGTTGTTAAATAGTTATTTGTTATAATACTCACATTCTCACCTTCGACACAGTTTACATGCATATTTACATGAAAACAATGAGGTATTAAGCGATATTAAGTATGTAGGTTATACAAGAGTGTGAATTTCTGTTAGAAATTCAGGGAAAAATAGATCGATAAATAATCGATTAGATTTTTGATGCTATGAAAAGAAAGTAGTTCCCTGTTCCAAGCACTACGCTCTTTTTTAACCCCCAACGCAATGACGGGGTGTTATAATTTTGACGTGTCTGAGTAAATGTGTATGTGTGTCTCTCTGTGGCATCGAAGCTCCCAAACGGATGATCTGATTTGAATGATTTTTTTTTGTTTGAAAGGAGTATCAGTTAAAGAAAATCAGTCGAGAGTGTTCTTAGCTATGTTTGGTGGAAATCGGTTCAAGTCTTCAAGGTCATCAGGTCGTTTGTTAGGTGTGATAGGAATGTTACACGCTAAATTGGGTTTTTTTTAATATTTAGTTATCTGTTAGGCCCTGGTACAGCCCAGGTAGAGCCTGTCCATTCGTGCCAAACATGATTCTTCTCCGTTAGCACATTTTTCCTGCGAAAGAGTAAAGAATATGACGTGATGCACGACACGGCCTCCAAAATGATGAAGTCTTGCTTGCTGATAAATAATTATTGATAATGATAGTCAATTAGTAAGTACGGCTGCCGTCGTGTCGATGTAGGTGTATAAATTGTCGATCCTATCGCTACGGTGTAAAGGTTCGCAAGTGATATCAAAGGTTTGTCAGCGTACAAAGTACACATTGCGGATATATGTCTATTCTAATCTCAGACACACACACATACACATGTAACGCAATTACCCTGTAAGGCGAGGTGTCGCAGTTTCTGGTTGATTATGTCAATGCACTATAAAATTTAAAGATTCTGAGTTGACGGGAAGTACTTTACTACTTTAGGTTGATGTGTCAAAAATGTCGTTGGCTACGAAGTTCGATTTCACAACTCCTAAGGACATACAAGACGTTTAAGACAAAAGACAAGACTTTGAGAAGAAGGGACCTTGACAGACAGACGGCCAACAAAGTGCTCCTATAAGGCTGCGTTTCCACTGACGCGGAGCGGGGCGGAGAGGAGCTTGCGAGCCCGAATTGACCAATCACTATGCTTGAAATCTCCGCTCCGTTTCCACGGAAACAGCACGAGCATAGTGATTGGTCAATTTAGGCACCGCTAAGCTCTCCACCCCGCTCCGCGGCAGTGGAAAGAGCGTAAAGGTTCCCCTTTTGAGTTTTAAATCCTTAAAACCGGCCTCAGGTTCTGACACACTGATTGTTAGCAGGGACGGGCACTACCAATTACATAGGCGTAACCGCATGCAATGTGTCGCAACACATTTAATACAGTATAATATGTGGCTCGCAAGCAACATATTAACAAGGTTAGATTAGACCGCAAGGATACAACAATTACGGCGAATAAGTTAATTATACATATCCTGCATCGTGTGAAACTGGCTTCCGGTGATAATGCGGTAAACATTGTTTACTTTTGTGAATTTTGCTGATGTTACTATAGTTCAGCTCTAAAGCTTACTAGCTTTAGAGCTAGGATGGTCATACTTGACCATCCTAGAAACAGACAATACCTATGTACATACTAAAAGATTGCAATTTTAGTCTTTTAGTTAGTCTTATATAGAAAGAAGCCATTTCTACAATGGTCATGGTACGTGTGTAGGGACCAAAAAGAAGTATGTAAATCTAACCATACTTTATACTACAAAAATATATACGGTCAAGTAGAGAATCCTCCTTTGAAGGCCGTTTAAACATATAAGTCTTAATTACGACAATTTACACTAAATTTTATGAAAGAAACGTTCAGCACCCCCCAATATTCATGTCACCATGACGTTTAAGTTTCAGTAACTTTGTGCCACAACGAGAACTGATCATCATCTATATCTATACTAATATTATAAAGCGGAAGAGTTTGTTTGCTTGTTTGATTAAAATCTCAGAAACCACTGGTTCGATTAAAAAATATATTTTTTGGATAGTACATTTATAGAGGAAGGCTTTAGGCTATATTACATTACGCTGCGACCAATAGGAGCGAAGGGTCAGTGAGAAATGTTGCAAAAACGGGGAAAATTATTCAAATTTGGGGACTTTCGTTGCGTGCGCTGCATAAACGGTTTAAGTCACTCAAAAACCACGCGAACGAAGTCGCAGGGCACAGCTAGTAAGAGATAAAGGTCACCTTGACCTTAGATATCGAAGGGGACAAAGCAACTAGAGAAACTACACTCACATGATCTTTAATAGGGTGAGTAGTGAGTACTGACTAGTGTCTACTGATGCCTCCGTGGCTTGACCCTCCGGAGGTCGTGGGTTCGATTACCGCGTTGGAGGAACAAAAATAATGTTTTCAAATCTGGTAAGGTGGATTCACTAGAAGATCGGATAGGCATGCTACTATAAGTCAATTCGCTTGAGGTCTCACTAGTCATGTGGGTTATCCGTCCCACTGATTTACGAGAGTTAAGAAAAAGAGAGTACTCCTGTCTATTGCGCACACAATTGGGCACTATAAAATAGCTCCTGCTTAACTGGTCTGCTTTCATTGAAACCGGCCATCGTCATCTCCGTAATCGAACTAATCGATAAGAGAGTTATTATTACTGACTACAGAGTATTTAGATCACGAAACTATATAAGCGTTACTATACTAGCATTATATTCATTACAGCAGTTAGAGACTTGGTCCTTGCGCGAGCTTAACTTCCGATCAATTTCTAGTACTTTCTCGCTTTTACCAGATTTGCTGAGGTAATCCTGTTAAGTCTCGACTATAGAGAATGTAGATACTTCTGATACTCGAGGACCGTGACCCGAGTTGCTCAGGAATTGGCCTTCCCACGGCGGGGTTTCATCAAAAGTACAAAGTAGAACAAGCAGTACTTATTCTTTTAGTATAAACAAAAGCTCATTTTCAGCGTTTACATAAAAATATCAACGAGCAGACGAGAGCGAACGCAGGCAAAATGAAAAATAGTACACCTAAGTCTGTTTACACGCAAATTAATTGATAAGAGTGGGGATAGAATGAGCATTCGGTCATGTAAAGTCCCACCTTTAGAAGTTATATTATCCACTGAGCTGTATGCGAGTTTTTATTACCACTGAAGAAATCGACTACAATTTGCATGACGTTGAATTAGCTTGTTTTGTTTGCCACTAGCGGTGTTGACCATACAAATTGTGAACGTCATCACGACGAGCAGGGACAAACTTCGCTCTCGGTGCGCTGATGATGTTCTCAGCAACAAATGGCGTGAAAATCGGGGCGTGATGTGACGTCATAAGCCAAGCGGCACACTTCATCGCGTTGTTACAAGTTATTAATGCGATTATGGCACTGGTTCGATAAGTTCGATTGCAATAACATAAGAAGTACTATGATTTTAATGCCATTTTTATTTTTTTTTATTTTATTTTATTCAGATAACAACAACCTTAATTCTAAATTATTCTAAATTAAACAACATATTATATTAACTTTAAGGTCAATAAAGTTATCAATAAATTATTAGATACAGACTTACAGATAAAAATATTACAAAAAAATGCGTTAAAATGAGGGTAGTTCCGTTAGGTAAGTAGTAGGGAAAAAATTTAAGTATATATGGACACTCAATTATTACTACTAAGTTGTAAAATACAAATTAAAATGTGTATGTTTACCTAATCTTACAGTATTAACCTAAAATAAGTACAACATAGAAATATTATAAAATAATACAATATGCAAACATATATTCATTCAGTAAATATTAAGTAAGTATATGTATTTATAAAAAGTACATAAATAAAACCCGATAAGTTACAAGATCAGTTACGTTGTATCAATGCATTCGCCTGTCATTTTGTCTACAATTTTTTTCATAATTTTTTTTTTATTGCCTAGGAAAATGTCGATTTTAGAAAAATCCTTATTATAGTCTCGTGCAATTCTAGTAAGTACAGCATTTTGTCCGTACGATGTACGATGCATAGGTACAGAGAGCATCGGGGTGTTTCGGGTGCGGTATAATGGTGTATTAAATGTTATTTGTGCTAATAAATCAGGGCAGTCAATACGGCCTCGAATAATGTCAAAAAGTAGACCCATACTAATTAAGGTTCTCCTCTCCTCAAGAGAGAGTAAGCCATGTGCACGACAGTTTTCAACGTAGTTAAGAAATGATTTGCAACTCTTAAAATTAAGGTATCTAAGGAATTTCTTTTTTTCATAATAGGGTTGCCATATCTGGCAAGCATACTCTAATACACTTCTAACATATGCGTAGTATAGAACTTTTAAACTTAAAATGTGATTAAATGGTTTACTAGTTCTTATTATAAAACCAAGGTTTTTATAAGATTTACTCACTATATCATCAATATAATTTACCATAGTCATTTTAGAATCAAATATGACGCCTAGGTCTTTTACTTCATTAACTCGTTTAATAGCAACACCATTAAATCTGTAAACGAAAGAAATGGGGTTTTTTTTACGACTAAAGGTTATGCATTGGCCATTGCTGGTTGCTAATGCAACAGGGTCAAATCGGGCTCTAAATTACTAAGCTTAGCCCATTCCCCGATCACTAGGCTGTATATCCTGTATTATGGTAGTAAGACAGTTGAAATTTTCCCAATATACCAAACGTGATGTTGTCTTTGTGGGGAAAACTTCTTGCGCGACTCGCACTTGGCCGGTTTTATGTTGCGATTGTTGAGTTGTTTTTGTGGTGCTGAAATCGCTGAATTGCTGAAGTGTTTTTTGCTTACTCGATGGCATCTAGGTGCTCTATGTCTACCGTCTATTTCGGTCGATCGAAACGTGCGATGCAATTTGCACGTCAGACGTCATTCATACCAATTACCGACGTAAGACGATAAATCACAATCACAGCGTTTGTTGATTGTGTGTAAATTCATCGAGATATATAAAGGGCCGGTTTCCGAAACGCTTTGGTGAATTTACCTTATCGGTGGAATTTTAACCAGCCTTGCGAGCGTGATGTACTTAATTATATGATATCTGTAGATTAAGGTCTGAGAAGATTTACTGTAGTAACATTTTTTATTCCACCATAGGAAAGTAGAGATTTTAACGAATAGAAACCATACCAACTTTTTGAAATATATAGGTTAGACTTTCACTGTAGGTACAGTCGGCTGCACTAACATGGATACATCTACAAATTTGCAAAAATATGTCTACGTTAGTTTTTCAAAAATATCGTCACCTTATTGCATTCAAAGCGATGTAACCAGCAAAGTGTTTCAAAATTATGAATACATTATTTCCATAATGAAGTGAACAGCAGTATTTCAGTGAATAGTATGCACACTTAAATTCATAATTATGAATACGCGACAAATTTCAATAATATGTAAACATTGTTTACTTCATTGCAATGTAAACATTAATTGTATCAATAATATGGATACAGTTATAAAATTTTTGCATTTTTCACTTTTCTGCAAATATGTTTTAAATGCCACAAAAATGTACTCGTGGTATGTTTCAATAATATGTAAACATTGTTTACTTCATTACAATGTAAACATTAATTGTATCAATAATATGGATACACTTATAAAATTTTAGCATTTTTCACTTTTCTGCAAATATGTTTTAAATGTCACAAAAATGTACTCGTGGTATGTTCCAATAAGATGTATACATTCATTTTTTCTTTTTCTTTTCGCACAGCCGTAACTACAAATGGTAGAAACATGAAATTTGGACTACTGAATTCGTAAAAAATCCCTTTTTGCACCTCCGACAAAAACAGAGGGATTTTTCAAGTCTGTCTGTATGTCTGTCATCGTAGCTCCCAAACGGATGAACCGATTTTGATGTAATTTTTTTTGTTTGAAAGCTGACGTGGTCATGTTAAAACACTAAAGCTATGATTCAACAAAATAAATTTGCTTACTCCTGAACAATTCGAGTATTACTTAAAAAATAATTTTACTTTTATGACTAGAAAAAACACAAAAAGAAAAGAATGATGAAGTTTATTACAGTCAATCAGGCATTTTACCTAAACATATATTTCAGAAACTATTTTTGTTTATTTTTGTTCTTGTTTTTTTTTTGGTCAGTAAAGCAAAATTATTTTTTTAAATTAGCCCCTGAATAGTCAAACAGTGAATGAACTGATGACCAATTATTGCGATCACGTCAGCTTTGAATAAAAATAAAAAAAGTATATCAAAATCGGTCCATCTATTTAGTAGTTACGATGCCACAAGCAAACAGACGAACATACATAAATAAACGTCAAACTTATATCATAGTGTAAGTTTATGTAGTTTGCAGACACGCAAGCAAACATTTTGTATAATAAACAAAATTAATATAATATTAAAAAATCATAGATATAGTTTGAGGGTAGACTATAAAAACCGATGAAAGTATCTTTGAAATATATACGTTCGCGTGTATCAGAGTTATACCTATTACACTAAAGAATATAATTAATATTCTAATGTAGGTGTGATTTTTAAATAACCGTCAATAATAATACCCGTCAATATATCACCTCTATTATTTATAGAATTCATTATTGATATATTGCAATGTAATGAAATTTTGACCAGCCTTTTCTGAAACACAAAATTAACGTTTACATTATAATGAAATAAACAATGGTTACATGCTACTGAAATTTGTCGCGTATTCATAATTATGAATTTAAGTGTGTGTACTATTCACTGAAATACTGCTGTTTACTTCATTATGAAAATAATGTATTTATAATTTTGAAACACTTTGCTGGTTACATCGCTTTGAATGCAATAAGGTGACGATATTTTTGAAAATTAAACGTAGACATATTTTTGCAAATTTGTAGATGTATCCATGTTAGTGCAGCCGACTGTACCTTCCTTTTTCTCTGATAAATGTGACACCAATCAGCGTTCAATATGAGTTGTTAACTTGAAAGCCATGTTAGTTACATTTGAATAGCTTTTCGGAAACCGGCCGAAAGTGTGTTTTTTGAAGATTTTACATTGGCGGTACAACTAGCGCCACAATCCTGTATCGCACTATCCAATTTTTCAAATTTCGGCGCTAAATCTGATTTATTCTGTGGCTATAATAGACAACATCTGAAAACTACTGATCGAGCATACCAGGGATGTTAGGGAGCTCCGCAACCGTAACCATCGGATATCCGATATAAAAAATTATGCGTAAACGTAACCAAATCGTAAATAAAAAAATTCTACTATCATAGGTAACCAAAATTTTATATTCGTAACCGAAATTATCCGAAACAAACGGATAATCCGAAATAATTTCATATCCATATCCGTATTGGTATCCGAAATTTCATATCCATTTCATCCATTTCATCTCTCGGTCAGAGATCTCCTTCTGGCTTCTGGGAATATGGTTACATGAATATGAATGTATTTCTGTATTAACAATCTGCAAAATAGCACCTGTTTGTTAAAATTAGAGCATATTTACGCAAGTTTGACGTTATCAGCCGTAAAGTCTGGGATATGTAGACGTAAATATTTCTATTCTATAAACAAAGTCGATTTAAAATTAGACTTTTTCATTATGTATCAAATATTAATTCCGCAATGTTTCAAATCGACGAAAGTTGTCTCTCTCTCTCAAATGAAATAGAGTATGCATTATCAAATTTTATATATTACTTATGTCCTATATTTTTACGGATGGACAAAGACAATATTATTATGTGAGTGTGTGTTGAGCATCACTTAATTTAACTATCGCTTCAGTATTCGGCTGTAAGTGACGTTTAATTGGAAGTGTGATACCACAAAGTAGATATATAACAGAGACACGACCTAGAAAATGGTATCACCCTAATACTGGCAATTCGACTGGCTTTTTTTTGTTTTCTTCGATTTCCAGGCATATTCCGGAAACCGCCATCTTAGCGCCACTATTGGAAAATACTAATTTCGTTTCGTATCTTCTTCTTAATTAAGGAGTTAAATTTAGCTTAATGTGATGGCTTAAAAATATGCTTATCTTTATTTGAATGTCAACATTTGTACTTAATTCGGCATATTTACATTTTATAATTTACAAACGTTGATAGTAGTGACATCTTTTGCAATTTTTTTGTATTAATGTAATTTAAAATTATTGTAATTTGTATGGGATGGTAGGCTATGGTGATACCAAGGTTTGTTTATCTTTTTATCACGTTTAATCATAAAAGAACAGCGGAACTTGACAGTGCACGGAGATGCCGCAAGCGGTGTATTGCTGACTGTTCTAGATATAGGTACCTATGTAAATAATCGCGCGGAAGCGCAGGCAAGGTCAACGTTGTTTATAAATAAACCCGTCCATAGTGCGGTAGAGCTGCGGATCCATTCATGAAGACGGAAGAGATTGATGGTTATTGGTCACGTTCTAGTAAGATCCAAGTGGGGTTCAAATTGTTTTGTTAGACCGAGTGCAGGAATTATTCCTGCAGTGCTATTCTGTAAGAATGTTTTGCGAATCTCGACAACTGAATCCGCGATGAGTGTCTAATTTCACATACTGTGAACTTCGAAATTTGACACTCGCCACGTATTCAGCTATCGAATTACGCAAAATATTCTTAGAGAATAGCACTGCATGTTGATGAGGAGAATAGATTCAGCTATCGAGATACGCAAAACATTCTTAGAGAATAGCAAAATGCACTCAGTGAGTGAGGAATGAGCGGGAGATATAGATCGAAGTTTAAACATTAAGGAATAATAGTGGAAAGAGTGACAGTTGTATGATGATGAGCAAAGTTTTCTACGGAAGAATAAACATAACAACCACATAATATAGTATCACCGTTGCAAATTTATAGGGACCCCCAAATTGTCAAACACTTAGCGAGAAGATGATGATGTATAGAACCTCCCGTTTAATTTCAACCCTAACGTAAACAAACCCGTCTATGACACAAACCATATACTAGTTAGTGATGCGAATACAATACAATTATTACTACTTGCCCCTGTTAATCCATAGACTATAGACTATATTCTACAGTCGGCAGTGTCAAAATGGCGTATTTTAATTATGAAAGTTTTTCATTTAAGAGGAAACCATCACCAAGGTATTTATGAAATCTATTGCTGTCTCGCAGTCCCTTAGCTAGTCAGCAGTAGCGCGATAGAGACAACTGCACCTGAACTGAAATTACCTATTAAATGTACAAGAAATCGACGTTTGGGGGATTCCTGTTTCCTCCTCAAAAACTTAACCGATTTAGATATTTTTTTCATTATAAACTGAAAAAAAGCTTTATCTAGGTTCCTATCCGCTACTCTATTCTCTAAAGCTTCTGCTATTTTTAATAAAATGTTCGCTGCATAATAAGCAATTAGCTATCGAGTTAAATGATGTTCACTCAAAACCAGTTTAGGTCTCGTGAAGCTGCTTTGACAGCAGGTTTTCCCTAAGGTCCTTATCCTCTTAATCGATGCACATTTATACATCTTATATACCTTTTCATACAAAAATCTGTTAACATTAGTTTAAGTCCATACCATGCTCTGTAACATATCTGTACACTGGGTGAATTCATAAGAGCCGCATTTTGTTTTTTATCATAGAGTTTTATATCAAGAGTTTATGTTTAAGATTATATTTTGTATGTTTATCTATATTGCCCGGCTTGCTTTGAAAATGAAAACGAAAAATCTTTTATTTCCAAATAGGTTAGAGTTGTCCTACATGATGACCTACCGCCGGTTCGGGGACTAACCCGGCGAGAAGAACTGGCGTAAGAAACAAGTAAAGTCCAATAATAAAAAATCCAGTATTTTCAATTCACGTCTAAAAAGTTTAAGCCGTTTGACCTCCGTCTAGAAGACTCTAGAGGCTTTCATTTCGAATCTCATTTGCACTGGAAAATTCTATTACATTATAGAACAAGCGTTATCTCTAATATGATTTACCAGCACCGAATACCAATTTTCTGGCTCAGCCGTCCGTCAAAATGCCTGTTAGTCGGTTCAAGTGCTTTCCATTCTCTATCTCGATTCTCGATTATATGAAACAATTGTCTTCTTCATAAATATAAATTGGCTTGCTACTTGACTTGTCTGGCCTTAAATAACGAATAAAAGTCCACGTAAACAAAGAGAACGCAATATAATGCTTAAAAAGTGTTACTTATTTACTGTGCAATAAAAAAATTAGGTGGGCTTATGTTTTTCTATTGTGTTACGAAAACATTAGCGGGAGTGACACCTTAACATACAGGCCTCGGCCTCGAATTTTGCGGGCAGCGGGGCGGGAGCGGCGGCGGCGCGGGAGCGGCAGGATCTCATGCGTATAATCAAATGGACCGGGTCTCGAAAACAGCGGCGCGGGAGCGGGTAACGAGTACCGCATCCGCGCCGCCGCCGCTCCCGCCCCGCTGTCCGCAAAATTCGAGACCGAGGCCACACTGAGCGGCATGGAATCCCGTCCAAGCACTTTTTAGGCGATTATTTAAATGTTAAGATTTTTTAACAATTTTTTTTTATGACGGTACCATAAAAAATTATTATCTTTATTTTCAGAGGGTAGTTAATTATATTTTTAGACATATGCGTATATAAATTTCAATTTTAGTCGAAACGCGTCCTTTAACTTTTCAAGTTGGTAATTTTAATTTAGTTTTCTGTGAAGTGTATCTTTGTCCTTCTGATTATTTTGACATTATTGGGTTCATTTAACCTTAAACTGCACCTAAAAGTTAAAATAATGCCTTTAGAGCCTGAAATAGTAGCACAAGCCGTATCCTTAATTAACCAAGGACTGACACAGCGTGAAGTAGCTACTACGCTCAATATACCTCGTTCATCAATGCAGTATGCCTTAAAACGATACCAAGAAACTGGTAGCTTTTCAAGAAGACCAGGCAGTGGGGGCGTCAGATGCACAACGGCACGAGATGACCGTTTTATTGTCCTAGAGATCTTACGGAATCGGTTCCTTACTGCAGTTGAGATTCGTAGCGGTTCCAAATTGCGACAGATGTAAGTGTTAGCGAGCGTACAATAAGAAGACGTATGGAGGAAGCAAATTTGAAGGCACGTAGGCCAGCACGAGGACCTGAACTGCTCAGGCAACATCGAGTTGCTCGACTCCAATTTGCGCGTGATCATGCTGACTGGACCTATGAACAATGGAGTCGAGTGCTGTTTACTGATGAATGCAGGATTTCTGTCCGAGGTCCAGACGGTCGTTTGCGAGTGTGGCGAAGAAAAGGAGAACGGTATTTACCCAATACCACCATAAATACCGTCAGTTACGGTGGAGGCTCTATAATGGTGTGGGGAGGAATAAGTTCCACCGCTCGTACAGAGTTGGTTGTCATTGACAATCGGTTAACTGCGACACGATATATCGAAGAGGTTATCCAGGAACACGTTATGCATGCATTTAATGCATGACAATGCACGGCCACACGTAGCTCGTTGCGTAAATGAGTACCTGCAAAGTGTCGGTAGTCAAAAACTGCAGTGGCCTGCCCGCAGTCCAGACCTGAATCCTATAGAGTGTTCTATATATCTGGGACATGCTCAAAAGAACAATAAAATCATCTCCTAACCCGCCAGCAACCCTCGGCGAGCTTCGCAGCGCTGCGATTAACGCATGGGAGAACCTATCCCAAACCGAAGTGAAAAACATTATCCAAAGCATGCCTGACCGCATGCAGATGGTTATTAGGACAAGAGGAGGAAATACCTCATATTAAAAAGAAAAGAAAAATTGAAAACTGTTCAAACTTTTGAATTTGTAGTGTTTTGAATATGATTGTTTTATTCTTACAAATATAGAGATTTTATTTAAAATTTATTTTTAATTAGGTACTAACTCGAAGGCTGTTAAATTGATTAAAAAATACGAAGAAATGTATTTTCTATTGTCTGACATTAATTTCATTAAAATACAAGCAAATTTGAAACGTTTAGACAAAAATAACAGAGTGGCCAAATTTCCATGCCGGTCAGTGTATTTTGATGGATTTACGCTATTCAAATGAATGATCAACTAACATGTTACATGGCATTAGTTGATCATTCATTTGAATAGCGTTCGGGTAACCTGGGGTTAATATTGCTATTGACCCTTATCATAATATTATGTTGTACATACAGATTACATGATATGAAGATACATGATTGTGAAACATTTAAAAATGGTTGTGTCTTTTGTTACAGGTTTGAATGCGTGCGAGAGGAAATCATACATATTCCTCCGGAAAGAGTTACCAGTGAGGTTAGTATTATATTGATTGAAAGAATAAACTCATAGGAATAGAATATAACACTTTTATTGCAAATAGTATTTACACTCGCGTGTTCTTTTCTGTAATGCCTTTGTCAATATGGCCGACGAACATTCTTCGGCCATCCGGTTATTAATTTGAATACAATAAATCTATTTAGTTATATTTTAAAACTATAGAACAATTCTTGTGATAAATTTTAAATAATTTTTTGAGAAACCATAGGTACCAATATTTCAATAATTAATTATAAAAAGTATTAGATTTGACTTTAATTAATTATAAAAAGTATTAGATTTGACTTTCATTGCTGTTTTCCACATACAGAAAACTAAGAGTAATAAATATTATATTATATTGTTTATAATGATAACAATAATAATAATGAATCTTGATTTTTAACACTCATATTAATGTAATAATTAATCGTATATAATTTTTGAGTTAAAACGGAAACATGAATAGTGTTGCCAACATAATAATCTATTTTACATTTTTTTTTTTATTTCAATGTTTGCCACATGACAAAACTAAACAGTAATTATAATTGCGATTGGTGGCAACAATAGTGCAGAACCAATATTTAATATTATACAATTTTAAATTAAGAGGGAGTAATGAGCGAATTTCTAACAGTCGGCCATCCTGAATTCGTTTTGCCTGGCCTCAGGCAATGACATTATAATTTAGGTATTATGTACCTAATCACAGATCCTGCTTAAATCTTAAAGAATACAACATAGTATGCACAGATTTGTTTTTATTTAACAATTTTCGGCCATCCTTTGCAATTATTGAATGACCCCATTCACTTAGCTTTTCACTAAAAATTCTCTTTGCACTGCACAATATCACTTCCCACTTTCACTTTACACAAATACACTAGACCCATTCCGGGTAATGATCACATGCACAGGAGACTGGAGTGCTAGGCACACACACGCTACACGGCGTGCTGGCTTCGGAGATAATGCACTTTTGCACTCGTGGGGTGCATATGCATTGCAGACTGGAACACCAGGAACACACGCGCCACATGGCGTGCCGGCTTCGGAGGTGATGCGCTTTTGCACTCACAGGGTGTATCTGCATAGGAGACTGGAGTGCCAGGCACACACGCGCCACGCGGTGTGGTGGTTTCGGAGATAACGCCCTTTTGCACTCATGGGGTGCATATGCATTGCAGACTGGAACATCAGGAACACACACGCCACACGGCGTGCCGGCTTCGGAGATGATGCACTTTTGCACCCACGGGCGCATCTGCATCGGAGGCTGGAATACCAGGGACGCACGCACCCCATGGCGTGTCGGCCTCGGAGATGTATCGAAGTCTTTGCTACCTACCGCTTACACCTCGTGGTGTTACGGCCCTTTGTATCTGTTTTGTATGGCATGCTACCTACCGCTTACACCTCCGGGTGTTTCGGCCCATAGCTCTTTTGTATGCCACGCTACCTACCGCTTACACCTCGGGGTGTTTCGGCCCATAGCTGATTTGTATTTGTTTTGTATGGCACGCTACCTACCGCTTACACCTCCGGGTGTTTCGGCCCATAGCTGTTTTGTATGCCACGCTACCTACCGTTTACACCTCTGGGTGTTTCGGCCCATAGCTGATTTGTATCTGTTTTGTATGGCACGCTACCTACCGCTTACACCTCGGGGTGTTTCGGCCCATAGCTGTTTTGTTTCTGTTTTGTATGCTACGTATCTTCATTTGTTGGGCAGCGCGCGGGTTCATGCAATTGTAATTCGATATCTCGGCTCGCTCAACGCTTTTACGTAGTAACTCATTGGGACCGGTTAACAGAACAATTAATATTGGAGTGTAGTGTAAAATTTTATCATTATAAACAAATAAATGAAATGTCATAATAAACTGAAAAATCACTTCAAGGAATAAAATAACATTAAGTAACATGAAATATTAATTAGTGGTTAATCATTCATCACTTGATTCGTCATTTATATTATCATCGTCGTCAGAGCTACCGATGGGTCCCAACCTTATCCACGGCTTCATTTTATCTGCTGAGTAAATATTTTTATACTTTCTACTCGAAAAACCGTCTACGCTGCAGACTTCGTAACGGTCGTTGTCTAGTACGGCGGATACCTTATAAGGACCGCTGTATGGGGGAATAAGTTTATTACTACTTCCGATATTATGAACATTTTTTTGAACCATCACCAAATCCCCTATTTTATATACGTGTGCAGGGCAGCGCTTTTTATCAAATCGGGCTTTCATCGCGCCCTGTTCTTTATTTATATGAGAAGCTACTTCTTCGCGTGATCTTTGTATATTTTCGTTTTGTTCTAGATTCATTGAAGTCTCGTGTAGATGACTTTCGGTAATATTCACTGTTTGTTTACCGAAAACGACTTCAGCTGGATTTTTGCCGATACCTTTATTAATGGTATTATTTAAACTCCATTGAACTTGATTTAGTTTTGTATCCCAATTGCGATCGTCTTCGGTGAAGCTGAGAGCCGTCAATGAGCCTAGAATAGAGCGGTTATATCGCTCGATTTGACCGTTTGCCCTAGGGGTGGCAACCGCGTTCTTGACGTGCTTTATTTGGTTTGAATCTATAAACCGTCTAAACTCTTCAGAGGTGAAACTGGTACCTCTGTCGGAAATTATCACTTTTGGAGATCCGAATAATCCAATAAATTCTCGTAAGACCTGAATTGAGGTTTTGCTTTTAGTATTCCGAACAGCCCGCAACACGATAAACTTCGTAAATGAATCAATGATTCCTAAAATGTAAGTATTTCCATTTTTGCTACGCACAAAAGGACCTACATGATCTATGTGTATACACTCGAACGGTGTAGTAGGTTTTGGTATGGGGTGTAACATACCTTGCTTTTTACCAGAAGGTTCCTTAGCATAGGCACATTGAATGCATGCTCGGACATATTTTTTTACAAAACGTGTCATACCTGGAAACCAGTAATCTCTTCGCATTTTATTCAGAGTCTTTTCAAAGGAAAAGTGACCGCTTTCATCATGACACAGTAAACAAACTTTCCAACGAGCATCACGTGGTACTGCCCATTTTATATCGCTGCCAATTTTTCTGTATATTTTACCATCTTTTAGACAATAGTTGTTAATAATGTCCTTTGCTTCCGTACAATTTTTATCAAGGATACATTTAATAAGTTTTAATTTTGGATCAGCTACTTGTATTGAGAGTAAAGTCGGGGCATCTAAACTAATTTTAAATATGGAAACTTCCGGTTTGTCGTCCTCAGAGTAAGGTAAAGCGTTACGACTCAATGCATCTGCGTGTTGAAGTTGACTACCAGGTCTATATTCTACAGTAAAATTGTAATCTTGCACGAGAAGCCACCATCGGGCTATACGAGGAATCAAATCGCGTTTAGTTAACGTTGTTCTTAGTGCATTGCAATCGGTCACCACTTTGAACGGTATGCCTATTAAATAAACTCTAAAACGTTTTAAAGACATTACGACGGCTAGTGTCTCCAGTTCGTACGAGTGCAAATGCTGTTCTTCAGGAGAGGTCTGGCGGCTGTAATATGCGACCGCCCGAAGGGATGAATTTTCTGTTTCCCTTTGTAATAAAATTCCACCAATGCCGTATTGACTGGCATCAGTGTGGAGTTCAGTGAGGTTTTCAGGATTGTATATGCTCAGTACTGGTCTTGATGTTAGGGATTCTTTAATTTTAATAAATGCATCTATTTGTTCTTCACCCCAAGTCCATGGTATATTTGATCTAGTCAATATCGTTAAGGGTCTAGCTACCGTTGCGAAATTGCGAATGAATTTTCGGAAGAAACTAGCCAAACCTATAAACTGCCGTATTTCGTGTGGGTTTTTAGGGGATGGAAAAGCTAAAACTGCATCTGTTTTACGTAAGCCTGGTCGGACTCCTTTTATTGATATTTCAAAACCTAAATATTCGATTGTTTCTTTAAAAAAATGACACTTCTTTAAATTTAGCGATAATTTAGCTTCACGTAATATACATAGGACCTGTTTCAATTTTTGGATCCCTTCATCGATTGAACAAGAACCTATTACTATGTCATCCATATATGCAAGAACTGATGGTATTTTATGCTTGTATAACAGGTTATGCACCATTCTTTGAAATACGGCCGGAGCATTCGTCAGACCAAACGGCATACGATTATACTCATAATGTCCGTCTGGTGTAACGAAAGCCGTATAGTGCTTGGAGTCCTCAGACATTGGTATTTGATGATAACCCTGCGTCAGATCTAGTGTACTAAAGTACTTTTGTCCCTGAAGATTATCTATTTGATCGTCGATTAACGGCATAGGATATTTATCCTTAGTAGTTTTTCGATTAAGTGCCCGATAATCGACACAAAGACGCAACTCGCCGTTTTTCTTTGGCACTAATATTATCGGGCTCGCATACTCCGAGTTTGATTCTCGAATTATGTCACTTGCTAAAAGTTCGGTTATGATTTGAGAAACTTTATCACGCTCTGCTAATGACAACCTATAAGGGCGGTACGTAACAGGGGAATTATCGTGCAAATTGATCGTCATTTCGGCTACTGATGTTTTCCCTAACTCGGCAGTTGAAAACGCGAAACAGTCTCTGTACTCATTTAATATATCTAGTAATACGTTCACAGCCTCAGGTGATAGGGTTTTGTCGACGTTCAGATCATCATGCGAAATTTGTGTAATGGTGTTAGATAGATGTCTCACATTTATGATACAACTATTTTTAACATCTACAGGAAATATTTCACTAGGTAAACCCAAACCCCTAACTAAGTTATTATTTTCAGAAATTTTTATCTCTTTTGAATTTAGAGGTATTAATATTATGCGACCTAAACCTTTAGTAATGGAATATATCCCGGGTAATATTAAATATTCAGTTCCTTCATTAAATCTAAGGTCAGGTGTAATACGGACGAATCCAGTAAAATCAGGATTACTCGATACTTCTATTGAACAATCATGACTAACTATAGAATCTTTTCTAGGTTTGAGAAGAACTACATTAGATTTGTTTGGTAAAATTTGATATAGAATTAAATCTTTGTCCGACTTGAATACCCTAACTGAAGGATGTTCTGTTAATGACTGGCCTATTAATATATCAGCAGGTAAATATGATTCAGAAACTACGAATGCTACTACCTGTAATTCCACCATGTTTATTTTTATCAGAATATTAGTTTTTCCTTCGGGTATAATAGAATTATTCCCAAAACCTCTTAATTCTGGCAAATTATGGACATTTAATTTTAATTTTAACATAGAGCTAATTTTGTTACTGATCAGTGTACACTCACTTCCAAGATCTACATACCCAGATATATCAATCCCATTAACATTGACCTGTTTAAAATACTTAGCGTTACTGTTACCTCCAGTTTCATCGATAGTCATAACTTGTTTTGAAATAGGTTTGACATCAGCAATTTTGTTAGTATTGTTATTAGATTTGTAAGCTAAATTAACTCTACAATTTGATTCTACATGACCGAAACGATTACATTTCTTACAAGTGAGAATCTCTTTTGTACAGCTTTTCATAACATGGCCAGCTTCTTTACAATTAAAACAAGTGATGATTTTCTTCTCACCCGAAGTTTCGTGAAAATTTTTATATTTATTATCACGAAACTCTGAAAACTTACGAAAATTATGAGAATGGCTGCGCTCTTTAAAATTGTTTCTTTTGGGTATTAATGTATCCCCTTTAGCCTGTGAGATATTTTGTAAATAATGTAAAACTTGTTCAGGATCATTATATTGTGCTCCCTGTATATTCATCCTAATATTATTATCGTAAATCCCGTGGCTCAAGCAATCTACAGCTTGCCGACCTTTTAATTGACATCGATTAATTAGCATAATCTTATCGTAAAAATATTCAACTAACGTCTCATCGCGTCGACTTTTTCGGTTAAGCATCTCAGCTAAAAGGTCACCATAATTCTGATTGACCGGAAAAGTTTTGATTAGTTTTTGTTGCCATTCTACCCATGTGTGCTTAACGGTAGTTAGTCCATCATACCACTTTTTTGCTAACCCGGACAGTTTTGGTAATGCGTAAAAAATTGTTTGTTGCTCTGACCATCCGTAAATTTCAGCAGATTCATTAATTTTGGTGATCCAATCGTTTATGGTTTGGTCCTTTGAGCTGGGGTCAAATTCAGTAATAACATTTTGCGAGCCCTGTACATTGTTAGAATTATTGTTACGAAGATTCCTTCCACCTTGTAATGCCGTGATTAATTGTTCAATAATGTTCTTTGAATCATCTGGTAACGGAGTAGGGGTTGCGTGTACCACTACTCTTTCATTAATAGGTCTTTCGTTTGAAGAATCTAGCCTCCTACTTGATAAATCTCTGCCCTGCTGTCGAGGCGTCATTGCTTCTGCTCGCGATCTATGACCCAAGTGCCGCGAACGAGTAACGACGTTAAGCGCAGGCGTTCTGCTAGAACTACAGCTTGAAGACCGATCAGCCCAAAATCTTCGATGGGATTGTCGTGCACGCGTGCGGCTACGGCGGCGTCTTACGTACCGACGGTGGCGATCACGAGACCCCGATCTTTCGTAACGTGAGAAGGACCTACCACTAGTTTGGCTACGATGTCGCTTACGGTTTTTTCGAGTCGGTCTAGTCACATTATTTCTATCGGTCGTACGTTTTATAGAATAAGTTGTAGGACCCTTCGGTGTACCTTCCTGGTCTGCCATATTTGAAACTTTAAGTAACGTATAGACTGTATGAACGAATAACTTTACTGATAATATTATATTTAAAAAAAAAGATTGGGAATTATGAGTGTTTGAGAATTATATAGGTAATATATATTAAATGAATATTATTTGATACTGATGAACAAAGAGAATAATGAATTTTGATTAGTTCAGTATGCCCGGCCAAATGGTACAAGCAACAGCTAAAAGCAATCCGAGACACGACTATAACAATCGCAATAATATCTGAAAATAGTTACTGCTATGAGGATACATACTTTAATTTTAACAAACATCTATTACTACCTTTTAGTTTTCAAGGTCGTAAACAATGTATACACATATTCATTAAATTAATAAATGTAATAATAGAAAGGATTATAATTATTATTATTATTTATTTATTTTTATTTGCGTTGTAAATAATAGGTAGTAGGCGGGAGTTTATTACATAGGTACTTGTACTCGTTAACAATAATATGATGGATTGTAGATAAAATTATTTGTTTAAGGGCCGATTTTTCAATACTCAGATAAGTCGTCAAATAGTCCCCTGATAAATAAAATTATTTGCCTGGTTGTCCAGCCAATAAATATTTTCGATTTTTCAATCGTCCTATAGCAACAGAATAGCTATTATTGGTATTTAACCAGACAACTTCACACTATTTGTGTGCAAGTGAGATGCACAGTTATTGCATTCAATGTGTTAGAAAAGAACAGCAACAAATTATCCGGTGGGTATCACTTTTCCAGTTGTCACTTGTCAGCATGCTTGTCAGTTACTGTTTTCGATAATGTCTTTCGAAAATCCAAGCTTACAAAATATAATTATTATGTAGAAATGCAATACATATATAATAAATAATAAGGGTTTTATAAAATGGAACAAAAAAAATGCGAGGACGTTCTGCAACTTTACCAACTCCAAAATAAGACTTG
Organism: Celastrina argiolus; assembly: GCA_905187575.2. Lineage (NCBI taxonomy): Eukaryota > Metazoa > Arthropoda > Insecta > Lepidoptera > Lycaenidae > Celastrina > Celastrina argiolus. Next base: position 2,120,720 of record LR994579.1, on the reverse strand, counting down.
TTAGCTGTAATAGAACTCGTGACAAAATATCAAACTACAAAATAGATAAGAGTACAATTTTCTTTACATATTAAAGAGAATTATTGCCAAAGGTATTTATTATTTTATTATCTAACATATTGCTTAATCAAAACCGCTTACTTTTAAAATGAGAAAAAGAAAATTGAACCGAAACTATTATATAGGTTTCTTCATTGCAAACAAAATATAGGTATAATATTATGCAGAAATAAATTCATGTATTAATGCATGAATTAGGTTGGAACATTGCTTGAAATTTAAAGATTAATATCTTTTTGGTTTGCCATTTTACACCGTAAATTATTGAATGTAAATCTAATCATTAATTCTTTTTTTCAGATGAAAGATGTTATGTCTTGAGAATTATGAAATGAGGAAAGAACAAAATATATATATATATATAGAGCAAAATGCAACAAACAATTACTAAGTTACTAACAATATCATCTTATTTGTAATAAAAATGTGAAACTTTATAATTTGTTTTTTTTTTTTTGTTCTTAATGTTTAAAGAGTAACATTTCAATAGTTTAGCGCACATAGTTTATGGCTGTGATTTCTTTATTCAATGATAATCAATTCTTATAAATCCTATTAATTAAATATCAAAGAGTTACGATATATGTTGTTTTATATTTGTTACTTGTTAGTAATAGCTTATTCAATGTCAATACTTGAGCACCAATTCCCCTTTCTAATACCTAACTTTTATAATGTTGCGGCATAGTAAGTTAATTTATCGTTATTAAATATTCAAAAGCAACCTATGTTAACTGCATAATATGTAGATATTATCTGCTTGTTTCCACCAATGATGTTATTGATGGTATATTTATGCTGGTATATTTTCGATTTTTACTCTTATTGCGTTGTAATAAGGACGATTTTTCTTAGTCGCGAAATAAGTATATGCATATTATTATTGTACAAAATTAGCTGTTTTGTTTTATCACTTACAAAAGTGATGTGGTACAAAGAATTTTCACTTTTATGACGGTTACCAAAGAAAGATTATTCTTTGCTCATTCTACACTTATGCTCAAATAATTACTAATAAATCGATTTGTGTTAAATGCTTACGTTTAAACGGCTATCTCTAATTATAATACATACTCGGTATATTGAAAACTATCATAGACGACCTATACTAAACTTCTCCCATCGTATTGTAATCATTTTGAATTTCCACTGCAAATAAAACAATAATCACTTACCGATTTTCGCGCGTTATTTTATACAATACCAAATGTAGGCGTAGATACTCTGTGTCCGTAACTTCTGAATTGAAAGAATAAACTCATAGGAATAGAATATAACACTTTTATTGCAAATAGTATTTACACTCGCGTGTTCTTTTCTGTAATGCCTTTGTCAATATGGCCGACGAACATTCTTCGGCCATCCGGTTATTAATTTGAATACAATAAATCTATTTAGTTATATTTTAAAACTATAGAACAATTCTTGTGATAAATTTTAAATAATTTTTTGAGAAACCATAGGTACCAATATTTCAATAATTAATTATAAAAAGTATTAGATTTGACTTTAATTAATTATAAAAAGTATTAGATTTGACTTTCATTGCTGTTTTCCACATACAGAAAACTAAGAGTAATAAATATTATATTATATTGTTTATAATGATAACAATAATAATAATGAATCTTGATTTTTAACACTCATATTAATGTAATAATTAGTCGTATATAATTTTTGAGTTAAAACGGAAACATGAATAGTGTTGCCAACATAATAATCTATTTTACATTTTTTTTTTTATTTCAATGTTTGCCACATGACAAAACTAAACAGTAATTATAATTGCGATTGGTGGCAACAATAGTGCAGAACCAATATTTAATATTATACAATTTTAAATTAAGAGGGAGTAATGAGCGAATTTCTAACATGATTGGTATTAATTAATTAACACCATGGGCTAGAGGAATACAAAATTGGTTTTATAAAATCTATTGCTGTCTCGCTAGCCAGCACTAGCGCGATAGAGACAACTGTAGATTGAACTGAAATTAACGATTGAAAGAACAAGAAATTTACGTTTAGGAGAACCCTGTTTCCTCCTCCAAAACTTAACCTATTTAGGGCCGTTTTTTCAATCGTCAGATAACTTTTATCTGTTGAATAAAAATGTGACTTTGACATTAGTTCCATACAAAATCTGTCAAAGTCACATATTTATTCCTTAAGTAAAAGTTATCTGACGATTGAAAAATCGGCTCTTAGTTACTTTTTTCATTATATTTAAACTAAAAATAGATCGAGCTATGTTTTGATTTTATTACAAAACGTACTTAAATTTATTTTCTGGATGTTCGGACACAGCCATTATTCAGGCCTCACAGGTAGATCCCTTTTTTCTGTATGAAAAAACCCCCCTTAATCCCAAAAATTTCGAGCCAGTTTCAATGTTCAGCTTCTATTAGGTTTAAATGTAATTATGATACACAATCAATAAACAAATAGTTAGAAAGTTCTTTGTTCTAGATGTTTATATAGCTCTCCATATAATATTGTACAAGTATTTGCACTCACAAGAGCACTTATCATGAGGCTCGCAGGCCGTTTGTTTTCAACACCGTCGTTGTGAGTGGGCCGCTATCGGTCGCGCCATTTTAACCCCGGTTTATCTTCTATTTGTAAATAAACTTAAAACGTGACCAGTAGAGAGTACTCTACTGTGTTGACTGTTCAATTCAATCCAAATTCTTAACGTAAACAAGACACAATAGCTCAATATAATGCACACAATTTAAATGTCACGTAGAGTTGCAAATTGCAATAATGTAATACTGTGACGTCTGTGACACATTTAAATGGTTTTTGGTAATGAGAAGACGTGGAGTAGTATAATGGAAACCACCAAATAAATTCAGGTGTTTATTAATTACTGTTCACAATAAACTACACACGTATATTACCGTACATTTAACTTAACAGTTAAAGAAGGAGCAAGTGAATGGATGGCTAGTTAGCAAATTATAGCCTAAAAATAATTGCGTAAAAAAACGTAAGGCGCGACAAAGCAGCTGACGACACAGGTTCAGCGCACGGAAATGATTTTTATACTAACTCGATGTGCAAGCCGATCTCTCCCACACTCCCACACTCCCACACAGTACTCCCACAGGTTTGTTTATCGATTTAATTGTATTAGAACATATGTTTTTAAATTAGAAGATTATTTTGTAGTTTATCGCATTTACATACATATGTCGATATCTGCTTTTGCCTTTATATTTGTGAAAATAGCGCCATTGTTTGTTAACCATTAAAAAAAAGAAAGAAGAAGAAAATATTAGCTTAAACTCTTTTTTTTTATCTTTGTTGTCATTTAGATAGTATAGTACATTAACTGTAAACATAGAACCCGATAAATTTAACAAAATATTTGATTATCATGTATGAAATGCGTCATTCGAATGTAAATGCTAAAAATGTTTACTTATTTGTAAAACAATGTGTAAATTATCTATACACCTAATTCCACGCTGATTATTGTAAAGAAAACAGATTTGATTATTTGTTTGTGTTTTTACATTGAATAATCATAGACTGGCTTAAAAAAAATGTGTTTTAAAAAGTTCAAACGTCAAAATTACAGTAGATTTTCAGAAACTGGAAAGCCGTAATCAGCCCCTTTTTAGCCACTTAGCCGTTTTGAAAAAAACTTCTTAAATTTTGACATTGTTTTTTTAAATCCTGTTTTAAAAAGTCAAATGTCCTCCAATAAAAACAATAGCATTGAAGGGTCTATACAAACTGGTAATCAATTCGATAGGTTATTTAAACTCTGTGTTGATCTTGCTAGAAAATATAAGCAAGGATGCCTATTTATACGACCTATTGTATATTCCTAACAATACATAATTTGGCCCAGGTAAACCAGTTACCTGAAAGTATTCTAAACAAAAACAAACACTAATACATAGGCCCTAGAATCGATTTTAGTTAGTTATCTTGTAAGTACAGGATAGCATGAACATAAACAAGTGCGTCAGATTACTACGTGCTAGCAGCTCACAGAATTATAATGTCTAGAATTATACAGGCCAGTGCCTAGGTGTAGGTTGATTGTAGGACGTCCATCATCACCATCAGCTCAGACATGTCTATTTACTTGACAATAACCCCAAAACTTGAAAGATCTCTCATACTGCTCAAATGGTTTCTATATATTATTCTACTAGTTTTTAATCAGATATTTTGTTATCAGAAGTTGTGCTTTAACTACAACGCAATTAATGCAAATGCATTGGAATAAGTATGTTGGTATACGTACAATTCCTAATCTAAGGCCTAGCCTAACTTGTTTTATGTGAAATAGGTACATTGGAAAAAATGACCCAAGCTTTCTAAATACATGACCTCGAATTTGAACTTTATTAAAACTGTCCGTTTCTATTTCAGATTGGCGAACATAATGAAGGAGATAGCTCTGCTACCTGAGAACCTACTCCGGATGCCGTCAGTGGGTCTGGTGAACCAGTGGTACGAGAGGTCCTTCGAGGAGATCATCGAGTTTGAGAAGAGAGACCCCGAACAGCCCGTGTTGAGCGAGTGAGTTGTTCAGTATTCGGTCACAGCTTATTTGAAATTGGATTGACCAAAACAGCCAATAGGAGTGATTGCTGATCGTGGCAATTTAAAAGCGACCACAATATTGAGAGATTGGTTTTTAGTAAAAAAATCCATTAGGTTTTTTCATCCAATCCATCGATTCAATAGAAATAGCTGAGTAATCCATGAGCCTGCCACCTTACACACTCAACGTTTACATTTAATACATATAGGAGAGTGGTCCATAAGGCATATCCTTATTCTTCCATCTCATCATGGGCTCGGTGGATTTATTTCCCGCCATGGCCTTATAGAAATTTGCCTTATCCATGAAAAGGGTATATTTTAAAGATGTGACAAACACTTAGAATTGAAGACATAAATGGATGAAGGTGGTACGTCGTAAAGTATTAAGTACATACTTCTAAAGATCATATTTCGAGTTTCTTACGCCGGTTCTTCTCGGCAGGTTAGGGTTGAACCGGTGGTAGCTTGTTTTTCTTGTTGACTTTCCGAAAATAACTTTGTAAGTTTCATTTGGAAATATTTTTTTTTTCACGTTTTTTATTTTATTTATTATTTATCATACTACATATTCTAAAATGTTTAAGAGGCAGTTTAAAGTAAATTTTCTGGGTATTTTTTTTTTGCGACATATCACCATCCATTCATGTCTACAATTATTAAACTAAAAATGTTGAGACATTTAATACATTTAAGTTACTAACTTCAAAAATTATAATTTTATTAAGTGACTCTTTTTTCTTTAGGTTCTGCGAGCGTTTAGTCCACATTCGGAATCGACACGCGGACGTCGTGCAGACCATGGCCCAGGGGGTGTTGGAGCTGAAAGAGTCCCACGAAGTGGACCCCAACATCGAGAACTCCATACAATACTTCCTCGACAGATTCTACATGAGCCGGATATCGATACGGATGCTCATCAACCAGCACAGTGAGTAGAAAACATACCTGGTGGTTTTATATGTAAACTAGCTGTGCCCGCGAGTTAGTTCGCAATGTTTTTGAGTGACTTATGCCGTTTATGCAGCGCACGCAACAAAAGTCCCCAAATGTGAATAATTTTCCCCGTTTTTGCAACATTCCTCACTGACGCTTCGCTCCTATTGGTCGCAGCGTATTATATAGCCTAAAGCCTTCCTCTATAAATGGACTATCCAATAAAAAAATATTTTTTCAAATAGGACCAGTAGTTCCTAAGATTAGCGTGTATAAACAAACAAACAAACTCTTCCGCCTTATAATATAAGTATGTATAGATTCCCTAGAGTCTTGAACACATTAACTGATACATGCCTACCCATTGTAGCAGAAACAGCGTTCGTCGTTGCTGCATCTTATTCTTCAAACTAAACTAAATACTCTATCGGGATGGAATAAATTTGATTCTCGCAACAAACTGAAACACGTCATCAGCTTCAGTTACTTTACCTTTAGCCCGTGCCTGATGGTCCTCAAGCTCGTTCCTGGTATAGCCTTGGCATATGTATAGCTAGTCATGTTATTGACCGCCCAGCCCGTGCATGATGGTCCTCTAGTTCGTTCCTGGTATAGCCTTGGCATCTGTATAGCTAGTCATGTTATTGACCGCCCAGCCCGTGCATGATGGTCCTCTAGCTCGTTCCTGGTATAGCCTTGGCATCTGTATAGCTAGTCATGTTATTGACCGCCCAGCCCGTGCATGATGGTCCTCTAGCTCGTTCCTGGTATAGCCTTGGCATCTGTATAGCTAGTCATGTTATTGACCGCCCAGCCCGTGCATGATGGTCCTCAAGCTCGTTCCTGGTATAGCCTTGGCATCTGTATAACTAGTCATGTTATTGACCGCCCAGCCCGTGCATGATGGGACGTCCTCAAGCTCGTTCCTGGTATAGCCTTGGCGTTCCTGGTATAGCCTTGGCATCTGTATAGCTAGTCCTGTCATTGACCGCACAGCCGCTATGAAGACGCCACCGCTACCATAGAAAACCAAAGCATTTGCGCGTGTAACGTCAGCAAAGCCTGTCCCCAGCGCTCCTGTTCGGCGAGCAGATTGGTGGGCGACAGGCGTCCGTGAACGGCATGGGCAGCGGCGGCCGACATATCGGATCAATCGACCCCGCGTGCGACGTGCTGGCGGTGGTGCGCGACGCGTACGAGAACGCGCGGTTCCTCTGCGACCGGTACTACCTCGCCAGCCCGGAACTGGAGCTTCTGGAGCACGGATGTGAGTAGCAAGAGATGCCATTATATCTGCTAAAATATGTGTGCTGTTGGTTGACAATGGGCAAATTGTAGTGTCCTTGAATCCTCTACGGGTCAGACCCAACGAAAGTGATTTTATACAATTTAAATATTTGAAAGTGATTTTGAAAACTTACAATAAACATTCTCGCCACTTTCTGTCACCGTGCGATGCTTCGTAGTCGTGCCAAACAGCTGTGAGATGACAAAAACATAACCGTAATTATCAAGTAGTATGTATCACATTAGCATCCATTTTTTGGCATTTTCTCGTGGCCAACCTCGTTAGAAACAAACAAAAAAAAAATATCTGATGGCTACAATTATGATTATTTCATAACATGTTACACTCCACAAAGTAGATATATAACAGAGACACGACTTAGTACTAGAAAATGGTATTACCCTAATACTGGCAATTCGACTTGCTATTTTTATTTTCTTGGATTTCCAATACATAAAGAGTAAAGTACGGGCGCATTCCGGAAACCGCCATCTAGTGCCACTATTGGAAAATACTAATTACTAATTTCGTTTCGTATCTTCTTCCTAATTATGGAGTTGAAATTAGCTTCATGTGATGTTACTCTTAAAAAATATGCTTATCTATATTTTAATGTCAATATTTGTACTTAATTCGGCATATTTACATTTTATAATTTAAAAACGTTAATAGTAGTTACATTTATTGCATTTTTTTTTGTATTAAACATTGATTGTATGGGATGGTAGGCCATGACTCCACTAACATGTCACTGAAATCCTCATGTTCTGTCCGCAGTGCCGAGTAAGAGCACGATGCCGATCGTCTATGTGCCCTCCCACCTGTACCACATGCTGTTCGAGCTGTTCAAGAACGCCATGCGCGCGGTGATGGAGGCGCACGGCAACGCGCCGCCGCCCGTCACCGTCAACATCACGCGCGGCCGCGAGGACATCTCGCTCAAGGTGCGTCGTCGTTTCAGCTATGGCGTCCCCTGCTGTTCATAGACCTACACAAAAGTATTTTATGGAAGGTATAGTACGCTCGAGATAAATTTAACGAAAACGTAAACAAACCCGTGTATGACACAACCATAGACTAGTCAGTGATACCTATTGGCCAATATCAATACAATGATTATTGTTTGCTATGAATCCATAGACAAAACAGCAGTGCCAAAATGGTGTATTTTTTTTTTGAGAAAGATTTTCATTTGATGTTTAAATATATTAATTATTGTTCAATTGTTATAAAATGTATTGGATAATTAAGTGTAATCATTTAACATTCCGGTGAAAGCGTTGATAAGTGTGCACAGTAAGTGAATATATGAAAATTTCAGTGTTTATGGTTTGTTTACGTTTAGGTTAAATTTACCTCAGGCGTACTATAGTTGCCTGTAGTTACCACGCTCGGCAAAACAGGTCGACCATTTCCAGATATTTATTTCCTCCGTCGCCTTTTAAGACACCCACGGGAAAATTGGTTAATGCGGAGGCGCTAATCGTACTCCGGCACCCCATAGACACGAATAACAAGTTATCTTTTATAATATCAGAAGAAAACAGTACGCAAATAGATAGCTGTAGCACCCTGTCACTGCATAAAATGTCAGATAGACGGAAATTGATCAAGATTATGTAATATTTTATTTTTTATTTTATTTTATTTTATTGGGAAAACTTACAGCAATAACAAAACTTACAATAAATTAAACATAATAAAAAACAACATGCCAATTACAAGTTTTCACTAGTACAAAACAAAACTACTAAAGCTCAAACTATGCACCTGAGCACTTTTTTAAATATAAAAACTAAATACACAATAAAAGCTACTAGATGGTTGTATCAAATAAAATTTAAATAAAAAGAATATTACAACATGCAAAACCTCAGTTTAACAATAAAGTTTTAAACCACACAAAAAGGCGAACCAATTAAATCAAATAAGTACATAATACGTAGTAAAATAAAATATTCTATAAATTCAAAAAATAAATAAATAACAACACGCATAACAAATGATCAGACATGGTAACACTTTATTATTCATACATTCAATTTAAAGACGGTATCAGACAAAATTCTCTTAATTTTAAGTGGATTCAATGAAAAAACACCCTCGAGTAGATTTTCATTAAGGAATTGATTCATCTGAGCGCTTGACCTAAGGATGAATGAGTTTCGACGATAATAGGTGTTAAAAAACGATAAATGGTGGGACATAAAAGGGCATGAAACAACGAACACTTCTAGTGGGAACATTGAAATTATATTTCATTAATAAATCAGAAGCATCTATTTTATTGTTAATAATTTTACATAAGTAAACTAAATCTGAAATGTTCCTACGATGGTGTAGTGGAAGAAATTATATAAGAAATTATATATATAGATATTATTATATTAGTTCCGTAGTAGACATGCCGTGAATGCACGTACGTATACGCACGTGTGTCAGCAAAAGTTCTTAAATTGGTAGCATTATAGTGTAATGTAATAATTTTAATTAAAAAATCAAAGATTTGAGTATAACGTAAAAGTGCGTATGTATACGCACACGGATATGTATATGCTTACCGACTTACAGAACTGTATTATACAGTGTGATTCACGGTTCCTATGTGAAGCTAAATATAGTGTGAAGAGAAGGACGCGTATAGCATTTTTTGTTTTGGCACCTCATATAAATTACTTACCATAACGCGACAAATCACGATTTAAGATCTCCATAAAAGTCACAAAACAGGTGAGTTTTTACTCTGGAAAGGCCTTAGGTCAACGACCAGTGCGTTCGTGTGTATAGACTAGGAGCCAGCGATCCCCAGCATAGTAAGATTCACTTCTTGTGGTCATTTTAGACCTTTGATTTGTTTTCGGCTTGCTATATGACCCGTGAATCACTCTGTATAATAAAGTGCCAAACTAAAATGACGTCTACCAATGTACTTAATATTCAGATGTCGGACCGCGGCGGCGGGATCCCGCGCAGCGTGTCGGAGCTGCTGTTCAAGTACATGTACAGCACCGCGCCGCAGCCCTCGCGCTCCGGCGACCACACCGTGCCGCTAGCCGGTGAGTGACAGGAGTCTCCCTCCACACACCCACAACCCCTCCACGCCCACCACACGCCCATAACCCCTCCACGCCCACCACACGCCCATAACCCCTCCACGCCCACCACACGCCCATAACCCCTCCACGCCCACCACACGCCCATAACCCCTCCACACCCACCACACGCCCGCAACCCCTCCACGCCCACCACACGGCCATAACCCCTCCACGTCCGCCAGACGCCCGTAACCCCTCCACGCCCACCACACGCCCATAATCCTTCCACGCCCACCACACCTAGCATGCACACACGCATTCCACCCCCACACATACGACCTCCACCACATCCACAACACCCAGCACGCAGTGGGTGTGGTGCCTACTGCCTACCACCCAGCAGGCCTACACCACGGATGTTAGAGAGCTCCGTAGCCGTAACCGAAACTATCGGATTTATAAAAAATATCCGTAACCGCAACCGGATCCGAAATTATACTTACGGATAATATCGGATAGGGGCGGAGCCTAATTGAGACACATTATGACAAGTTGTGTTGATCGGCCCTAAATCGTTTGTATTTTACTTTTGAAATACATACCTTAATAATTTAATATCCGTAACCGAAATTATCCGAAACTACTGGATAATCCGAAATAATTTCATATCCGTATCCTATACTTCATATCCATAACATGGCCTACACATATCCCTTACTACAACACATCCATGGCCCTTCTACACAATATGAACCCTTCACGCCCAGTACCATAGGGCGATAATGAGTTTGCTTTTAGAAGAGGTAAAGGATAGGAAGGAATTCTTAATAAGGGGTATACCGCGTCGTTACGAGCGTTATGTAATGTAACTAAGTTAGTTGTCAGTTTGTCTGAGTTCATAGATATCCAAATAGCTTTGTTTTCTCTACTCATACTGTATTATGTTTTGTCTCTTTTACACTCAAAAAGCCGAGTTCCTTACGCCGGTTCACAGCTGAGGTCAGCCTTTGACCTTCGATATCTGAGATTTATAGTACGTCCGAGATAAATTTAGCCCAAATGTAAACAAAGCCGTTTATGACACAACCATAGATTAGTCAGTGATGCCAATTGGGCAATATTAATGCAATCATTGCATTAATATTGTTGGCTACATGAATCCACAGACTATAGACTATATTCTACAGTCTCCAGTGTCAAAATAGAGCATTTTTACTGTTAATGTTTTTCATTTGATGTTTAAATATGTTAATTAATTATTGTTCAATTGTTATAAAATGTATTGGACATTGAAGTATGACCCTTTAATATTGTACCTGTGAAAGTGTTGATAAGTGTGCACAATATGTGAATAAGTGAAATTCGATGTTTTCGGTTTGTTTACCTTTAGGTTAAATTTATCAGCGACGAACTATACATGGAATAAAAATGTTTTTTTATTTAATCTTAAAAGTATATTGTCTAGGCTACGGGTACGGGCTGCCGATCTCGCGGCTGTACGCGCGCTACTTCCACGGCGACCTGGTGCTCATGTCGTGTGAGGGGTACGGCACGGACGCGGTCATATACCTCAAGGTAATTCATCACTTTCCTATATCGAGCGCAGATTTACAAAAAATAGTCCCATGCATAAAATTTAAATATATTATATCTAGCAATTTTTTTATACATATTTAATAATTTCTTCTTCTTCTTCTTAAAAAATGGCCCCTTAGTGAGTCGCCAATGTCAGAGTATGTTGGCAAAGACTCTGCTTTATGAGTAGGTTATTTAATAATTTTATTATTTATATAATAAAAAACGCAAACGTCAATGTCAAATAAACGTCACTGTCAAATTACAGGCGCTGTCAAACGAGGCGAACGAGCTGCTGCCCATCTTCAACCGCACGTCGTCTAAGTTCTACCGCACAGTCCCCTCTCCCGCGGACTGGTCGTGCCCGCGCCCCTCCCCCACGCCAGCGAACATGACTCCAAGGACGCAGGCGAACCCCATGTCGCGCAAGATTTAGTAGCCACTAGCCAGCTGAAAAAGATTCTAAATGATTGTGCACAGAAAAACTGCCTAAATCTTTTGTATCCAATTCTGCAGCCGGTTTTATATAATAATGGGATTGAATTGGATTTTGACAGTTCTCGAATTTTAATCAGGATGCTAATGCCAAGTTAGTAGTAGTAATAATTGACACAGCGCATTGTGTTTAAAATCGAATCCAATCCGGTAACGATCGGTTGCAATAAACTATCTATCTATCAGTAAAAGTTAGTCGTTTACGTTACGTTCACTTTTACTCACAGATTAATAGATTATGTACTAAAATAAGAATTTGCAATATACTAGTATCCAGTTCTGCAGTTAAACACGAGTGGCAAAATTCTAGCATCCAGCTCTCGATTAATTTAAAAACATGAGTTTGGTGATATCCAAAATTACAGTCGATATACGATTATAATTTTATTGGTGTCAATAATGGCAATAGAATAGCACGAGATTGAATGTTATTGGAATGTGTCAGTTTAGGTTAATACGCATTTTTTAATATTTCGAAAACACTCGAGCTCCACCATTTCCATGACGTGCTATTTAATACTCACGAATTAGAAATCAATTTATTCCACCATAGGTATTATTAATGTAGTTCGTGTCATAAATGTTGTAGACATTGCTTGTATATTTTAAATATTGTGGCATATCTTTTGAATACAATTGTAGTACCACTTATGCAGTAGTAATTATTGATGTATAATTAATTAAGCCATTTTGCACAGTAATAGAATATCAATAATACAAATGCACAATGATTATTTAAATGTTTATTTATAGTTGGAAAGTACTCAAAAATCAAAGTGATCCGATTTTTATATTTTATATTTTGATAATCTTTTAATTTAAATATTATTTATTGAGAATGAAGTTTCTCCATACTCTAACATATCAAAGATTAAAGTTATGGTTACTACTAACTAGGGTTTAAGCTTAACTAATTTAATTATGTATATGAGTTTTAATTATATGAGTTGACTCATCAAATCGATTTTCCAAGTGAATTGAAATGTAATGTTCCAAAACTAATTTTTAATTCACCAATAATGTATTAAATAAATTGGAAATTAATATATTTAGTCCATTAAATTATTGATTGAATGCAGCTGAAAGATTTTTGACGGACCTAATTAACGGATCACTCAAAATTCAAAATATTGTCTAAGTTCAAACAGTAGTTGGCTGAGAGAAAATATTCTGTCCGGGCTGTGTATGTTATTTTATATTTTCAATGAATGTGATACTCGGTGTAAGTTGTATATTGTCTATGAATGAAAGTGTAGTGAAATTATTGTTTATGGGTTTATGATATTGTTGCCAATTTTTTGCCTAACTCGCTCGACAATATTGGGATTATTAATACAAATAAAATTAAAATTGCATAATGAAATAAATAATTTATTTGCTAAATTGATGTAATTAAAATTCGCCTTGTGCCGTCTTTTCAATGTTTTGGCACAAATAAATAATATTGTCAAGCCACAATAAAGAAGCTAAAAGCGTAATGTGTGAAAACAATAATTTCACTTTAATATTATAAATGTACATGTGTCAAAAGATGTTACTCTAGTGTAAGAAGTAAAAAAAGTCTACCATATTTAATAATGTAAACAATAGGCATGTTGCCTATAAAGCTTTTTTCGTCTAATGAATGTTAGATAGAAAACTATCTAGAACCCAATTAATACATAGTAAATCTTAAAAACGAATGAAGATGTTATGAAAAATTTAGAATTATGATAAGAAAGAGATTGATATATTGGCATGTGACGTCACTAGTTGCTATCGTCATACATGTCACTGAAAATGGCCGCAGCTTGTGACTTAACAAATCGTTTTTCTGAGAGAGAGATATTTTTTATTTGCTTATAATCGAGTCGGTCGGCGATCGGTTAAATAATTATTGATTTTTTTTGATTCAACTATTTTAAATATTATTTTCGATACTAGGCAACAAACCTATTGTTGTATAGACTGCCTAATCATACGTTTAATCATAATTGAAAATAAGAAAGAGAGCAAGTTCCCATTTGGTTTCAATGTTGCAGGTTATAATTTTTATAAAATATTTTTTACTTGCCGCGGTTAACTTGTTTTTCATTTATTTTTTTCTCCTTAATCTAAACTAATTTTAAGCGTTATAAAATAATGCTTTTATTCATATCGCAAACTAAAAGTACATAACACTGTCTCAAGTACATGATATTATTGAAAGTGTAATTTGGTATCTTTAGGGGTTTTCTACTTAAAAGTATAGGAATGGTCCTATTCACCGTGTCAAAGTAATAGATGTAAAATGTTTTTTATCGAAATTACAAAATTTTGTTCCTTTTTGGCAATTTTAATTTGTTTACAATAATAATGAAAATAAATTATTAGTAGATTGTATATAATTTAATGTAGTATTACCATTAGCAATAATGTATGAATTTTGTATACTTTAATTTTACATACTCTTATTCGTACTTATTTTGTATCCTAAGGATATAAAATCAAAATCATTGCATTTGATGGTTATTTCTTTATAATTAAGTGTTATTCCAAATTTGATATTTATTTAAAGTGTATAGTTGATAAGTAGAAGATAGAAAAATGTTTTATTTTGAAATAAAATTTATAAAACTTTTGTATTTGTGTCATTTTAAAATTATTTGCATGGAGATAACCTCGATTGATATATTTTAGTATATTTTATTCTAAAATTTTTAAAGTTCCTGCATGTACCTGATATTATTACCTATGTATTATTTTAAAAACGACGCTAAATCTCCAGCATAGTGTCTTGCTAATCTTTTCCATGGTGAGTAGAGTAGAAAATAAGTAAATGATCCATCGTTTGCATTATCAAAGTGAAAAAGACGATTTAGGCCTGGCGCCCACTATCGGCATCGGCAAAGAAAAGGATCCTTCGGCATCCTACATGCAAGCGCACACTATCGGCAATTATGCTTTGGCATGCTGCAATGTTCTTAGGGATGACGAGGCGTCCTTAAAGATGCCTTTAGCTTGCCGAAGCGTCTTAATATCATAATATATCATCATCAAGAACAGTCTCAGAGTACGCCGGTTCAGTACGACAGCGGCGTACCGAAGGATGCCGAAGCATCCCGAAGCATTCTCAAGGCTGCCGATACAGCAGCCTCAAGCATACCGAAGCGGTATTTTTGTTATTACGACCACATATCACGGAAATTTCTACTTTATTGCCATTATGTTATAGTATATTGCTATTTGCCACTTAAAATCCTCAGTCGTGCCGATGCCAGTAATGGGCGCCGGGCCTTAAAAAGTCATATTTTCATAGGCCTTATCAAGAATTGTCAATTGCGTTTTGTATAATTCAACAAGTATAATAATTCAACAACTATCAATTTTGATTTGACAGACTAGCAGTCAAATGTCAATGTCATTGTCATAGTCGGCTGACGGATTTGCAAGTTGCCAACTCGTAATTTTTAGGTTATGAGTTTTACAAATTATAAAGAATATTAATTTCTTGACTATTAAAAGTTACAAAAATGAAAATTTATACTAACAAAAATAATACTGCCACTCTCAAGTTGCTAGTGGCAGCAAATATTGCAGGCAAAAAGATGACACTGGAAAAATATTCATTCGAAGGTAGAGTGATATTTTTCTTTTTGTGGCCCTTATGTATTTGATAGATTATAAATCAATATATCAATAAAAGCTTAAATATTCATTTATTACTATACGTCCGGATATAAAATAAAACCTTACATTTTCTTTTAAGAACAATGTTTAATAAATAACATTCCTATTTCGTCATAATGATGAATGAATCTTATCCCTTATTGTGTATCATAATAGGTTCACTAATGAATAATTAAATACAAAAAAAGTTGGTTGAAAATAAATAATTCATTTATTTTAATTGATAGTATGGTTATTATAACAATGAATTTTATACTAAAAATACTTCTTTCATGTACCTACTTTATTAAGTCATAACAATTATGAAATATATAAAAATGTATAAGCATTATATTGTAAAATGATGTGTCATCCTATAACACTACCTGCTTATTCTTGTTAACAACATGGCTTAAACTAACTGGTGTGGTGATCAAGCTCTTGTCTGCATGGCAGACGTGTTCACAGGACCCAAGTGTCTGCCGATTCTGGAGGTGGATGAAAATATCACATTCTTCAGCAGCAATGCCGCCACCCAATATCTATTTCCAATTATTGATTTTAGTGATAATGGACAGTGGTAAGTTGGAAGTTTCTTTTTTTAAATATTATAATGTAACTGGCTCTATACTATAATAATTATATAGATACAATCCTTGCCTCTAATATTCAATGGATATATTGCAACTCTATTAAGTCAGGCCCTAGTTCTATTTTAAGTTTGTGGGTATTATTTCACCTTGTAATTTGTTTTTGTGTATTTTACTTTGTTTTTAGGTTAAGTTTGAAGTGATATTATACATATATTTTACTTGATATAAAAAAAAATACTGTTTTAAGAGAGTAGTATGGGTTTGGTAACTTAGCACAATATTATGGATTTTGTATTTTTTTAGTCAACAAATGCAAGAATGGGATGCCACAAAATTACAGCCCACAATAGCTACTCTAGTTTCAAGCAAATCAGTTGGATCAGACCTAAAACAGACTTTGCAAAGTCTCATTGATGTAGTGGAGGGCTGTCTAACCAAACATAAGTATATTTTAGGGGTACGTATTATGTTATATATTGCACAATAATCATTTATGCTGTTTCCCCACTAACTGTGTAATACTTCAAATATGATATATTCTGAAAATTAAGCCACTCTGAACTAACCGTAAGCAAGTTGACAAATTGGTAGAAAATAATTGGTAATCTTTGATTTTCAGTTAATACCCAGCTTAATAAACACATTGCATAATTTTGAATTTACATACTGTTGTTTCCTACAAAAAAAAAGAACAATGTTCTCATATTCTATGTACTTTAAATGAAGTTGCGCAGCAAATAGATCTATTCTGTTGTACTCTCAACGATATTCTCACATATTTGTCTGTTTTTCATTAGTTATGGGAATACAATGTCAATTAATTAAGACGAATAACAGATTAATTAATTATTTTTAATAATCTATATATTTTAAGTAATTCTTAAATCCTGATTGTTTTTAATTTATATTCTGTTTAACAATTAGTTGAATTTGAAATTGTTTTAAAATGTTGATGTCACTTCTATCGCATTAGTTTGTGTTAAATAAATAAATAAATAAATATTTTTACCCGACGTCGGCGAAGCCAAAAGGAAGGGTAATGATTTTGGCAGTCTATGTATTTTTGTATGTATGTATGTATGTTTGTATGTATGTATGTTTGTATGTGTGTATGTATGTTCCCTCATAGCGGCCTAATATAATGTTATATTTGATGTGGAAACAGAAAAATATAAAATAAAATAAAAGTTTAAAAACTATAACCCGACTTTGTAAATTAAAAACTATAACCTGACTTCGTAAAAAACAGGTCTAAAAAGGCTGAAACAAGAAAAAATTCAATTTGAAATCCAGAAATGAAGATCGAAGACTAACATGGGGTACACATATACAAAATAAAAGAAAAGAAGCCGAACTTCAATTTAAGAAACTTTACTGGCTAATTGGGAGACATTCACCACTTTATTTAAATAACAAACTGCTAATTTATAAATGCATAATAAAACCGATATGGACCTACGGAATTCAACTCTGGGGATCAGCCAGCAATTCCAACCTAGAAATCCTACAAAGATTTCAAAACAAAGTATTGCGGTCAATTTCCAATGCACCTTGGTTTGCTAAAAATGTAGATATACATGAATACCTGGATATGCCATCAGTCAAGGAGGAGATAAGCAGATATAGTGTTAAATATAAGGAGAGACTAAGAATTCACACAAACAAGTTGGCGAGAGATTTAATACACCCTGGGAAGGAAATAATAAGACTTAAAACGATGGCAAATACTACAACTAGATAAACGGCAATAAAAGCCAAAGTAGATTGGAATAACTAAGGGAGCAAATGTTGATTTGCCTCTCCAAAATAAGTAACATCAAAACCAAAACATCTGATTATGACTAAGTCGATCGCAGATTAAAATAACAGAAAAAAAAAACCAGAAATGCATAGGTACAAAAATGGTCAAGCTTTTGGGAATGAATATTGCAACAGCAGACGAATATTATCAGTTAGCGGGTCGGACCTCGGCTCTAGATTGACCATTTTTGTAGCTATGCATTTCTGGATTTCAAATTGAATTTTTTCTTGTTTCAGCCTTTTTAGACCAGTTTTTAACGAAGTGAGGTTATAGTTTTTAATTTACGAAGTCGGGTTATAGTTTTTAAACTTTTATTTTATTGCGAAAAGTGTTTCTCACTCCAGTTCTTCTCGCCAAGCTAGTTTAAGATCCAGTGGTAGGCATCATGTAGGAGTATTCTTTAAGTGTTATTTATTAACCAATTTGGAAATAAAAAGTTTGAATTTGTATTGTTGCCTTCGTACCTACAAAGTTTATATTAACATATCAGATGTTGTAGGAAAAGCTATCTGCCGTGGACATTTCAATATGGAGCTCTCTATACCCTCTGTGTTACAACAAAGACCTCAAACAAACATACCTGTCGGAGACCAAAAACATCAACCGGTGGGCCGAAGAGTTGTCCTCAGCTAAAGCTGTGCAGGTAAACTATTTCCTCGCGTCCGTAAGTTTAAAAATCCACTTGTTACTATATTATTATTATACAAGCAGCCTGTCTCAGCAGGACATTTTTGTAACATTTAGCAAACATTATTTTCTTCTATCATCAATAGTTCTCCCAGTGCATGTGATGAAAATATCTTATAGGCATTTTTGCCTTATTCCTAGTCTTAATGTTCAATATAATATTTGATGGGTGACATCTCCACAAGCTGGTGGATTGAAGCTTGGGTTCGAGAGTTCGAGAGTTGTAAGGCTAGGTAAAAAATCCGTTCTGTGCCTGATCTCTTGCCATTCGTGTCGAAAGTTAAGGAAGGGAGATGCCCTTGTGTATTGCGCACACATTAGAACATTATAACATAATTCTTATGCGTCGCCGAAATATTTGCGTCAGCTATTATTATTGTGAATTGATTTTAGGAAGCTGTAAAACAGTGGGGTGGTAATGCGGAAGGTCCGTTTGGAGCCCAGTCCGCTTTGGGAATACCTCAGATGTCCAATATTGTGTCTCCAGTAGGGTAAGATTTTACTTTTCTATTTATAAAAAAAATACAGTAATTATTGCGAGTAGTTTAGGTGAATATTGCAAACTTACGCGCTCTATAAAGCATTAATAAAATGAGGGCTAAAAAGTTTACAAAGATGATGATGAGCGATAGATGGCGTTGTGGTATTTTTAAATCGCGGTACTAGCACTATGGAACCCTCCTTGACATGCTTATGTTAGATTATATATCTTGTTTCAGTTGAAAAACAATATATAAATTCACATAATACTTATATTACAGATCTCCCGATGAATCTCAAGTGGCAGGTCCCACAGCCGAAGAGATAGAAACTGCAAAAGACAACTGGCTGCACGGTGCGCAGAGATTGCAGGAGCCGCTGAAACAGGAGAAAGTGGTGTATGTATTTACCATTTATAATCTTTTTCTTAAAAAAGTTATAAAATTTTGAATATTATCGATGAAGTCCAGCGTAATATTAAATTATAAATGTGAATTTTCGTATGGCGCTCGTCATAACAATCTTAAACCCAACCTCACTCTAGAACCTATTTGACAAATACAAAAAAAATGTTCTGTTTCACTTTTAAAAATGAAGAAGTTTACTTGTTACATACTTTAATATTTTCCTTTTATAAAACGTTAAAATAAAGATTATAAAAATATAGATTATACTTGTTTTAATGTTTTTCTGTAATTTATAATATGAATATTACGGTATAAAACAAAAAGAAATTAAAGTACTTACTATGTAACATTATTTTTCACTTTTAAAAGTGAAACGAAATATTGTTTTATCTGTCAAATAGGTTCCCAAGTGATGTTGGGTTAGGTTTATTGTTTTGTTTACGGGCTTTACTGCGACCGCACTCTATGGTGGCGCCACCTAGTGAGACAAAAAACAGTAGCTCTCATTCTGACGGTCGTTTCAATGACATACATTGACTGCATAATCCACCGAAAAAGGAAGTCAATTCGAGGATATATTTTTTTTTATGTAACCTTAGAACTTTGGACTGGGTGAGCCGTTTTAGATGATTTTTGATTTATTTCCTGCTTCCATTTTGTTTGTCATTGTTCAGGCTACCCATCAAAGGGCGGAAGAACATCCTCATAACGTCCGCGCTGCCGTACGTCAACAACATCCCCCACCTGGGCAACATCATCGGCTGCGTGCTATCCGCCGACATATTCGCCAGGTAAGTTTAATTTATTTATGACAGATTTTGTGAAGATGCAGGGGATCTTTAAACGCATTTTCCCAACAATCATATTTTCCGAATTATGCCCCTATAGAAGGAAAGGTGCGATATGTTTTTGAATATTTAAACATTGTCTACATGATTTCGGCTGCATCGCGCTATCGAAAACCGATAGCTATAGTATACAGGGTGTAAAAAGAACAGTCGCTATAATTTAAAGATACGATTATACTACGTTTCCTTATTTTACGTTTCATATCCTAAAGTTATAGTGACTTCTCTTTACGCCCGTTTTAAGCTAACAACAAAATGTAGTAATTAGTTAAATTGGAAATTTGATACCAACGACGCTCGTCTACTTGTGAAACAGTGGTTTTATTCAGTAGATATTATTCGGGATTATGTTCCGGACATCACAGAAACGACGAACGATGTGTGAACAACGGTTCTTGAAATACATTCAGGGCCGTATAAATAAAACAATCTAAAACCCAACCTCACTTGAGAAGCTATATGACAGAAAAAAAAAACGTTTCATTTCACTTTTAAAATGAAGAACTTGACTTAAGTTACATAATTTATTTTCTTTCTTTTTTAAAACGTAAAAATAAAGATCATAAAATATAGATTATACTTATTTTAATGTTTTTCTGTAATCTATAATATGAATGTAACGGTATAAAAAGAAAATATATGAATGTACTATGTAACATTAATAAATTTGTTCACTTTTGAAAGTGAAACGAAACGTTTTTTTATCTGTCAAATAGATTCATTCTCAAGTGAGGTTGGTTTTGAGATTGTTTTATTTATATGGGCCTAAATCGCGGTGGCGGTAACTAATAGTGTCTATTACAGGTACTGTCGTCTTTGCGACTACAACACGCTGTACATTTGCGGCACTGACGAGTACGGCACTGCGACTGAAACCAAAGTGAGTATTTTATTTTATGTATTGTTCTTGGTGGAATTTCACGTTATATAGTAAAACACAAACTACTTGCACTTTTTAGAAAATTTTAACGTCTTTTTTTATTTTATTTGTGGGTGGTGGAAAACCAAAAAAATTGGATACATTTTCGCCTGTGTTCAAACATCCAGAAAACAAATTTTAGTACATCTAAAGCCTTTTTACGACAACGTGTATAATGTGCGAGTAAAATGTGTGTCTAGGCGCTGGAGGAGGGCGTGTCGCCGCGCGAGATCTGCGACAAGTACTTCGCGATACACAACGCCGTGTACCGCTGGTTCGACATCGGCTTCGACTACTTCGGCCGCACCAGCACCAAGGAGCAGAAGGAGTATGTACACCTTTTCGACCATTTGGATTGATGGAATTAATTAGTATTTAACGTATTTTTACAAAACTTCTTTCATTAAAAAATATTCTGTCCTCGTGGTGGCATCTTTAAGATAGTCTTTGTATTTCCGGATTGACTCACATGTGTATTTGTTTGTAGAATAGCACAGAAGCTGTTCCTGAAGCTGCAGGACAACTGCTTCATCAGCACGCAGTCCGTGGACCAGCTGTACTGCAACAAGTGCGAGAGGTTCCTCGCTGACAGGTACGCCACTTGACAAAAATATTACGGTAAAAGTAGGTTCTATGAACTGCACTACTTATGTAAGCATAAATAAGTAATAAAAAATGATTTATTTACATTACTTAGGATTTATTGAATTTATTCATTTTAATAAAAAATAAATATATAAAAAAATCTTGTGGTTTGATCTATAGATTCGTGGAAGGCAACTGTCCCCACCCGGGCTGCGGGTACGACAACGCGCGCGGCGACCAGTGCGACCGCTGCGGCAAGCTCATCAACGCCATAGAGCTGGGCAACCCGCGCTGCAAGGTCTGCGGCGCCGGGCCCGGGGTCAGGCCCAGCCGCCAGCTGTTCCTCGAGCTGGGTCAGGTGAGAGAGATAGAGACATGTGTGGTGGAGAAGGTTAGTGCGTGCAAGCTTGTGAGTGTGAGCGGACGTGTGTCAGTGTGTACGTGCATGCGTGCGTGTAAGTAATGTGTCTATACTGCCTATACCCATATACCCATATTTTATATGTATATAATATATATGTAACCTGCAAAACGAGAACGAACTAGTCTTTTTTCATAAATGTACATTATAGAGTGAAGAGATAATGATATAATGTTTTCTCAAGTTTCGAACACCACTAATACCATTATTCGCACCCAGCTGGAGCCGGCGGTGCGCACGTGGATCGGCAGCTCGGAGGCGGGGTGGTCGGGCCCGGCGCGCGCGGTGTCGCGCGGCTGGCTGCGGGAGCCGCTGCGGGCGCGCGCCATCACGCGCGACCTGAAGTGGGGCGTGCCCGTGCCCGTGCCGGAGTACAGCAACAAGGTGAGGGCCGTGTACTCGCCGCCAGCTGGAGGCGGGGTGGTCGGGGCCGGCGCGCGCGGTGTCGCGCGGCTGGCTGCGGGAGCCGCTGCGGGCGCGCGCCATCACGCGCGACCTGAAGTGGGGCGTGCCCGTGCCCGTGCCGGAGTTCAGCAACAAGGTGAGGGCCGTGTACTCGCCGCCAGCTGGAGGCGGGGTGGTCGGGCCCGGCGCGCGCGGTGTCGCGCGGCTGGCTGCGGGAGCCGCTGCGGGCGCGCGCCATCACGCGCGACCTGAAGTGGGGCGTGCCCGTGCCCGTGCCGGAGTACAGCAACAAGGTGAGGGCCGTGTACTCGCCGCCAGCTGGAGGCGGGGTGGTCGGGCCCGGCGCGCGCGGTGTCGCGCGGCTGGCTGCGGGAGCCGCTGCGGGCGCGCGCCATCACGCGCGACCTGAAGTGGGGCGTGCCCGTGCCCGTGCCGGAGTACAGCAACAAGGTGAGGGCCGTGTACTCGCCGCCAGCTGGAGCCGGCGGTGCGCACGTGCGACTCATAAAAAATGGTTTAATTTCCAAATGAAATCTAACAAGCTATTTTCCGAAAGTCAACAAATAAAAACAAGCTACCTCTAGCTATCCAGCCGATTTTCGCCGAACCGACCGTATAAATACCAGAACCTTACAAAATAGGCGTGAAATAAATGGTTCACCGTGAGGTGAGGTTGGGAGGTTTTTAGGACTATTAATTGGGCCTGAAAGATATCAGGAACGAGCAGGTTGCCTAAAACAGCCCCATTTTAGTAGATACTAGTCTGTAAAACCTTGTCAGTTATTGTTTATTATGTTTATGCATTTAGGTGTTTTACGTGTGGTTCGACGCGCCGATCGGGTACCTGAGCATCACGGAGTGCGCCACCAAGGACCATCTCAAATGGTGGAAACCAGACAAGGACTGCGACGTAAGTAGACCGAGCAACCTGAACAGATAAGCCAGAAATTGATTAACCTGTTTTAATAACCTATCAGTCTATAAAAAATTTGCTATAGATAAATAGGTTATTAAACGAGGCCGTAACAAAATTAAGGTTCTATCAGAAAGTGTTAGTATAGATGGAACTACAATCTACGTGTAAAAGTAAAAAATATATTTTATGTAAAGTTTAGGGAAATGAATAGCTAATCTAAAAGTTGTTTTTACATAATTAGTGTATTATCTATAGATATAACTATTACAAAATACTTCTTATGCCGTTAGGTGCGACTGTACCAGTTCATGGCCAAGGACAACGTGCCATTCCATGCTATCATGTTCCCCGCCACGCTGCTCGGCATCAACGACGGCTACACGCTCGTCAAGCACATATACGCCACAGGTAAACGCTCGTCAAACATACGCCACAGGTCAACGCACGTCAAACACGTATACGCCACAGGTACACGCTCGTCTAACACGTATACGCCACAACTACACGCTCGTGTAATACGTATACGCTACATTTTTTTTACATTTTTAAAGGATAATGGGATGATTTATTATGTCTAACAATATCCCGCGAAAAAAGATAGCCACAACCTGCAAGCGAATGAGTGAGTGTACGCATAGGCATTCGTTAAAGCACATCTCTCCTTCGCACACAGCTGCTCGCGGGATATTCATTGATAAATTGTATGCTATGGATTTCCGCGAAGTAACGCCTAACTCCATTAACTAGGATGCTTTACCTCATTATATTTAAATTACATAGTTAATTGTGTTTTAGACGTTGGTATAATAATGTTAATTTTAAAATCATATTAAAAGAAAATTGAACAATCATTTTTTATTTAATTATATGTTTATTATATGATAAAATCACGCTTGACTTCATACTAATATGACCATATCTAAATACGGCCGTCTTTCAGAGTACTTAAACTACGAAGATGGAAAATTCTCGAAGTCCAGAGGCGTTGGTGTGTTTGGAAACGACGCACAGGTAAATATGTCCCCCCCCCCTTTTTTAATGTAAAGATGAGAATAAGAGGATAATTTTTCAGACATAAATGTGTTGAAAGAGTATAATAATTTAGCACTTCCTAGAGAAACCGGAAACCGTACATTTTGCCATGATAGAAAGTAGTACTCCTTGCCCGTAGTCTGTAGCATTGCCTTGTATTCCAGGACACCGGTATACCGTCAGACGTGTGGCGGTTCTACCTGGCCAGCATCAGACCGGAAGGTGCCGACTCCAGTTTCAGCTGGGTGGAGCTGGGGACACGGTAAGACATCACATTAGATGCTTTCTGACGCGCGTTTTGAGGTCACACACACCCAGCAGGAACATTCGATAACTCCGTAAAGTAACGTTACCGAATAATAATGGTTGGAAATGCTTGACATCGCCAATACTACCATCGATTACTTTGTGTTGTTCCTGCTTGTGCTACGATGTGTTGTTGATCGTCAATGTCTCAATGACGACCTCCGTAGCGCAGTGGTTCAGCGCGTTGGTGCTCGACCGAGAGGTTGCGGGTTCGAATCCCGCCGAGGGAACAAAAAGTTTTCAATGTTCCTGGGTCATGGACGGGTCTTAAATATGTGATAGTATAAAAAGTATTGAATATATATTTCCGTTGTCTGGTATCTGCAACACAAGTTCTTCGGATACTTAGCACGGGCCCTATGATGACGCTCTGCTAGATATAAAATGAGACAAGTGGACTGTATATATAAACTATATTATCTAACTTCTACAAACAAAGTAATCCCCGTGTGCGTTGGTGATCCGAAGTGAAGTGGCGAGTGCAAGCCATCACGACAGATCACGAACGGTTTCCTCGGTCGGCCGGTGTATTCCAGCGTGCGCCGACGAGCCAGATTGACGTGGTGTGAAGCGCCTATAGATATTATAATAATATTATTAATATCTAACAACACCGTGTTGCAGCAACAACTCGGAGCTGCTGAACAACGTGGGGAACTTCTGCCACCGCTCGCTGTCGTTCTGCGCCAACAGCTTCCGCGGCCGGGTGCCGGAGCTCGCGCTGACGCCGGCGGACTACGAGCTGTTCGCGCTCGTCAACCGCGAGGTGGTGGGTGAGTGCTGATGATGGCAACTACAACTGGAAGGTGCTAGAAGGTGATTGGTTACAACACCTGATGACATCACCTAGAAACATAATAGAAGTTTGATGAAATATACAAAGCAGGAAGCCGACACTCATAGGTCACTTACTAGATACTGTTCGTCCCTGATAAATTCAACCTAAACTTAAACAAACTAAACATGCCGAAATTTTCACATGTTTACTTATTGTGCACACTTAACAACACTGTTACCGGAATATTAAAGAGGCATACTTCATTATCCAATACATTTAATTACAATTAAACAATAATTAATATGTTTAAACATCAAATGAAAAGCCTTCACTGTATAATGTATAAATACGCTATTTTGACACTGTCGACTGTAGAATATAAGCATATAGTCTATGGATTCGTAGCAAACAATATCATTGTATTCATTTTAGCCAATTAACATCACTGACTAGTCTATGGTTGTGTAATAGATGGCTTTGTTAACGTTTGGGTTAAATTTATCTCGGACGTAATATAGAAGGTGATATAAGGTTACAACACCTGAAGACATCACCTAAAAACATAATAGAAGTTTGATGAAATATACTATGCAAGAAGCTGACACACATAGGTTCTTTTTATCCTGAAAAACTACAGTTTCCGCGAGATACTGTAGTAAATTTTCGACCTCCGTAGCGCAGTGGTTGATCGCGTTGGTGCGAGCGAGCGGTCGTGGGTGTGAATCCCGCCGAGGGATCAAAAAGTTTTCAATTATCCTGGGTCATGGATGTGTATTAAAGGGGGGTGCCCAGTCTCCATAGTAATTTAGGCCCACAGTGCACACCTATGTGTGTGACTATTGACAATTGTAGTAGGCACTAGCAACAATTATTTCCTTAAAGAAGCGTCCATATACATATATTATTATTATTATTTGACGTCTTTGATATTCAGAAAGAGGACGAAGCGAAACAAGTGTGTAAGGATCGTAGCAAGTGGAAGGAAGTGGTCTCTGCCTACCCCTACGGGAAAGAGGCGTGATTGTATGTATGTATGTTGATATTCAAGTTAACTACATTATGTTTTTTTCTATTTTATATTGGGAACATCTTTATGTTTGTTTTAATTGATTGGTGACGAATATTTCCAGCATATGTCCAACACATGGAGAAGGGCCGCCTGCGGGAGGCGCTGCGGCACGTGCTGGCGGTGTCTCGGCTGGGCAATCAGCACATGCAGGCCGCGCAGCCCTGGGTGCTGCTGAAGGGCTCCGACGACGACAAGTACGTATAGCGTGGACTGTGCAATGGACACCACCGTGTGGACACCACGTATAGAATAGAACTAGCTGTGCCCGCGTGGTTTTTAAGTGACTGCATAGCTCTGCATAAACGTTTGTTGTTGTTGTTGTGGTTTACCGTTTATGCAGAGCTATGCAACGCACGCAACGAAAGTCCCCAAATGTGAATGATTTTCTCCGTTTTTGCAACATTTCTCACTGACGCTTCGCTCCTATTGATCGCAGCGTAATGTTATATAGGCTATAGCCTAAAGCCCTCCTCTATAAATGGAATATCCAATATTTATTAGTAATGTAGGTACATCATAGTTTCGTATTGAAAAAATGATTGATTTTTAAAAATACATTTAAATGTTTTTATTTTATCATTAAAATGAGATTACAAATATATTTATTAAAATTAATATATATATACGTATACGTTTTATGTACTGGCGTAGTAAGCGTGAGTCCCATAGAGTAAGGAAAGGACCCCGTAGCATGGGGGATACGCGTTGTACCACACCTCATAATATCTCAACCGTATACCTGGTATGCGGCTCGATCACCGGGAGTGATGGAGGTCAAACCTTCTCTTCGTCTCTAAACCAAAACAACTAGCCGAAAGCCGAATGTGACTACACATCCGATTTCTAAAAGGCTTATTGAATCGTTAGTAAAAGCAATATATTTGAGTGAACAACCCAGTTTGAATGCTGTTTTTTTTTTATTTAAATTTTATTTATATTATAAAATTCGACATAATACTAAATTGAAACCTTAAACTTATTACTTTATCATTGAGAAGATACGAAGAAAGGGACCAATCAGAGTACAAACTGGTATCTGAAATATAGACGCCTCCGTGGTCTAGTGGTTCAGAGCTTGGCTCTTGACCCGGAGGTCGCGGGTTCGAATCCCGCTGAGGGAACAAAAAGTTTTAAATGTTCCTGAGTCATGGATGTGTATTAAATTTGTGTATTAATATGATAAAAATCTTAAATATGTTTATAGTGTAAAAGTATTAAATATATTTCCGTTGTCTGGTACCTGTAACACAAGTTCTTCGGATACTTAGCACGGGGCCAGATTGACGTGGTGTGAAGCGTCCATAGATATTATTTTTAATATTGCCTAATGCAACGAAATCGTCACAGTCCTCATTTAGCGTGTGCGCAGGGTGCGCGGCGCCACGGCGGTGGGCGTGTGCTGCCAGCTGGTGGCGCTGCTGGCGACGCTGCTGGCGCCGTACGTCCCGGGCGCGGCGAGGAAGCTGCAGGCGCAGCTGAACTTGCCCGCAGACAGGCTGAGGATTAACCCACTGTGAGTATAGCTTATTTCGGTCGGTTTTCGAAAAATAATTGTTGTAATAAGTAAGTAATATTATCTATTCTTTGCATAAGTCCAACCATACCCAACTCTTATGCGTAAAAAACATTAAGAAATCTGGTCAGAACAGTGCAGGCCGTTCACCACATTGTCTGACAAGAAAGACGATTTATGCATCGGATAGACATGTAAAATAACGATCTATTTATACCTATCGGCTGATCTCCTATTGGTTAGGTTAAGTTAGATTACTGGGCACTATAAAAGCTCTACGGCTGGTCTGGTTTGAATGAAACCGTCGGTGGGGGCCTATTGTTAAAAAACAAGGGTGTGAAAGAGGGGTGCCTAAGACGGTTGGCGCTCAATAATAAGATTTAAAACTCTAGGAACCCATCGTTCATCCAATACTTGCCCGCCGGTCACACGCTGGGCTCGCCCGCGCCGCTGTTCGCCAAGATCGAGCCCGAACTGTTGGAGAGGCTGAGACAGAAGTACGCCGGCTCGCAGTCAGAGCGTGCTAACAAGGTTCGTACCTTCCAGTGGCGAAGGATAGTCCTTCTGGAAAGAACACCCTAGCTTATCCAAATCCTCAATCCACTTATATACAAGATGTAAAATATATACTTGATAATACCTTAGGGTGTGTATGTGCCTTCTGTGCAGAGTATACTGTGTAAGTACCAGCGCTGAAAGACTTACTTTTGACTTTCATGTTTGTATGAGAAATGCCACAACATCATAAATTTTCCCATACAATAATTTTAAAATAAGTACCTCTTTCGGCGCTGGTACTTTTACAGGTAACTCTATATACGGGACCCATACACACTGTAGTATTATCACTCATTAATATTGTAGCTCGTACAATAAGGTAAGGAGGATTTTGAATGAGGGTCTTGAAATGTAAGAGAAAACGTTTTTCCCTTTGAATGAGTTACTTTTGACTTTTTTTAACCATGCGGATGAGTGTAAGGTCCGTATTAATAAACAAGTCTCAAACTCGGAGTCAAGAATTGCGAATGCAACTTATTCTGGAGAACCTATTTGACAAATAAATAAAGCGGAAGATTTTGTTTGTTTAAATCTCAGGAACTGCTAGTCCGATTTGAAAAATTATTTTTTTGTTAGATAGTCGAAGCTATATAATATTACGCTGCGACCAATAGAAGCGAAGGGTCAGTGAAAAATGTTGCAAAAACGGGGAAAATTATCAACATTTGGGGTCTTACGTTCCGTGCGCTGCATAAACGGTTTAAGTCACTCAAAAACCACGCGAACGAAGTCGCAGGCACAGCTAGTATGTAATTATAAATGTTACAGTCGGGTAAAAATATGTCAATGACGAAGGATTACTGTACTCATTACTAGAGTTATAAGATTTACTTCAAGAATGCCTTTTTTTCAGGCAAAGGGA
This sequence comes from Celastrina argiolus, assembly GCA_905187575.2. Lineage (NCBI taxonomy): Eukaryota > Metazoa > Arthropoda > Insecta > Lepidoptera > Lycaenidae > Celastrina > Celastrina argiolus. The sequence goes on along the minus strand of LR994579.1, from coordinate 2,090,958 downwards.
GCCGAGGGTAACTTGAGCGTCGCAGATTTAGAAGCGGCCGTTGCTGCTCAGGTAAGTCACTTACACTTCTTACTGGCATCTTATTCTTTAAGAGGAAACACAATGGCCGTTTTTCCATACAGAATATGGCTCGGTTTTCGACTGTGTTCAAACAGCCAAAAAAAAATTACATTTTATAATCAACTAGCTGACCCGTGCTCACTTCGTTGAGCATAGACACCGTTTAAACCTTACCTGAACTTCCACGAACATTTCAAGACCTAAAATAGCTAAATCGGTTCAGCCGTTCTCGAGTTGTAGCGAGACTAACGAACAGCAATTCATTTTTAAATATAAGAATTCAAAACATAGGAACATAGCTCTCAACCCTTTTTTGTTTACATTGAAAAAAATACCGTCGATTAAAATAAACGTCGATTTCTTGTACTTTCAATAGGTAATTTTAGTTCAAGTTGCAGTTGACTCTATCGCGCCAGTGCTGGCTAGCCAGGGCACTGCGAGACAACACAATTTTTTTTTGCTCTTAATGCTTTTAACAAGTACCCCCTTACTAATTATTTACACATTGTATTATACACCTTTAGCTACGTTTTATACTTTCTGTCAAGTGACTTTTCTAAACGTATAAAACAAAGAAAACATTTAATTTTATATTCTGTGCGCTAATGAAAAAAAAATATGTAGTTTTATTAATCAATCAATCAATCAATCAAGTCATTTATTTGCAAGGAATATGGTACATTAAGATGTTAGTATTTTACATTTCCACATATTCTACTACATGTATATAGTGTACAAATAAGTTAATTTAAGTTATTTTATAGATTTCAAATGATTAATATAAGATTATAAATTGATTAAATACATAAGTGGCAGTAAATACAAGAAATTTCATTACTGTTACAAACAATAGGTCTTTAAAATTAATTGTATTAAACTATTATTATTATGTCAATAAATTAATAAAGTTTGAAAAATGTCAATACAGATAATACATTACATTATAATTAAATACAGATGAAATTCAATAAACATTAATAGAATAAGTTAGATTATAATATTCACAATTAGTACAGTTCATACATTTTGTCATCAAAGAATTCATTAATTGAGTAATACATTTTGTTAAGAAGCCAGGTGTTCAATTTAAATCTTTGAATAGTAGCTCCTTTAAAATGCAATGAAATTAGAAAAGGGGCTAATCTTTTTGTTAAGTCCAACATAATATTTTATGCATTGATTAACTTCTTATTTCAGGGTGATAAAGTACGACAGGTAAAAGCGTCGACAAAAGACAAGGCGGTTTGGCAGCCCGAAGTCAACAAACTGCTAGAACTTAAGAAGCAATTAGCAGAGGCACAGGAGAATAAAGAGAACCAAAATACTGCTAATGGACTACCAGACGTTGCCGAATTGGAGAAGGCTGTTGCCCAGCAGGTAAACATATTTTATCTCGCAATAGAACGAAAAATTCGAAGTGGTCCTAACACAAAAGTATACGTATCATTGGTTTCGTTCTCGTTATGGTGCCAGTTCATAGTTACAGTATTTTTAGTATATACATAGAAGCTATCGTCACTGGGATAATAATAATATAGCATTCTAATAGTGAATGAAAGTGTTTTTGGAATATGACCAGTAGTTTTACAGTGGATCAATAACAAATATATTTAATGCAAATCGACCATCTTTATAATTTTTTTTGTACAAATAAAAATGGTACATGGTGTTTACCTGTAATTTATAAATTTTTGGTTTCGTTACGTTGCCAACTCTCCTTGAAATTAATATTATACGTCTATTTTCCTATTATTAAGGTACAAATTATGATTATGTCACATAGACGCATTATGTTCCTATCCTAGTAAATACATAGACAAATCTAGTGTCACGACGCGTCGTCTCGACGTCAATTTGAGTTGACTCCCAAATATACTTTATAATAAACGAGCAACGTACACTTTATAGTTGAAATATGATATAATGTATTTACAGGCTGACAAAGTGCGACAGCTGAAAGCGTCTACCAAAGACAAGGCAGTAGTGCAGCCCGAAGTTAACAAGCTTTTAGAGCTCAAGAAACAACTGGCGGCCGCCCAAATCGCCACATCCACTAGTGCCGCGCCCTCCGCAGCCACGCCCACGGGCGACGCCGCTAGCTTGGAAAAAGCTGTTGCCGAACAGGTTAGACTTTAGAAAGAAATTCAAGTTATAAATAAATTGTGATACAGTTATTAAGGTAAGAATGTGCATTACTATATAAAATTGTTCGTATTTCGTAAGCCTTATTTTCTTTAAATTTTCGAGGTGAATAGATACACGAAAGGGGTGAATAAATAAATAAAATAAATATGCGTTTATTTCAGACTTAGTCCATATAGTGTTAGTAATTACAATTTATTAAACTTAAAACTATGTTAGTAAGTGATACAAAAAAAAAATTAATTAAAATAACAAAAATTAACCCAATTAATTCATGTACCTATTAGGTCTCTTTGCAGCACTCGGTACGTGTACATGAACATGTACCCAATGGCGCATAATTGGACACTCGACCTTATCACTTATCACTCTAAGAATGGTGTTGGTGCTCGCGCGTACTCGGCTCATCAAAGAGGCAACCCGCTTTCGTATGACAGCTTGAAAGCCGTCAGTATGTGTTTGCGCAAACATATGTGATGCGCTGCAGTATCGCGGGAGCCCCAACATCACTCTTAGAGCATTATTATATTGACTGTCCAAGCCATCTGACCTGGTTAATCTGGTGCCCGTACCAATACTTAAATATATTTATAGTGTCAGCTGGTATACCATACTTGTTCATCTTAGACCATAAAATATTGTAATTCACCAGATCAAATGCCTTCGACAAGTCAAGGAAAGCACCATACACACATGTCTTTCTGTCAGTGTAGTACTTGATGATATGCTTGAGAGACAAAATCGCACATTCCGTGGATAGTTTCGGCCTAAAACCAAACTGCGCGTCATGCAAGTCAACAAAATTTTTAAGTTGTCTCTCAAGTAAACCATCCAGCACTTTAGCCGTGACTGTAGCTAGTGAGATCGGTCGATAGTTGCCCTTTTCTGAGATGTCACCAGTCTTGTTTTTTACTATAGGTACCACAATAGTCCTCATAATATCTGTAGGCAGGTAGGAATGTCTTTTACAAATTGTAAACAACATTCCTAGTAGCCTAGGTAAATGTGTGCCCGCATAAAGGAAATGCTCAATACTGAGGCCGTCGTGTCCTGGCGACTTACCTCTGGTCATATGTTTAATAATTGACAAAACATCATTTCCAGTAATTCGCTCATAGCTGCCAGAAACGGTTGATTCAGCTTGAACGGCTTTTGATATTGGGGTTACATTTTGTACAAAAAAGTGGGCCCTAAACATGTTGGCTATGCCTTTTGGATCACTGATACCTTCGACACTCACCGGGACGCTAGACTTAGGACTCATCTTTTTAGATTGCTGCCAAAATCCTCTAAAATCTTTATTTTTGTGCTTTGCAACCATATCATTAATTTTAATTAATTCTCGATTATTTTGACAGTATTTTAACTTTTCTTTAAATATTATTCTAGATTCACGCATGTCAGCATAAATATTACCAACTCGTGGCCGACCACACTGAACCCATTTCAGAAATCTTTGTCTAGCATTTCGGTGAGCATTCCGGACGTATTGATTCCAGCCTACGATTATGGGACGTTTCTTTCCACTACTACAGCCTGTACCACTATAGCTACATATAGCAGCTTCTTGTAAAGTGCTAATTATATCCGAATATAAATTATCAATGAGAACTAAGTGTTCTTTGACTTTGTTATCACACACTGTATCGCAACATGTACCTAGCTTATAAGGAAATTGAATTTCCTTTAGCTTTTCATTACATATCTTAGTGTATACATTTATTTGGTTATCATGTCTGCTTCCCCATATAATTTTGTTAACTGACGCACGCGGCAGCTGAAGCGTTGGTCCTACTGTGTAAATGTTGCACTGAATTTCTAGTGGGAAATGATCTGACCAGTAAACATCGTAACGTACCTTAATAGAGACCACCGACCGTCGCGTAGACTCAGTGATTAAGCAGTGATCCAACCATCTTCTGCTACCGTGTGCTTCACTAACAAAAGTAAATGTATCCTTATCTAACATATTAATATCCACGCAACTCCATTTTTGCTCATTACAAAAATTTAACAACTCATTTCCAAAAGTTGTCTCAGGATGTGCATTAAAGTCCCCTAAAATATAAACAGATTCTACTTGACAGTTTTCAATTATTGACACAATCTCACTGAGACACTGAACATACTCTAATAAGTTATCCGAACAATCCGTTGGCATGTACACACTGAACACAAGAAACTCTCTGTCCGTAGTAGAAATTTTGATGGCCGCAATTCTATCACTATCACAATGAATAATAGAAACACTACTGAACTTTATATTATTCCACAACAGAGCCACACCACCGTACGGGCGGCCGCGCAAGATGCCCTGTGAAGTATCAACAGCTGATTTCCCATAGTAACTAAACTGTGTGTTTATTCGACTCAATTCAGATATTTCATGAGGCAGCAGCCATGTTTCTTGTAAAGCAATAATATCCACAGTTTGACTTAAATTAGCTACACATTCCAATGATCTCTTTATATTTTTGCAGTTAAATGTTATGAGGGTAGTATTATTATTATCCATTTTACTTAATTGTGTACCTCATCATTCTTATCAACTTTTCTTTTTCGGAATTCAATAAACCTACGAAAAGTTATACCATCGGGCCATAGATTCGAGTCCATAAACACGGTTAGTTTATGTTTAGGCACGAACATTTTGTAAGAATTATACTCCTTGGGCATCTTGGTTTTCATTTTAAAGAGTGAAACATTTACTTTCGTTTTACTTTCTATGTATGAGATAATATCTTCCTCTCGAGTTTCTATATGTACATTGTTTATAAACAACGGTACCGAAATATCAGCGGCTCTAAAATTTTCTGACTCCGTACAGGTACCTTTTTCTCCAGTAAAGCGATTTTTATTCCTATCTTTCTTTTTACGTACAGTTACCCATTCACTTTTTTTTTCCATAATCCTTCCAATTTCCTCGTTTAGTAATTTCAGCCATAGTAATATCGCTTCTATGTTCCGTAGGCGACTGTAAGCTTAATTCTCTACGCAATAGGGTAGGTTTTCGCTTGTACGCAGAACTAGTTTTATCTATGAACGCGTTCAGCTGTGAGGCCCTAGGCGGGACCGCGGTTTCAGACGGCGAAACCGGAGTTTCAGCCTCCACGTGCATAATATCGTCATTTCTCGATTCGACGAACCGGTCAGCGCTAGCGCATCGAGGTGGGGACGAAAGCAGGATAGGTAACGTGTCTTGCGGTGGGTGCGAGTGGGACGGACCTGCCTGCACTTGTGCAGCTCGTTGCGAGGAGCTAATGTCGTTCACGGTCGTTGATAATAATTCATAATCCTTAGAATTCATAACTGCCTGATGTATTTGAACAATTCCTATAGGACCACTATCACAGTTTAAACTCTGTCTTGTAGACACTCGTCTCGTTTTATTAATTAAATTATTACTACTGCATTCATTATAATTTGCTATTGTAGTCTGCTTTAAATTTAACACATCACTCTGTAATTGTTGAAATTTATCTTCAGATACATACTGGCTCTTTACTTCATTTAACTCCTTTCTCAAAACAATTAAATCTTTTAACAACCTCGTTACGTCTATATGGTCGAACGTTACCGGAGGTAGTTTCTGCAAGTCCCGAGACACAAAAATTGGTATGTCTTCAGGATCTGTTTCTTTAATAAGGCCTATAATATCCTCAAGTTCACGATGTATTTTACCATCCCTTTTACGCGTAATCTTCCTCTTTGACGTTTTGATTGAGCCAAAAAGGAGATTTTTAGGTGTATTAATATCTTCAGACTTGAAAGCCGTAGAACAAAGTCGTATAATGCTCTCCTCATCCATTATATCACATTTATTTTGTATAAATGAAAGAACTTCATTTATCACGATATTACAACTTGCGCACTTAACCACACCAAGGGTCGATGACCCTCCGGCACTAGCCATTTTGCACACACACACGTACGTCCACAAAGAGGCGCGCGCGCAGACTTGCCTGAGAGGTTAATAGGCAAATATGGTTAATAGACACACACAAGGGGTGATTAATTACGAATGAGGGGTGATTAGGGATGATTATGTCAGGGCTGCCACAAAGTTTGTAGTGGTTATCTACAATTCAAATTTCTCTTTTAGTTAGCGTTTTTAAGTTTCTTTATTATTTTTATCCATGAAATTTTTTAATTTAATTTATTATGAACAGAATAAAATAAACTAGTATGTAAGGTCTTTCATTTATTTTTGTTGATATTCTTCTCAAGTTTACTTGCCTTTATCCAATAAAAAATATACAAGAGAAACTGTAACGAGGCAGCCCTACGAAATTTGTTTAATCACCCCTCAGGTGTGTCTTTTGTCCCCTGATAAGTAGTAATTAGAAATCACGTATATTTTGTGTATTTTATTATTAACTACAAACATATTCAAAGAGAAACAAATTTATATCAATAGTTTAGCCTAAGACTCAATATATACATGACTAAAAAAGTGCGTATCCATTTTGCAACCGTACGAAAATTATAACCAAAGTTCGAAGACTTATCTATTCACCCCGGTTTACGGTACTCCCGAAACATAACCTTCCTGGCGCAGACGGGTAATGAATGTGACATAAAATATTATACTCAACTAGCTGACCCGTGCGCACTTTCTTGAGCATACCGTTTAAACCTTCCCTGGACTTCCACGAATATTTCAAGACCAAAAATAGCCAAATCGGTTCAGCCGTTCTCGAGTTTTAGCGAGACTAACGAACAGCAATTGATTTTTATATATAAGATATAGTGAATTATATATCAACTAGCTGACCCGTGCCCACTTCGTTGAGCATGGAAATCGTGTAAACCTTCCCGGGACTTCCACGAATATTTCAAGACCAAAAATAGCCGAATCAGTTCAGCTGATCTCGAGTTTTAGCGAGACTAACGACAGCAATTGATTTTTATATAGCCTATGTTACTCAGTGATAATGTAGCTTTCTAATGAAAAAAGAATTATTAAAATCGGTCCAATACTTTTTGAGTTAAGTCGTTACATACAAAATTACAAATCTTTCCTCTTTATAATATAATAATAATAATATAATATAATAATATCTATGGACGCTTCACACTGTGCTATGTATCCGAAGAACTTGTGTTACAGGTACCAGACAACGGAAATATATTTAATACTTTTTATACTATACACATATTTAAGATTTTTATTACATTATACACAAATTTAATACACATCCATGGATGTGTATTAAATTTGTGTATAATGTAATAAAAATCTTGTAATAAAAATCGGATTGGAAAAAAAAGTTTTCATTGTTCCTGGGTCATGACCCAGGAACAATGAAAACTTTTTTTTTGTTCCCTCGGTGGGATTCGAACCCGCGACCTTTCGTTCGAGCGCCAACGCGCTCAACCAACTGCGCTGCGGAGGTCGTCGAATAATATCATAATATTAGTGTTGATATGGCGAATTTCTACTACAAAGGCACCGCTAATGAAATGGTATTTCATAATTGTACAGGGCGATAAAGTGAGACAGTTGAAAGCGTCGACGAAGGACAAGGCAGTATGGCAGTCGGAAGTCAACAAACTGCTGGAGCTGAAGAAGCAGCTGGCGGCTGCGCAGGCCGCGCCCGCTGCTGCGGCACCCACCCCAGATGTTGCTAGCTTAGAGAAGGCGGTCGCTCAACAGGTTTGTAACCTTTTTTAGAGTATCCCATTTATCAAGGAAGGCTATAAAGTCACGCTTATATCAACTTCTTACTAGGAGCTTTTAAAATCTGATTTGATTATTTTATATGGCCCTTTTACATTTAACCTAAACGTAAACGCAAACAAGCAAACGCAAAATCACCGAAATTCATATATCGTGATCACTTATCAACACTTTCATCCAATACATTTAATAACAATTAAACATCAGCCATTTTCACACTGCGGGATGTAGAATATAGTCTTTAGTCTATGGATTCCACGTCGCAAACAATAGCATGTATTGTATTGGCCAATTGGCATCACCGACTAGTCTATGGTTGTGTCATAGACAGGTTTGTTTACGTTTGGGTTAAAATTAAACGGGACGTACTCTACGAGGACTTAATCGCGGGGACAGCCAGTCTTTCAAAGTCCTAACCCTTATATTGGATGCTCAAGGTGTAAGCATTTTTCACTGATAAAAACTTTCGTTTTGATTTTCAGGGCGACAAAGTGCGACAGCTTAAAGCATCAACAAAAGACAAAGCTGTATGGCAGCCAGAAGTAAACAAACTGCTAGAATTAAAGAAGCAGTTGGCAGAAGCACAGAAGAATAAAGTATGAACTTGATAAAGTAAGATTATATGTATTCAATTGTGAGTTGCAATATCTAAACGGTTAAACCATATTTTATATTTAATTTTAACTCTTACACTTAAAACCAGAGATCTCTTTACCTTATTTGTAATTTGTTGCTCATCTGTTTGATATTTGTAAATATCTGGCCCATGTAAGTACGACATTTATTGTGGTGTGGAGTAAGTATGTGTATAACTGTGTATCTACAGAAGTAAGTAATATTATTATTTATTTGTACTAAGTAAATAATATTTATCTGTACCACGCCTGTGTTTTATTTCCTCATTTTAATAGTGACCTAATGTAAATTAAGTAGTTCAATAATATATGTTGTAAATATCACTAATTTACCACATAATTATTTAAATTACTAAATTTAGATGTTATCCAAATTAATTAAATAAATTTTAAACTGGAAACACAAAATTAAATTTTTTATTATAAAATAAAGACGAACACACATTAAATTAAATACTGAAAAATAATATGTACATAAGTACATATTATTTTATGAATTACCTTATATGATATACCTTATGTATATCATAGTATAAAATGCTAGTAAACAATACTAATATTAAAAAGAAACATTATAATATTTTGCATGTCATTTACATCAAAGGTTAATATAAACTTTAAACAATTATTATAAACATGTTGTTACACAATATCACCAAAAAAGTTTATACAATACAATAGTTAGATCATTTCACAATTTATTTAATTATAGACAATAATGAAAGAGACAAAACTGAAATTATTGGAATTAATTATTATCATTACAATGATTGGCCCACATACAAAAATTTCAATTGCAATCATAATACATAAAATATTATCTTACCTAAATTTAAGCTTGAAAAATGACTTAATTCTTATATCGATATATTATTTTGGAAGTTTTTAGTTGCTACAGTTAGCTATTTTGTTTAATAGAATCATTAAAAATGATTGTTCAAGAATTTATTTCATTAATTTAAAAAATTGTCTTAATTGTTTAAAATTTTATTCTATAAGCCCGTGTATTTTAACATGAGCTTTTAGAGCAGCCGCTTTTCTGAAAGCTTGTCCGCATACCGTACATGTAAATGGACGTTCCCCTGTATGGCATCTTATGTGGGATATCAGATCCTGTCTTTGTATAAAAGCTTTTTCACAGTGTGAACATTGGTATGGTTTTTCACCTGTATGGGTCCTTCTATGATTCTTTAAAGTTCCGGAAACTTTAAATCTCAATGGACATAGGTCACATGCATATGGTCTTTCACCTGTATGGGTACGTCGGTGTTTCACGAGAGAACTGGATGTTGTAAAGCCATTGCCACATTCATCACATATAAAGGGGTGCGCTCCAGTGTGTTTCCTTACATGTGATTGTAGTTCTCCTTTAGAAACAAACCTGTAATAAAATTATATTAAAATAAAAATAATGTTTATCAATAGTGGTCCGAGTAGGACTAAAAACAGAAAACAACATGAATTTTATATGGATCCCGCCATGAATATTTATTTTAAATAATCTGTTTTTAATATTTGTTGGTATAGCAGCAACAAAAACATGGCACATAATATGAAAATTGAACTAACTAGCTATCATGGTACATGAAATAGGCTGTATTTTATGAACCTAGATAGTGAGACAGATAGACAAACCTTTGGGTAAAAAGGTAAAGGGTAGGCCAAAGGCAAAGGGTAATTGTTGCTCAGGTAAGTCTTTTTGAGTTGGTAATTCTACAACAAGCAAAACATATCTTCATTTTTCCCATCTAAGGTAAAACAAAAGGATAGGTAATCATTTTGGCACTCTATGAATAATATGAATGAATGTAACATACATACTGACAAATAAAAAGGGCACTTACGTTCTTTCACACTGGTCGCACTTAAACATTTTTATACCAAAGTGCCTTCGGGTGTGTTGTTGCAAATTAGTTTTTTGGCTGAACCCCTTACCACAGACCGAACAAAGAAAAGGTTTTTCTCCTGTGTGCGTGCGCACATGATCAGTCAAGGTGGAGAGCATATAAAAAGCCTTTCCACATGTCTTGCACTGGTGCTTTTTGTCTAATTTGTGACTCTCTTGATGGGCTTCTAGACATTCTTGTGTGGGAAACCATTTTGAACATCGTGCACAAGAGAACACAACTTTCTTATTGTGCGCAGATAGAATATGTTTGTCCAGGTGGGCTTGATGCTGAAACTCTCTATTGCATGTGGGGCATGTGAACTTTTTTTTGTCTTTTTCCTCGTGGCTTTTTAAGTGTGAGACCAGCGATGGCTTCTTTAGATATTTGCGGTTGCACAAATAACATTGGTATTCCTCTTTGATTGCCTTTAAATGAGTACCATAATGTTTGGCTAGTGCCTTTTTTGTATCAAAAGCTTTGTTACAAGTTTTACACACATGTAATACTTCATAAATGCAATCTTTAGAATCATCCAAAGGCTTGGAATTGGGAACTTCAATCTCAAAAGCTTTGGGACTGAAAGTTATGTCATCCTGGAAGATGTCACCCTCAAAATCTTCCGCCTCCTCCTTTAAAGTCGTTATTTCATTTTCTTCGACGTTATTTTTGAAATCCGCGTATTCATCTGAGCTAATTTTCTTTATTACAAGAGAAGATGAACCTAGTGACTTCGGACATTCTTCCTTAAAAGTTCTATGACACGCTACGTGGTCTTCTAGGGAATGTCCATCGGAAAACTTAAAAAAGCAAATAGCACACTGGTAATAATCTCTATTGGCACTTGAGTTAGGAATGTTTTCATTTTTCACAGATGACTTCTCTAGGTCATTGCGACCGAAGCACACCTTAAGTACTGTCTCCGATTGTATGCACCGCTTTTTGAATTCTTCGGCCTTTAATAAATTGTCTTGGCACGTACCACACACATGTTTCGGATATCGGTCGTTGATACAAATATCAATGTTTGATACGTAAGTTAACACTTCACAAATAGTTCGACCATCTTTATCTATTTTATTTAACAGAGGCTTTAAATTCTCAGATTCTTTGAGACAGGTCCTACAGATATTATCAATAAACATAATATCAAACTCCATTCTTAATAAAGGCTGAAAACTAAATAAAAGTTTTCGGAAAATTTGTAGAAATCGTAAATATTGATGTTTGATAGCAATTGTCAATTTGTCATAATATGTCAGGCATGTCAAACGACGTAAGAAAGCAGTCTTCTACTTCTTCAAATAATTTAAATTTCCTAAAAAAAGAATTTTAGCGGTATTATAGACGGTAATTTATGGTGGGCATGATACTCCTTGTAGCTTAAAATTAAAATCAATTAGATTATATATACTCATGGATTAAAAGCAAATGACTAGTACCAATGGATATAACTCTTGCCTGGTTATTACCCCACGAAGTTATAGTGACTGCTCTTTTACACCCTGTATATAATTGTACTCTAGTCTAATCAATGATGAAAATTATCTAACAAAACATTTTGCCAATTTTGGTGCGGGGAGGGTGGTGTCGTTACAAATGCAAACCTACAACACAAGCTCATTTTTTCTACACAAACATAACTTGCACTATTTACGTTCATACAAAAAAGAAGTACGATCTTGTATTTATTTATTTTTCAGTTTATTGTACACAGGAACATTTTTACATAACAATTTACATGAAAATACTACACAAAGGTATGTAGGTTCTATTATGATATGAACCATAAATCACGAGTTTAAAGCATATAATTAGATGGGTGTATACTGTATAAGTCACAGTCTTCTAATTGAATCAGCAGTTTAATTAAACGATTAGCGCGTTTATGAAATGACGACATTTAATTGAATGACTAAAGGACGGACTGACGGACGGTGGCTTTAGGAGATAAACGGTACTAAAGGTGCGTAAAATATAACTAACTGCCAGGCGGCAGACGCTAACATGGTGGCAATATCTTTAGAAGATAATATCATTTACTAAGATCAGGTATTTTATTTGCAGATTATTCCTACAAATTTGTACTTAAATACAAATCAAATCAAATCAAATCAAATATACTTTATTGTGTACAAAATCTTTACAGAGTAACATATAAATATACTAAGAAAAACATAAAATCAGACATGCACACAAGGGCGGCCTTATTACTTTAAAGCCGACCCCCATTATGGCTTGATAATATTTAGTTCCACTAATTTGTCGCAGAACTTTTTTGTGCAAAGGACGCGAATCCCATACTAGTATTGGAATAGTCATTTCCATTTAATAAGTATGTTACATAAAAAAATGCAGTGATAATGCATTATATTTATTATAACTTCAAGCAACTTTACAGAAATATTATTATTAATAATGTTTACAGCCTACATGTTGCGCTCTTCGGGTTTCTTGTATGGATAGTCGATGTAGTCGAAAATGTCTTCTTCTGATTCAATCGGGATTGGTTCTCCTGGTACACCTTGAGTGTTACACAAATTAAGAGTTATTAAACATTTACCTATGTTGTATGTATAAAGTCTAGTTGTTATAATATCTAGAGTCGATAAAACTGGCCAAGTAAAAATTCAATGTAGCTGAATTTCCATATAACATGTTATATCAGCTTTATAACACTTGTTAAAACGGGAAAGCGACTGTATTTAGTAGTAGAGTGATAGCGATAGAATAATAATTAATCTACAGATTTGAACCATACCATCAAGGGGCATCGTTCTACTATGAAAATTTGATCTCACCCACATCATTGTAGCACTAAAACACATACTTACATCAAATTGTATAACATACTATTGTACGACAATAAATATCCAAAATACGCGAGAAAGTTAATATTTACCCTCATAAAAGCTTTGAAATCGTCATACATTCAAATCTTAAATACTTTTCAATCCCTCCAATTTTAATATAATATTTTATAATACGAATGTTATATTAAGCTACTAGCGACCCGCCCCGGCTTCGCACGGGTGCAATGCAAAATATACCTACTACAGAATGTCCTTATACATACACAACGTTCACAGCTTTTTTGTCATTAGCCTATACAAACATGTTTTGCTTAGACGTTACTCTTGACAGCGCGACATATAATTGGCCACGTGAAAAACACTTAACGCTCAAGTCTAATCCTGCAACGTTAAAAGTTAGGCACGCGCCGCCCGACCCACGGCCGGCCGCGGGTCGGTACCGCCGCGGCGCAAACAACTACGACCCTGCATTTTAAATTTGTAATATCTTCGGTAATATTCGCTTAAATTACATGCTGTAAAAATATATTGATCTATAATAAATGCACAATTTATTTAAGGTACTTAATTGGATAAGGATTAATGCTGTATTGTTTAAAATCACTTCGTAAATAACCATTTTTTAGTAAAGGATAAAAATGGTTATTGTGGGTTATCCCTAAGAGATAGACTTTTTTGTTGAACTTTTTAAGGTCGACAATACTGTAATACATTATTTAGGTCTATCTTGTAGGGTTCAGCCAGCGTTTGTAATATAAGCGCAAAAAAACGTGCTTATTTACGACATCACATTAGAAACCTTTAAATTTATCAGTGTTTCTCTACTATATTATGCATGTATTATACATACAAACCTTCCTTAAGAATCACTCTATCTATTAAAAAAAACCGCATCAAAATCCGTTGCGTAGTTTTAAAGATCTAAGCATACATACGGACAGACATACAGCGAAAGCGACTTTGTTTTATACTATGTATTGATATAAATAATTACCAGTTTCTCCAAGTGGCTTTAATGAATATTCATTAAGAGTAAAACGATTATCAAGAGCGTGTGCTCGCATTTCCTTATTGAAAACATCACTTCCGGTGAAATAAAGTACTGCACAGTAGAACTGTTCACTTAGAATAAATCTTATATCCAGACGACGAAAAATATGGTTTTCTGATAAACGGCAAACACCCTGAAAGTAAATAATTAACCACCATTACTTACAACTTTTTGTACTTTATATCCACCAAAAAGGTACATAATATATATCATAATATAGTAAATAGTTTTTTTTAATTATCTCACCATAAATTTCGTATCACCTAATGATATAGTGTCGGTGATGATTTCAGCCAGTTGAGCGACTACGTTAATTAAAAATTTGTCGTCGTCCTTCTTTTTCTTGCTAAGTGCGACTGCTGTGCGAGTTATTAGAACGTCAATATCACCGCTTTCTGGTTTTCCGCGTCTAATTCAATGAAAAGTCAAAGAAAAAACTTTATACACTATAGAAAACCATTTGTAATATTTTATAAACCTAAAGATATTTGAAAAATAAAGTAGAATATTATAATTCGAATACGTTATTATATATAGATGGTCGAATTCAGAAACCTCCTCCTTTTTTGGAAGTCGGATAAAAATATTTAAGTACTACTTTTAAACAAAAACATGAAATATTATATTTGAAAATATAACAAAATAATATGATTATAAGTAGACTCTTAGAGTCTACTTATAATCATATTATAAGTAGACTCTAGTCTGAATATAAACTAAATTGACCATAGGGTCAATTTAGTTTATATTTTAATAAAGTGTTTTACAAAATATTAAAATCTGTTAAAGCATGCTGTATTTTATACCTGTAGCTGCCACAAATAGTACTTGTGAATTTATCGTCGAATTTGTACAAACGGTCCTTAATAATTTTCTCAATTTCCTGTATTTCTGATCTCGGTATCTTCTTTTCAAAATCATGAAAATACCTAAAATCAGTCTAAAATAAAGAAAGAGCCACCAGATATAATATATAAAAAAAATGTTAAACCTAATAAATTAAGATAGTGGATAGCCGTGGTGTGAAGCGAAGTCAGAGAAATTATTATACTAGAAACTTACTTTAATCCAATAAGCTGATGGTGGTTCAATAATTTTTTATTTTTAGCTAAATCTTCCAAAGTTGTTATACCATTATTGACTAAATCAGCCGCTTTTACCGGCCCTATTCCAGAAACTCGTGTAAGCAAGTTAATCGCTTGTACATTTTTGTCTTGATGAATGTTTTCAAGCTTTTTCAGCTTTCCTGTTTGCAAAAATTCATCAATTTTCTTTGAAATTTTATCTCCTATGCCGTTAAGAGATTTTGCTTCTTCACCAGATTTTATTCTTGTTTTATGACCCGCTAAAACACTGGCAGCTTTTCTGTATGCATTGTATTTGTGAATATTACGACTAACATTTTTTTCATATTCTGCCAACTCCATTAAGAAACCACAAAAATCTTCGTTAAGATTATCGCTTCCAGCAGGATTTTTACGTTTACTCATAATGTCGGTAACCTAAAACTAAAGTTATAAATTTATGGCATACAAAATATAATGTTACGGCGCTATGTGAATACGCTCTAACGTACATTTTGGATTTACGTCATAGTCCTAAAATAACAAAAATGTCAGCTTTTATGACCGTCTACGATACCGTAAGCGGTCATCTATATGTTTTAAAGCCATAAGTTTAAGTTAATAAAAAAATATATATACGTCATTGTCATATAAATTTGACACTTGACTTATTTGTTTAGCTGTTGTTTAATTTATAAAAATGTCGATAAATTATTTATTTTTTGTGATAAAGTATTTCCCAATAAACAATAAGATAATGGTAACAAAACCTTAGAAGTATAAGTGACTTAAGTACCTGTTAAGACGCCTTAAACATAAAGACACTTGGCATGGATGGTGTAACGGAGAAACTCGTCCAGTGTTTTGGTCATAAAAAATTCAAAAGTGAACTTCAGGAGAGAGCTGTGAGAGCAATAGCACGAGGTGGGTTATGTTTCTCGATCCATTTAGTATTTTATTTTAGAATATTTCTTCTGTGTGTTGAATTTTATTTGCCCTCGTATTGCAAGTTATTTTCGCAAACGCGTAATACCAGTGCTGCCACACTGACACTAATAAATCAAAACTCTTTGGATTGTAAGCTTAGTGCACATACAAGTTTTAAAGGCATATACACAACATAATCATAATTATGTTAATTTTTTTATTATTATCAAAAATATTATTTGTTTTTATTATATTCCTGTTAATAAAGTATTCAGTATATAATTTAAGTAACAAGAAAACTTTATATAGTATTTTTTATGGCATACAAAATACAATGTTACGGGTTTGTTTTTAATTGATTGCAGGAGTTCATGATGTCTTCGTTTCAATGCCAACTGGTTCTGGAAAATCCCTATGCTTCCAACTTCCTGCAATGCTGCAGGATCATAAAGTGGCAATTGTGTTTTCACCCCTACTGGCCCTCATAAAAGATCAGATAGACCACTTATGTAAACTAAAAATAGCAGCAGAATCAATAAACTCCAAAATGACGGGTAAAGATAGAGAACGTGTGCTGAATGATTTGCACAGCATGAAACCGAACACTAGATTTCTCTATGTCACCCCCGAACAGGCCGCTACAGGAACTTTCAAATCTCTTATAGAGCATCTAGTCAAGTACAGGAAAGTTTCATATATTGTTGTTGATGAAGCTCACTGTGTGAGTGAGTGGGGGCACGACTTCCGACCGGATTACCTCAAGCTGGGAAATTTACGGGAAATGTACAAGATCATACCATGGGTAGCTCTCACTGCCACAGCCAGCGTAGAAGTAGTTAAGGATATCCATACAAATCTCAAACTCTTAAACCCAGTTGCTCAGTTCAAAACACCTAGTTTTAGGAAGAATTTATTCTATGATGTTGTGTACCAGAATTGCATTCAAGATGAAATTGGTGATCTTGTTGAGTTTTTAAAGAATAAGTTAAAGGACCCAGATACTGTGAAGCCAGTAAGTTTTCCTACCAATTTCGGGGTGATTTTTCAATTGTCATATAATTTTTACTGTTGAGTAGGCATGTGAGTGAAATTTTTTTCATACCAAATCTGTCTGTCACATATTAATTATTTAGGTAAAATTTATCTGACAATTCGAAAATTGGCCCATATAATAAAAGGTGCAAAGTCAAAATCATATATTTTTATTCATAATGAATTTTTCATAAATGTTTTCTGAACTTTTTTCTACAGGCTGCAATATTCATGAGTGATAATACTTTAGTCTATTTGTATAGGTAATATAGAGTTCACTGTGAAAGTACCAGCACTAAAAGAGAAACTTTTTTTAAAATTATTGTATGGGAAAATTTATCTTCAAAATATCCCAAGTATGTATTTCTCATACAAACATGAAAGTCAAAAGTACGTCTCACAGCGCTGGTACTTTTACAGTAAAGCCTATATAGGAGGAACATACACACACTAACATGCTATTACTGATTTATTTTACGATATCATGAAGATGTAAAATAAATAAATCATTGCTACTGTGGGAGTACAGGTGGAATCCCCAAAGGGAGATCTCAAAATGAGCGAAGCCCGTATACTAGTTTTCAAATGTAATATTAGCGCCGGACTTAAAAAACTTCGATAGTGTGATGTAGGATTGTGGCGCTAGTAGTACCTCCACATACTACTGGTTCAAATTTGATGTATTAAAAATTGACTTTCAATGATTTATTGCAGAAAGACAAGAGTGTGGCTATTGTGTACTGTAGAACAAGGGAACAAACTGAAGATCTGGCAGGAATGTTGACAAAACGAGGTCTCCAAGCTTTGGCTTATCATGGAGGTACTGTTTATGAATACATACATAGATAAGGCTGCTATATGTAACATTATTTGTATAAGAGATGGCTTAGATTGTACAATAGGCATATAGAGTGCACTGAACTTTTAGTACTAAAGAAATATAATTGGCACCCGGGGACTGCCGCGGTAAAGCTATTGTATAGCATTTTTTATCAACTTATCCGATACAACCTAGAGGCGAGTTGAACTAAAGAGACAATGTGATAATTAAAAAAAGTCATTAAAAGTTTTACTATTCATTGATAGATGGCAATAAAAAGTATCACCGCTGTGCCGGTTGGAGTGGGGGGTGGTAGGTTATTTGTTGTTGCGGAATTTCTGGATTCGGTCTCCACGCTCAAGGCCCGCGATAGAAGCTATGTAATGGTTTAAAAAAGTCATGCTTCATTGAATTGTCATTGGTCCTTGATACATAATGTGCAAAATATAATTCGGACTTCTGGAAATTGATGATAATTAAATGTTAAATAAATAAATAGATACATAATATAACCCAACAACTATGTTCTAAATGTCTTTTGGCATGTGACAATGACAAATATATGTGTTATGTATCTTATAACACAACACTAATTGTATTATGCCAACAGTCAAATATCCCTTGTATAGCCAAACCAAAACCTACTCCATTCATTAGTGGTGTACAACACTATTCCTATCGGAATGGAGTTGTTGGAGAACTTTACTTTTTGGAGACCCAAATCCTCATATACAGGATAAACCTCTGAAGGCCATCGCTATAGGTACCTCTATTTCAGGTCTAAAAACTGGCGACAGAATCTCAGTACAGGAGCAGTGGTCGCGAGGCGATTGTCCCTGCGTGTGTGCGACAATATCCTTCGGCATGGGCGTGGACAAGGCCAGCGTGCGCGCCGTAGTCCACTGGGGTCTGCCACAAAATGTTGCCGCCTACTATCAGGTTTGTCCCCATCAGTAATCTTTCGCAATCCGGAAATTGGCACCAACGTTTAGAACAAGCGTGGCAAGTAAAGGTAACTATCTCCCTTAAAATACTTCAAATAATAGAGGGGTGAACCCATAAGTTCCGCCGGAGTCACGGGCTCTTGAGCCTTTTAAAACATTTTATGTATAGTTCGTCCCTGATAAATTTAACCTAAAGGTAAACGAACCGAAAACATCGAAATTTTCACTTATTGTGCACACTTATCAGCACTTTCACAGGTATATAGGATAATACGTCATTATCCAATACATTTTATAACAAACAATAATTAACATATTTAACATCAAATGAAAAACCTTCACAGTAAAAATACGCTATTTTGACTCTGCCGACTATAGTCTATAGTCTATGGATTCATGTAGCCAATAATAATAATTGCAATAATAAACGTAAACCAAGCCGTCTATGACTATGGTTGTGTCATAGATGGCTTTGTTTACGTTTGGGTTAAATTGATATCGGACGTAGTATAGGAGGCTCAGGGCCAGCAGTGATCGATATAGCTGAAACGAGGAACGGCATTTTTATGTTAATATATTAAAGTTTAAAATTTTGCCAGGAATCAGGCCGAGCCGGCCGCGACGGCAAGCCCGCAGCGTGCCGTATCTACTACTGTCGCAGCGAGAGGAACGCGGTTGACTTCCTACTCAAGTCGGAAATAGCGAGGTCAAAGACACCCGAACAGAAGCAGAGGTGCAAGAACGCTTACAAGAGTTTCGAGATAATGGTGAAGTACTGCGAAGATGTGAAGTGAGTGTTCAAACTATCATCCTCACCACCTCGTAGTGGGTTCTCTGATTTCAAACACGATGCTAGTATTAATATTAATTAATCATTGATTGAATAATTTTAAAACAACTTGGAGCTAGTGTCAACATTCATAATAAAAGAAAATTAGGTTAAAAATGAATACGCGTGCTCTGGACGCCTGACAGAAGAGACAGAAGAACTTAAGCCAAACAGATTAGCGCCGTAACGCGTTACGTAACGAAACGGGGCCTTGGCGAGCGAATTCGTATGTCATTGAGCGAAGCTTATGTCAAATTCCAAACGATTTGTTTTCGAACTTCGTAAGCGATAAATAGCGATGGCATCTTGAATCCGGGCCCAGTTTACACTCACCATAACCTATCACTTAAATTACATCAGGATATTTTTCACAGGAATGGTAGTTATAAACCACATACTATATTTCTTGTATTTGTATTATTAAACAATATGGTAATAGTTTTAGTTATAGTCGAGTCTACCGGACACAAGTGTCTTAAGATACTTGTGTACACTTATCAACAAAAAATTCGCCATTTTGATACTGCCGACTGTAGAATATAGTCTATAATCTATGATTCACAGTCGCAAGCAATAATAATTAACTAGTCTATGGTTGTGTCATCGACGGGTTTGTTTAACTTTGGGACGAAATTGAACGGGACATACTATAGTAAAATTTGTATAAAACAAATAATAATTATGAATAAACTGTATATACAACTCGTAGATGCCGCCACAAGACGTTCGCGGACTACTTCGGGGACGAAGCGCCGCGGTGCGTGGAGCGCTGCGACGCGTGCGCGGACGAGCGCGGCGTGCGGCGCGCGCTGGAGCAGCACCTGCGCCGGGCGATGGGCGCGCGGCTCAACACCGGCCTCATCGCGCAGGACGCGGAGGCCGAGGACCGGGACCTGTACGGCGGGGGGCGCGTCGCCGCCGCCAGGTACTACACACTTTTTAAACATTTGGGCTCGAAATTAGACCATAAAAATGTTATATAAATGTTTTTGTTCAAATCTAAAAGAAAGATTGATTGTAGAATGTTCACGCTCTCCGTGAACTCTGTTGAAAATAAATATGTAATATGTCTGAAAGAAATATTACAATACGTCGTGTAGTTTCCGAGACTTGTTTCAAATTCTCGACGCCATGACGTCATTTTACAACACTTTAATATACTCAAACAAGATGACTATTTGTAAAGTTTGCTACACGAATTATATTCATAACTAGCGGACCCCTTCGTTGAGCATAGAAACCGTTTAAACATTCCCGAGACTTCCACGAATATTTCAAGACTAAAAATAGTCGAATCGGTTCAGCCGTCGAGTTTTAGCGAGATTAACGAACAGCAATTCATTTTTATATATAGGATATTCATAATAATATGATCACTTAAATAAGATATGATGAGATATTTCCCTGTGTACTATGACAGAGAGACCGAGTCGTACTACGGCGGCGACAGCGACGGTTCGGGAGACGACAGTCGCAGCAAGGTCGGCGAGGAGACCAAGGCGCTGATACTCCAGGAGCTCGCCAACAGACGGAAGAACATCGTGCAAGACAAGAAGACCAGCAACGACGCCGAGTCGGCTAAATACTCCAAGTGCAAAGCCGCCGAGAGCACGGGGAAGAAGGTAATTCAGTATATTAAGTGCAATTACGACGATCCGTAGCGCAGTGGTTCAGCGCGTTGCTGCTCGACCGAGAGGTTGCGGGTTCGAATCCCGCCGAGGGAACAAAAAGTTTTCAATGTTCCTGGGCCATGGATGTGTATTAATATTATAAAAATCTTAAATATGTGTATAGTATAAAAGTGTTAAATATATATTTCCGTTGTCTGGTACCTGTAACACAAGTTCTTCGGATACTTAGCACAGGGCCAGATTAACGTGGTGCCGAAGCAGAAGCCGGCATAAGAAACTCGCACCTACCTAGTTATTTTTTTTTAAATAACAGTCAAGTTTTGAAAGTTCAAACTAAGTAGGTATAGGTGTAGGGAGCTCAGGGTGGTAGCGTGTGAACGCTTTTACCTTTAATCGTTGTAAAAACTTAATTAATTCTGGGACGGTAAAATATAAAAAACTTTTGTGCTTTACTTCGATTAGGTATCCCGTCTTCAAGTTTTATGTTGTCAAAAGGTGAACGGGTTAACGATAAGCGGTCGCGAAGGTTACCTGACGTTGTTGGTGGACGCGCTCAGCACCAACATGGAGCGGCTGAAGGGCGTGGATGAGCCCGTTCATCACCTGAAGAAGCAGCACGTGGAGCAGTGCGCGGTGGGGTTGGAGTACGAGGTGTTCTCGGCCAACACCGTCATCAGTCTGTACAGGCGGGGAATGACGAAGCTGGCGAGTATACTTACTTCTTATTTTTAACCCCCGACCACGAAGTAGATATATAACAGAAAAACGACATGGTATCACCCTAATACTGGCAATGCGACTGGCATAGGGTGAAGTCCAGGCACATTCCGGAAACCGCCATCTAGCGCCACTAATGGAAAATAGTAATTACTAATTTCGTTTCGTATCTTCTTATCTTCTTCTTAATTAAAGAGTTGAATTTAGCTAAAACTGATATAATAATATATGCATAAAATTCATTAGCTATAAATTCTTATGTTTTTTATTTAAAGTCTGGTTTTAAAATTGTAATCAATTTCAGATATCAGCAATAAAAGGTTGCACAGACAATCTTTACCCGAAACTAAAGGAGTTTAAGCCGATGAAGGAAAACACACTAGCGGAATTTGTTCACGACTATGAAAAGAAGAAAAAAGAATGCGGGTTTATTTCTGCGTCACAATTGGAGTGTAAGTAGTCTGATAATGTTTGCAAGAAAGAAATAAATTGCTAGAAAGTATTAAAGAAATTTTGTATTACAGGCGAAAGAAAGGAAAAATCGGAGTCAGTTTTGTCAAAGTCTGACAAACATTCAAAAAGAAAAGCTAACTCTTTTAGGAAGGATCCATTGACACAAACAAAATTAAAAGGGTTTTTCACGGCAAAGGCGACTGGAGATCCACAATCCACATCTGATACTGATGAAGAAGGCGGTCTCGTAATCGACGAGCAAACTTCACCTCTTCATAATGAGACCACACTAAAACTAAACCCTGACGACACTGTTAAAATAGAAGATACTAAAGATACAGAACATTCTGGTGACTCTAGTGTAAGTAGCTCTCCTGAAAAACAAACAACGAAGAAAATATTCATAAACATCACACTACAACCTATGAAAAAAGACAAAGAGAAGACTAAAACAGAAAACGATAAAAGTAATAAAGAAATTGTTAATAAAGAAGAGCCACAATCGAAACATAACAAACCAACATCGAAAAGGAAAATACAGGCTCTTTTCGGTGAGTCTGATAGCGAAGGAGAGCCAAATTTAAAAAAATCTAAAGATTCCAAATCTTCTAGAGATAAGCCAAAAACGCCTGAAAAGCACAAAAGTCATAAATCCAGTCCGAAAAAATCTCATAAAAAAGAGAAAGAGAAAAAACACAAAACATCTGAAGTTAAAAAGGAAAGGGATGGAAAAGACGACAGACGCGAGAAGAAGCCTTCTAATCACAATGTAAAAACCGAAGCTAAAGACGAAGATAAGACTCACAAACGCAGTGATGAAAAAACACATAGCATATATAATAAAGAGAACGCCGAGATGTTTGATGATTCAGAATCAGAAAAGGAATTAGTTATAGATGACAGTGCCTGCGATAAATCGTCCAGTTTTAACGACCAAGATGAAACACTGGTTTTAAATAATAATTCTAAGAGAAACTCAGAAGTTTTTGATGACATGTCCATTTCCGATAGTGATATAGTGTCGGAAGCGAAACCCGTTGAAAAAATGGACGAAAAATCCTTTGACAAAGCCCATCAGTTAAGTTTGGAGGCCGAAAAAGTGTTAATGCAACTTAAACAATTCTCAGAAATAAAACCGATTGAGGTCAAAGAAAATAAGATCGAAGATACAAAGTTAATTGCTTCTAACAACAATGACGTGTCGATATCACAAACGAAGCATGGGACAAAACATAAAGATCCACACAAACATAGTCCCCAAAAACCTAAAATAGAAGTGAAGAAAGAAATATCAAAACATAAACGTAGTGAAAAAACAGATAGAACTCATGAAAAAGAAAAATCTAAAATAATACATGTGAAACTTAAACAGAAAGCGGAAAAGAAAGAGAAAAAAGTTGAGAAAGTAGATGTAGCGGGACTTGTCGTGAAACTGCTGATGCCTTATTATAAAAAGAAGAAGATCAATAGTAGAGATTTGTTTAAAATTACTGCCAGACACATTGTCCACCAACTGTTAGCCATTCAAGTTACAGGTAAATATTGTTTTGATGTTTTGTTTTTAAATATTTTCTAAATAAAAGTCTTATGTTTTTGTCGACGTAAAGTAATAATGATAACAGTCAAAAATATTTACACAACTAATGTGTTTCCATGGTGCTATTTTTGTCTTGATAGTCAAAGAGAGATACCAAATATTGTATAGCAAATCAGTTGTGTATATTATATTTTTATTAGTAAGAGATAGTATTGATTTGTTAAGCAAAACATGTAACAATTGAAGACATAAATGGATAAAAGTGATATGCCGCAAAAAAAAATGCCCAGAAAAACTTTAAACTGTCATTTAAACATTTTCGGATATGTCGTAACGTATTAAGTACCTTTTATTCTAAAGACGGATCTTTAGATTAAGGTAATTAATACTTTACGACATATTTCAAAATGTTTAAGTGACAGTTTGAATACAATTTAAATTTATTATATCTAGCAATATCCCGCGAAACAATTATAACCACAACCTGCAAGCAGATGAGTGAGTGTACGCATAGGCATGCGTTTGATGCACCTCCCTCCTCCCATACTGCTTATGCGTACACTCGCAAGCAAAAAACATGAAAACACCCCGGAGCATCCTCAGGATGTTATATTACAATGTTCGTTAAGTGATCCTCACTTAACGAACATTGTTCGCAGAGTCAACATCCTGAGGATGCTCCGGGGTCGGAGCGAAACGCGCGTCGAGTTTTCCAACCTGCATGGTGGTGGGACCTTGCACGATCGTGTTAACATTATTGCTTGTGTGGTGGTGGTGTTTTCATGTTTTTTGCTTGCGACTGTACGCATAAGCAGTGTGGGAGGAGGGAGGTGCATCAAACGCATGCCTATGCGTACACTCACTCATCTGATTGCAGGTTGTGGTTATAATTGTTTTGCGGGATATTGCTAGATATAATAAATTTAAATTGTATGCTATGGATTTCCGCAAAGTAACGCCTGATTCCATTAACTATGACAGTTTGAACTCAATTTTCTCGAAATCAGAATTTTGCAACATATATAAATAAATAAAACACAAAAAATCTAAAAACAATATAGAAAATAATGTAATAGTAGTTATGCGGCCGCAAATTGGATCAAGCTCAGTATTGCTGGCACAACATACCTCCTTACATATCACCTTCATCCATTCATGTCTTCATTTATTAGTTATGAGATGCTCATGCCTGAACATGTTTAAACTTACTTTGTTTTAATTTCAGAGGAAGCTGCTATAAGCATGATGTTGAAGAAAGCTTTTAAAAAGGAAATCACAATTGAGAAGGAGAGCGACCTGGAATCCAAACTAATTATAAGTAAAAACTAAAATCATAATTTATACTGTTTGTAAATATAACTGTTAACGAGTGCACGTTTTTTAAAATGAATATTCTTGTATAATGTTTAATAAAAGTTTTGTTATTCAATAAAAGTGACAATTTAAATTTGTTACAATATATTTGATTTTTATATTACATTTTATAAAAAATATACTTAGCTTAATACATTTAGTATCCAAAGCCTCTTAAACTTAAAACAGTTTTAACTCTCGATTTATCCACAATATATTGAAGTATAGCCTTCACAGTGCACACACCCGCCACGGCTCTTGTAACATTACACACATTTTAAAATAGCCTGGCGTTAATAATATATTTTTTAAATTAGGACGGAGTGGCTTTTATAAACCTAAATGTTCTAATAACATATGTCTATTATGTTCGTATTTTGCTAGGTCAAACTAAATGTACAGATTTATTTTGCTAAAAGCAATTTTGTTAGGCCACATTGTCTTACATAGGGCTCAGCCCTACCACACTTTCAATTTACTTACGGTTTAGGTAGTTACCACCACCACTAACGGTTTCTCCAGTTACCGCTACCACTAACGGTTTCGATTGTTACCGGTCCCGGTACCGACACTAGGCGAGCAGGCGGCGGCGGCGCGCGGGCGTGGCGCGGGGGGCGGGGCGTTTGCGCGCACGCGGCGTCTCTGGCTCGGGC
Organism: Celastrina argiolus; assembly: GCA_905187575.2. Lineage (NCBI taxonomy): Eukaryota > Metazoa > Arthropoda > Insecta > Lepidoptera > Lycaenidae > Celastrina > Celastrina argiolus. The sequence goes on along the minus strand of LR994579.1, from coordinate 2,064,731 downwards.
GGCGCGCTCGTGCACAGGTTACGAGCATTCCCGAACGATGGCTCCAACCCGATGGTCTCTTGGAACTGCCGTACGCGGCTCACGAGTTCTTCATCGTTTTCTATCAGCTCTTCAATCTGAAATATTGTATTTAACTCCTATATGTGATTTAGAGGCAATTAAGTGTCGTTACATATGATGACTTATCACAACATCTTAAATCGCTTTAAGATTGTGTATTAACGCCTCCGCCTCCTCATATTATTTTTTTTTTTTCAAAAATACGGGGGAGGTGTAGTGTGCGTATCACCTCCCTATATATTGTATGAATGTTATTAATGTAAGTTAGTTAATAAACGACAGTCGGGACCAAACATCTTTAATTAGTTTCCCCAAGCCTGCACATTGCAAGTGATTCAGAGCTTCGCATAATACCCGTGTCGTGGGTTCGATTTCCTTTTTGGAACAACAAAAAATGTTGTTTTCGAGTTTGGTTAGGACAATACAGGCTGATTGTCTGACAAGAAAGATGATCCATGCGTCCCATTGGGCTACGAGAGTAAAGGAACATAGTACTTATGTGTATTGCGCACACACTTGGGCACTATAAAGTAACTCCTGCTAGCTGGCCTTGTTTTCAATGAAACCGGCCACCGTCACCGAAATCGGTGTGGGAGGCATTATTATTATATAATTATTACTAGCTGACCCGTGCCCACTTCTGCAGCATACAAACCGTTTAAACCTGCCCTGGACTCCCACGAATATTTCAAGACTAAAAATAGCCGAATCGGTTCAGTCGTTCTCGAGTTTTAGCGAGACTAACAAACTGATTATATATAGACTGTTACCTCGTGCTTGTAGTCCGCCAGCAGTTCGGTGGCGAGCCGCACGAGGTAGGTGGTGAGCTGCCCGCCCCGCACCTCATATATAAGACTGTTACCTCGTGCTTGTAGTCCGCCAGCAGGTCGGTGGCGAGCCGCACGAGGTAGGTGGTGAGCTGCCCGCCCCGCGCCTCATATATAAGACTGTTACCTCGTGCTTGTAGTCCGCCAGCAGGTCGGTGGCGAGCCGCACGAGGTAGGTGGTGAGCTGCCCGCCCCGCACCTCATATATAAGACTGTTACCTCGTGCTTGTAGTCCGCCAGCAGGTCGGTGGCGAGCCGCACGAGGTAGGTGGTGAGCTGCCCGCCCCGCGCCTCATATATAAGACTGTTACCTCGTGCTTGTAGTCCGCCAGCAGGTCGGTGGCGAGCCGCACGAGGTAGGTGGTGAGCTGCCCGCCCCGCGCCCGCACGCGCGCATACAGCCGCAGCACGGCCGGCACCAGCTCCTCGGCCACCGTGCGCTTCATTTTCTGTACAAACGTCAACAGTCAACCAAGTAAGTACATGAATCAAAGTACATCGATAAAATATAACTTAGACTCGTATAAATAAAACTAATCTCAATCGCGACTTCTACTTGAGAACCTATTTGACAGATAAAATAACGTTAAAAATGAATAATTTTCTTTATTTTAGAACGAATAAGAATGATACCCACATGCGACACAATGTTGGTGGTGACTCGCTCTTGCAAGTCGTCGATGTCTCCGTCGCCGGCCTTGTCGGGTTTTTCTAAAACAATTAAAGAATGAATAACTTCAGTAAGATAGCACCGTCGCCAATATTTAGGGATATATAGTCCGGTGGCAGACAGCGAGGTCTTAGTAACTAGGGTCCCGTTTTTACTCTGGGTACTGTAGACGTGGGCGTTATTTCACATCACTAATTACAATAATTTGTGATGCGATATGTAAATGAATCACTAGTTTCGAGTCAACTTAAAAGTAGTGACTTTTGTAAATGCGCTATTACCAAACGCGTGATGCCGTACCCCGCATCACACCGAACATCACGCGGCATGAAAGCTACTAACCGATCACTTCTCGCTCGAGTCCCAACATGTGAAAAGGGATGGGTAATCTAATGTGAATTATAGTGTGTTAAAATCACAGTTTCATAGTAAACACTAATGAATCACAGATACTCTTAATGCCGTGAAGTGTGAAGGGAAGTTATTATTTTATTATAATGTATAGCTACAGACACAAAACAGTGACTTAATTTATTTTCATTTCGTGTGTAACTGTATAGCCGGTGGTCGTATTTATGCAAAAATTACAGTAGCTGAAAAATTCAGCTACTTAATTACAAAATCACTAGCTTTAAAACTGGTGTCATTGGTTTCGTCACGTTTCATGAAAAGGACGTCCACATCGAATTCACGGAATGTACTGTAAAGTACGTACTGGGCAGGCGCATGCGCGGGCCGCACAGCAGCGCGATGGCGTCGAGCAGCGCGGCGTGCGGCGGCGCGGCGTCGGCGTCGGCGTCCTCGTCGGCGGCGGCGGCGAGCAGCTCGCGCGCCAGGCGGCACTGCACGTTCAGCCGCTGCACCGGCGACAGGCGCTGCAGCATCACGTCGTACACCAGCTGCCGCGCGTCGTACGACAGCGCCTCTGTACAACGGTACAATCAACATTAAATAGCGTTATTAAAAAAACATAAGCTTGGGATGTTTTTTTTTTATTTATATAATAATTGAAAATAATATTTTTAATATATATAATTATTTCTTGGGGGTTAGGTTAGTCGCCACGCTTGGCAGGCGGGATAATACTTTAGGGTGTGCCTGGGTCCCGTGTAGTTTACTGTGAAAGTACCACCATTTTAAAAAAATATTATGTTGGGGCATTTCTCATACTCTTCATAGGAGTAATATCATAAATTTATCTATTCTAATATTATAAAGCGGAAGAGTTCGTCTGTTTATTTAAACGCACTAATCTCAGAACTACTGGTCTGATTTGGAAAAAAATTTTTTGTTGGATATTCCATTTATAGAGGAAGGCTTTAGGCTATATAACTTTACGCTGCGACCAATAGGAGCGAAGCGTCAGTGAGAAATGGGCTGACCCGTGTCGTCGGTGTTGTAGTGCACGATGCAGTCGACGAAGTGGTGGTATATGGCGTCCGCCGGCAGCGCGCTGGTGACGTAGTACTCCGCCGGCGACCGCACCTCCGCGTCCTCGTCCGACAGCAGCGCGCAGTACCTGACCAAATTATATGATTCATGGAGACTAGATATGGTTCGTTACTTGTAAGATAAAAATTTGATTATGTTGTCAAAATATAATATGCTAATGAACATTTAAAATGATGTTTGCATATTGCATATACCGGTAGTACAGCGGCGTGCGCAAGCGCAGGAAGCCGGCGAGCAGCAGCCGCGTGATGGCTCGTGCCGCCGCCCGCCGCAGCGGCGCCGCGCCACCCGCGTGCAGGCAGCCGCACACCGCGCCCAGCTGCGCCTCCACTATACACGAGTATCTGCGAAAGGTCGCATTAAAGACATTTTTTGTTGTTTGAACGCGAGAATCGAAGCCACGACCTCCGGGTCGAGAGCGAAGCTCTGAACCACTGGACCAACGAGGCGATAAATGCACTTTACACACCTGGTGGCGCAGTCGGAGAGCGCCAGCAGCGCGTTCTGTCGGGCGGCGAGCGGCGCGGCGTCGTCCCGCAGCAGCGCGGCCAGCGGCGGCGCGAGTGCGGCGGCGGCGGCGCGCGACCGCACGCACAGCCGCCCCGCGCCCGCCGCACACAGCGCGCGCCGACCGCCGCACCACTCTACACACAGTAGATAGTTGAATTGTAGTAGATTTATTACTTGTTGAAACAAATTAAAAACCATTTATTTCAGGCTGCATATATACCTTAAAGACTTACATAGGTACATATTTTAAACACACATAATAAGTTGTTTGTTTTTCCATTGTCAGATAACTTTTAACTGAGGAATTAATGTGATTTTGACAGATTTTATGAATTTATCGAAAACTTTGAGTTTTCGACAGATAAAAATATCTGACGATTTAAAAACCAGCCTCAACTCATGTTTATAATTAAACGCAAAATTTTGTACTTTTTTTTATTGGATGTTTGTTACACTCTCAAACAAACAAGTACTGAATGGATTGTAATGAAATGCTGTATGGTAGTAGTGTAGGATTAACACATCATTGTGTGTTACTAAATTAAAAATTTACGGTACCTACTGCGAGAATTCCTTTTGTGCCTACGAACTATACTAGTAAAAAAATAAGGAAGTCAAGTAATCTTTGGACTTTTGGGTCATCACAATTTTGTACTGTCTCTAACATTGCTTGGGGAGGAAAACTGGAGTACTTCCTACTTTTTTTTATTTCGTTGTGGGTTCCCAGACAGATTTAGCTTGTCCCTCGCACCCCTGAGATCAAAGGGGTTTTTCGTGGTTGGTTACCGCTGTCGATCCTGGCTCACAGGAGTTCCAGTGGTGGGAATGAGGGTCAATGCCCGTTAAAAAAAAGTAAAGTTTGTGGAGTGTGGACACGCACCTGGCGGCGGCGCGGCGAGCGCGTCGAGGAACAGCCGCAGCAGCGCGGGGTCGGGCGGCGCGCGCGCCACCAGCGACAGGTCCGCCGCGCGCACCCACTCCTCCACCGAGCCGCCCGCCAGCGCGCGCCGCTCCGCTGCAGACACATTTTATTTTTTTACCACGCTTTTATTAGCTTGGGTTGTATCTATCTATGTAATGGAATCTTTAAGCATAAATTTGACCGATTTCCAGAAGTTTGATTAATTTGAAACTTTGCACACGTATCAAGGACCGATGACAATGCAATTTTTTTTTTCAAAACTTACAGCTAGCACGGGTTTAGCAACATAGAAACAAAATTTTGGCCAATTACAAGTTTTCAAATAAAAAGAACAAAATAAAACATCAAAATTTTAACAGTACAGTAGACATTGATCAGGCGAGCAGGAAGTAAGGGGAAATAACTTAAAAAGCACATACACACTTTCTTAATTATCATCAAATACTTGGAGAGATATCTGTGTACATTTATTTATTTATTTTATTAGGTCTACCAACAGATCTAAATCTTATAAAGGTATATAATTGGTAGTACAATAGATACAAAATTCGTTAAGGAGCTGATCCTATTAAAGGCAAAATTCGGCTCCTCAACGAGTCTTGAAAACAACAGTCACTTAAACGTTTTAATATATTATGACGTACTCACGTATTAAGTACATAGATTCTAGAAACGGGTCTTCAGATAAATGTACTTAATACTTTAGGACGCATTCTACTATGTTTAAGTGACAGTTTGAACGCAATTTTTTTTTAAATCATAATTTTGCTACATATCACCATCATCCATTCATGCCTTCAATTATCCTCACATACTTGGATCTCTCCAAGGAGAGCCATCTGTGTACATAAGAATGTCCGAGTTTCTTACGTCGGTTCTTCTCGGCGGGCTAGGGTTGAACCGGTGGTAGCCTGTTCATCGACTTTCCGAATATCTTGGTAAGTTTTATTTTGAAACAAAATATTTTGATTGATTCAAATGAAACTTGTGTCAAAATGCATAAATAAGGGTGGCGAGACAATAGCACGAAGGTATATTTTATCACATTTTGAATATTTAATTACAACTTACTTCACTCCACTTATTGCTAACTTCATATCATACAACTTTGCAACTCTAGTGCCATTGGGTCCAGTTTTGTAACCCTAATTTGAGTACTTTTATCGGACACTTTTTCAGTTTTCTGTCCGCACCGATCTCATAATGTTTTAACTAGAGATGAAACGGATAGTAGTTTGGCCGGATACCGGATATTCGGCAAGCTACTAGGCCGGAGCGCCGGATATCCGGCAGCCGGATATTCGGCCCTTTATTTTTGACGCGATCAGTTTGATTTGAATATCGGCGCGGTGAACGATATCGGAAATATTCAGGCGCATTCGGGTCGCACGTAACCGGAGATCGGGTCGACTCGGGGGCGTTCGAATGTTATCGCGTAAAATTTGGTATTTATTCATCACAATTTGCCACTTGTTAATTCGAGTATTAAACTAATAATTAATCAAACAAACATTTTTAACGGTGTCCACAACTTATTGAAATATGTTTTGCCTTTATAAAACAATGAGATTTTTTTAAATTTTACTATCCGGTATCCGGCCGGATACTGTATTACTATCCGGTATCCGGCCGGATATTGAAAACAAGGCCGGATAGGCAAGATACCGGATAGTTACCGGATATCCGTTTCATCTCTAGTTTTAACCAATGGATTTGATGGTTCTCTAAGAAGGTTTTAGTGTATTAATTTGACCCGGTAGGTGGCGCTGCTGTTACATAAAACTATTAATTCTAAGGCACGAGGTTATGGAGGAGGATAAACAGTAAAAAATAATCATAACGACACTTGAATTGTGTTATTTCAAATAGTCCTTGAAACCAGGGACGAAATGGATATGACATTTCGGATACGGATATTAAATTATTTCAGATTATCCGTTTGTTTCGGATAATTTCGATTACGGATATTAAATTTTATGGTCCTTTTTACAGTAGCAAAACTTTTATTTCGGATTCGGCTACAGGTAATATTTTATACTGGACATCCGATAGTTTCGGTTGCGGAGTTCCCTAACATCCCTGCTTGAAACCAACGGTAATATGTTTATATCTAAACATGGCGGCCGTCGACTATTTCGACGAAATACTCACATATCTGCATCAGCTCCGTAGCCCAGTTGATGTTCTCCGGGTCGAGCTGCGCGGCCAGCTGCACGCACGCAGGTCTGCAACCTGAATGTAGACGACAATCTTATATACAAAAATGAATTGGTGTTCGTTAGTCTCGCTAAAACTCGAGAACAGCTGAACAAATTCGGCTATTTTTAGTCTTGAAATATTCGTGGAAGTCCAGGGAAGGTTTAAAAGGCTTGTAATTCTTTCCAGCAACACTTTATTGTATTTCTGACTTCGCCTCACATACACTTTTTTAAACTTCTCCCTTTAATAACAACTCCTCCCACACAGATTTCAGTGAAAACAGGCCAGCTATGCAGGAGTTATTTTATTGTACCCAAGTGTGTGCGCAATACACAGAAGCACTCTCTCTTCCTTCACTCTCGGAGCCCAGTGGGACGGATAACCGACACGACTGGCGGGAGATCAGGCGCAGGACCGACTTTTACATCCGACGCATGGATCATCCTTCTTGTCAGACAAACAGGTCACCAGCCTGCATTGTCCTAACTTAACTTGAAAACAACATTTTTTGTTGTTCCTCGGGAATCGAACACGCGACCTCCGAGTCGAGAGCTAGGCTCTAAACCACTAGACAACGGAGAGGTTATTTGACCCTATACCTATGTGTACGAACCGTCAGTAGCGACCGACGCAAGTCGCCGCTGCAGTCGCTGTCGCAGGTCGCGCGAGTCGGCCGCCGACGCGGTCGCCGCCCACGTCCCCAGCAGCTCCAGCAGCAGCGCCGCCGCGCGACCGTCTCGCTCCTACACACGATATGAAAATTTAAAATATTTTATTTCCAAGTAGGTTAGCTAACTCGGGGACTAACCCGGCGAGAAGAACCTCCGTTAGATACTCGCGCAGGCCACCTTTTACCAAAAAATGGGATCTTTTAAAAAAAATAATGTGTTGTATGTGTACAATGTTAACTGAACAGAAGAATAGAAGTGGCCTTGAAAGTGGCCACCTTATTCCCAGGGTGTGCTATCATTAACAAAATCAATTATCTTATAATAAGCTTTAGCACACATATAACGTTGAGACGGTGACAAATGATTTGTAATTGATAAACACAATTATGGTTATTTATTGTCTGTGCATACTACATCAAGTAGGTGTAGATTTTATATTAGTAAATATACAATACAGTCGCACTTTACACTGAGTCGCGTACATTCCGTCTTACAATGACAGCTTGCAGGAGTAGTGCAGTGCGAGCTGCAGGTCGGCGCCATGCATGTCACGCTCGTCGGCAGCACCAGGTACTGCAGGTCTCTATCTATCTCCACACACACACACACATGGTGGTTGTCCTCCAGCTTGCAGTAGTAGTGCAGTGCGAACTGCATGTCGGCGCCATGCATGTCACGCTCGTCGGCAGCACCAGGTACTGCAGGTCTCTATCTATCTCCACACACACACACACACCTGGTGGTCATCCTCCAGCTTGCAGTAGTAGTGCAGTGCGAACTGCAGGTCGGCGCCGCGCACGTGCTCCGCCACGCTCGTCAGCAGCACCAGGTACTGCAGGTCTCTATCTATCTCCACACACACACACACACCTGGTGGTCGTCCTCCAGCTTGCAGTAGTAGTGCAGTGCGAACTGCAGGTCGGCGCCGCGCACGTGCTCCGCCACGCTTGTCAGCAGCACCAGGCTCTGAAGGTCTCGCGCCGCGCCGTGGCCCAGGTGTGAGCTGCCCGCTCTCAACAGCTCAGCGCTGGTACAGAAAAACGAATCCATGGGTTTACTGCTGCTTCCTAATTAAAGGGTAGGTACGCAAAAACTACTGAGCACATAGAGGTAGGTTGCACCAAGCCTTATCTCATAGAATCATAACGAAGTTAGCGGTGACATAAGCTGGAGTTATTTTTATAGAGCCTAAGTTTGTTCAGAATACATAGAAGAACTCTCTCTTCTTTGCCTCTGGTAACCCAGTGGGGCGGGGCGGATAGCCGACAATCAGGTAATCAGCTATGTGCATTTTCCAACCAACCTTGTAAACAACATTGCTTGTTGTTCACAATTCGGCAATCAAAGCCACGATCTCCGGGAGCCGAGCTCTAAACGGAATCGTGAGCCCTAGTCTGATACTTAAGAAAAGTCACTTGAAACACAAGGACAAACATTCTGTAGCTTATCCAATAGTCTCACTCACTTGATACAGCTTGTAGACTTAGCGAGCATAGTGCAGGCGCTCTGCAGCTGGCGGCGCATGTTGTGCCGCACCACGCCCTCCAGGAACATCCAGGGTAGCTGGTCCTCCGTGACCTCGGGGTCATGGGCGCGGAGACGGTCTAAGAGGATATGCTGAACGTAACCGGCCACTTGCTCCTGGATCTGAAACAAAAGGTCGACATTTATTCTAACACCAAAATGGTAAAAAGCCCTGTACAAACGTTAAGCGTCAAGTACAATAACGACTTTTGTTCAGTCTAGAAAATATACTCCATAGTCCTTATCACAAAAGATAACCAAGAAAGACCGAGCCAACAGACATACGACAGGAGGTTGAGAGATACAAAAACGGACAAAGAGAAGCAAAATAAAATAACAAGACATAGAATAGTTATCTATTTGGAGACAAATTCTACACAGAACATAGTATAGTTTATTGGGTGGCATTATAAGTTGAAATATAAATTGTTGTTTGGCCTAACCTTGAATATCAATTAATGGATCGGATATTGGAATTTGAGTTTTCTATCAAAAAGTTCGTACGAAATTAAAACTTCAAAATAAAATTTGAGAACTTTCAAATTACAATCCAATCCGAAAGTAAAACTTATTTCAGAGCATAATATATATACAGAGCTTCATCATTTAACTCGAGAGGTCATTTTGCAACTTCATCCATCAACTCGAGAGAGGTCATCTCGCAACGGCAACCTTCAATTTAAAGACACTGACCTTGACTTCAGGGTCGGCCAGCTGGTGCATGGGACCCGCAAGGAAGGCGTCGACCAGGGCGTCGCAGGGCGCCGCTAGCAGCAGTTCCCCAAGGCCCGTGATCGCCGCCACGCGGACTATGATGCTCGCGTCGCGGCATAGCCCCACCAACATCTGTTTGTTGATGAAATTAATACCGTTTTCAGCATCTACAAACTACCTCGGGGCAGCACAGCTGAATATTTATGAAAACAGCCGAATGTGAATGTCCGAGGTGCAAACGACTAATCCCCTGTTTCATTTTAGCTATTGCCACGTCTGTGATACCTGTTTTAAAGCGAAGCGTGGTATTTCGTACTTGTAGGAAAATTAGATAGGTATACCCCCGGTTTCTTTGATGATTTGATCAGCTTTTAAATAATGATGGTTAACAGTAATGTCTTAACATATGGAATGCGAAACAACACTGATACATACGGCGTAGTCGGAGCGCTCGCGGTGCGTGCGCGTGAGCAGGCGGCGTGCGAGCGCGGCGGCGGCGCGACGCACGACCGCACGCTCGTCGCAGCCGCCGCGCGCCGCCGCCGCCGCCACCCGCGACACGGTACCGGCGCCTTCCAGATCCTACGAGTTTCATTTAAACATACATAAAACAGAATGATGACTTTAAGGCCTTCGTTGTGTTAAGCGGGCGTAGAGTTAAGGATCTCCACACCGCGTGCTCGGTTTATGTCATCTCAGGCGGGTCAGCCGCCGCATGCGACTCAATGAGATAATATTACACGCTTAATGCAGCGAAGGCCCTTAGGTTTAGTTAAGACAAAGCATACAGATCACCTAATCCATACGTCGGATGGACATATAAAAAGAATTTAGAAAACTGCGATAGCGCGATGCTGGGTTGTGGCACAAGTTCGTTCGCCACATTGTCAAATATTTACCTTGCGAAAACGTTGACACAGTTGCTTATTTGATTGAATGACTAGCGTGGTCATTTAATAGCGTCAAACAGCACGTATAGCAATGTGTTGATATATTTTTTGATTAATTTACTTTAATATGCGTAGTAGTTTAAAAAAATTGAAATTTAATAGTCTCTGATTCATTTGTTGGTAAAAATATAATTCAAAGAGCGCGCTAGTTATTCAATCAAATAGCAGATTTAACCAGACGACTGCGACATATACATACCTTTAACGCATCCTGTATGTGCGCGTGCGGCGAGCTCAGCGCGTCCGTGAGGACGACGAGCGCGCGCGCCCGCAGCGTGCCCGACGCGTCGCTCGCGCGCTCGTACACCGCACGCAGCAGCGCGCCACACGACACGCGCTTGCGCACTACCTGAAACGTCGATACAGCTATGACGTCCACTAGGTTTAAGTCACTGTCACTTACGTGATAACATTGGTTTTCTTAAGTCTAACATTACATTGATTTTTCGTCGTGTGCACTAGGTACTGTTTATGGAAATAATTATTTTAAACAATGCCAAAAGTCACAAATAAGCAATAACAGAACCCACTTCTATATAACTTCACTACCGGACATAAGCCTCCCCCGCAGTATATTGGATTGCCCATACTCGCCACGCTTGGCAGGCGGGCTGGCAAGCACAGTTTTAACAATGTCCGCGGAAACGCTACTCCCTATTTTCGGATGTATTTTCGGTGACAGAGAATACACACGGAAAAGATGGTTTATGGGCAACTATCCATTTGTACTCATAAAGCAGTGTCTTCGCCTATCCACTCTGACATTGGCAAATCACTAAGGAGCCATTTTTAAAAAGAAGAAGAAGAACTATCCATTTGTAGTACGTGAAAAAATATTAATTATTTAGTTTATTCATTGGTGTACTTGAAATTCGGGATTAATAGATTTGTAGCTGCAACACTAAACTGTGTGCCCCGATTTTGTTATCATTCGTTTTTCGAATGCGCTATGATAGCAATTTTAAAGACGCATTCAGGTCAAAAACTTACTTTAGTAGTCTCAGGCTCTGCTGATGATTGGCCGTTCTCTTCATCATTTTCTGTCGACTTCTCATTATCTACCTCCATGTCATCACCCGGAAGTTCCTTTTCCTCAGCGACTTTGGGAAAAGCATTGTTTGTAAATAACACGTTCGTTTTGAAAACTTTTTAAATGTGGGAGTACAAGTGGGAGCCCCAAAGGGAGATCTCCGACCTTACTCGCGGTATACTCGGTCAGGCCGAAGCCCACTGTACTAGTTTTCAGATGTCGTATAAATAGCGCCGGACTTAGAAAACTTCGATAGCGCGATGCAGGATTGTTGCGCTAGTATTACCGCCACAATATACTTAATATACAGATGTTAAAAATACATACCCGCTTTATCAGTCTCATTCTGCTGTACCCCAAATCTTGCATTAAACTTCTCCGAATCAGCGTCATTGCTAAGAAACTTAGCAATTAATTCCTGAAATATACAACATGTTTAATGCCTCCCACATCGATTTCGGTGACGGTGAGAGACGAGACCCGAGACGAGAAACGAGACCAGCTACGCAGGAGTTATTTTAATAGTGCCCAAGTGTGTGCGGAATACATAGAACCACTATCTTTTCCTTCAACCTCGTAGCCCAGTGGGACGGTTAACCGACACGCCTGGCGGGAGATCAGGCGCAGGACCGACATTTTACATGTCCATCCGACGCCCCTTTTCACATCACAAATCATGACTTTACGAGCGGGACAGAGATGAATTTCGAAGCGAAGAGAATCAAAGCGATTGAAGAAATGAAGATTATTAATCAAACTCGAATTTCATTTCCACATAGGTTAATACATAGCACTTACAGAATTGAAGGTAGATATTTACCAAAGCAATATGCCTGTGAGACACCTTAGCAGTTGTAGACAACTTGATCAGCCACTTGACAGTGTCAGCAAAGAACTTCTGAGGCAGCAACTCCATGAGACTAATGATGAGTGACACACGAGCGGTCCGCACTTCGATGCGCTCCTATTAAAAAAAAAGTCCATTCAATCTTAGATTTTTTAAATTTTTCTATTTAAGTGTCAGGAATTATCAAATGGAGAATGTCGAGTGACTGTTCACAGTAGGGATTGAATCTATACAAATACATTTGTTTATGTTTCATTGAAAACTAACAAGTATTAAAGAATTTACAGAAATTTGAAATTCTGAATCGGGAAATTTGGAAAAATTACATCATTGGTGCCGTGTGGTGACGGCATTAGAATACAATTGTCACCACCCCCGATACTATCCTAGGGGAGTCGTAAGAGGCGACTAAAAGGAAACACACACACATCAACAGCTAGTGTGAGAGAAGGAAAACTCGATACAAAACCCTGTACCAACCCGTCTAGCCAGCGTGGTATCAGTAGGCTTTTAAAAACCTCCTATGTTTACGCACCAGAAGACCAGGCCCCTAGTCCCCGGCGGCCCCGCTATTCCTGGCTACGGTAGCGGCCACGGTAACGGCGGGGCGGGGGGTGCTAAGAATCCCCGGAAGAGATCCGGCTACCACCCCCCTTATAAACGACAACTGGCCCTGGTAACACACAACGTGCGCACTTTGAGGTTGGACGAGAAGCTCGTAGAGCTGGAAGAGGAGATGAACAAGTTGCACTGGGACGTTATTGGTTTATCGGAGATCCGAAGAGAGGGCGAGGATACGATAACCTTACAGTCCGGCCACTTGTTCTACTACCGGGAGGGAGAACAGAAGTCCCAAGGTGGTGTTGGGTTTATCGTCCACAAATCTCTCATCAACAACATTGTGTCCATCGAGAGTGTGTCAAATAGGGTTGCATACCTTGTACTGAGAATCTCAAAACGATATTCGTTGAAGATTGTACAGGTATACGCCCCATCGTCAACACATCCAGACGATGAAGTAGAAGCTACGTATGAGGACGTCAGTAGGGCCATACGTAGCCCTAAAACACACTTCACAGTTGTTATGGCAGATTTCAATGCGAGGCTGGGCTGCAGAAGCGATGATGAGCTGAAAGTGGGGCCATTTGGATTTGGGCAGAGGAATCCCAGAGGACAGATGCTGGCGGACTTTATGGAGAAGGAAGGACTCTTCATGATGAATTCTTTCTTCCAAAAGCCGCCGCAGAGGAAATGGACCTGGTTGAGTCCCGACGGTGTAACTAGAAACGAGATTGACTTCATTATGAGCACCAAGCGGCAGATATTCAACGATGTCTCTGTGATCAACATGGTTAAGACCGGTAGTGATCACCGAATCGTCAGAGGCATGTTGAATATCAACGTCAAACTTGAGAGATCGCGTCTGATGAAGTCTACGCTCCGACCGTCGAATGCCCATATCCAAAACCCCGAGAGCTTTCAACTTGAACTGTCAAATCGCTTCCAATGGCTAGACAGCTGCGCATCAGTGGACGATATAAATAGCAGGCTGGTAGAAACTGTCCATACGGTGGGGTCCAAATTTTTCAAGACCCACCGTACAAATAGACCTCAGAAACTATCCGACCAAACCCGGAACCTCATGGCTAGTCGACGTTCAATGACGCTCCAAACTTCGAGTGACGCTGAGTCATATAGGCAGCTCAATAGACAGATTACGAAGTCCTTGCGACACGATATCCGTTCTTTTAATACCCAGCGTATTAAAGAGACGATAGAGCGGAACCAAGGCTCCAAAGTGTTTGCAAGAGACGTATCTATTGGGCAAAGCCAGTTGACAAAGCTGAAGACCGAAGATGGACGCGTAACGTCAAATAAGTCCGAGGTACTACGGGAGATAGAAAGGTTCTATGGACAGCTGTATACCTCGGTCTCAGCTGAACCTGCTAGTTTAGCTGCAGACCCAAGAGCCAGGCTAACCCGACACTATACCGAAGACATCCCGGACATCAGCCTGTACGAGATTAGGGTAGCTCTCAAACAGCTTAAGAACAACAAGGCTCCGGGTGAGGATGGAATCACTACAGAGCTTCTGAAAGCGGGCGGCACGCCGGTACTAAAAGTCCTTCAGAAACTCTTCAATTCCTCCTTACTCGATGGGAAAACGCCAGAGGCATGGAACAGGGGTGTTGTGGTCCTGTTCTTCAAAAAAGGCGACAAAACCTTACTGAAGAACTATAGACCCATAACACTGCTGAGCCATGTCTACAAGCTGTTTTCGAGAGTTATTACGATGCGTCTCGAACGCAGGCTAGATGACTTTCAGCCTACCGAACAAGCCGGTTTCCGAAAAGGCTATAGTACCATAGACCACATACATACGCTGCGGCAGATTATACAGAAGACCGAAGAGTATAATCGGCCATTATGCTTGGCGTTTGTGGACTATGAGAAAGCCTTTGATTCCGTCGAAATATGGGCGGTCCTTAGATCTCTCCAGCGTTGCCGTATTGACTATCGGTATATCGAAGTGTTGAAGTGTTTGTATAATAACGCCACCATGTCAGTCCGAGTACAGGAGCACTGCACGAAGGATATCCCTTTAAAGAGAGGAGTAAGACAGGGGGATATCATATCCCCGAAACTGTTTACCGCTGCTCTGGAGGATTCCTTCAAGCTACTGGAATGGCAAGGACTTGGCATCAACATCAATGGCGAATACATCACTCACCTTCGATTTGCCGACGACATAGTAGTCATGGCAGAATCGCTGGAAGATTTGGGGCGCATGCTCAGTGGCCTCAATAGAGTTTCTCAACAAGTGGGTCTTAAAATGAACATGGACAAAACAAAGATCATGCACAATGTCCATGTTGCACCCACCGCACTAACTGTTGGGAGCTCTACTCTTGAAGTTGTTGACGAATATATATACCTAGGGCAGGCTGTCCGATTAGGTAGGTCCAACTTTAAGAGAGAGGTCAGTAGACGGATCCAGCTCGGCTGGGCAGCGTTCGGTAAATTACGTAACGTCTTCTCGTCTAAAATACCTCAGTGCCTAAAGACAAAGGTATACAACCAATGTGTGTTACCAGTGATGACTTACGGTTCTGAGACGTGGTGCTTCACGAAGGATCTTTTCAAAAGGCTCAATGTCGCTCAGCGTGCTATGGAGAGGGCAATGCTCGGTATTTCTCTACGTGATCGAATCAGAAATGAGGAGATCCGTAGAAGAACTAAGGTTGCTGACATTGCCCGTAGGATCAGTCAGCTGAAGTGGCAATGGGCCGGCCACATAGCACGAAGATTGGACGGTCGATGGGGCAAAAAGATCCTAGAGTGGAGGCCACGTACTGGCAAGCGCAGTGTGGGACGGCCACCTACCAGATGGACCGACGACCTGGTGAAAACTGCCGGGTCACGTTGGATGCAGGTGGCAATGGACCGAACACACTGGAAATGTGTTGGAGAGGCCTATGTTCAGCAGTGGACTCTAAAAGGCTGAAACGACGACGACGACGACGACATCATTGGATCAAGTATTTGAAATATTTTTAAAACTACACGACGTAGGTATCCAAATAATTTTTCGACTCATACTTTTAACATATTTATACAAATGTACTACTATATTTATTTCATTAAAAAAAACTTGTTAAATTAAAGTGTTGTAAAATTACGTCATTGCGTCGAGAATTTTATACAAGTAGGTATATCTCGGAAACTACACGTCGTAATATTTATTTCAGATTATATTATTTATTGTCAACAGAGTTTATGGAGGGCGAAAAATAAAAATTAGTGAACATTCTCCATTGTCAGGAGATGTAATGATGATTAACTAAATAATAGCTAGCAACACTCTTATCATGTCAGTTAAAAATAAAACTAGATCAAAATCGGATTATTTGTTTGGACCTCAGAATAAAAAATCATATGGAACTGGCATAAGCATGTACTTTGCCTGCATACCTAAATAAACAAAACTGACAACAAACATGGCGGATTAGGGTTGCCCACTTTCTTTTTTTTAAGAATATTGCGGATTTTATACCCCACAACTGAGCTAACTCAAAGAAATTGATTTTTAAACACTTTATATCAAATAAACTAAACAATATACAACAATTTAAATAAACGTTAGCTACTTACCGGTGATTTTGCATAGGCCACAACTTACTACAGAGGACTTCGTGTTACCGAATATAATGAATTCAGAATTATTTTACAGTTTTGCGCAGTAATTAAATCGAAAATCACTCAAAAAGTAAAAACCCTAAAAATCTCACAATAACAATGTTTGACATGTAAACAAAGTGACATGTAAAATGGCGTCCGTGACAGCAGAAGTATATCAAAGCCAATGAAGGGGGCGTTGATAAAAAGAGTGTAGATACTTATTTCTTACCTAAAAACTCTTGTTGTAAGAAAGAGACAGGTAGCCTATTATTATTGCCGTGTGAAATTGAACTATTAGTACAGTTCCATAAGATCTTTGTTCTGAGGTTTGGACACATGTACAAATACACACACACAGACAATCAAACTTAAACAACATTTCAAGAAATTGGTTACATAAATTGTTGGTTAAAAAATAATAAAAAGAAGATACTCACAAGACCTTCAGCTGTGTAGCACAGATGCTGTATAAGCACCGAATAACCTTGCATAGCTTTTTCTCCATACTTGTTAAGAAGAGAAGCACAGAATGATATGTAGGATGCTCTTAATGTGTTCTAAAAACAGTTTAAATATAATTAATAATTATAATATAACAGTTTTTGATGTAATAATTGTCATATAGCTAGTATGAATTTTTATTACTTCTACTATTTTTATGTTTCTTTACATTATTATTAAATTTTGTGTATTAATATAATAAAAATCTTAAATATGTGTGTAGTATAAAAGTATTAAATATATATTTCCGTTGTCTGGTACCTGTAACACAAGTTCATTGGATACTTAGCACATGGCCAGATTGGATACTCAGCACATGGCCAGATTAGCGTTGTGTGAAGTTTCTTATAGATATTATTATTAATTTAGTTTATGGTTTACTTACATTATTATATCTAGAGTCAACTGACGCGGCCACCATTTTTGGATGCATACATTTGAATAAAAGTTGAATTGCAGATGACTTTGGCCTTCCTCCAGACTCACATATTAAAATATCAATTAAATTATGTATTTCTTCATTTATTCTTGAAAGTTTACCTCTATCTACAAAATAGAAATACATAAGCATACATCATACTTGAATAATTACAACAAAAACCTTTTATTCAACATTTTATTAGTTACACTTTAAAGCAATTTTCACCCAACTAAGCATAGCAAAACTAAGTGTTTGGTTTTGGTAGTTTACAAATATTTTATGTAAATTTCACTACAATGCTAACTGCTGATTTTACTATAAAGAAATAGATATATAAAAGCCCAGGTAAATTTTTTGTAAAAATGTTGGTTATTATTTCTCACCTATACTCAACTTAGTTACAAAAGCACCTCCAGTGACATCAACAAAGCTACTCAAAATGTCTTCAAAGTTCATATCATTTGGAGTCAGTTGGAGATTTGAAATAATATGATTCAAATCAACAGCAAAGTCGCAAAGTTGTTCTAGCACCTGATTGATGTCTCTTACAAGTTCGGAACTGTTGAAGTAAGTGTCTTCCTGATCTATCATACTCTTTGGATAAGTAAGACAAGACAGGGAATTGGCAAACAGTTGAGAGTGGTAGACGTCATATGCTTTATATCCGGGTATTGAGAGAAGCTTATAATAGACTCGGGAAGCCAATAAAGACAATTTGCGTTTATCCTTACTAAGAACGTTTTTGTTCCCATTGTCAATAAAGTATCCTAGTAGTGCTAACAAGGACTTGTAATTGAACTTTTGGGATAAGAACATCCAACATTTTGTTTCATCCTCATATTTCGAGTCGAGCCATTTGGTTATTATTTTTAGCTCCTTTTTTAAAACCGACCGAATGTTTGTAGATTCCAAAACGCTTTCATATTCTTCAGGCAGGTCTCCGTATTCCAGAAATTCTGAATAGTAAACATTTTGAACCCATTCATCATTAAGATTGTCTAAGCAAATTGAATTAAATTCGCTTACAATTTCCGTCATTTTCTCCGATGTGTTCAATACAAATTCACAATTTACATTATATATTAGAATTTTACTTAAATTATAAGGAAATTTAACCGTTTATAAAAAGTTTCAATAATGTTTACAAAGTTTTGTAAAGCATGAAGCGGGCTCAGGGTTGCAAAATTCAAATGTCAAATGTCAAATGCGACACTTGACACTGATAGAACACAAAAGTCAATTTAGCGTTGACTTTTTTTTCGTTCTTATCTTTTTCCTTTTTCCCCTCAAATAAACCTCAGAATAGTAACTAAAGCATAGATACCGCAGGGGGCTGGGCCCTGATTACGTAACTTCTGTGGCTTTCCCGATCGTCGATATCAACTGTCATTGTGACGTTAAATCTTTTTAAAACACGATTTAAAAAGTTAATATGTCATAATTTTGACGTTTTTACTTTTTAAATCGTGTTTTCAAAAGATTTAACGTCACTATGACAGTTGATGTCGACGGTCGGGAGGGTAAAGCCACAGAAGTTAGGTAGGTACCTACGTAATCAGGGCCGTGACAACGCGAAAAATCATGAAGTTGCTGTCTCTTTTACTCTCATGAATCTTTGGATTTGAAACTTGTTAGATAGATCGCTGTTTTTAACCGAATTCCAAAAAGGAGGAGGTTCTCAATTCGTCTGTATTTTTTTAGCTCTACTTTTTACACTCCTATGTTTATCCTATTTCTATGATACAAACATAGTACGAGTAATACCAAGGTACATAGAGCATACTTGAGTAGTTGTGCGCTTGGTATATAGGGAAATAGCTAAATTGTTTAAAAATCTTTTTAGCTTTGATTCTTTTCAGAAAAAAACAAATGTCATAAAACAGCTGATCGGTAATTTTTCGACATTCGTTTGTTGCTTGAATATTTAAAATAATAAATATTTTAACTAAGTACTAAATATATGAGATTAAATAATGACTACGAAAAAAGCTGTTAGTTGGTTTCTTACAGAACGAGGGCGAAAGTTCTCATTTGCTGTAATTACCGGCACTAGCATAACCTTAACAGCAGTAAGATTTGTTCCAAATACATTTCTTATCCAGAAATATAAGGATTTTGTGCATTATTACAAGTAAGTCAGTAGTAAACTACTCGTTATTTGAATAAATACTAGGCATAAATTACTATAATTTTATGTTATTTTTACTCATAAACTAACATTATTTTATTAGGAATGGCACTCCGGTTGAACTACCCAAAGATCTTTTGAATCGTTATAATAAGTGTCTGGACTTGTTAAATGTAACAGATACTCACAGGAAGTTAATTCAACCATTTAGTGTCTTTGGATTTGATTTATTCCATGCTGGTAAGTTGTATAGAGTACATACATATTGTCTCAGGAATTAATAACTTTTAAATACACCAACTTGTAACAAAATTACTATGGAAAATTGATTAAAGGAAATGTAAAATTTATTTTAGGTCAGTAAATATAATATTTTGTTCTTAATATTACTAATAAAACATTTTATATATTTAAGGAAGCACCAGTTCAAAATATGGAACATTAGTTGGAATTCCATGTAATTTTACATTTAAAACCTTAGATGATGTTAAGGCGTGCAATATTGAGGTAAGATTACTAAACACACCGGCATATTTAGCGGAACACAAAAAAAAGGTCCATAATTTGAAAAATATGGTTTAATTTTAAAATCTACTTACTATACTTTTTTGTAATTTAAAGTTTCATTTGTTTTATTTAAAATGAGATCATATTAAGAACAGATTTTTCGCGTAAAGGCTATTTGTGAAAAAAGGTACATTTTTGAACTTTTTATTGTAACCGGGAAAAGTGAAAATTAATATTAAAATAACAATTAATTAAATTAGAAAAATGGTGATTAATATCGCGTATTTCCTCCACATGCTCTTATTAAAGTTTCTACCCGTCTAGGCATACTGAGAATTATGTTATCAATGGGATAGTCTCTGCCATTCCCCAACCACGGCAATTCGCAGCTCGTCCACATTGGCAGGAACTGGAATTCTGGACATAACTTTTCTTTTCAGCAAGTCCCAAACATGCTCTATTGGGTTCATATCTGGTGATCTCGCCGGCCACTCCATAACAGTTATATTCATATAATTAAGATAAGCTTGGGTTACCCGAGCGGTATGCGGCCGAGCATTATCCTGCATAAAAACAAAATCGTCACCGATATATGGGGCAAACGGTACGACATTTTCTTCTAAAACTTCTCTGATATAGCAATCTGCAGTCAGGCTCCCTCTGTCAATCACTACCAAGTCTGTGCGAGCTCCCAAACAAATGCCTGCCCAAACCATTATTGATCCACCACCGTATGCAACTGTAGTTTCAAAATTTGTCTGAATATATCGTTCTCCTTTGCGTCTGTATATTCTTCGCCTGCCGTCAATTTGATTTAAGAGAATTCTGCACTCATCACTAAACAATACCTTACTCCATTGGTCCGCGTTCCAAAGTCGATGTTCCTGAGCAAAAGTTAACCTGTTTCTACGATGATTTACCTCGAGCCTTGGAGCCTTGGCGTGCACAAATGAACCCAAACCAGCTTCTTCGAACCTTCTTCGTGCCGTACGCTCACTTACGGTTACACCCCGCACCGCTTCTAACTCATGTCGGGCTTGGACGGCCGTCAAACGGGGGTTTCTACGTATTCGAAGCCGAATGAAACGACCATCCCTACTCGAAGTGCGTCTTTTTCTGCCTTGTCCTGCTCTTCTCACATAAGTACCGGTCTCCCTGAACCGTTGGATACTGCGATGGATCGTTGAAACTGGTCGACGAAGATCTCTGAATTCTTTATGTTTGACCATTTCTTCGCATTTCGAGTGCCCTAGCAATCTCCGTTGGGGCTAAGTCAAGCATTATTCAGTCCACAACTCTAAAAAGACACGCGATTATAAAAAAACTAACAAAAAACGATATTTCAATGAAATTTTAAATCAAACTCAAAAGGAAGAAATGTTCGAAGTTCGCTCCAAATAAGGTGTATTTGAATAAAATTTAAACAATTGCATAAAATGTGATGTTCAGTTGTGTTCTTTATTTGAAATTATTTCTTTTTAAATTAAATGACGTATAAACCACCAGCAACCTTACATGAAACTGAAATCAAACCTTTTTTTTATGTTCCGCTAAATATGCCGGTGTGTGTAGTTAAACTTTCATGTCTTTTACTGTAATAGTAATCTTCTCATTTCATGCCTGAAGAAGAACTAAGAACCTACTAATAAAAAATGTGTCTTTCAGGTCAATCACAAACCAATAGATTTATCAACAGAATCCGGAGAGAAGCTAGGCAAAGCTTTAATTTTATCAGAACAAGCTCAAGAATTTGCAATATGCCGAGAGATATTGATGACACAAACTAAGAAAATTATGTTTGAGTCAACATATCCATTCATCAGTATATTTGGAGTGTACAACATGGGATGCTATTTGAACAGAAGATTTAACTTGTATGCTGCCCCGACGGCTCTAAGAGCTACTATGTACACTATACTGGGCTTCTTTGGTGTTGGATTATACTTCTTAATGAAAGATGTAACCCAGGTACAATATGAAGTTGAAGTTGATAAGAAACTTGCAGAGCTGGGCCCTGAATATGTAATGGGTGGGTTAGAATTTTATGAAAAAATATTGAAAAGGAACCAGGCTCTTCGAGAGCTAATGGGAAATGAAGGGGAGCGAAAATATACAAAACTAGGTAATGAAAATTATGGTCTGCGGCAGCCACATATAGCTTTAGTACATAGGAAAAAGTTCTTTGAAGAAAGGTTACGAAAGAAGGAAGATATTGAATAATTATTTTAAATAGAAAAAAAAGTAATATGTGCACATTTAGAAAAAATGTTTGTTGTTCTTTAAAAATACATAGTTTTCAAAAATGATTCCTTTTTTTCATGATTATTAGTGTAATGTTAGACGGATATTTTAATACATACAATAAAACTAATTTATTTAATTTGCAAAATATGGTTTTATTTTTTCAATACCTGTTTTAGTACAAATCTCATTGCTGTACATCATTATTCTATGACTTATTTAAAAAAACATTTTGACCATAGATAATTTTGACGTTTGTCAAATGTCAGTTTTCAATAATTACCTACATACATAAATTTAAGTTTATTTCATTATTTATTTTAACTTTGTTGTTAGGTACTTCTTGAATAAATAATTTATATATTTTAAATAACTCTATCCAACAATTTAATTAATTAGATCTAATACAAGCTTTAATTGAAAGAAAGGTTTAATTGAAATTGACACCTTCAATGTCAAAATGACGTTTAGGGTCCAGGGACAAGACAAGAGAAAATCAGAAAATTGATAAAAAATCCATGATCATTGTATTTTATTGTTTGCAGGTTTGCAGTGAAGTTCTCTTGATCAATTATTTATTGACAAGCATTAAACAACGTTTTAAATAACAATTAATGGTTTTGCCTTTAAGTGAAGGAGTGCATAAAAAATTGTGAAGTGTAATAACAAAAATAAAGTTGTTGTTCTGTGAAATAATTCTAGATCACATAGAATGATACTTCTTTTGTGCTATTAGATTATTTTTGATTCCTTTATAATTATACTAAAAGTGAATTTTCAGAAGCTCTAAATTTCCTCAGTTGTAATCACAATATCTAGTGTACTGTGAAAGCTGTGTTCAAGATGTGTGGTGGGTTTACTTGCTCTAAAAATGCTCTAATAACGCTCAATGTGCTGTATGTGGTAAGTTAAACCTTCAGTTATAACAGTAACCAACAATAATTATTATTACCAAGATACTATATGTATATAATCAACACTTTTCTCCAAGGTGGTAGCATCAATCCTGATATCCGTGGCGGTATATGCCCAAGCGTCTTCCGTGGTGACGAACCTACCCATTGTGGGAGGTATACTGGCATGTGGAGTGTTCCTCATACTTATATCCCTGTTGGGACTGGCTGGGGCAGTCAAACATCATCAAGTCATGCTGTTTTTCGTATCCTTTTCATTCAAATATCTTGTTATTATGAAATATATGTTTTGAGCTTGTTATGATAGAATTTTTAATATATCTCAGAATGTAGCTAGGTACGGCTATAATAATTGTAGAAAGAAATCTGTAACTTTGTTCATAGAATAGGCCTCTCAAATGAATTTTTTTGGTTTTTTTCATGCTAAGCATGTAGATATAGAATGTCCACTTGCCCCTGTCTAGGGGTTAAGAATTATTATAATACTAAATACTACAGAAATAAAGAAAAAAACAAAACAAAAACAATAATATTAGATTCTTGAGTACATTGCAAAGGTATTTAATTATTTCTATATTACATTGTTTCCCAATTAGTGGTATTCTTAACCTGGGTAAACAAACGGGGGTACAAATACCACTAATTGCTAGTCATCTAGTATAGCTGACTTCTATAAGTATAAACAAGAATTTCCAAAGTATTATTTTATGACAATATATTATATATATTTTAAATATTTTTAAGAATATCATTGCTATGTTAAGGGGTATTAAGGTTTAAGGACTTTTTGAAGTGGTATGCAGCAAAAACTAATTGGGAACCACTGCTATATTATATTGTAACATTATATTTAACATTTTCCTTAACATGCATTAGTACATGGTAATCCTGTTCATGCTATTCCTGGTGCAGTTCTCAGTTGCGTGTGCGTGTCTTGCGGTTAACTCTAGTCAGCAGGAGATGCTAGCACAGCAAGTAAGCAATTTTAAATTAACATATAAGAAGAATAGTGGATACTTTTTTCTCAAGTGACTGAGCATTCAAGAAAATTGGGTATTTGGGGATAGCATCATGGCAATAATAATATTTGATTTGTTTCTAATTTGTCTATAATATATAATAAGAAAGGAATCATTAGCCCTGCTGTAAGCTAATTCTTTGTACTATAAATATGTTAATTAAAAATAAATCAACCAAGTGTGAGTCAACATTTGTTGTATAAGAGCCCCCTTAAATATTTATTTTATTCTGTTGTTATAGCGGCAACAGACATACATCATCTGTGAAAATTTGAACTATCTGATTGTCAAGGGCTGGTGACAGACAGACGGACAGACAACAGAGTCTTAGTAATAGGGTCAGCAGAATGGTGCAAAACCTTTGCAACCACTATTGCCAAAAATTAAAGAAGAAGTGATAGGGTCTCGGTTTTTACCCTATGGGTTCGAAACCCTAAAAAAGGTTTTTCGTAAATATTAAAGCAGATAGGAACTGTGTACATACACATTTGACTGTAGTTTGCAGAACACAGGTGAAAGGTGTTATTGAACATGAAAATGGTTGCATCACATATCTCATTTTGCCGCCAAGGCGAGTGTGACTGCCATTAAGTGCTATTACAATTGGATTGCAACTTTCTAATTTGCCAGAATATGTATCAAATAGTTTAATCGTTAGGTGTTCATAATATTATAAAGCTGAGGAGTTTGTTCGTTTGTTTATTCGAACGCGCGGTAATGACAAGAACCAGTTCGTTTTGAAAAATTATTTCGGTGTTTGATAGCCCGTTTATCAAGGAAGGCTATAGGCTGTATAGAATCACGCTAAGACCAATAGGAGTGGAGCACCATTAAATAATGTTTCAAAATCGGGGATTATCACGGGAACGAAGTCGCGGGCACACGTAGTTAAAGTATATTTTGCTGTGATTAGATATACAGGAAGAATCAACAGATGCAATCTGTGTCACACTTGGTAAATATGGTATGGCTTGGTTGTTTTCTGCAACTAATGAGTATTTAATCCTATATGACCAAGTAATGTTTATGGAAGGTCAAGAATATTTAATCGCTTATCCACTAAGGCCCACTTGTGCCGGTCTGGGTTAAAATAAACCCAGAGTTACGGCCGTAATCGATAGGTAAATAAAGTGCCGCAAATCACACGATGTCCTTGTCATTATGTCAAGCAGTGACAGTTCGTGAATAGCAGGGCACCTAATTAGAGTTCAGTATGAAAACACAAAGAATAACTCTTACATTGCACCCCCCTCTTTAATACGCCTATAATAATATAATAATATCTATAGACGCTTCACACCATTCGAAGAGCTTGAGTTACAGGTACCAGACAACGGAAAAATATATTTAATAGTTTGTTACTATAGACATTGTGTAATAATATAATAGTTTAAGATTTCTATTATATTAATACACAATTTTAATACACATCCATGACTCAATAATTACATTAACATTGATAAGTTTTTGTTCTTTCGGCGGCATTCGAACCTGCGGAGTCTGGTTGAGCGCTAATGGCTCACCACTGCGCCACAGAGGTCGTCTTATTGCGCTCGCTCTGCTAGACTCCGTTAGACAGTCATGCAAGTGTCAGTCAATTCCATTAACTTAGAATTTCGTTTGTTTGTTTCTGATCGAATAAAACATCGACTAGAAAGCCACTTTGACTGATCGTCAGTTAAACCGTCGTCAACCGATATGTTATGTGTCAGTCACAGCCACGACTGTGGTAAAACTTACAGCAAAACCTGCCGTATAATGGACCTAGGGGACCCCTAGTAGGGGTCCATATCTGAGCGGGTTTAGGTAAATAAAGCGATTCAAAGAGCCAATCTCTTGAAAACCACATTCCTTGCAACGCATCCGCGCTCATTACTGGTGGATAAGCCTAGACGCATAAGCTTTGTAACTGGTATGTGACAATAATATTGTTTGTGTAAGGGCTGGAACAAGGTGAACATGGACATGAGGGAGCAGGTGCAGGAGAAGTTCGGCTGCTGCAGCTTCCGGGGCCGCGAGGTCGGCAACGGCACCCTGGACTACCCCGCCTGCGATGTGGTGGATGTGAGTACACATATTTAACAGTGGCGAGGGATCCCTGTGACCCTCCCGGCTTCCCTCCGAAGCAGAACCAGCACCCGCCACGGGTATTTACTTCATAAATATCAGACAACTTGCGTCTATAGTCATCAAATTGTTTTTCATAGTGGAGGCATAAGGCGAACAAAAAACAAACAATGAATCGCGCGTGGTGTAGAAGTCTAGCGCAGCTTTTTTAAATTCATTTTATGGAATGGCAGACGTGCATTTAAAAAATTAAATGATTAGCACAAATCCACCAAATTTCGATGCCTACTACAGCTACGCAGGAGTCAATTTTATATTGTCCAAAATATAATGTGTGAGCAATTCCTAACATATACTCTCGTAACCCAGTGAGACGGTTACTCGACACGATTGGCGAGGAACAGGCGTAGGACTTTTTACATTCCCATCCGACGCACAAAACGAAACCAAACTCGAAAACAACATTTTGTGTTGTTCCAACGTGGGAATGTAACCCACGACCTCGCGAGACACGAACCACTGGACCACGCAGGCATTTAAAAGTTAATACACATATAACGGGATTTTTATGTATGTACATCGATTACTCTGAGTCTCTAGAGTCTGAGGCATGGTAATAAGTACGTACTACGTACAACAGGAAGCTGTTGTCGCAAAATCAAAGCCGAGCGAGAGATCAGCAACTATACCTCTTATCCCTCTCTGACGATAGTGACCATATTGAAATATGATTTAAGGAAAATAATTAATTATAAAAATGATTTGGGATCTGACGTCAACACATATTTGGTTCACGTAGATTTTAATGAAAGAGAACATTAATTGCATTATAAAAATATTGTTTTATACTTTTTAGTTGTTGAAGTCGGTTTTTAAACGTAGTTTCTATTTTTTCAAATTGCCATTGTATTTTCCAGAAAATATGCTGTGACGATTTGGATGTGACTGCGGCGTGCCAGTGCCCGCCCTGCATGTACAAGCTGAAGCAGACCATCGACTACGCGTTCAAGCTGTGCGGCGGCATCGGCCTGTTCTTCAGCTTCACCGAGGTACGACCGCGGCCTCCCCGAAAACCGACGTATAATAGCTCCTCTCACCGATTTCGGTGTCGGTAGCCGATTTCATTAAAACCAGGCCAGCTACGCAGGAGTTATTTTAAGTGTGTGCGCAATACACAAAGACATTCTCTCTTCAAAGACACTCTCTCTTTCTTTTACTCTCATAACCCAGTAGGACGGTAAACCGACACGACTGGCGAGAGAACAGGCGCAGGACTGACTTTTTACATGCCCATCCGACACATGGATCATCTTTCTTGTCAGACAATCAGGTGATCGGCCTGCATTGTCCTAACCAAACTTGATAACAACATATTTATTTGTCGTTTCAACGCGGGAATCGAACCCACGACCTCCGGGTCGAGAGCGACGCTCAGAACCACTAGACCACGGAGGCGCTTGGCCCGACGTATATAACTCTACTAGCTGTATTGTCTACTCAGATCCAATTTCACGTAAACGACATTTTGATTTTAATAAGTTTATATTCTCCCTGGTAAACTATGTACTTATTACATAGTTTACCAGGGAGATTGCAATTGGTCTGCAGACTCAATTCAGCCATTTAATCAGATTCTTTATGTTGATATCTTATTATTATTTTTTGTATATAAATCTATAAATAACATTAGCATACTAAAATGCTACTAATTTAAATGCCAAGTGAGTATAATTTACCGTGCAAAGAATACGATAACTTTTAAGATTTATATTTTAATTTTCAATTTTAGATGAAATTGCACTTGAACAGAATATAGCGTCAGTAATTGCTTATCTTGGTGTCGATGTAAAGTCTGTTACTCGTTTCCTATTAAAACTGACTTTTGACTTTAATAAGCTATCAGTGTGTAGTTTAGTGGTCTAAATAACTAACGATAAACTACAAGTACGTATGTATTATTATCTATCAGTTGAACTATTCTACGCTATCGTACTTGCTAACATGACGCTCATTAAATATTTTGTTGAGATATGAATTAATTTGTGTGATATATCTTGACGTACGGAAACATAGCTATTGTATTTTAATATTTACCAGCAAATAGGAATATACTCCGTGTAGTTGTATATTGTATTTAACTGGCGATTGCCTTGGTAAATAACCTGTTAGATTGTTAAATATAAATAATACTTGTACTAATACTATGGGTAGATGTTAACGTACATATACTACCTGGCCACTTTATACCTATTTTACCCCATCTCGGTGGCCATCTGTGGACTGCCCCCATTCTTTTTATGTTGTACTTCATAACTGTACGGGTTAAAAGGTCCACCTTCAGTGATTAACATTGTGCTTCTATTTTCCAGCTAATTATAACTACTTTTAGTTTATTAAAGGACTTTTATAGATAGTGACCTTTGTTCATCGGTGACTAACATTGTTCTTTTAGCGTCTAGATAACTAAAAGGTCCACCATCTGCGACTAACATTGTTCTTCTATTTTCGGTATTGCTACAACTACTTTTAGTTATAGTAACATCTGTGATTAACACTATTTTTCTATAATAATATAATTATAACTACCTATAGTTATAGTAAGGGACCTTTGTAGATAGTAGACCTTTGTTCATCTGTGACTAACATTGTTCATCCAGTTTCTTAGTAACTAATAGGTTTACCATCTGTGACTAACATTGTTCTTCCAGTTTCTGAGTAATTAATAGGTTTACCATCTGTGACTAACATTGTTCTTCCAGTTTCTAAGTAATTAATAGGCTTACCATCTGTGACTAACATTGTTCTTCCAGTTTCTAAGTAATTAATAGGCTTACCATCTGTGACTAACATTGTTCTTCCAGTTTCTGAGTAATTAATAGGCTTACCATCTGTGACTAACATTGTTCTTCCAGTTTCTGAGTAATTAATAGGCTTACCATCTGTGACTAACATTGTTCTTCCAGTTTCTGGGCGTATGGTTGACGGTCCGCTACCGCAACCAGAAGGACCCGCGCGCTAACCCCAGTGCATTTCTGTGAATGACCTTGCTCGGGGACTGAGGTGGTTTGTGCATATGCATGCATGGATTTCTGTAGCATGTATATTGTGTGCATGTAGCATGGTTTTCACAAAGTTATAATATAAATGAAACATTTACAGATTTGTTTTAATGTGAATTCATATTATGTATATTTTATGCATGGTTTTGTAGGGGCAACATAATATAATATGTGGACTTAATACTTCATCATTAAATTTAAAAAATGTCCTCATTTGTATTTATTATTGATAAATAGAATATTCCAATAGTATTTTTATGCTTTTTAAATATTTCATTAATGTTATTAACAAGTTTTTGACTTTTTGTTTCTGATTTATTTATAATTGAGTGATAATATTTAAGGATGCATATAATGTCACTTTTGTCGAACTCCTAAATCTTATGGTTTACAAATGTTCGGATAAAACATAACTCAAAAACGCCAGTAATTTTCATCACTAATTTCTGTTAAACGTTGTATAAATCGTCAGTTTTAATTCCCCAATTTAGCCAATAATTTGTAGCTTCATGCACTAAAGTGTTGTTTGATTATTGACATTAACATAATTTGTAGGAAGAGCATAATTACTAGTTAATCGCTGCACTTTCTCACGCCTATGCATGACTTTTTTGCATTTTGGTTAGATGTGTTTACGCTTGATATAAATAGAAGACTATCCCCCGGTTTCTGAAAGGCTGGTCAAATCGTCGATAAGCTAACATTTGAGTTAATCCATTCTGAACGCTCATTGGTGAGCGTAGCGAAGTTGTTGCTAGTGGTGTTCACCAATGAGCGTTCATCGCTTGTTAACTCTAGTGTTAGCTGATCGGCGATTTGATCAGCCTTTCAGGAGCCGGGGGTTTGCATTGCTTATTTTCCCCAAATTATTATCTTACACAATACAATACTTTTATATATAATTAAGTGTAAAAACCCTATGCACATTCTATCCAATAACATTTTTTACATGTTACCGTTGTTACATATTACTCTAAAATTTGTGTTATATAATATATATACTAGTGCATGTTATTAATTTCTATGTAATGAGGGCTATCTTTTTTTTCTCACCTGTGTGCTCAGTTTTTTTGCCACTGCTCAACGTGAGTAAGTTTGAACAACTAATATGGCTAGATGCCATATTAGTTGTTCAAACTAACGCCCCTAGAGGCAAACGCCCCTAGAGGCAAACAATAGTAAGAAATTTAATTCTATAAAAATTTCATCATAATATAAAGTAGTGACATAACTCACTCTAAGCACACAGGTGGCGCCACTGTAGAGTGAGGTCCTAAAGTACGGCTGTTAAAGTATAATGTTACCGGTGCCAAAACAATTTATTGAATTAATATTTTTTTATTCAATTACATTTAACGATAGCCCTCATTGTTGTATATAACGTTGTATGTATTTAAATATATATTCTAATTATGGTTTGTAAGACATGACTTTCCTATTTTTTTCAATAATATATTTTAATTAATTTTTCATCTGATATTTAGAAGCTGGAGTTACATTAATTTCTAACACTGTACAACTCCAGGTGTTCGCGGTGTGGCTGGCGCGGCGCTACCGCAACCAGCCGGACCCCAGCTACAAGCAGCCGCACGCCATCTTCCCCCGCCAGGACTTCCTCTACTAGCGACCAGCTGCTGATGCCCGGGTTGTGCAACCACAAGGTTTATTTCGAGTAACATTTAAGTTATTGTACGGTGCAATTTTAATACGTCATCCGACTATCAAATGTATGGCCATCTTCTCGCGTGTCTCCGCTCCAAGTCTTTCCAAAAACACTTACGGCCGGTTTCTGAAAGGTAATCAAATCCTTGGTTAACTACATGGCATTTGAGTTAACAACTCGCTGATGAGTGAAACATTTATCAGAGAGAGGGATAAATACTGTATAATTACATCATTCTCGCACTCGTATAATTACATGTCGAATCGATGCTTTTTGGTGAATTAAGCTTGTGTTATTTTAACTAGCCT
The DNA here is from genome assembly GCA_905187575.2 of Celastrina argiolus. Lineage (NCBI taxonomy): Eukaryota > Metazoa > Arthropoda > Insecta > Lepidoptera > Lycaenidae > Celastrina > Celastrina argiolus. Next base: position 2,033,348 of record LR994579.1, on the reverse strand, counting down.
TAACTAAACATAACCTAATTGTATAAAATTTGTCCCACTCATTCTCTCTGAAAAATATTAACCAGCCGGTGTTCGATACGAGTTGTTAACTCGAATGCCATGTTAGTTGACCAATCTTTATTAGAAATTTAGAAAAATTTATAAGAAACTGGCCGAAAATATGTTATTCAAATATAATTTAGTGATATCTCTCATGATCTGTATAATAAATAGTAGATTACGAAATAATTATTTCGTAATTTACTATTGTAACTAATTAGTAACAATAGTAAATTGGGGTAAAATGACATTTCGTAATGTCCGAAATAAAACTGTTAGTAATTTCTTCTGCAGAGATTTGATTTTCGAAAATGTTTCTGTCTTTTAACTACGGGTTATCTATCTACCGGTTGCGCAACCTGGCGTTAATGAAGTCAATGTGATGTTTGTCATTATTTAGCCGTATTGTTTAGTTTTATTAGCCTGTGATTGTAATATAATTTGGAGTCGGTATAACGTGTGGTAAAATCTATTACAAAAATACATGATTTACTGCATAAAATATGTAAAAACGTTCAAACACATATTCGTCAATAAGCCCAGTTACGAAAGAAAGCTTTGCCGCTGAGTTTATTTACCTCTATCAGCTGATTTAAACATGAAAAAGAAACATGAGTTTCTAGTAAAATAGAGATTTTATATCGGCTGCGTATCTGCTGATAGGTGCTTTTATTTCTTAGTCTTCACATTAGTAAATCAGTTTGGCTACATTTATGTAATCGATTTTACTTAACGTTATATCCAGAATACACTATCCAGCCAAAAGGAATTCATATTTTATTTCTTTGAAAAGAGATATTTGGCTTGTGTCGTTTGTGTTGAGCTCTCTTTCGCTCAAGGCGGAGTGAGTTTGTCCTTTTTCTACCAGTAGTGTTAGACTGAGACAGTGCTCTACAAAACAATACTAACCTATTCTTTTCAAAGGTTGGTGTGCATTGTTTTTGGCCGGCCAACTGTACAGTGACGTATAGTCTACCTGAATGATTTGCTGTTTTCAGTATAAGACAATACGAATTTATTTTATTAGTGAATTTAGTTTCTATGTGTAGACATTTTTTGACTTTTAATTGTCTGAACAATATGTAGTAAAGGTATTCATTATATTTTGCATTCCTATTACCTAGTGACTTATAACTTTAAGTGCCAATGTCTCCAACGTATGTTAGTGTTAACGGCCTGTTAAAATACCATGCCTTACGACTTACGAGACAACATGATATTTAACGAAGGATTAACTTTAATGCGTTGGTGAAATCGGCACTAAATATTGTGTACTGTGTGTATCGAATGATAAATGTTTTACTTTTGTTTTACACATATTACTTATATATATTATTGTATAATATTGTTGCATATCACTTTCGATATAAAATAGCTTCTTACTCATGTAATTTTCAGAATACGAGGAATCCATTCATTTGTATAAACTGTTGTATAAATTATCTTTAGCATTCCGTAGCATGGTTTGTTTACGGTCGAATACTGGAACACTATTTAGGGCCTAACGGCCGGTTTCTTGAAGGCTAATCAAATCTATGATCAACTTATATGGCATTCCAGTTCACCGCCCATATTGTATGCTGATTGGTGAAACATTTACCAGAGAGAAAGAGAGATACAGATATATATACATCACGCTCGCACTCGCAAGGCTTCATTTAAGCGTTTCGCTATTCGGCCGCAATAGTAGGGGAGCCCAGACTGCTAAACGTGTAACTCGAGCGTTGAGGATATCTAGTAGGTTTTGAATCATATGATAGGAGGAAAAAAGAATATGATAGTTTTTTTTTAGTGGTGAAATGAGCGGAAAATTAAACTTAGAAAAAAAAGTTATGAAAAAGTATTATAATATAGGTTATCTATCGTCAGATTCGCCCAGATAGACGCTGTACAGCAACTGCCATAAATAACTCAATTATTTAAATACATTAATTTACTTTTGAACTTTTAATTACGTCCCTATGAGCTAACCCGACTTTCGAGTCAATGATTTCTGTTGGAGCTTCTTCGACTACTACTTAACATTTCCAACCTTAATCTGACTCATCGGATTATTTTTTAAATACTTTTTAACTTATTTTAACCCCACAAATAACAAAAAGAAACATGCCTAGATTACCAGTGGCATGTGGGACATGTTATCTTATTCTGACGCGCTCGAGTTACTACAAAAATCCCCTCTTGTGCTCCCCTACCATTACCTACATTATGTATTTACTTACCTAGCTTTATGCTACTCATTTCTCTTGACAATATTCAGTAACGTAACAGTGATAATATTGTAATCTATATACTACTTTACTTCCGCAAATATAGATAGCTATTGAAATTAGTAAACGGTCGAATTTAAAGATCTAATTAAAAAGAATTTATTCTGACAATCGATTCATAGTCTCAACTGAAGCTAGCAGTTATTTTTTAAAATTTTATAAATCGCCGATACAGATGAAATTAGTTTTTTAGAGTGGCCACGTTATTGGATTTCTCTTGTAATAATCCTGAGCAATTGTTGGTTATAAAACTCCTAATCTTATCTAACTGTTTACGGTAGGACTAAAACGTTATTTGCGATAAAATATTGTACTTTTTATTATTTTATAATGAATTTTTTGTTCAGTGTGTGTTTTTGTCACACTCGACGTGGAAAAATTTATTACAATTTGTATGTCGTCGAATCAATTATCATTTTAGCGACTTGGCGTTATTTCGATGTAATACAAATTGTAACAAACGTTTTCACGTCGATAACTGATAAAACCAACACTCAACAATCTGTAAAACTGGTTGGCCACTCAAATTTTAGATAGATATCTCTAAACATATTCAATATATTTTTATAATCGGTAGTCGCATATATCAGAAACTAAAGTATTTATATGTGTAACCATTACTGATTATTATGTATGTATATACAAGTATAATATAGATACTATTACACTCCGTTCTTATTCAATGTGATCTTAATGTAAACACACTTGACAAATGTCACTTGTCGGGTTATTGGTGGTGAATATAGAGGATATTGTATTGGGACCAAATTGACAGCTGTCAATCTGGTAAAAATACGTTATTACTTAAACAGGCTGTAAAAAGAACAGTTACTATAACTTTGAGATACGATTATACTACTTACCTTTCCTCATTTTGGAAATGTTTCTTTTTGTCAAGTACTAAAAAAATACTTTTTACCACTTCTTATTTTATTGTCGCAAGAAAAAAGCAAAAAAAAAACATTAATTCTAGAATGAGAAATATCATATCCCAAAGTTATAGTGACTGCTCTTTTTACACCCGTTATAGAGGTCGCCACCAATATCCTGAGAAAACTGGATCCCAATACCAATATAGAGGTCATCACCAATATCACACAACACTTATACAACATGATATAAATAAATATAATAACAAATAAATTCAATCGAAATTGCTAATTGTGTTTACATGTAGATCGTATAAATCGGAACGGATTTATTTATTATCGTTGCTCATGTCACGAACAAATTAGACTTAAAATTATTTGCGTTAGTCTTAATGATATTGTCACAATATGAAGTCACAATAATAAGTTTATTTGCCTAATATTTTGGCCATAAGTGACTTTGTTAATAATTGACGGTGCATTATTTAAAAAAATAATTTTCATAACGTTTTTTTTATTTGTTACTATTTTGACTACTTTTAACAGTGCAACTACGTTCTAAATGTCTTTCAGCAATTATTGTTTTTCTATGGCAGTGACAGACATGCATGGAAAAAGATTATTCCCGTATGATGTTAAGAACGTAGGTAACATCTCACAGTCAATGTATTATCAACTGTGAGCTGAGTGCTAGTTTATATAACTACTCGAGATGAAAAAGTTAAAGACAATTTGTATAAAAAAACTAATTTGACGCCATAAGAACATTTCTTTTGCTAATAAACTGGCAAACTTATTCGACAAACAAATTGTAGTTAACTTTTTGACGCGGAGTGCGACAACAACTGGCACACTGTTCGGTAAACAAGTATTTATCTAGAAATAATAATCTCGTTGTGTCTATACTGTTTGTATTCCACGCTCGTCATTGTATGTTCTTCCATGTTGCGTGCAAGTGCGTTTGATGCTTCCATTGTGTTCAGTGTTTTGGGCCGAGGCTCCTACTAGTCATAATGTAAGGTTATATTTTGTAAACCCTTTGCGTGTATTCAATTAGTTTGCCTCCCAAATAACTATATTTTTAACTAGAAGAATGATCGGCCTAATGATGCTGATTAATATACGTTTTCTAAAACTCAATATGTGTGACATGTTATGACATAAAATGTCATAAACTATGTTGTATACTTACTCCATATAAATTCATCCTAAGCAGTAGTAGACTACAAGCCCATGAAAATTAACCTGTGAAATGAACCAACGTGAATAACTCTTAGAAGTCATAAGATAACTCTGTCCGCTATGCCGTCATTTATAAGCGGTACAGGTAACATGATTGCGTAAATGGAATTTCTCAGTGAGGAATTACTAAATTTTATAGCTTATAGATGATTTAAAATAAATGTAGAAAAACCTAGTGCTGTACTATAGTAGTGGTGCTGGAAGTAAGTGGAAATTTTTAATTCGCCGGTAATTTTAGAAGCAATATAGGACATTTATTACTGTACGGCATTTCTGTAATTCTTTTTGTATACGTATACAGATGCTTTACCGATTAACGCCGTACATCATTTCAGCGCAGGGATCGAAAGACAAAGGTCGGTATTGCTTCTACCACGAAGTAGATATATAACAGAGACACGAGCTAGTACTAGAAAATGGTATCGCCCTAATACTGGCAATTTGGCTGGCTATTTTTGTTTTCTTCGATTTCCAATAGATAAAGGGTAAACCGCCATCTAGCGCCACTATTGGAAAATACTAATTACTCATTTCGTTTCGTATCTTCTTCTTAATTAAGGAGTTGAATTTAGCTTATTGCGTTGTTATGCGTAAAAAATATGCTTATCTTTTAATGTTAATATTTGTACTAAATTCGGCATAATATTTACATTTTATAATTCACAAACGTTAATAGTAGTGACATCTATTGCAATTTTTTTGTATTAAACATAGATTGTGTGAAATGCGTAATGCTTCTACTATACTACCTGTTCCGTTCAGAAATGACGGCATGGCGCTTTAGAGTTTTTTATGATATAGTAAAAATAAAAAGCGTTATTGACGATGGTTCATTTTATAGATACATTTTTACCATGGTCCTGTAGTCTATGGTCTGCGACTCTCTCGCGTCGCGTTGTAAGGCTACCTTTTTATCTTATAGTCAATACTGTTCTAAGTCTACAATATCATACTCATTAAAATTTACTCTTATGGAAATAGTCACTTTTGATTAGTGTAATTTGCCGCTTTGTTGCCAATTTTAAGTTACAGTCTTATGATGAAACTTAGCTTTAATTTTTATACATTAAGTTATGCATATAGTGATCAATTTTAAATCTTTCTATATAGCTAATGAGTTTCGAGGGATCTACACTGCACTACAAAAGTAGATACAGAATACGTTTGGTGCGTTCCAATTGCCAGAAAATAATGTTAATAACGAAATTTTCAATCACGTCCTGTTTTTTATAACTGGTGTAAAAAGAGCGGTCATATAACTTTGGGATATGATTATACTACCTTTTCTCATACTAGAAATGTTTTTTTTCTTTTTAATAAAAAAAAATTAAAAAAAAATATTTTTTTGCTTTACTAATTGTTATTTTATATTTTTTTTTTAGTTTTTGACTATTAAAATACAAAAAAAATAAATTTCCAAAATAAGAAAAGGTAGTATAATTGTATCTCAAAGTAATTGTGACTGCTCTTTCACGCCCTGCCGAAAGAAACAAGAATGTGATTGAAAATTTCGTTACTAAGTTGTTTCCTTGCTACTGGAACGCATTTATATTAGTGTAACTAGTGCGCCATAAAATGTATGTAAACGTTTATTCATTGAAATGTAAACAATAGTGCTATTAAATGTTACTACTTTTAGTGTGTGTCACAAATGTATACTAAATATTGAAACCGTGTTGCAATTTTTCGCCGCCGGCGCTTCAGTCGCAAATAACGCGTAGATATTGGCTACTGAAACGACCAATAGCGCTGTAACTTTAGTTCCTTATTTTGCCGCTAGTGGTGTTTAATGGTGATACGGTTAGTATTCGATTTACATTGGTTGATTCCAGATTATTGTTGAAATTAAATTATTATTTGTGTAAGTAAAGGAAAAAATTTAAAATTCTAAAACCAGTGTAAATCGTTTGATGTTCTGTAACAAACTAGTAAATGGTAGAAGTATATTTATGTATCTACAATGTATAATGTATCGTACGAATTTGAACTGACGTGTATCTTCCTAAGTGGAATAAAGTGTGTTAAGCATTGATATTGAGTTTTTGTGTCTCCCTCCCACACACAAGTTTTGTGGAACAGTTTGTCATACAATCTATTGACATAAAAAGCGAAAGTGATGACTGATTGAAGTATTGTTGAATGTCTGTTTAAAATACACTTTCTTTATGCCAACTCACAAGTTCGCATGAAGAAAGTGAAAATAGGCTATATTTTTTTATTTCTTTTATCTATGGACTGTTCATACCACGTCAATCTAGCCCCTTGCTAAGTATCCGAAGAACTTATAGGTTACAGCTGTACTAAAAACATATTTAAGATTTTAATTATATTAATACACGAATTTAATACACATCCATGACCCAGGGACACAGAAAACTTTTTGTTCCTTCGGCAGGATTCGAACCTGCGAGATCCCGCTCGAGCACCAACGCGTTCAACCACTGCGCAACGGAGGTCGTAAAAAAATTATCATGGCGAAATAGTGTATTTGCCGCTTGTTTTATTGCAAGATAGTGCTCTGATAATGGGATAGTAATAAAGTCTACAAAAGAAATAGTATTGGTTGGTACGACCAATAACAGATTAAGTAGGTACCTAGGTAGGTAGTTAGATACCTACTTAGTCTTTTGTTGAAAATAAACATATAATGAACGTAAGTAGTTTTAACTATAAGTTAACATTATATTTTTTAATTTGACATGTCAAATTGTCGTCAAATCTAACTGAATCGTGAAGGAAGTCGCAGGTGCAAAGTTAATCTAAAATAATAGTATGACAAATGCAAACAACAACTACGTAATAACGTATAAAAAACTAGCTGACCCGTGCCCACTTCGTTGAGCATAGAAACCTTTTAAACCTTCCTGGTACTAGACGAATATTTCAAGACCAAAAATAACCGAATCGGTTCAGCCGTTCTCGAGTTTTAGCAAGACTAACGAACAGCATCGATAATTCAATTTTGTTTCCTTTTATTAGTTATTATACCTACCAAGAATCAGATAAATCTTAATTAAACCTACAGCAGTAGCAACTGCCTACAATCTAAGTATTTACTTTTACTTAGCGGTTGGGTTAGGCTAGTTTAGCGTTTTACTACGTACATTTGAATATTAAAAATAATTGCTTTGTCATTTTGTCATCTTCATTGTTAGACAAGTATAAAGCGGTTGACCCTGTGCCACCCTAACGGTTTAACGGGACTTTTTGCAAGGATCTTCCGTTTTAGGGTTCCTTACATAAAGGGTAAAACAGGGCCAAATCCCCCCAGGGGAAGTAGGTACCTTACTAATACCTACCTTACTACCGTACTAATAACAAATACTTGTAAGTCCGTCCGTCCGGGCGTGAATTTTGATATCTAGAGATGCGTTCCAGTGGCAAGGAAATAACGTTTTGAGAGATTTTTTTAATCTTATTCCTGTTTTTTTCGCCCTAAGTTCATACATAAACGAAAAAAAAAACGATATTTTCGTTTACACTTAGCAAGTGGAACGAGGGGTATTTAGATAGTTTAAACACATTTATGAGATAATGCATTTCTGTTGCCGCTGTACCAAACAGAAGGGTACTAAAAACGGATTTATAGGAATGATAATAATAACAATGGAGGGTTGTACGACACAAGAGATTTTTTTGCCATTTTGTAGATAATGGTACAGAACCCTACGGGAGCGGGACCAAACTCGAGACGCACGCACCTGCTTGGGGTCTTGTATTACTTATTCTTGTTAACCATCATAGTTGAGTTTAAAAGGAGAACAGAAGTTTTATTAGTCTAAATTGACTATACTACGACCTCCGTAGCTCAATGGCTCAGCGCGTTGGTGCTCGACCGAGAGGTTGCGGGTTCGAATCCCACCGAGGGAACAAAAAGTTTTCAATGTTCCTGGGTCATGGATATGTATTAAATTTGTGTATTAATATAATAAAAATCGTAAATATATGTATAGTATAAAAAGTATTAAATATATATTTCCGTTGTCTGGTAGCTGTAACACAAGTTACAGGCCAGATTGACGTGTTGTGAAGCGTCTATAGATATTATACAACTACGTGATATTTTTTTACAATACCGATATCAAACAACAGTTAACATCAAGGACAAACATGAAAAATATTATATGACACAAGATAACGATATCACTCGATAGTGTTTATGAAAATCGCGGGTTCCAGTGGAAAACCTTATCAGATTACAGATACAAATAGTTTAATCGGTTGTTTTATTCATATACGCGTATGTATATTGTCCCTCTTCGCTTCTGCGCAAGCTTTGGTCGCGCCCCGCTGCCGTGGTAAAGCTCGCCTGTCCAGCAGTCGCGCAGGTTGTGTTCTATCGATTCGGTGACTTAAGTGTAGCAACCATGTCCTTCGACAAAGATGAGCTGCGTGACGAGTGAGTATTGATACTTTAGATTCAGGAACGGAGCTAGTTATCCACTGAGCGTCCTACATTTGAATTTGGGTCAATCTCTTAATTATATAAGGAAATGTTTTTCCAATAATTTTAAGTAATAACGTCACAAGCTCATATTTGTCTTGTTTCCCGTGTTTTGTCGTCTAGAATCTAGCTCTATATATGTCTAGTTCTATGTAGGAAAACAATAATACAAATAAACTAGTCAGGTACTAGGTCGCCTTTTTTGGTAACCCATTTCCGACTCTGCCAGGGTCAGATATTATAAGATTATTCTAGTTTATGCTAGTAATTAATTACTATTCGTAACTGCATACCTTCTGTTAACTGTCAGTAAACTGTAATAATAATATCTAATAATGTGGTTAGGCCCAGCTGGCCTACACAGATTTCGGTGACGGTAGTCGGATTTATTGGAACCAGCTGAACTACGTAAGAGTTTAGTTACTACTTGGGCAGTAACTAAACTCTCTTGGAGTAAGAGCTATACGAAAGAGCATTCTTTCTTTCTTTCGTCTCATACCAGTGGGATGGATGGCCGACACGGCTGGCGCAGGATTGACTTTTTTTATTCCCATGCATATATATCTTTCTTTTCAGACAACCGACAACAAAGTTTAACATTACTCATGAATTCGGGTAAATACACAAATATAATCTCTATTTAAACATAAATAAATAATCGAAAAATTTAATTTGATTGAAATCCATAAAGAATGGTAACGGTAATAATAGGTAACTGTAATACTGCAATATGACTTCTTGGTAAGGCCCCTTGTACAGCCTACGTTGTCCTAATCACTAATCAGACTTGAAAATAGATTTTTTTGCTTCCACGTGGATTCGAATCTACGATTCATGGATTCGAGAGACAAGCTCCAAATCACTGGACTTAGTCGTAAAAGTATCTTTTTTTTAATATATTAAATCGGTCTTAAAACGTAATAAAAATACTAGGTAGTTCCGCTGCTTTGTTCGCGTAAAATGAAATGAATTTTTCTGCAATAAAAGTAGCTTATGTGTTAATCCAGCATGGAAACTACTACTGAACCAAAATTCATCAAAATCCGTTCAGTAGTTTTTTGTCAAAGAGTACCAAACACTTTATTAAAAAATCGCGTTTATAATATTAGTAGTAGCACCTGAATCGTGCATATTATAAACAGTTTTACTTGTAGAGGAGTATGGTAACTAAAATTGTGACACAAGAACAGGGACGAAATGGATATGGAGTTTCGGATACGGATATTGATATTAAATTATTTTGTATTATCAGCTTGTTTCGGATAATTTCGGTTACTATACGGATATTAAATTTTGTTTACCCTTTTACAGGAGCAAAGCTATTGTTTCGGATTCGGTTACGGTTACGAATAATTTTGTATATCCGATTATTTCGGGTACGGAGCTTCCTAACATCCCTGCACAAGAATATAAATATTTGATTTACTTACGTGCATGATACATCACATTTTTCACAAAGGCACGCCGACAGCTGAACCGATTCGTTATACGTGGAGTACTTATCTACATTTATGTTCGCAGAACGCTTCAAATGATGTTTCGTTTTTCAGTCGAGGCGAATTTCCTCTTTCATGGAAAAATCTGAAATACGTTGAAGGCTATTGTGTCGTTCGTTAGTCGACGAGCTTTAAAAATGGAAGTAATCAGGAATTGCAAATGTACGCTCGCGCTGCCAGAGTAATGAATAAGATATTCAATCTAACTATAGACAACATTTTAATATAAGTATGCATCTAATACCTGCCCAACTTTCCAAGCAGTGAGCGAACTGAATATGTTGAATTTATAGCTAAGAGTAGGTATCTGCGATCACATTTCAAACAAAAAAAATTATATCAAAATCGGTTCATTCGTTTGGGTACGAAGTACGATGTCATAGACAGACAGACAGATACACACTCGCACACATACACGTTAAACTTATAACTTCTGTTTTTCCGCACAAACGCAAATCCCGCGGGAAAGGTACATATTCTATCGCAATAAAATTTTATTTCATTCCCCGTGTTTACTCTATACCCGTAACAGACTTCGTCAAAATCGGTACAGTAGTTTTGGGGCGGTGATTGTTCAATGCAAACAATCAAATCTTTCCTTATTAGTAAGTAATATACAAGGTATAAAATAAATGAGTGTGTGGGAACAAGTGGAAGCCTCAAAGGATCTCCGATCGAGCGAGGTATGCTCGGTCAGGTATAATAATATGTAAAATTATTGTTACTATGAAAACATTTTTGCAGCTAGAAAAAAGAATAACTTTGAAGAGATACAAGATTAAATAAACGATCGTTGTTTGTCATTTCGTTCGAAAATAATATTTGCTCAGACATCGTCCTGACCCGAGTCAGCGCTTTAGTGAAATTAAATCTTGTGGCGGGCAACATTTTAACCTAAATAAACAAGTTTAGGATAATTTTATGCTCCAGGGTGTTTCATTTTAACGTGTGTAATACAATTACGAGGAGGTGGAGTTTGTAAGAAATTAAATAAACCGTGTCGACGAGAGGTTCCACACTTCGCGAAACGTAGAGCAAGACGCTTTACAAAACGTAACACACTTCGGCGCGGCGCGGGATAGCGTAATGTTTTACGTGAGCGAAACCGTCAATACCCAGTTTTGTAAAGGGACAAAAACATTTACAATCGAAAATATCTTCATTTCTTTAGACTGCCGTTGATTACACTTTTCTTTAGGACTGCACGATTTTTTGACGTGAATACGTGTTTAAAATTGCTACGATAGATACGCCATTAAAAAAATTATAATGATAACAATGTCGGAGGAAGGAGGAAGCTAGGTAGCTGCAATACTAAACTTTAAAGTTCAATTATTAAATATTAATGTTAAAAGAATTGAATACGTAAGGACCGTATTCAGGCACACACAACAAACGGTTCATAACACAGCCGCACTCCTTTTTGCGTAAAGTTGCATGACTCATAAGTCATAAGTCATTAGCCTTCCCTCTGAGGAAAAAAACTGCCCACTGCTACATTGACATGACAGTATGCAACTTTGGAGATCGTGAACAAAGAGAATATAATCACTACGTTTATCGTGAATAGATCTCGCTTATTTTAGCCGGGGCTATCCGATTTTTTTGTGAGAATGACGAATACTATGATTTACTCTTGATTATTGTCATTTTGAATCATGTGAAATTTAACACAGTGCCTACCTCATAGCAAAAACTTTTGGCTTCAAGAGGATGTGGGAATGGAATTTAAGTTTTTGTGGAGGAAGATATGGAGCATTATATTTTGTGTAAGTAAGCAAGTAGGTTATCTGTTGAAATACCAAAATAGTGTAAAATAATTAACAGCTTGTTAAAGAAAAATCCACTAAAGATCAACAAGAGTTAAGATAAGACAGTGGAAGGTGAGCGTGTTAACGCTCGTCCGATGTTTGATGTTGCGGTAATATTTGCGAAACAAACAGATAACGTTAAAAACAATTAAATTCGTCATGCTTAAAACCTCAAAAACTCGTATATTATCACCCACGGAAATAAGTCTAGTTTTTCCATTACTTTACCACTACACAGTTTTGTGGAATAGACGAACAGACAGAACAGACTAGACACATCGGCGCGAGACTTAACAATTACTATATTTTGTTGACTTTCCGTAAAAAGCTTGTTAAGTTTCATTTGGAATTCATTTTGTTTTATGTGAGGCCGTGGACCGTGGTACCTATTTCTTCTCCGGTGTCCGGTTCTCCATAACCAAACAAAGTTGAGGCTTACTTCGTCTTTGTTCGAGGATCAGACGGTGACTATCTTTGCTTGGCAAATACAGTGTGAGGCTTGTGTAGCGTTTCCGAAATGACAAATGTCAATGTTCGCGCGTTGGTTACGCGGGTTTATAATAAAAAAAGTGACTAAATCGGTTAATCGGGTGTTTTGGAGGAAGAAACAGGGGTCTCCTAAAGATCACTTTTATTATATAATTTCAATTCAAGCTGTAGTTGTCTCTATCGCGCTAGTGCTGGCTAGCTAGGACAAAGCGAGACAGCAATAGATTTATAAATACCTATTTCTCTACCCCGTGGTGTTCCTCTTAAGGTATCGTTTAAGTATTAGGTCGTTACAGTAATTTGTCCGTGTAATTACAGTAAGCACAAGTCCCAACTTCCAACGAGATTAAATAGTGAACATCGATCAAAACTTTCGCGTTTATAAAGCCAGATGAAGATTGATACTGACAGTTCCAGTTTATTGTGAAGGACAATCTATGTTTTTGTATCTCTGAAATTTAATAACTGCCCCAGATGAGATCAGAGGCTACTAAAGCTATTACAAAATCAAAAGTGAATGTACAAATGACCTTTCCTAAAATATGATTAGAACAGTCAAATTTTAGGAAAGGTCATTATAATAAAATAAGAATAGAAATAGAATAGACGAAAGTGTTTTTGGAATTATTTTTGGTTGTATTTGTTTATAATGTTGTATATTTTGTTTAAATGGTTTATCCCAGATTTTCGGTGCGCTCTATTTGCCTTTTATAATAAAAAAGTTCAAGTTTATTATAAAATTCCGATTCCAATAATTTATTGTACCTAAAATACTATTTGAATAATATTATTAATTATTATATTATATAAACTATACCTTTATATTTCTAGTTTACCGTACAGTAGTACAAGACGTAGTGAAATATATATATCTTTTGACCTTTCTCTGTGAACGCTATGTATGTAACTACGAGGAATGTGAATTGTGAGGGGTCTGGGACCAACGAGAATCGATCAAGAATGCTCCGCTAGCAGATTGGATGTCAGACACGCATATCTCAGATCCGATCTTAGATAACTACGCGTGCCATCGATGTTCCTGTATGTCAGTTATCTCGCAGCATTCATAGTAAACGATCGATGTATAAACTGCTGTGTTTACAAAATAAACAATCGCGATATTAGTCGCGATGTGTACGGTGGTAGAGGTTGCATATTCTCATAGTCCGTTGTAGAGACTAGCTGTTTGTGAAGTTTACTGGTGCTATACCTCGTAACATTGATTTTATTTCTATTTTATTACTTTTAATTGTTAAAAAAAACAAAAGGTACGTTTTTATTAACATTTTTTTCAGTAATAAATATCTAAAAACAATTTTATAATCAATTTCGCTCTGTATATTTTTCAGCGCAGAGTAAATAGGATTTAATTTAATTAGTCTGTCTTAAATGCTATTACTGTAAAATACTTAAGTTTTTTTTTAATAAACTACTAACGATACTGAAACAAATAATACAATGTTAATTTATAAATGTTATCTACATAAATATTATTTTTATAATTATAATATTATGTTAAAATACTACAGCAAACTGTCTTTAAAGCTAAGTACAAATTAAAACAATCTAAAGCCAATTGAGATGGTTAACAAGTTGATTGCTAAATCTGGCCAAATCTAGATTGTTTATGGTTCCATAGCGCTTTAAATGATTCCATAGACTACAAGAATGTGACCTTGAGTGTTGTTTGCCAACACTTTTACCGAGTAACGAGCAACAACACGCAATGTGCCATGATGTGACCCAAGATACACTGTGTTATGATAACAATTAACTAATTTTAATAACACTAAAAAGAATAGTGTAAATAATGCAATTACATTTACCAAATAAATCATATTTTTTTGGGTAGTTGCTTAATTTCTAGGAAACAAACAAGATATAATACTTTAGGTACATTCAAATATTTCCTGCAAGAGACTGAAATAAGTGAAGAATTATAATATTGAATAAATTAAATTTTAACAATAATTCTAGTCTCTGAGGACAAGTGTAAGCGAATACTTATTAGCGAATACTTCTCGCCGGGTTAGGGTTCCGAACCGGTAACTGGTAACTGTAATTGTAATTTATTTTCAAAATTGACCTTCAAAAAACAAACATTATGTTTTAATTTTGAATGAAAGCTTTTTTTTATTTATTATTTTTTTAATAAAACATGGAATTTATACTTGGAAATTACCAACATCTCTTTTACTTTAATTAATCGTATTCCCAAGACATTGCTGTGGAAAATGCTACTAAAATATTTAAATTATGCAGCCTCTGAAAGTTATGTCAATAAAAATGGCGTTAAACGCCCAACCGAGCTTAAAGTTTTATGAAACTTCACTTAGAGCAAACTCTACATTATCAAGAACTTTTATTTTTTGCTGACTTGGCACCGATTAAAGTTAGAATATATTTCTACTAGCTGTAATGTTGACTTTAAAAATTAATAACTTAAGTTTTGAATATAAAACGCCATCTATTGGTATTTGGTAAAATATAAGGTTTTATGATTCTGTTTTCATTTTATATACATAATATGATATAATATAATATTATCTACTAATTAATATTCCTAGTATAATTACTTATATCAAATTATTTAAGTTACAAAATAAAACTTAATTTATTTTTAAAGCAGATTTTTTTATTAGGTACTTTCGATTCTGCTTGTTGCCAGTAACCACCAATACATTGCCATATTTTGCCTCAAAGAGAATAGAACTTGATTTATTTTAAGTCGTTTTTTTTATTTCTTCTTCTATCCTGCCAGTCACTTCTAAAGAACAATGCCACAGAACGGCGCTGCCGTGGCCGTGCTAAACGGAGATGCTGGTGACGGTTACAAGAATGGCTCCCCCAACGGTCACCGCCCGCACAGGAAGCTGTTTGATGATGATGACGTGGTGCCAGCCACACCGGACGTGCAGGAGGGAGACGCTGACGTTAGGTTATATTTATGTTTTTTTTTCTTTATTTTTTTAAATTTATCGTTTCGAAGGGAAAACTAATACATTAGTATAGTGCTAAACTCGCTGTCTCCCACTTATGCAGTCACTTAACGTATTTTGATGAAATTTGAACATTAGAAAAAGAGAAAGGCAGACATGACTACTATTTTCGCGACAAAATGTAGAGTATAGGTATTTTTGCGCGAATAAAATTACGGGCAACATTTAGTTTTACAGTGATTTATACGTGTACGAAATGGAAAATGTGTTAACACTAATTAAGTATAGTCGGAGAGCAATTTCGCTTGCAATTTCCGCTGAATTAGCGAGCGCCAATTCACATTGTGCAGAGGAAATGAGCATTAGCGCCCGAACAATCATCTACTTTAAACTCCGATTGTTTACATGAATATTTCATATCTGAATTAATATTTCATGTATTCAATGTAGAGAACAGAATAATAATAATTATGTTTTGCTTTAAATTAACCACCCCTTATAGCTGTTTGTTTTTGCAGTCATTGTCTGCTTAATTGAAAAAGTAACTTGACAGATTTTTTAATATGGAACGTAACTGCATAGTCAATGTTTTTGCAATTTTCTACAAAAAATAATTATTATCAAATTGAGTATTGCTTTGATTCCAATTTATTATTTACTGATATAAATTTTTCTCTCGTTCTGGAGCTCGGTGTGACGACAAAAGAAAATAATTATTTTCATGACCTTCTGTCGTCCGTTTTCCAATCGTGTTTGCAATCTTCTCCATAATATTTTTTACTGCAGTCGTGCGTAATAAACAAATACCTAATTAACATACATTATACATAATATAATAATAAGTAGGTTATATGTATGTTAATTAGGTAATTGTACACGATTACTACCTGTTAGAACTCTGCTAAGTTGATCGGGATAGTAAATATGTAGTTTAGAGAAATACAATAGGAATAGGATCAAATACCTTTTAGCCGACTGCGTCAGTTTTGTTTATTATGTATGTATAACATAATTGTTTAAAACGGTCTGCAGTGAAAGTGATACAATACGAAAAAAAAAAAAACAATAAAAACCTCAATAAATGTTTTCTTCTCCAGTAGATGTTTTAGGACGTCTATTTAGGGTTTTATGTAGACAACAATACAATGTAGGTACAGGCTTTATCGAGATTGGCAGTAAAACAGACGCGAAGCTTTTACGACCTGACTGTAGCGTGTAGGTTAAATCGGCAAAGGAGATTCTCCTTTGAATGGTGAAAAAGAAAGAAAATTCTTAAGATTTTTTTTATTTTATTTGTAAAAACATATTCGTATAAACTTGCAAAGCATATAAAGTATTGAACTAAAACTAGAACATTGTCTACACAATAATAGACAACTGATTACTAACAAATTAGATTGACCAAATGACAGATTTCCGCTGTCAATCTGTCATTTTGTCTACTCTTTCGTTGAAAGAAACATTTCTACAGTAGTCTTAGCGTATGATTTACTTCTTTAGTAGTATTTCCAATTAAAAAAGGCTCTACGATTTCAATGTTGTGCTGCTTCAATATGTTATTCAAAATGAACCCACAAGTAAATTTGCCTATATTCTCGTTTTACGCAGAGCAGGTTCAATAAATTATGGTAATGTGACTGTAAATAGGGCCAACCTCGCCCTGTGCAGTGTGTACCTACTCCATTTGTTTGTAAAGGGTGTTCCTGGCTGTATATAGATATATTTCCCTCGAAGTATTTTTTACGAGGTAGAACAATGGCTCAAAATACTTATAATTACAGTACCTATTTTAGATGATAAAATATACCTGTAGATGCTACTGATCTTTTTATACCCTTATAGTATAGTTCAAAGATATTTGCGTATGATATTAGTCTATATTACAGGTACAAAGCTCATCATCATCTAAAATACTGAACACATTTGCCTAATGTTTAGACTCTCGATCTCCCACAAGTTACGATTTCATGTCATATGTCATATGATACTAATATTATAATCTATACTAATACTATAAAGCGGAAGAGTTTGTTTGTTTGTTTAAACGCGCTAATCTCAGGAACTACTGGACCAATTTGAAAAATTATTTTTTTGTTGGATAGTCAATTTATAGAGGAAGGCTTTTTTAGGCTATAAAACATTACGCTGCGACCAATAGGAGCGAAGCGCCAGTGAGAAATGTTGCAAAAACGGGGAAAAAATTTTTAGCGAGACTAACGAATAGCAAATATTTTTTATATATAAGACTGGCGACCCGGCCCGGCTTCGCACGGGTAGGTACAATGCTGATACTAAATACACTACACGTTTCGGCGTCGGCGTCGGCGTCGCTGCGTCGCGGCATCGGGCGTCGGCGTCGCGGCATTGGGCGTCGGCTACGCAACGTCGGGCGTCGGCTACTCAACGTCGGGCGTCGGCGTCGCGGTTTCGGGCGTCGGCGTCGCGGTTTCGGGCGTCGGTGTCGCGACGTCGGGCGTCGGCGTCGTGACGTCGGGCGTCGGCGTCGTGGCGTCGGGCGTCGGCGTCGGGCGTCGGTGTAGCGGCGTAGGGCGTCGGCGTCGCGACGTCGGTAGTTGGCGTCGCAGTGTCGGGCGTCGGCGTCGCGTCGCGGTTTAAGTCTAAAATTGGGCGCGCCGACAGATTATAGTTATAGCGGCGTGGAAATAATCATGGTTTTAGTTAAAGTCCATTTAAATATTAGTGCAACGAGTAATATCAAGTAGTCCCGTTCGCGTAATAGAAATAATACACGATTATTTGGCGTGCTGTAGTTAGTAGGAATTGTAATGATTTTCGTTCGGAAAAAAATCGATATTATAACTGTTCTGCAGTTATTTAGGAGACAAAATAAGTTTTGCTCCAGATTCTAATAATCGGGAGACATACGGCAGCATCGCCTGCTATGTTACGTCGCAGAGCCAGCTGTATGTGCGGGACTGCTATGTCAGTAAATCTGGATATATAGGGTTCCTCATCGTTACAGATACCCCGATGGCTCGGTGCGGCTGCGGAACCCCAACATCGAGCTCATGGACCAGGACATCCTGTACCACCTGGCGCTCGGCTCCGGCTCGCACGACTTGGTCGAGATGTTCGGCGACGTGAAGGTATATCTATAACTGAAGGGTATAGGGAGACCAAATGGTTGACCATTTGTCAATGAAAATGATTCTAGGTAGAGTCCATTTCGTAAGTCCTCTAGACGCAGTGTGATCTCGCGATTGAATTAAAACATCGCATAACAGCCCCATAGAAAAAAGCAGATCTAGATAATATTTACTTTCATTAGTTGCCGCTGGACTTCTTACGCAGAATGGACTCTAAGGCCCGTATAAATAAAACAATCTCAAACCCAACCTCACCTTGAGAACCTATTTGATAGATAAAAAAACGTTTCGTTTCACTTTTAAAAATGAAGAATTTTACTTATGTTTTATACTACAATTTTTTTCTTTCTTAGAACGTAAAAATAAAGATTATAAAAATATACATTATACTTATTTTATTGTTTCCTGTAATTTATAATATGAATATAACGGTATAAAAAGAAAATAAATTAAAGTACTATGTAACATTAATAAAGTTGTTCACTTTTAAAAGTGAAACGAAACGTTGTTTTATCTGTCAAATAGGTTCCCAAGGTGAGGTTGGGTTTGAGATTGTTTTATTTATACGGGCCTAAGTATCTATCAAATGCCATTCGAAACATCAAATGATCGGATTGTAGTCCACCGTTTGCCACAAGCATAGTCAACCGTTTGTTAGTCCCTATATGAAACCGCTCTATGTCCATGTGTCAGCTGGTACTTGGTACCAACTACCAGTAAGCATTCAGCTAAGTATATTCTAGTTTTATTATGGGCTTTTAAATTACCTAATGTCAAAACTCGCGTGTCTAATACAACGACTTTGAAAGTACTGGTGCGGTACAGAAGGACAAAGACAGATTACAGGCTTGCCTTAAAACTTTGGTCCACGTTGTACTTTGATTATGAAGTTAGTGGTAACTAAATTTACATCGTGGAAAAGTTTTAAGGCAAGACTGTAATCTGCCATTGTTCTTTTGTAAACAAAAAAGTTAGTTACCACAACTAATCAAACCAGACAATGTTCTTTCATCATATTACGTAATTCATGATAGACTCTTGCAAAATATAAAATGAAATGTTATTCTCTCAATTATTATCTAGTTGTATTTAGATCGGATCTTGGAACTAATTAATCATCTATTGACAGATTTAAATCTATCAAAAGCTAATTATTTATTTATTGACCGATTATTGTGTGACTGCTTGATGATTTATCGTTTATTTAATTGATCGATCACGTTCTCCAGTTCGTGTGCATGGGCGGCACGCCGAAGCGTATGGAGCAGTTCGCTTACAACATCATGGCAGAGATAGGCCACAAGCTGCCCTGCGGCACCACGCTGCAGGACATCAGCCAGTTCTCCTACCGCTACTCCATGTACAAAGTCGGCCCCGTGCTGTCCATCAGCGTGAGTATACAATCAGTCCTCCACCATCACGACGGAGATCGGACACAAGCTGCCCTGCGGCACCACGCTGCAGGACATCAGCCAGTTCCCCTACCGCTACTCCATGTGCAAAGTGGCCCCGTGCTGTCCATCAGCGTGAGTATACAATCAGTCCTCCACCATCACGACGGAGATCGGACACAAGCTGCCCTGCAGCACCACGCTGCAGGACATCAGCCAGTTCCCCTACCGCTACTCCATGTACAAAGTGGCCCCGTGCTGTCCATCAGCGTGAGTACACAGTCAGTCCTCCACCATCACGACGGAGACCGGCCACGAGTAGTCCTGAAGCAACACGCTGCAAGACTTCAGCGTGAGGACACAGTGACTCCTCCATCATTCTTCTACTGCTAGACTGCTACTCCAGGCATCAAGCCAGTTTGCTGCACTTTTCTACATAAGCAGGAGGTAAATCTTTTCGCCAAATTTTCGATCACGAATCACGACGGAGATCGGACACAAGCTGCCCTGCGGCACCACGCTGCAGGACATCAGCCAGTTCTCCTACCGCTACTCCATGTACAAAGTCGGCCCCGTGCTGTCCATCAGTGTGAGTACACAGTTAGTCCTCCACCATCACGACGGAGATCGGACACAAGCTGCCCTGCGGCACCACGCTGCAGGACATCAGCCAGTTCCCCTACCGCTACTCCATGTACAAAGTGGCCCCGTGCTGTCCATCAGCGTGAGTATACAATCAGTCCTCCACCATCACGACGGAGATCGGACACAAGCTGCCCTGCGGCACCACGCTGCAGGACATCAGCCAGTTCCCCTACCGCTACTCCATGTACAAAGTGGCCCCGTGCTGTCCATCAGCGTGAGTATACAATCAGTCCTCCACCATCACGACGGAGATCGGACACAAGCTGCCCTGCGGCACCACGCTGCAGGACATCAGCCAGTTCCCCTACCGCTACTCCATGTTCAAAGTGGCCCCGTGCTGTCCATCAGCGTGAGTACACAGTCAGTCCTCCACCATCACGACGGAGATCGGACACAAGCTGCCCTGGGGCACCACGCTGCAGGACATCAGCCAGTTCCCCTACCGCTACTCCATGTACAAAGTGGCCCCGTGCTGTCCATCAGCGTGAGTATACAATCAGTCCTCCACCATCACGACGGAGATCGGACACAAGCTGCCCTGCGGCACCACGCTGCAGGACATCAGCCAGTTCCCCTACCGCTACTCCATGTACAAAGTGGCCCCGTGCTGTCCATCAGCGTGAGTATACAATCAGTCCTCCACCATCACGACGGAGATCGGACACAAGCTGCCCTGCGGCACCACGCTGCAGGACATCAGCCAGTTCTCCTACCGCTACTCCATGTACAAAGTCGGCCCCGTGCTGTCCATCAGTGTGAGTACACAGTTAGTCCTCCACCATCACGACGGAGATCGGACACAAGCTGCCCTGCGGCACCACGCTGCAGGACATCAGCCAGTTCCCCTACCGCTACTCCATGTACAAAGTGGCCCCGTGCTGTCCATCAGCGTGAGTATACAATCAGTCCTCCACCATCACGACGGAGATCGGACACAAGCTGCCCTGCGGCACCACGCTGCAGGACATCAGCCAGTTCCCCTTCCGCTACTCCATGTACAAAGTGGCCCCGTGCTGTCCATCAGCGTGAGTATACAATCAGTCCTCCACCATCACGATGGAGATCGGACACAAGCTGCCCTGCGGCACCACGCTGCAGGACCTCAGCCAGTTCCCCTACCGCTACTCCATGTACAAAGTGGCCCCGTGCTGTCCATCAGCGTGAGTACACAGTCAGTCCTCCACCATCACGACGGAGACCGGCCACGAGTTGTCCTGAAGCAACACGCTGCAAGACTTCAGCGTGAGGACACAGTCACTCCTCCATCATTCTTCTACTGCTAGACTGCTACTCCAGGCATCAAGCCAGTTTGCTGCACTTTTCTACATAAGCAGGAGGTAAATCTTTTCGCCAAATTTTCTGTGATTGATTTTGAAAACTGTTATATGTGTTCGAATGATATTATTTTAATATCATTCGAACACATATAACAGTTTTCATATATATTTTAGTTCGAAGGATAGTAGGTAGGTAGCGTTAGGTACCAAAAACACGAATCTTACGTTGTTACTACTTACTTGTTACTTATAGAGCTCTAGTAGCAATTGATATCACAGTCAACACAAATAACGATTTTTAACAGCGATTATGCAACATGCAGCCTCGTGCCACCGTTTCCGACACAATAAAACGGTTTATAAACACTCAATCATATTTGACCCGAACGCGACAGTTGTGATGTTGGTAAGTGCGCTAGTTCAAGACTACAGATTTCAATGTTCAATAAAATATATAGCACACTATAATACTACAAATTTAAATGCCATTTATTTGTCGCACAATAAAGAGTTACAATGATATTTATCGCAGATTTAACTTTTTCTGTGTATGTATTTTACAGAAAAAAGTGAGCTATACATAAAATCTGCTGTAGGGTTTTTAGTTATATGTGCATTCTACTTGCAATGAAAAAACGTTTTTAACGAAATGTTCAATCACATACTGCTTTTTATGTATGAACTGAGGCCAAAAGGAATGTGATTGACAATTTCGGTAACGTTATTTCCTTACAACTGAAGTGACATTGTAATTTGTAACGTTTTAATCGTTTGCGATAACAAATATTTTATCAATAGAGCTATTGAATTGAAGCTATACTACCGACAAATTCACTTCAGAAAGCGTGCATAATTACTTTTGTTTACGTTTTGTTACGTCATGTTAACGTCGTGACAATATGTAGAGATGCCTATTACGATTAGTAAGTTATATTTATTTCTTATCTTTAAAATTAAAGCGCTTCATACTAAGTACATACTTACTAACCCATGGGGGGTAAAGATAGATAACACAATATTTATAAGTTATCTATGTAATTGCTGATTACATTATCTCACAGTTATCAGATTAGCCCTGTCACAGCATATCGTTTTACTTATCAGTTATCTGCTAAAAGGCTTCCACAGCGTCATAATCAGTGTTTATATAAACTAACACAATATTATGTTTGTTGTGAAGGCTTGATTCCGTATTTATAAAGTTATCGATTATCGAGTGTTTGTACCTCGTGGCAGTGGTTTTAAATAGTTTGAAGCTTTCTCGAAATAGATAAATTCGGTATACTAATTACTAGTCTTGTAGTCTTCTAACTTACTTTCTAAGAGCGGGAACAAGTAAAATATACTGACTAACTCCTTCAGGTTTAATAATTTAAAGACAATACACAAAAGATGAGATAATAATTATTATGCACTGTTGTTGTCTTATTAGTTCTAGTTTTTTTAATACGGGGCACAATAGATTATTTATTATCCATTCTATATTATATACTATATGTACAGGGACGAAATCAACAGTTACTATTATTATCAACATCGTGATTAATAATAATATAAACCATGGTGCCATGGGGAATGTATTGTATGCAAAAAGATACTTGAAGTCAGTAACTTTTTACTGATTCACAATAATATTTATTAGATGTTTCAATAATCAGTGGAAGAAAATGATGTCTATTTTCATCATTATTATGATTTATACATTTTGTCAAGTAATGATTCGACGATTCGAGCACTTTTATCATCGGGTCAATAATGATAAGGTCAAGGTGAGCAGTGAGGACATTCAAAATATTATGCGGCGCGCGGCTACAAACAGCTGATAACTATGTTTGTTATTGGCTCAACAATCACTAGATTTTACATTTCTTTCCCCTTCATTCCCCGTTTCCCCCTTCATTCCCCTTTTCCCCCTCACTCCCTTCATAGTGTGAAAGAAAATTTTATTTCTTTTGGCTGAATGAACTCTTATTTAGCTAAGCGTTGCATGTGATTTAGTCTCATTAGTTAAAGAAGCATTTAAGTATCCGATATAAAAAAAAATGTGTAGCTGAATTAATTCAAGTTGCGAGGTCAGAGTAACATCACATTAAGCTAAATTCAACTCCTTAATTATGAAGAAGATACGAAACGAAATTAGTAATTAGTATTTTCCAATAGTGGTGCTAGATGGCGGTTCCGGAATGTGTCTGGACTTCACCCTTTATCTATTGGAAGTCGAAGAGAACAAAAATAGCCAGTCGAATTGCCGTATTAGGGTGATACCATTTTCTAGTACTAGGTCGTGTCTCTAATTCTACTGGTCGTGTCTGTATCTACTTTGTGACCTAATTTTTCGATTCTCTCGTCCGTGTGGTTTCCTCTTAAAGTGGCGCTCAATCACATGCTGTCCGTATCACTCCGCAAAGCTGGGATAGTCTGTAAATAGAAGGGCATCTAGAAGCCCTCCAAGCCAAAGATTTATCATGCATCGCCATAATATTTTAGAAGTTTGTACAGTTAGATGTTAGGTGGAGAGTGGTGAGCGATACGGTACTCTACGATACCACCCATGTACCTATAGGTAACAGTTCGAATTTTTACATACCGATATAATATGATGTACCTACCTACATCTACCGACATTTTTCATTAACATATTATTTTTACATACATTCTTCCTCTACTAATCATTATTCTCAATCTTTCCAGCACGGTATGGGCATCCCATCAGTGGGCATCTTACTCCACGAGGTGATCAAGCTGATGTACCACGCGCGTGTTCGGGACCCGGTGTTCTTCCGCATCGGCACCTGCGGGGGCATCGGCCTAGAGGGCGGCACTGTCGTCATATCAGACGAGGCAGTAGACGGTGCTCTCAGGAATGTTCTGGAATTGGTCAGTATTAGTGTGACGTCACAGTATCTTGTTGCAGGTTTAAATGTTAACAGCATTAAGATCCTGCTTGCTCTAGCTAGCATCAAGGTCATGCTTAGCTCTAGCGTGGCCTACCATCCCATACAATCTATCTTTAATACAAAAAATTGCAATAGATGTCACTACTATTAACGTTTGTAAATTATATTATGTAAATATGCTGAATTAAGTAGGTCAAATATTGACATTAAAATAAAAATAAGCATATTTTTAAGCATAATATCACAAAAAACTAAATTCAACTTCTTAATTTTATTAAGAAGAAGATACGAAACGAAATTTGTAATTAGTATTTTCCAATAGTGGCGCTAGATGGCGGTTTCCGGAATGTGCCTGGAAATCGAAGAAGCCAGTCGAATTGACAGTATTAGGGTGATACCATTTTCTAGTACTAGGTCGTGTCTACTTTGTGGCTCTAGCTAGCATCATGGTCGTGCTTTGCAATAGCTAGCATCAAGGTCATGATTAGCAGGTTGATGATTTACCACTGTATATAGTCAGTGATTACCCACAACTTTTGATGCCTCACCCACAGTTTGATTAATATTATTATTAGCCTAAACTTTCCCACTGCTGGGCAAAGACCTCCCCCAGTGTCCTCCAGGATTTTCATTCCTGCGCCACCGCTGGCCAGCCTGGGTGGTATGCGTCCAGCTCGTCGCGCCATCTTGTTCTGGGCCAGCCTCGTCCATCATCTGGCACCCAATCGGTTTGATTTATAAGTTAATGTTTTTCCAGACGGTTCTGGGCAAGAACATCCAGAGACCAGCTAAGCTGGACCGGCGGCTGGCGCGCGAGCTCCGCGGCCTGGCCGACGCCGAGGACCCCTACGACACCGTCACCGGCCGCACCATGTGCACTTACGACTTTTATGAAGGTAGGTCTACCAGCGGCGTGGGGCTCCTATAAATTCAATGCAAATGGGTTGTTTTGTTTGGGAGTGATTCAGTGCTTAGCTGCCCTGGTTTCCATGAAACCGGCCACCGTCACCGAAATCGGTGTGGGATGCATTATCATTATCTATTATATTTTGAAGGCCTTAAACTGAATCGTCGAAGGGTTAGATCGGGCCACGAGCAACCGGTTTCGATGGAAAGCTTTGGGAGAGACTTATGTCCAGAAGTGGACGGTCTAGGTGAAACAACGAACCGAATTCTTACCTATTACATAGGCTAGGGCTTTCCTGGGTCCTAAGATAAGGCAAGTCCTGGGTCCTGATTAAAAATACCATCGCTATTATTCCTTACGAAGTTCGAAAACAAAATGTATGCGATTTGATCTTAGCTTCGCTAAGTGACATACGAGTTCGTAGTCATTTAGCGAACCTTATGTCAAATAGCATATATTTTGTTTTAGAACTTTGTAAGTAATAATAGCGGTGCATCGTGAATAGGGGTCCAGATCCTTTTAGGATCATATACAACGGGGTGCATCAGTCTATGTGAACTACGGAGTTCTGTGACAGTGCGTGAGCAATGATTTTTAACCGACTTCCTTAATCTAATTAAACTCTTGTCACTCCAGGTCAGGGTCGGCTGGACGGCGCGTTCTGCGACTTCACTGAGGCGGACAAGATGGCGTACCTCGAGGGCCTGCACCGCGGCGGCGTCGTCAACATCGAGATGGAGTCTCTTGCCTTCGCCGCGCTCACGCATCACGCGGGCATCGCCGCTGCAGTCGTCTGCGTAACGCTGCTCGACCGCCTCAAGGGCGACCAGGTGCGTTATCATCAGCGCACCAGTTCCCAGAACCTCATGTTAGACCACACCCAGCGAACAGAACTTCTTTACCGAAAGTCAGCAGTAGATGCGTCAGCGCTATTACCACGAATAAACTGAAGTTGCCCTAGCAGCGAGACCCCAGATTCTCAACCCTCAAGGACAGACATCTTACGGATGTAGTCTACAATGATACAAGTTGCTGTCAAATAAGTAGGCACCAATTTCTTTTCAACTTTAAAGTAACCGTTATTTTAGCATTGTGTAAGTATTTTTATGGGTGCCCATTCGTACCAGATTTTTCTGCGATTTCTCGGCAATTTTTTTATCGCTGCGATATCGCCGTATTCTTCCAGTATTCTACTCGCTGCGCAATTCCTCGCCGTGAAATAGCAGAGAAGTCGCTTACGATAAGCGCTAGTGTGAATGGGAACTAAGGGTTCCCCCTTATCTGTATTTAAATCTATCTGTCTCTTACAAACTAACGATGTACTGTGTCGCCATATTGTGATAATAATATTGTGATAATAAAAATATTTATAATTGGTTAGGCATATGAGTAGGTAGGAACCTACTCATATGCCTAACCAATTATAAATATTTAATAGCAATTCATCTTAAATATATAAAAATGAATTGCTATTCGTTAGTCTCGCTAAAACTCGAGAACGGATGAACCGATTCGGCTATTTTAGTTCTTGAAATATTCCCAGGGAAGGTTTAAACGATGAGAAAATACTGTTTGTATGCTTAACGAAGTGGGCACGGGTCAGCTAGTTTTCTTCTATTCTTCTTCTTATATATAAAAATGAATCGCTATTCGTTAGTCTCACTTAAACTCGAGATCGGCAGAACCGATTCGGCTATTTTTAGTCTTGAAATATTCGTGGAAGTCCCGTGAAGGGGTAAACGGTTTCTATGCTCAACGAAGTGGGCACGGGTCAGCTAGTCTTTTATAAAGTTACGATTCATTGTGCCGCCATCTATTATGGATTCTCAAAACTAAATTTAAAACAGACGCTATTATCACATTAAGTCAATTTGTTCCTACCTTTTTTTTCTCGCCTTATAAATATTTAATAGCAATGTATGATGTATGATTACGTTTCTGCGCAGGTGCTAGCGCCTAAGGAGGTGCTGGACGAGTGGCAGCAGCGCCCCACCAAGCTCGTCTGCCGCTACATCAAAAGGTTTGTCGGTTACAATACAAATAATACGTGCAAATATATCGAGTTAAAATATTTAAGGATGCATTTCATAGAGTTGGCTGTGAAAGTGGGAGAACTGATAAAGTTACTTATGTTTACACATGCCACCGGAATCAATGCGTATGAGTGTGTGGGTGTACGAGTGGAAGCTCCAAAGGGAGATCTCCGACCGAGCGAGATGGTATGCTCGGTCAGGCCGAAGCCCACTGTACTATACTCGGAATTTTAATTAGATTCCACATTTGACATTAGCTACTGTCATTTTGTAAAATAATGATACCACATTTATTAGTGTAGTGATGAACACAAAAATCGATAAACAATCGCGATTTATGTTAATAATCATAATAATGGTGTGCCAATTAAAGACTAATAATATATATTTATATATTATTAGTCTTTAATTGTAATAATAATTATTTATTAATTGGTAATCACTGCTTTATTGTAATGGTCTAAATGCGTATCCCATGTGGTTAAAGAAGAGGAAAAAATGAGTAGGTTAGATAATATGTTAATTGACAACATCAGACACATCTATACAAATAAGGGCCGATTTTTCAATCGTCAGATAACTTTTATGTAAGGAACAAATATGTGACTTTGACAGATTTTGTATGGAACAAATGTCAAAGTCACATGTTTATTCAACAGATAAAAGTTATCTGACGATTGAAAAATCGGCCCTTAATTATATTGAAGTGTCTGTTTGTAACTTTCAATTAGCAATGTTTTACTAAATGCATATGAAGGATACTGAAAACGACAATGCAATTTAAAAAAAAATTGTCTGTCTGTCTGTCCGCATGTCTGTTTGTTCCGGCTAATCTCTGAAACGGCTGGAGGGATATTGACGAGACTTTCACTGGTAGATAGCTCAAGTTATGAGGATTAACATAGGCTACTTTTCATCATCATCATCGTCATCAAACTAATGATCTCCGAATCGACTGGACCGACTGTTTTTGACCGGAGCATTCACCGGCTTAGCTTATGTTAGTAGGTGTAATCTATACATCTACATTAATAATATTATAAAGAGGAATGATTTGTATTTTTGTATTTAACGACTTAACTCAAAAAGTACTGGACCGATTTTAATCAAATTCTTTTTTCATTAGAAAGCTACATTATCACTGAGTAACATAGGCTATATAAAAATCAATGTTGCTGTTCATTAGTCTCGCTAAAACTCGAGATCAGCTGACTCGGCTATTTTTGGTCTTGAAATATTCGTTCGTCCCGCGAAGGTTTACACGGTTTCCATGCTCAAAGAAGTGGGCACGGGTCAGCTAGACTATAATATAAATAAAAGAAAGTCGTGTTAGGAACGTTAGTTTGTTTTAAGTCATAAACTATTTTTATGCTCAACGAAGTGGGCACGGGTCAGCTAGTTTATAACAGACAGAACAAGTTACAGAAATTGACAGCGATAGCGATGACGGCGACGATTTATAAAATAAAATATTACCAAAATACATATATTTGTTTTATTTCTCTTTTTTAGGTATACTACTATAAACGAGAGGAATCGATCCCGAAATATTCCATTTCCGTATCGAATAATTTCGCACGTCACTATTTAGTACTTGTCATAACGTTGCAACACTGAATGTGTCAAATCTGGAATCGAATTAAAATTCCGAATATAGTTTTCAGATGTCGTATATATAGCGCTGGACTTAGAAAACTTCGATAGCGCGATGCAAGATTATGGCGCTAGTAGTACCGCCACAAGTGTAACGGTCTATTGAAGCGATGGTTAAATTGAGTGGTGCTCAAGTCAGATGCTGTCCTTGTCTTTCCACCTAGAAGCGACAGCAATAGTTATAAGTCAGAGACATGCCGCCAACCAATGGGTTTACCTGTTTTTCTGACAGAAGCGGTAAATCATAACGCAAATTTTAAATTCAAAATTATTACAAAATATGATAGCCTTTACTTTTCGTATGAAACATTACTCGACCAACCTTAACCTCAACACTCTTGTAAATCTTTATCGCTAATTTCTATTAAGCGTTAAAGAATTAGCCCTCACAATTTCAGGAACAGAGGCGTATAGAGCCTGATGGGCGTAAAAAATATTTCAGGCTAACGGTGGGCCGATACGATTTTGTGCCAATATTTCAATTATTATTATTTATTTCAGTTATACATAATGATGTTACATAATAATATTATTAGTTCTTAGTCTATTTTTTATCAAATATTCCAAGAGCAAGTATTTTACGTAACTACTAACTACCGTATTATTCAAAACGCTCAGAGCATAGAAGCCTTGCGGTTCCTAAATTGATTTATAAGCACCTAATTCTTCATTGCATAATTTTTAATTACCATCACTGTTTAAGTTGTAAATAAATTAATAATATACAAATTCATTATGTCATTATGCATTTTAAATTAAAGATGTTTATGAAATAAGCTTTCATGTTTTTTGTTTCAAAGTTTTTGTTACTAGAAAAAAGCGAATCAGCATATTATTGAGTAACAGCCATGTGATTTCATACTTACCACCTATTTCACCTTTCTGAAAAAAATATTTACACACTGGACAAGCTACAATTATTACGTTTAGTAAGTTATAACAATAATAAGTACTTATCAGACAAGAAGACCTATAGCTTGTATAGTGTATAATCTGTTTTTTTGTAAAAGTGTTCAATGCTATGTATATGAACATTGAATACTTTTACTTTTTATATTATTTTACTCTAATTATGGTAAAAGTGCTTAATCTTTGTGTTTTTATTATGTTGGTTCATGGGTAAAGCTGGTGCTTATTGACACATTTATTGTGTAGGTATCTTCAGATGAAGGGTCGGCTGTCGCTGGAGGGACACGGCTCCATCGCCGTGAAGAGCCCGCGCCGGTTCAAGCTCGTGCAGCAGGAGTCGGAGACGTACGACTAAGCGGCTGGAGATCACGCTGGGACCTGGGCCTCAATTCTCACTCCTCGAATATCGGTCCGATTGTTTGTGTGCCCCGCTCGTGCGCGCGCCACATCATGCGTATTGCTGGATAGATTGTTTAACCGATATTCGAATGAGGTGAATCGGTGGCCTGAAGGCACAGTGGAGATACGTTCGTTTTGTTTAGATCTGATTTCCAGCATCGTGTGACACTGCCATTACTTTTGATGGCTCTGTTGTTGTGCAAGAGTTTAGACAAAATTTACCGATATAGTTTTTGGTACTTACTTTTGTATTATTTTTCGATTTGAAATTTTTGAGATTGTATCAAACGTTTAATATTATTTTTAGTCTTATATTCCTACTCGCTCTCAATCTTTGTATATCTTTTAAGATCGTAAAGGCTTCGTAAGTTGAAACTTATCTATCGAGCATATCCTTATTAGACCAACGTTTTTAATTATAGTATTGTCAGATGTAATCTCGTCGATTGTCGGAATGTGTTTCATTGTAGTACAGTTAGAATGAAATATCAACGAAAGTCATTGCGCTAAAAAATGCGTGACTTTCAAAATATTTCCGGTACGAATTATTTTCAAGGCGATATGTGCCTACACTCTGTGCACATGGCCTATACTTGTTGGAAAATGTGTTTGATTCTTTTGTATGAGATGTGACTTTTATACTGGCGTCATATCAAATTTATAATTGATTTTAAGAATGTTGAATAATATCTTTAATATTACGTATACCTCATTGGCATGGGCCAACTTTAAGTGAAAAATATTCTAAACGAGAAAAAACTGAAGCACTAGGTACTCACTACTCATGACTGTTATTGAAAACTTTGTCACCTGTATTTTATTACTTTTATCAAGGAGATTTTGAAATTTTGTTTTAGTTTATTTTTGAGGACAAATTTGAAATTTCGAAGAGTAGTTATTAAATGTGTGGAAATGACTACTGGCCTATTCAGATATAGGCCTCATTAATGCTATGACAATCATGTATTATCCTATCTTGTCGATGTAGTGTTGTCCACGAAGATTCATAATATTTTCCTTACTTCTATGAAACATCTTAGAAACAACGATATATTATATCTCCACTAAGAGGAAATACAATTTTAAATATTGTAGTTAATAAAATATTATAGAGGCGTTTATATTTTACTGTTACGAAAAGACCACTTTTAGTCGATAAATTCGTAAGACTTTGAGATGAGTAAATAGAAATAACTGATGAAATGAAAAAGCAACCGAAAAAGAATAAAACAGATAAATTATATTGCTTCTTTCTATTTACTGAGCTCGATGCTAGATAATATCATTAATGTTATCGGATAATAAATTAATAGTTCAATATATTCAATGTGCTTCCACGATTGATTTAAAAACTGTTGAGGTGATGCAGTGGTGTTAAGGTATATTATATCCATATATCCAAATTGAAGAGGTTTATCTAAATTTATAAAACTAGAACGAAGTCATACATTATTGTTGAAATTGTTACTTAAACAATTTTGATTTAAATATTTTCTTTTTTTTCTTTCCCTAGAATTAAAAAAAAAACATTATACATTATTTTCAACTGTATTGAAATTTAGATATTTGGTTTTGTGGACTATTGTAAATCGTACACCACTGAATTGAATAAGTAGGTTTGAGGTCAAAATACACATGCTTCTTGCACAAGCACTACTCTCATGTAGATACTGAGCACAAGCTAGTGTAATTCGGACCTTACGTTTGAGTGTTGCGAAATGATTGTTGTGTTATAGTACTATCTAAGGTTTTAAATATTTATTATAGCTTAACGTTCAAATGTCATTAAATATAAGATATAAAGGAAACAAACAATTATCATTAAGTTTCGTAAGATTGCCGTGTTACATTCAAGACCTATTCATTTACACCCTTTATTTTATGTACAGCTGATAAATTTTAGCTTCGATTTGCTCGACGTTGAGCTTTTATCCCAGATGCCTTCGCTCTGGAATGACATGAGACTGACATACTGTCTGTGTCTGATCAGATACATTTTTGTTTTCGAACTTCGTCGTCGTTAATAACGATGGTAGCTCGGCTGAAAGCATTGTTAAATAATTCCAATCCCACATTTGCGAAATTGCGCGAAACTTTTTATGATTGATAAATATACTTAAGCGAGTTATATAACAGTAACATGTAGATGGATATTATAAAATACTACGAGTGGAATATCTTTGTATTGTGTAGGTATGTGTGTATGTAAAGTATTGTTATTGTTAAGATAAATGGCCTGAGCGACAATGGATTGGCTCAAAATACTTTTTCTTCGCTTTATTGAATGAAACTGATTACAATTTTTGGAAACGTAAAGTAATCTGTGAGTTCATATTTTTTAAAAATAAAATAATGCGTAGAGAACTACTAAGTTCCTATTATCGCCTACGACAAGGCAGTTAGCTATTATTTGCATCTTCCAGGTCTAGAATTAATTAATTTCTTCTTCTGAGAGTAACATTCCTATTTCCAATAAGGCCCTTATTATCTCTGTGCATATCTTTTGAACTATATCAAGAAATATAATACGGTTGTAGGTTAAATAAAATATGTCTTAAGTGAAAACGATGAATTCGCATAAAATAATATTATCGTATTGCCGAAGTATTAAAAAGCGTTTAAATTATAATAATACATAGATTACACTTGTTTCACTTCAGACACATTTTGGAAATATTTCAATACTCGATTTGTCTTTACAGTTTCATAATAGTACAACACAGTTAAGGCAAAAAATGCAGTGGCGTAGCCAGGACGCATGTTAAAATATCATTTATTGAAGTGTGTCGCGGGCCCCGTCGGCTTAGCTACGCCCCTGCGCGTTACATAATCCATTCAAGTAGATAATAAAGAGACAATTACTATGATCTCATTCGAACAAATCGACTGTTATTTTTCGATTGCAGATATTTATCGTGGCACCCATAGCTGTTATTTTGAAATGTTAATGTTGAAGGTTAAATGTTATAATATTTAGCTCGTACAAGCGCGTGGCCCGCTGTTACTGTGTTGATATACAGACACGAGCGCTAGAATGTATACATTTCCTTTGACAAACGAGACAGCGCTTATGAAAAGTCAGTATAATCGTATATTTTGAGCATTTAATATCACCTCGCGTCTTCTATGTATGTCATAGGAAATTTGATGCGACTGTTTATTGTATTGTACATTCTAGCACTTGTTACTGTACCAAAGATGGATATTATTGTACGTTGTATCGGCATGCATATGTTATTTGGTAATTAAATAAACGAGTTTGTTTCTTATCACACCATTTTATTGATGCTCCAGGAAAAGAAAAAATCTAACCCTAAATAAAATGTTAGGAATTGATTCAGGCTAAAAAGAAAGTAATTGACTAATTCGTAATTGCCTAAAGTGTTGAAGAAATGCCATATATTCTTGAGCATTGGCAAAAAAGTATAAAAGTTATTCTAAAAAAATATTATTGCTAGAATATAAAGCTGCCTTCACAAATATATATTAGGAAATGATTTATATACACAGATAGCACTTACATAATATTTTACTGTCTTATCTTGATTAGATACTAAAATGGAACAAGAATTTAATATTAAAAATAAAATAAAGTATTTAAAATATAACACAAAGACCAGACGCTTGAGCACAAGAACGAATATTCAGTCTTCACAAATCATATTACTTATATAGTTTTCAAATATAATAAAAATCATTATCAGTGTCATATATTTTACACCTATATACACCTATATTTGAATGCAGGCAGTTTACTGCAATATCAGGCAAAAAAAAAGCATAGAAAAAAGTATCATTTGAGTTGCAAGAACTTCATTAGAGCGTCGTGTATGAGGCTGGGGCTGGCTTCACTGTCAGCAGTGTACCTCACTCCTCTCAAGGCTCCGTCCTCGTTCCTCACCACTCCGTACTCCCCCACGATGAACCCATCTGGAGTTCTTTCCTCCACCCTGTACTTCCTAAACTGTCGACCTTCCACTACGTAGCCAACCTTACAGTTCTCCTGCTTGCAGTTCTCAGGGTTCTGCTGCACGCCGTGGCTGCGGCCGTCAGTCATCACGCTCACTTTCTCGTCCACCTCGTAATTCTTCTCCGGCTGATGTTCTGGAATCTTCTGGACTTCCGCTGTACTCGAGATCAGCGACGCCGACGTAGTAGCCCCGTGGAAACCATCCGTTGGCTTCCACGACGGGCTCGGCTGCCTGGAGTCCAAATGAAGAGAAGCCGGCTCACTATAAAATTTTGCAGGTTCGCTGTAAATTTTAGCAGGTTCACTGTAAATTTTGGCAGGTTCACTATACACTTTGGCGGGCACACTGTATATTTTCGCAGGTTCACTGTAATACTTGGCCGGTTCACTATACACTTGGGCTGGTTTACTGTACACTTTCGAAGGTTCACTGTAAAACGTTTGCAAGTCCGAGGCACGGTTGTTGTTCACGTAGCTGTTCTGTCCGCTTGGATTAGTTTCTTTGACATCGTGGACTACGTTAAAATTAACTGTAGTCAACTTGTAAGCTCCCTGCGACCTCTGCGTGGAGTCCTGAATGTAACGTCTGGATGAGTACGAGAGCGGCACGGACCTTGCTAATGGCACATCGTCGTCGTTTTCCTCATTATCTCTATTTAAATCTATCGAAGGTTTAATTTCAGATTCATTTGCTACATTATCGTTTTCTTCATTTTCGGGCTGGAAAAAATGGCTTCCTTCAAACTTATTTACACCTCTTTGGCCCTTCTTAGATTGTAATTGTTTGATGAATTCCATATTCGCACCTTCATAGCTCAGCGGAGCATCTGTATGTTTGTCTACTTCTGCCAGTGTCGTCGGTATCGTCGAATAATCAGCAAACTCCGTAGCAACAGTGGTCTCTACTATATCCACGGTAGACGGATTGTAAATCTCATAGTCGTTCTGCTTCGGACTCGACGTGTCATATTTATTTACATCTTCGAATTGCTTTATCTTTCCTCTGTCGACGGCAATCGAAGACGTGATTCTAACAGATATGATCTCCCCGTCATTAGTGGACTTTGGTATATTTTGAGCGTCGGTTAGAAATTTACTATCACTATTTACAGTAGGAATCTGTTGTACTTGAGCGTTCGTTTCGAAGTCTACTGGGATTGAGGTCACCGAGGAAAATGGCAAGATCTGAAATTAAAAACAAAAACAATCAATTTCGCAAACATGGTAAAATACGAACATAAAATGAGCTATGTAATATAAGTATTAACTGTAATATATAACCAGAACTTCAATAAAATCTGCCGTGAGCCATTGCAATAACTTATTCTTTTATCTACATAAAGGCGAGTAAAGTTCCATATTAATTGCACTATATACGTAAATTATTGTCGGAAAAGTAGTATGAACTTTATCTGACAGCGCTGAGAGCAGGTAAAAATATTTTGATCCCAATGCAAGGTTCACTTCCTGCCCCGAGAACATGTTTGTGTGGTACACTATATAGGTGGCACATGTACTTATATAGATGAGTCTTATGGGCGTTTATAATCAACTAAAAATATGTTAATTATATGTAGGTACTGAAAAAAAAACTCCAATACATAGTTGTATAAGCACTAAGGTGAGGTTAGCCTACCACTATCAACTTGTTTGGTTTGTCACGAATTTCATATCGATTAGGAAACCATCATAATATTATTATGTAGGTTTTTCACCTGATCGGAAAAAACTTGCAAACGACAAACGCAATATTTTTGCCCTCTTATATTTACCGATATTATAAACTTACACTGACACATACAAAAACATTACTAAAATAGACAAAATATTGCCTTCTACGCGAGTCCGTTACTCCAGCAAGATGTTGTAGATATTTAAGTGTGTACGCATAACAAAATGTACGCAAAAGTAGTTTTTAAAGTCGAGGAAAACATTTTTTGGACAGATAGCTGTTTATGTATTGTACTCTCCTAGTACACTTCGCCCGGGTTACGCTCGAATAGCATTTGCGCATTACAATTTTACGACTCTAGGGCACGTATTAATTAAAGGAGTCTCAAACCCAACCTCACTTGAGAACCTATTTGACAGATTAAAAAAACGTTTCGTTTCACTTTTATACATGAAGAACTTTAATTATGTTACATACTTACTTACTTAATTTTTTTTCTTTTGTAAAACGTAAAAATAAAGATTAAAAATATATATATTATACTTATTTTAATGTTTTTCTGTAATCTATGAAATGAATAATACGATATAAAAAGAATGAATAAAGTTGTTCACTTCTAAAAGTGAAACGAAACGTTGTTTTGTCTGTCAAATTGGTTCTCAAGTGAGGTTGGGTTTGAGACTTCTTTAATAATACGGGCCTAGGAGCTAGGCACTGCGGACCGGTTTGGGACCTATCCCTGGGTAAGTGGTGTCAGTGGCGGTGCTATTAACCGGAGCGGAACTGAAGCCCCACGGCGCAGGCGCGGGCGCGGCGCCAGTCAGTGACCGCTGGCCTTGCGCTCCCACTGAACTTGGGACAACTTTCATGATGGGTAATTGGTATTTTTAAATGTGTATCGACAGAAATAAGTAAGTGCATCGATAATATATTTGAAAATACTAAATATAAGTGTATTATTATTTTCATTTAATATAAAATGTCTTCGTAAATTTCACATTTCATCTTCGTTTAATTTTGTGATATATACTTTTATTACTGTAAATAATATTAGTAGAGTATTATAGTAATTTCTAAAGATTTGTATGTACCTATGTCTCATATTGCTCATACGAATACTTTTTGCAAAATTTTAAATAACGAATTAAAAGGTTTTGAACTTTAAACTTTGAACTTTACTTCTAGGTATGAAGGGTTCAATGCTATAGTGCAATATCCAACACAAGCTCCATCAGTATCAGCCTAATTGCTACTAAATTCCTGCTATTAAAGGTAGTTAGTCGATATCGTTTTGGTTATTAGGTGTAAGTTCACCTGATTTAAAGTCTTATTTTACTAAATTCAAGCGTTCAAGGTTTGCATTTACGTTCTCATCATTCAAGTTAGTATATACTTAGGTTATAACAAACTGATAGACAAATAATAGTAAATACGTAAAATAGTTGAGTCAATATCTACTTAATTTAAAGTGCCAACATGTTTGGAGTATCGAAACAGTTCACTGAACAGCATTTTCTAACATCTCTTGGCTAGCTAATCGTAATTGCTAAACAGTTTTCTAATTCAAACAGCGTTTGAGAAGAAATTGATCATTTGCCAAGTAGGTCTTAACTACTAATAAGATAATAAATGTCAAGATCATAGACATTAGAAAAAACTAAGGCCTTAGTCTTTTGTGGTCCCAGAGTAATGGCCATAAAATATACGTTTAAAATATACATAGTTAATTGAAATAAAATAATGTTATAAGTGCCACAAAAACAAGTCGGTCGGAATTCGGTAGCAAAAAACGTAATCGCCCCAATAACATTATCGTTAAATTATTACTGTCGAGTCTTCGGCTGCCGACTTTATTGTGGGCTGTTTAAAGTCAAGTGTTTTTGTGGAATTCTGTCTGTTGTTTTACATTTGTAAAAATGTAACAAAAACTATTGCAATATCGATCGATACAGTTATAGGCTCTTTGAAGGTCATATTTGACATGTTATGGTGAGAACAAATAACTTGTGACCATGGACGTACTAAATATAGGGACGCGAAATACCTACAAAAAAAACGTGCCAATTCTGTCACTAAACATGGCTGCCTTTGATTAGGGTTGTCACTTATAAAATTTGTAAATAACACTAAAATATACATGAATAATATGTTTTTTACAAAAATAACAATAAATACAATACAATACAATACAAATATACTTTATTGTGCACACAACAAGTTACAAAAAAAAAAACAAAAAAATATACATTACAAAAATCAGACATGCACACAAAGGCGGCCTTATTACTAGATAGCAATTTCTTCCAGACAACCTTATGGTGTTAAAGAAAACAATGCTAGAGAATGGGAGTTGCGCAAAAGTATATTTAATAAAATAAAAGTAAATAAAATAATACATAAACACAATAAATATATAATATATGTATACAATATAATATAATATATATATCTATATATATATATACAATAGATAAACCTACATGATATTTTAATTTATAATAATAAGTGTTAGTTACATAAGTTAAGGGTTGACACAATATGATTCCAGATAATGATTTTTTATAAGAGTTTTAAAACGATGTATAGTTTCAGCCTGCCTTATATGGATAGGTAAAGAATTCCAAAGGGAAATGGATTTTACAATGAAAGAGCAATTAAAGTATTTAGTGCGGTGGATAGGAATGTCAAGAAGAAGATTAGTTATAGATCGTAGTTCCAGTCTGTCAGAGGTACGGAAGTTAAAATAACTTTTTAAATAAGTGGGACAATGGGAGTCAAATAGGATGTTATAAAGGAAGGAGAGAACACGAGAGTCACGGCGGTAGCGGATTGGCAACCACTTTAACTTGAGGCGATACTCGGAGATATGGTCAAATTTACGTAAACCGAAAACAAACCTCAAAGCTAGGTTTTGAAGGCGCTCCAATTTGTTCAGTTGTTCCTCCGTCAAGTTAGTGAAAGAAGCGTCCGCATAATCTAAATGGGAAAGGAGTAGGGATTCAGCCAAAACTACCTTAGTGGGTATCGGAAGAACATATCGTAGACGTTTTAGGGAACGCCTGGTAGAAAAAACCTTTCTACTAATCTCTTGCAATTGATGCGTCCACGATAAATGTTCATCAAAGTACACTCCCAAGTTTTTAACCACTTTACTGAAAGGTATTGTTACACCATTTATAAGGACAGGAGGTAAAGAATCATGGTCAACTCTAGAAATTAGCCCGGGGCTACCAATTACAATTAATTGAGTTTTAATAGGATTAATAAGAAGTCCATGATTCTTGCTCCATTCACAAATATTCGACAAATCGTGATTCACTAGATCAAAAGCGGAATTCAGATTGTCCAAAGGAGACTGTGTGTATATTTGAAGATCGTCCGCATACAAGTGGTAGGATGATGAAATCGATATTGTTATAGGGTTTATAAAAATTGCAAACAGAAGAGGAGATAGCACACCACCCTGAGGCACGCCGGCATAGATATAACTCCAATCGGAGAAATAATCAGATGATTTAACTCTCTGCCGTCGTCCTACAAGGTAGCTACGAATTAAATTAATTATTGATGGTGAAATAAATATATATACCTCAAACACAAATTGATCGTTGTGATAAGTTTTACGTTAGCATATAAAGAATTTGATGTGTTATTACTTGAAAACGTAATACAAACCTGTGATGCCGCAATCGGGGCTGATTTTTGTTTTTCCGCGAACCACACTGCAAAATGCAACAGACAGGCATCTTGTAATGTAAATACTTCACATTCCTACGTAATTTGAAAATTTAATTTCTTGTTTTAACTTGGTAAATTGCAATTTTCAAAAACATAAACAACCTTTTGACATCAGAACTACCATGAAACTAAGCGCTAAAGATGGCGGATTGTTGCACGAACCACAAATTGTCGAAGCGCAGTGACGTTTGTTGCCAAAATTGAAATATGTTTATCTCTTTCGTTCTTTTTCGTCAAGTGCAAATGCTTACAAGAAAAAAAGAGATCGATATAGTTTTTCGGCTCTGTCGCTGAAATGCATCATATTTGTATAATTAAAAATTGTATATGTCGACTGCGGCTACTCCATATTAACTATATATCTCTATGCTTGTGACAAAGTAATTGACAAATGACTAAATGCTGTTTTTCAATAGTCAGATAACTTGTACCTGAAGAAATATTGATGTGACTTTAATAAATTTTCTATGAATAAAATGTCAAAGTCTTATTTCTATTCGACAGATAAAAATTATCTGACTATTGAAAAGCCATAACACGGATAAAACAAAGACACCTTGGACTTTGAGCAAGTGTTTATAATATGCTCTTTTCATGATGACCTGGAATGGAGAGTCACTGGACGATAGCATGTGATAGGCTCAAAATATCATTAATACTGCTCCAAGTCCAATTATTATCGGTGCCCCGTTTACCCTTAGCTACGACCCTGGTATTGTGGGATTAGTCATTTCAATATTTATAATAAAATATTAATTACTGCCAAAATAAATGAATAATATGCACTGGACATAATTAATGAAGTGTAGCAGTAATAAATATCATCAGTACAGAGTAATTAAGGCAAATATGAGGAAGTGTCGAGTCGAGGAGATTCGGTCTTGTACTTGAACGTCGAAAGATCACTGTGACATTCACGTGGATGCAGAATGAGAACAGCTTTGTCGAGTTTATGTTAACATTAACGAATGTAGTGCAGAAAAAACTGGGACAACATGCCTCTTTTGTTTTATAATCCTAATTTCCTTTTCGTATTTGTAAAATTGGTCACTGAAATACGTGGAATATGTGACAAAAAATATGTGCCAACCAACAATTTATCAATGAAAAAGTTATCTACAACATAATTTTTTAAAGAAATTTGTCAATTTGTCAAACAGTGAGCGAATTTACTGTCGAAAGTTATTCAAAAATTTATTGTAGCGCAATGGTTGAGCGCGTCGGTGCTCAAGCTGGAGGTCGCGAGTTCGAATTCCGCCGACGGAACAAAAAAGTTTTCTGTGTTCCTGGGTCATGGATGTGTATTAAATGTGTGTATTAAATAAAAAATAATCTTAAATACATGTGTAGTATAAAAGTATTAAATATATTTCCGTTGTCTGGTACCTGTACCACAAGTGACTTCGGATACTTAGCACGGGGCCAGATTGACGTGGTATGAAGCGTCCATAGATATTATATTATACTGTGTGTCTATGCACACATAGGTACGTCAAACTTATAACACCTCTGTTATGTCGGGGGTTAAAAATGCGCTTATTTGGAAAACTTCGTAATAATTTTCCGAGAATCCATTGCTGTTTTCATGCGAAACTGTATTATTTATTATATTTAATTAGCAGAATCGACCAATTTGTCAGTTTTACGACTTTTCCAAAAGATCTCACAAGCATTACGAGCGTGACCTTGAGCCTTGCGGCCCACGTACGCGAGAATGTGAAAATCCTGCGACATACACCAACCGAACAATTCACCTTGAAATCGACTTTAATTAAAAAAAGAGTGTTAATCAACCTGCTGATAAGCGACAGACATACAGTAAGCAACAACGAAAGTTTCGATACGCTATACGACACTTATGGACTGAGATGAGACGCC
Organism: Celastrina argiolus; assembly: GCA_905187575.2. Lineage (NCBI taxonomy): Eukaryota > Metazoa > Arthropoda > Insecta > Lepidoptera > Lycaenidae > Celastrina > Celastrina argiolus. The sequence goes on along the minus strand of LR994579.1, from coordinate 1,991,273 downwards.
CCTCGCGAGTTTCTTACGCCGGTTCTTCTCGCCGGGTTATTCCCCGAACCGGTAGTAGGACATCATGTAGGACAATTCTAAAAGTGTTAGTTTCTGACCTATTTCCATTTTCATTTTTCATTTTCTTACTGATGAATAGTGTTGTCCTTCAGAGGGAAGCCCTTGTCTCTATAACAGAGCCAAGCAGGATTTCTCCCGACACAATCGAGAATTGAATCAGTTCGATCTCAACGACTTTTCGTATTATATTTTAGGATTGCTTTGAAACTAACCAGGATAAAGAACATTAGATCGTAACCTTTTGTACTCCCGACCATACCAATCGACTGAGAATCCAAATAAACAAACGTCAATTTATTGGGAAGTACGCGGCACGATCGAATCTGAATCAAAATCGAATCAGTTTTCAGAGTAAGGCCCCTCTAGTTTAGGTGTTGCAAGGGAACAAACAAACATAAATCTTTCATAATATCACATAAATCATTTCCCTTCCTTTTGGCTTCGCCGGAGTCGGGTAAAAATAGCGATTAATAAGATTCGATCGTACCGCGACGATCGAATCTGAATCAAAATCAGTTTGGATACTAAGGCCCCTGATTACATAACTTCGGTGGCTTTCCAGTTTCTGAAAATCAACTATCATTTTGCCGTTTGAACTGTGAAAACCACGATAAAAAAAGTTGAAATGTCAAAATTTTGACATAATAGCTTTTTAAAATGACGGTTGATGTTCATCGTAGGAAGGTCACCAAAGTTACCTAATCAGGGGGTTGATATATAGACTGGACCGTAAACCACTGAAGGACAACCATTGTACACTCCGATATTATACTACAAAATTATACAAATTTCATCAGTAACAATATAAGGGGTGTCTAATTATTAATAAAAAATATCAATACTTCAATAAAAGGAATGGAAAAACCCCACACCACTGCTGATTAGTAGCAGTGGCGATGGCTGGTTTTATTTAGAGAGAAGCAAGAATAGAAGGTGGGAATGTTAAAATAGTTTCAACTTTTGCAAGTTTTGTCTCAAAATAATTTATTACGAGATTTTTCTCGCTAGTATTTTTTCACCATACAAATAGTCGTTCAAGGTCATTGGTGTTATATAAAGCCTTAAGGTAAAACAATAGCCCACGACTGTTAATGACTAGAATTACATCAGAATTTCTCGCCTTGAGGCTGCCCGGTCCACGAGCGACAGTGTCGAAACTCATTAATTACACACAAACACATTAAATGTGTTTAATTGTAAGGAACTACAAATAAACTAATTTATTTGTATAGTTCAATTAATGACGTAGTATTAGCCTAGTCATAATAGAGAGGCAGTCCCGGCAGAGTTGGAATCACACAAAAATCTGCTGCAAAACTGTCGCTACATCTCTTATTTTCTTATCTTCTTCTCTTATATATAAAAATGAATTGCTGTTCGTTAGTCTCGCTGAAACTCGAGAACGGCTGAACCGATTCGGCTATTATTAGTCTTGAAATATTCGTGGAAGTCCAGGGAAGGTTCAAGCGGTTTATATGCTCAACTCAATCATCAAAACAAGTGGGCACGGGTCAGCTAGTTAAAAATATATTGTGGTGGCCACGCGTTACTTTCAGTCAAGTTTACTGTTACTATATAACCTAAATATATTTTTTTTCACATCAAAAAGCCTTTCAACTAAAAATACTTACAACAACTTTTTTCATAATCAAGTATGTGTTTTGAAATAATTTCACATTTCAATTATCGAATTGTTGGTTCCGTGTATGTGTAGCGCCGTGACGTATGACGTATGGGTAACCCAGCTTGGACTGGATTCCATCTCGACTCAGGGTCACGGTCCTAGCAGCTAGCGCTTAGATAATAGACGGTAATTCTGTACTAAGTAAGGTTAGTGAGGTTTTGATTAGCCAAATGCGAATACTGGTTTAAAAAACGGCCAAACGCGAGCCGGTCTTATGCACGACGAATTCAGTATAAATATCACGTATGCTGTATGAGAGCATAAACCCTTTAATGTTTATGTATTATGTTTTTATTTGTTAACACAGCGACATTAGAACATAAATTGATGGAAATTGTAACTGTTAAGCTATTACGTTTAGGCCGTGTTTCACCGAGCAATGTTAAAGTTAACGCCATGTTAAAATACCATGGCATCTCATTCATTGACAGGAAATACGAGAGGGATAACATGATATTTAACATGGCGTTAACTTTAACATTGCTTGGTGAAACACGCCCTTAGTGTCAATTTCATCAACACATGTTAAAGTTAATCATTCGTTTAATATCATGTTATTCCTCTCGTATTTCCTGTCAATGAGTGAGAAGGCAGAGTATTTTAACAAGCCGTTAACACTAACAAGTGTTAGTGAAATCAGGACTTAAAGAGTTAGTCTAGTGGCAGTCGTCTGACTGCCACTAGACTAACTCAAGGACAGACAGTAAAATATTATTAATTTAACGTTTTTACCCTTAGTGCACGGATCCCTAAAAATCAGGGGGAACAGGGTGACTAGGTAACAACTATGATTTTGTGAACGTTTGTTTGTCTGTCTATATGAACAAAACACACAACCAAAAAAATTATAAACACCAAACGAATTTTCCTTTCGTTGTTTGAAAATTGAAAATAGGGTATCATAAATATTTTTAACGGAATACTGCAAAGACAAAGATATTTAACAATTTTGATGGTCTGTTTTGGTGGGATAAACATACACATAATATGTCTATATGTCTATGTTATAATATGTTTGCCAACGCATCGCCTAAATTACTGGTCCGATAAATGTGAATAGATTCGTAATAAGCGCAAAAATAACATTGGCTACAAAGTTTAAGTAGTTAGGTTTTTTTAATAAGATATTGTGTAAAGAACGTACAATAAGGATAGAAAACACCCTTTCACAAAGCAAAAAGCCTCGCTACGGTTTACATAAAAAAAGATGCGAACTATAAAAAGCCTTCATAAACCTCAAGTTCCTGTACATTATGAATCGATTTAAAAAGTAACAAGACCTATACACTACGGTTATCGCGAAGGTCAGAACTAGTGGGCGCTCACTAAGGCTGCATTTGTACATATCTATTTTGAAACAATAACAGTTACTTCCTATTTTAATTAGGTTATTAGGAGCTAAAATTAGTGACACATATCCTAAACCTTGCATATTTTTGACAAAACTAGGAGTTCACTGGGAGTTAGTAGTTTCTATTCAATGTGATACGAATGTAAACAAAGATACGAAATTCGACTAAATTATTAAGTCATTGTTTTTCTCTACGTAGCCAATTGGTACCCATGCTAAGCTCTGTTTGCATGAAGATCACATTAAATCGGAACGGACAGAAGTAATGCAGGTACCCACCAGTAGGACAATCCACAAGCTGTACATCTCGGCGGCTGATGCTGCTACTGTATCGACAGCGACATATCCACTACGGCCGGGATGAGTATTAGGAACATCGTTGCATTCGACTCGACAGATGTAAAACTAGGCGTTCGTCGGAGTTCGTCGGAGTTCGTCGCCTCTAGTACACCTGCGGACGTGTGGCGTGGTCGCGGGCCGCGGCTGACTGCGGCCGCGCACCGCCGGCGACCTTCTCAATAACTTAATTTATGTAATGCACTTTCTTAGCAGATTTATAGCGAGCACTATACCACACTGTGGGCTGTATAGTGTAGTAGGCATTAGTCAGTGGAAGATTACTGATGGCGCAAGGGCAGGGGAGCTGTCGTAGATCAAGACGATTCTAATATCAAAAAGGGTGTCATTATTTTCTTTATTTGTCCCCCATCTAGATGATTGTTGTCTTCAATAGTTATTATTATCTTTTTCAAATATTTAACATAATTTTCAACACAATACATACATAATTGAACTACCCATGAAACTATTGTCACGGATTGGTATTAATTCTGTGTACAATTTCCACGGTTTATGCAATAACGCGGGAAGACCTTCCTGCACTTTTACACTTACCCCAAGTAAGTGTTGGATGTTATTGTGACTTTGAAATTGCCTTATTTTTCGGTTTAGGTAGTAGGAATTTATATTTAACTATTACTCTAACCTGTGGTAGGAAGACTAACGAGTATGCGTCTACGTGGTTTCTGTTTGAGTTTCTCCATATCATTTCTGTTACTAACAAATATCGGACTCTCAAGTAACATTTCTATCTATGTCCTAGATGTCCTAGATCATGTTGATTATCCACTGATAAATAATTAAATAGGTAGAAGTCCCTCGCATAGGTATATATCTAATAGATGTTTATTAGATATATACCTATGCGAGGTTCAAGTCCCACTCTCTATAGGTATGAATCGCATTAAAAATCCCTCTAAAGATCAACTCTCATTTGCACAGAGTCGAAGCGTCGCGTTTCTTCGTGTATATCCTCATAGCATATTTATGTCTATTTTCTAATTATTAAGGTACAAATTATGGAAATGCACATAGTATGGAGCGAGCGGTGTAAAGCGATGTGTGGCGTCGACGCACGTCGGATCCTAGTTAATATTGTGTTTCCTAGTGTATAGAAAAAAAACGTGACGTGATGATTGTATAGAAAAAAACGTGACGTGATGATTCGATTCTGTACCAGTCTGAGCTGAGCCTAAGTTGTATATACAACCATATTTATATACACGCTTTAGAGTTCCTAGAGGTTTGGTCTCAAAACATAAAAGAAAAGACTTCAACGCGTATAAAATATTTATTAAAAAAACATTTAACTATTTACCATAATATGAATATTAATTTAAATTGTCTGACATTAAAATAAAAATATTTACTGAATCTCCTTTGTCTTCTGCCAGAGAAGAGAAGAAGAATTTATTAAGATAGGATTAAACAAACAATAGTCTCATCCGAAAATATTAGAAATCATTTCAGCTTAAATGCATATAGGTAAATTAGGTTTTTGGGCGTTGAATCCATATCATATTATTATGTAAAATTATCGGTAAATTAAACATTAACATTAATTGAAGACATGAATGAATGAAAGTTACATATCGTAGCAAAATTATGATTTCGAGGAAATTGAGTTCAAACTGTCACATTTTAGAATACGTCGTAAAGTATATAGGTACGTTCATCTAAATATGCGTCTCTAGAATTAATGTACTTAATACTTTACTAGTTACTACATATCCTAAATGTATAAGTGACAGTTTAATTCTAAAAATTTAAGCTCACTCACTGAGACCGCCAGAAATAAAAAAAAAGCTCAATTTTCTGGGTAATTTTTTTTGCGATCACCTTCAACGATTCATGTCTTCAATTTTATTTACATTTTGTATAAAACTATTTATTTCTCTGAATAGCGAACAAATATGTAGTGACAAAATACTTAATTAGCAATTATAATTATTAATAATTGTAATGTCCCTCGTGCCCGTACTGCTGGGGTTGGGGCTCGTACGAAGGTGGGTGATGCTGGTAGGACTGGAACAAACAGACACAGTGATGAGTCCAGATTGACATTGATTTTCATGGCGTTAAGTAATATGTAGTGTTGAAGGCTAGTTCTCCTTCAGAGAGAAGTCCAATCCTGTACAATAGGTAGGAATTTGGGCCTTCACAAAAGAAGGGGTTTTGTAGGGGTGAATCCCTACGGATGTTGATGGTGATGCTGGATGTACTTAAGTCCAAAATGTATAGAACTTAAGGAATGACGACAGCAATACCCGTTCAAACAGTTTATTGTCATTAAAATAATATTGTTGTGATAACATAATTTATAATGTTTGTAAAGTGTTCGGTCAGCGGTTATATATGAAACAAGTGAGTATACGTACGACTCCGCTCGTACAGGTTTCATCATCATTTTGTTAATGATTACACACCCTGGGAATAAGGTGGCCACTTCCGAGGCTACTTCAAAGTATACTTTTGTAAATTGTTATTTATGTTAAGTTATAACATATTTATTTATATTTTTTTAAATGAACAATTTTCCCATCTTTTTGCTAAAAGGTGGCCCCGAGCTAGTTCTTCCCGCCGGGTTAGTTCCCGAACATGTGGTAGGTCATCATGTAGGACAATTCTAAAAGTGTTAGTTTGAAACCTATTTTGAAATAAAAGATTTTTCATTTTCAAAGCTTATAGGAGTTATAGGAGCCCACACCACTGGTATCAAGGACTTCTGTGAACTTCTGTCACTCTTGTTTTTCAAATTTAATATAATATATTATCTAGATTCTTATATAGTGTCTAAGTGGTAAAGTAATCCTCAACAAAGGAGAAAGCCCATTTCAGGCCCAGAGCGGACAGCCGTCTTAAGAAGACTTAATGTCTCCAGAAATCTACCATAAAGAGACCTGATTTTTGATAACATTCAAATAACCGCCACTATAATCAGTAATGTTCCAATAAAAAAAGGAATTTTATTGGATTATTTGGAACCTAAGTAGAACGTTGAGGTGAAATGTTACCCGATGATAAAACTCTAATCAATCAATCCGAATATCGATTTAGGTATAAACAAATAAAATAAACTCATGTAAAATACAAATAACGGGTCACTGTTGGTAATTCGGTAAAGAATGATTCAAAAGAAAACATTTATCTTAAAACCAATGTTTACGTTTGTTACTATAAACGATAAAAAGTCATATTATATCGATTATTTTTTACGTAATCGATTTATCGATTTCATTTTTTTGCGACAAGCGGCAACACTGATGACTGAAATGTCATTTTTCAAACGAATGATCTCGACCGTTCGCTTGTTGCTCAAAGATGCGTTTTGTTTTGTTTTCGATTTTTTTCACCGCAATGTGACTTTCTCGCCTGAACTTGTTTCGGCTTTTCACGTACGACTTTGGCATTGTTTTACTAGTTTTGTTCTCTCCTTCTACGATTACTTAGCCCTGGATTAAAGGATTACGCTATTTGATTGTGCATACCAAAATGTCTGAAGAACATTGTATATGTTGTGGTAATAATGTTACCGAGAACCGTATTTTAGAGCCCAAATAATTAAGTGTCATACTGCAGTGGGTTGCACGGCAGCAGGTAATCATAATATTATAATAAAATGTTTCTATTATTTCTTTCATTATGGTTTAATCGTTAAATCTTTTACGGTTGAAAATATTTATCATTAATGTTAATATGTTTTAGGTGTCAGGCGATAATCTTGATTGCCACAATTGCTGGGTAGCAATAACTGAAATTCTTGCACAACAAGGGCTATCTTATTATATCTTACTATTATAAATTATTGAAAAGTCGGAAAAGGCCTTGAAAATAAAATAGACAAAAAGTAAAAAAAAAAATATTTCTACAATAATGGCGGCATTTTAAGTTTTTTTCTCAGATATCTAATACTATTAACATTTTAAAACACTCATTTTTAATGCGATTTTTTGATGTCCACATTGGGCCTGAGACACTATGGAGAGTGGGCTTTCTCCTTTAAGCTTAAAAATTAATGACTTATAATCGAGTTAATAAACAATATATAGTAAAATGAGGTTTTAAATAAGCCCTAAAGAAAAATTGTGCCGTTGAGTTTATTACGCCGGTTCTTCTCGCCGGGCTAGTCCCCAAACCGGTAGTAGGACAATTCTAAAATTGTTAGTTTCTAACCTATTTTAGAAATAAAAGTATATTATTCCCATTCGAAGCCAGCCAAAATCTGGGCTTATTCAAAAACCTAGGCCCACGTGCGCCTCCTTGCTTGCGCATGAGTCGACCACAGTACCACTACCTCAGCGATAAATTAAGCTATCTACATCTAATCAATAGTCAACTGCTGGAATGTTGTAATCTGTCAGCCCTTCGCGGCTTCGTCTAGAAGTCGTAACAGGTTCTGCTACAGTTGTGTCACGCGTCTACTGCATGCTAATACGGGCATTTATCATTGGCGCAGGCGTATACTTACTGGCGGGAAAACAACGGTAATAGCAGTTTACTTATAATGTATTTACTCATAATATATCTTAATTTATAAGCAATAACTCAAAAATAATCCTACAAGCTCATGGATGAGTTACGCATGAAAATTATCTAACAAAACATTCTGCCAATTTTGGTGTGGGGAGGGTTGTGTCGTTACAAACGAGTATTTATCTTCTTATTTATAAAAATGAATTGCTGTTCGTTAGCCTCGCTAAAACTCGAGAGCGGTTGAACCGATTCGGCTATTAAGGCTTGAAATATTCGTGGAAGTCTAGGGAAGGTTTGAACGATTCATCACAAACTGTTTCTATGCTGAACGAAGTGGGCACGGGTCAGCTAGTACGTTATAAAAATAAATCTGTATAGTGTAGTGACTAGTAATAATAGTTCTCCTCACCATTGAAACCAGGCAAGCTACGCAGGAGTAGTTCTATAGTGCCCAAGTGTGTGCGCAATACACAAGAACACTCTCTCTTCCTTTTACTCTCATACCCCAGTGGGGCGGTAAACCGACAACGCTGGCGATAGAACAGGTGCAGGACCGACTTTTTACATGCCTATCCGACCCATGGATCATCTTTCTTATCAGACAATCAGGTGATCAGCCTGCATTGTCCTAAACAAAGTTGGAAACAAAAAAATTTCTGTTGTTCCAACGCGGGAATCGAATCGTCATCCGGGTCGAGAGCGAAGCTCTGAACCACTAGACCACGGATGCAATATCTATACATCTATACATATAATAAATCTGTAGAGGAGTCGTGTCTGTACATTGAAGATATTTGAAAAAAAATATGATAGGGGACCTTTATTTACGCAATAGTACCCAAAACTATGATTTTTGAAATTTTTGTCTGTTTGTCTGTTTGTCTGTTTGTCTGTGGGTTTGTGCACGCTAATCTCAGAAACGGCTTATCCGATTAAGATGTACTTTTCACTAATATATTGCGGCAAGCTTCACTTAACATTTAGTGTTTGTTTTATGTAAATCGGTTCATAAATAAAAAAGTTATGACAATATTAAAAGATCATGTCGTTTTTGCTGGACGTTTGTAGGAAGCGCGCGCCGGGCCCGGGAGCCGTGCGCCGCCGCGCGCGCGCGCCGCTTCAAATTGTATTAGCAGCAAACGCACCGGGGCCGCGGGGGTGACTTTTATTTGTTAGTTTTAGGCTTGCTAGGTTACACTATGTTACAATCTAAGATTTTTTTTCTTGAGTTTATTACGAAAGTTATTTGTATAAAAATAGTTAGTACTTTTACTGTACAGTCCTTTGTGATAAGTAGGTACTGTATACATATTTGTTAGCGTAGGTTAGTAATAAGTAAATAAATAAAAACCGGCCAAGTGCGAGTTGGACTTGCACACCGAGAGTTCCATACAAACCTGATTGACATAGAATTTTGATTTGGTTACAGCTTGAATATATTAGAGACCTAAGTATTTGTTATAAGTTTCAATTAAACACATTCATGACAAACGGTACGAAGTTTAAAAAAATCAAAATATTTTTACTACTTATCTATATAATGTTACTAAAAACGTATGGTTTTAGACGTTGCTTGGTTTCAAATTTTATGATTTTGAGTTCACGGGAAGTACCCTTTAGGTTTTGATTCCCTTACGAGTGTTGAAAATGACGAAATTTAGCGACATAAGCGACTGCTTTTGATTGCATTGGCTAAGAAGTCTGATTTTTTCACTGCTTCAAGGAACAGTAGTTCCTGAGTATTTTATATAATTTTCATCACAACACGCGTTTCTGAGTAAAAGGGTCTTGACAGACAGACATGGAAATGATCTTATAATATGTGTTTCGTTTTTTCCTTTTGAGGTACGGAATCTTAAAAACAGTTTTAAGATTTTCATAAATATACTGCTCTTTTTTTGTTTTTTCTATTTAATAAGATAGACGTTAAAAACATCTCGATAGTTACTAAACTGTGTTACAGGGGAAAACTGTTGATACAACTCGATTCCAATCGAGATACCTTTTGAAATTCTAGCCTTTTGCGGCCTGCCCTGGATAAGTGTTAACAGTGTGATTATTATGGGTTTTTTTTTGTCAAATATCATAATATTGATAGAGTATTCTCTTATACAAATCTATCTATACGCCAAATGCCGTACTTTTAATACAATTATAGCAAGGTTGAGTAGGTACCTACATTTATACAATACGTTATCCGATAGTTATACTCAGCGTGCATCATTAGCAATGTATAATATTATTTTGCATTCTAAGTATATTATAGTTCTCATTCCGTCCGTTTAAATTCATACTACAGCCTACTATTACTGTACATTTTTATAGTTTTCTTTGTCCAAATGATGTATTCGATAACTGCATAACATATAGAATTTTGATTAACATAAGTATTGTGTTTACAGTTAAACTAAAAAAGTTATGTCAATATAAGTTAGATTTATATTTGTCTTGATATTTTTATTTCTTAGTTTTTATCATGGACCGAATGGTTTTTATGTTAGGTACAACTTAGGTTTGTTTTCTTTCTTTTGGGACTTTCTATATTTTGCTACTTTTCTGTATAAAATCAGTTAGTACTTTAACAGTGAAGTGATTTATAATCAGTACCTACATGTTTGGTTATTAATAAATAAAAAAACCGGGCAAGTGCGAGTCGGACTTACGCACCGAAAAGACCGCAAAATTAAAAAAACAGCGGGGTGCGCTCACTTAATATCATTGTCGCCACACCAGCAGCGTCGGCGTGGAAACGATCATCGTCTGTAGTCGCTGCGGCGCAAAATCCATACAAATCTTAGTACTAGATGTTCGTCATGTATGTGAGCGTACTATCAAGTAGTCCCGTTCGCATTATAGTAATTGTACACGGTCGTTTGTCAAGCTGGTAGTAGGAATTGTCAACATAAAGTAGTTTTTTAAATACCTCAACGACAGTTTTTATAACTAAAAATATTTTTAAAACAGATTTATTATTACACTGCCCTAAATCACTTTTCCACGCGTACGAAGTCGCGGGCACAGCTAGTAATATAATACAAATCTCTAGTCTAATAAGTTAGAAAAGTCACTTGACAGACAAGTACAAAACACTGTATAGCTTATCCAGTGTGTAAATATTTTCATCAGTAAGAGGATAAATTATCACAATAAATGTATCAAAAATCTATATCTCCGTTGTCCAATACCTATGACATTTTTTGTGAACTTATCACGGGATTGACGTGATGTAGAAGCGTCCATAAATTTAAGCATACACATTTCGCGTTCTATAACAAAGAAAATTACCGGATAACTATAGGTGGGTTTCTTGTCGACGTGCTTGTGGAAGTGGAGCTTGTGTTTGGAGACCAGCTCCTTCATCTTCAGCTTGGTGGACAGCAGGTTCGCGGAGAGCGCCCTCATGAACTCCTTCACTTCTTTCAGCTTGGCCTTGAAAACAAAAAAAAATATTTTATCAATGGTGTTTAATGTACTTATTTAACGTTTTATTTAAATTAAGTCATGTTTCACCAAGCAATGTTAAAGTCAATTCTTCGTTAAATATCATGTTGTTCCTCTCGTAATTCCTATCAATGAATGGGAAGGTATGGTATTTTAACATGCCGTTAACATTAACATGCGTTGGTGAAATCGGGACTTAGGGCGTGTTTCTCATTCATTGACAGGAAATACGAGGGGGATAACATGATATTTAACATGGCGTTAACTTTAACATTGCTTGGTGAAACACGGCCCTAGTCCAACAGATTTAACGCACACAGAAATCATGATTTATTCTATTTTATGTACTTATTAATGTTTTCTTACACCCTCGCCCCTTTTTTAAACCCTAACGCAAAAACGACGGGGTGTTATAAGTTTGACGTTTGTATAAATGTGTATATGTCTGTGGCATCGTAGCTCCCAAACGGATGATCCGATTTTAATCCGGTTTATTTTTTTTAAAGGTTTATCAGTCGAGAGTGTTCCTAGCTATGTTTTGTGGAAATCGGTTCAGGTCTTCAAGGTCATCAGGTCGTTTGTTAGGTGTGTTAGGAATATTACACGCTAAGTCGAGGTTTTTTTTATTATTATTATTAAACCGGGTTTTATACCCCCAGCTCGGTTTATTTTCCTTTTGTGATTTGCGATGCCACACACACGGTTTTTTCGTTGGGAGTTAAAAAGCTTTTTTTTGAACTCAAAATATTTTCCATAATCATTTCAACAGTACCTTCACGAGCCACATGCTGTCCTTCGGGGTGAGGACGCCCACATCCAGATCCACGTCATCATCATCGTCGTAGCTGGTGTCGTACGCGGCGCGGTACAGCTGCTTCTCTTCATCGTCCAGCTCCACGAAATGAGGCTTGCATATTGCTGGAAATAGCAGCTAAATTATTTTTAAACAAAAAACAGTCTTCCAAAATGAGACCACACGGAAAGCGCTTTTAAATAAAAATATAATTTTCATCATAGATAATACACCGACTTCCTAAATGACATATTAAGCGTCGCTACTAAAACGTAGTGATTATATTCTCTTTGGTCGCTACGTGACATACGAATTCGCTTGTCGTTTATCGAACCTTATGTCAAAATCCATACATTTTGTTTTCGAACTTCGTAATCTTGAAATAGGGGCATGTCCTTTTTTGGAGTCGGTTAAAAATATGACGTACGCAGCTGTGGCGTTCCTTTTATATAACCCCAACCCTATCGACTTTAATTGCCTCAACCTTTTGAAAACCCTTATACAAATCCCTAATATACAGAATCGGGCTTCCCTATAAAATATAGAAATTCATCACTCATCACTGGCATGCAGAACTTCCATTACCTGGCTATTTATAATATCTAATATGAAAATATGACACACGATCGTTTTAGATAGTCATTCATCATAGTGTAAATCATCATAAAAAGTATACCTAATCAAAGCGGATTAGTGACTATGAGGCACTTTATTGGCAAACCATTTTAACCACGAGGAACGACAGGTTTTCCGAAAAGTTAGCTAGCAATTGTTCATGTATTTTTTATTTAAACTTACCACTAGATAATAGCACCAAACCACACAGCATCTTGATAAACATTTTGCAGGTATAATTGTTTCTCCGCCGAAAAACTGCACTATTCCTCACTTCGCCACGCTTTGTTCTATGACCCGAAGAAACTGAGGGTAGAAAGATATAAAAAAAAAGTTGCTATTAACAAAATACATATTTTTAAGGCAGCGTCCCCTGCGCTGTTTTTGCGCTTAAAAATTAAGGTTAGGTAAAGACTTTTATCCATAATACTTAGATTGTATAGGTACTCACTACTCAGTAATATAATATTAGTTATAATATAATCTAAACTTTTATCTCCAATGTCAAGAATAGAATAATATTTGATTAAAAAAAAGATACTTTTTAGCGCAGTGGTTGAACGCGTTGGTGCTCAAGTCGAAGGTCGCGGGTCCGAATCCCGCCTAGGAACAAAAAGACTAGAACAATTTGTGTACCTATAATATAATAAAAAACTTAAAAGCGTTCAAATATAACAATGATATTCAATAAAACAAGTAATATTTCATTGAGATATAAAAATCTAATATTATTATTATTAATATCTAATTAAAAGTTTTAGCTTGTTTGCTGCTTCGACAATATTTTTTATTGTGTTCGTAGGTATTACCGAAGAACATGATAAATCTAAATAGAAGAATATATTATATAGGTACTTGTCATGATAAATTGTCCAATGTTTATTTCTAAGGCCTAAAAAGTTTTAGGAGAGATGTCAGGCCTAAAACACCATTTGCTATTTTATATTTGGGATTTGCGTCAGCCTGATGTTTTATGCGTGATATTAATTTAATACACGACATTGGTCGTAATAAATGAGTGGTGGGTGGGTTATGATGTGGCCAAATTATATACTCACTTCGGTGTAATGTCAGGAAACAAGGCCCAAGAAAATATTATAGCACATAGCCTATGTCCATACTTAACGTTATTTTATGGTTATTGTCCTTAATATATTGATTGTTAGTATTCCTTTTGTAAACTTTGTTTATCAGAGCGCTATCAATAAAATTTAAGTAGGTATCTAGGTACTTACCAAATTGCCCGATAAGTTGCTAAAACAATATTATGATTCTGAGTCCCAATTTCACCAACGCATGTTAGTGTTAACGGCTTCTTAAAATACCATGCCTTCTCATACATTGATAGGAAGAACGAGTGGGACAACATGAAATTTAACGAAGGATTAACTTCAACGTGCGTTGGTGAAATTGGCACTTAAAGTTGGATAGTTTTACATAAGTTACGACTGAATACTGACGATAGTTAAATTAAGTGACGCTTAAGTCATTCCGCTCAGAAGTGACAGTGACAGCATGTGAATAGGCTCATAACTTTATCATTATTATGCTGCTGAGTGCGCGCGATGAGCTGATAATTGGAATACTTTGAAACCTTTTTCTCAATACTGGTCATATTGGAAAATTCAAAAAAATATAGGTATAATAATTTTCATTACACTTACCAGAGGATTATCGTTTTATAAATTGATATTTTTGTTTTAATATAAGTATTTTAAAACTTTTTTCTTTATATATTAGTGACGTATAATCAGGGGATTGGGTATAGTTCTAGTTTTTGAAAATTTTGGCTTAAAAATTATTAATTAAAAAAAAATTATACGATTTTAACACTCGCTCGGCGCATTCCCGCCATCGGCCATACAAATAGTCATTGGCGAATCTATACTATTATTGTAAAGCGGAAGAGTTTATTTGTTTGTTTGTTGAAACGCGCTAATCTCGGGAACTACTGGTCCGATTTGTATAATTATTTTTTTGTTGGATAGTCCATTTATAGAGGAAGGCTTTTTTTAGGCTATATTATGTCATTACGCTGCGACCAATAGGAGCGAAGTGTCAGTGGGAAATGTTGCAAAAACGAGGAAAATTTGTTACATTTCAGGACTTTCGTTGTGTTCGCTGCATAAACGGTTTAAGTTACTCAAAAAATATAAATGAAATAATTATTCCTTCTTAATAATCATAATAACAAAAACCAACGTGAGCAATCAAAAGATAATCGCAATAGTGTTGCCGACAACCACGCGAACGAAGTCGCGGGCACAGCTAGTGCGATATACGAAGCCTTAAGAGGAAACACCACGGTTGAGAGAAAAGCAAAATAGGTATTTATAAAATATATTGCTGTCTCGCAGTGCCTTAGCTAGCCAGCACTAGCGCGATAGAGACAACTGCAACTTGGACTGAAATTACCTATTAAAAGTACCAGAAATCGACGTTTAGGGGATTCCTGTTTCCTCCTCCAAAACTTAACAGATTTAAATATTTTTTTCTGTATTAGCTAAAAAAAGAATTGAGCTAGGTCAAGAGCCAGAACCGGCGGATCTTAGCCGACTACAGGCGTTGGTCAGCTAAAAAAAAAAAAAAAAAGTTTGGTGTCAAAATAGGGGTTTTCCGCTACGCCCGATCGATAGCAAGCATTCCCATGGCGCTATATCTCACCGTTCCTGACTTACGATATGATCTAATAAACTCATTAGTATTTATCTACTCCACTAATGACATTCCTCATTCATTACTATTGTCCTATTGTTCTATGTCAAGCCCTTGTTCACTGAGTATTGGGCAGGTTATTTGAATGATTTCATTAAATAAAAAACTTATAATTTTATTGCAATTGTTTTATTTTATGTATAACTTTCTTAATAATACACAGTGTTAATTACACAACAATCCAACGTGATGTTCATATTTCAAAAACAAGACTGAAACATCATATGCAATAACATATCATTTTTCAAAGTATCTCTACTATTAAATTCGCTTATAAAATAACTCTTTCATTAAATCTTAAAACAAGATTTGAACATCATATTCAAAAACAAATCATTCCTGAGTGTATCGCTGCCAAATTCATTTTGAAAGTCTTTCAATGACTTGTTTTTAAATTTATATAGTAAGTATAATCATTTTGTAACCGAACATTATTAAAACGCCATTTCCTTGCATTTCTGTCCAAAAACATTTTATGCATATAATAAACAACATTCCTTTGGTATGTTTCCAAATAATTGAAGTCGAGATTTAAAAAAAAACTCGGGTTTAATTTCGAATAAAATCTTTTATTTCAAAATAACTCTTTCATTAAATCTTAAAACAAGATTTGAACATCATATTCAAAATCTTAAAACAAGATTTGAACATCATATTCAAAAACAAATCATTTCTGAGTGTATCGCTGCGTTCAAAAACATTTTATGCATATAATAAACAACATTCCTTTGGTATATTTCCAAATAATTGAAGTCGAGATTAAAATAAAAAAACTCGGGTTTAATTTCGAATAAATATTTTATTTCAAAATAACTCTTTCATTAAATCTTAAAACAAGATTTGAACCTCATATTCAAAAACAAATCATTTCTGAGTGTATCGCTGCGTCCAAAAACATTTTATGCATATAATAAACAACATTCCTTTGGTATGTTTCCAAATAATTGAAGTCGAGATTAAAAAAAAAAACTCGGGTTTAATTTCGAATAAAATCTTTTATTTCAAAATAACTCTTTCATTAAATCTTAAAACAAGATTTGAACATCATATTCAAAAACAAATCATTTCTGAGTGTATCGCTGCCAAATTCATTTTGAAAGTCTTTCAATGACTTGTTTTTAAATTTATATAGTAAGTATAATCATTTTGTAACCGAACATTATTAAAACGCCATTTCCTTGCATTTCTGTCTAAAAACATTTTATGCATGTAATAAACAACATTCCTTTGGTATGTTTCCAAATAATTGAAGTCGAGATTAAAAAAAAAAAACTCGGGTTTAATTTCGAATAAATCTTTTATTTCAAAATAACTCTTTCATTAAATCTTAAAACAAGATTTGAACATCATATTCAAAAACAAATCATTTCTGAGTGTATCGCTGCGTCCAAAAACATTTTATGCATATAATAAACAACATTCCTTTGGTATGTTTCCAAATAATTGAAGTCGAGATTAAAATAAAAAAACTCGGGTTTAATTTCGAATAAATATTTTATTTCAAAATAACTCTTTCATTAAATCTTAAAACAAGATTTGAACCTCATATTCAAAAACAAATCATTTCTGAGTGTATCGCTGCGTCCAAAAACATTTTATGCATATAATAAACAACATTCCTTTGGTATGTTTCCAAATAATTGAAGTCGAGATTAAAAAAAAAAACTCGGGTTTAATTTCGAATAAATCTTTTATTTCAAAATAACTCTTTCATTAAATCTTAAAACAAGATTTGAACATCATATTCAAAAACAAATCATTTCTGAGTGTATCGCTGCGTCCAAAAACATTTTATGCATATAATAAACAACATTCCTTTGGTATGTTTCCAAATAATTGAAGTCGAGATTAAAATAAAAAAACTCGGGTTTAATTTCGAATAAATATTTTATTTCAAAATAACTCTTTCATTAAATCTTAAAACAAGATTTGAACCTCATATTCAAAAACAAATCATTTCTGAGTGTATCGCTGCGTCCAAAAACATTTTATGCATATAATAAACAACATTCCTTTGGTATGTTTCCAAATAATTGAAGTCGAGATTAAAAAAAAAAAACTCGGGTTTAATTTCGAATAAATCTTTTATTTCAAAATAACTCTTTCATTAAATCTTAAAACAAGATTTGAACATCATATTCAAAAACAAATCATTTCTGAGTGTATCGCTGCGTCCAAAAACATTTTATGCATATAATAAACAACATTCCTTTGGTATGTTTCCAAATAATTGAAGTCGAGATTAAAAAAAAAAACTCGGGTTTAATTTCGAATAAAATCTTTTATTTCAAAATAACTCTTTCATTAAATCTTAAAACAAGATTTGAACATTATATTCAAAAACAAATCATTTCTGAGTGTATCGCTGCCAAATTTATTTTGAAAGTCTTATATTATTTAACACATTCAAATTATTTTACGGAGTGAGAATTTAATAATAATTATACATAGGTATATAATACAATATGTACTATCTTAGCTACTATAGTCAGCAGTTACATTGCGATTTTTATCAATTTCAATAACATTATCGAACTCTGCATAAACAACGCAATTGATCGTTTGAGTCAGAGCAGATTCAAAGACGAGGTATAAGAAAACAATGAGTATTTTTTTTCTTTTTAAACAGTTTTAATGGTTCTTAAACATTACAATACAATGGCGGTAAGAAAAAAAAATCTCATATTCTTTTTATAATATAAAATATACAAAGATTAATAAAACACAATACTAAATAATAAAAAAAAAAAAAAAAAAAAAAACATGATTACATAATCTTATATAATAATATTTAACTAAATAAGTACATTTTTTTTACAGTTCTCTCAATTTATAATGACCCCATGCCAACATATCGATCTGATTTGGTAATATGTAGCGCTTAGTGTCTTCGTATGACAAAGAATTTTATTAATTTCCTGAGTAAATATTGTATGTTTTATTGATCTAAACCTATGCATGGTATGGTTTTGAATATTTTTATTGAAAAGACAAGATTCATAATTTTCTAATTCTAACTTTTTTGTAACACTAAAAGTTCACACCCTTGGCTTTTGCGATAGACTTTTTTATCTACTGTAAATGCACACATTTTCGATCGGAGTCCTACAAATTCTTCTAAAATATTTTCATCTTTAAAATACCCTAACTTTTTTTTGTTTATTCTAGGATAACCAAATAAATTCTCGGATCGATAATCTGATGTATCAAACCTTAACATCAAATCAGGTTTGAGTTCTTCATATAAATTATTAGTAAAAAA
Source organism: Celastrina argiolus (assembly GCA_905187575.2). Taxonomy (NCBI): domain Eukaryota; kingdom Metazoa; phylum Arthropoda; class Insecta; order Lepidoptera; family Lycaenidae; genus Celastrina; species Celastrina argiolus. The sequence goes on along the minus strand of LR994579.1, from coordinate 1,972,540 downwards.
TTGGTATATAAAACTATCAATATCAGTATACAATAATTTCGTTTTCTCACCAAACTTTTTCAAAACATAATCATAATGGAATTCATACATGAGTGTTTTTGAAATATCTAAAATGCAAAACCCTAGGTAAATGGCTTTATTATGTACAATTTTTGTTTTCCGTAATTGAACTGCTACTAAATTTTCTGAAAATATTGACATACTGTGGAATTCTGGTTTTGCTATTAAGTCTTGTGCTCCTAAAGACTTACCTTGATTTTCCCAATAGGTTACAAGCTTTACATTTACTCTTTTTTCAATGTTTTCCATAGTTTTTCCAAAAACTGAATTACTCATAAGTTTATAAAAATCTTTTTCAAAATCTGATGATGCCTTTGTTCTTAGTTTAGTATTTAAATCAATATATTTTTGTAGCCAAGGATTTTGATTACATTTTAAAACTCTGTGAACCTTTTGTAGTTCAATGCCTAACTTAAGAAATTGTTTCAAATTTCTATAGTGAATTATTCAAATTTGGAACTAACTTAACATTTTTCGTATTACCTATACAAATATTTTCAGGACATAGAGGTAAATCGGAGTGCAAATCGTGAAGTTTATCAGGATATTTTCTTGCAAAATGAAACCATATTCACATGTATCAGGAATATCAAAGTCGATGTCAGGATCCACCCACTCAAATCCGTCTACAAGATGGTATTGAGACATTGCCCAACCATATAGATTATTTGCATCAAAGTATGTAAGAAAATACCTTACCTTACCTTACCTTACCTTACCTTACCTTACCTTGAAAAACACATTAGTAAATGTTCTTAACTGCAATATCTCCGACACTTCCTGGATCCAAGCCGTTCTCCCCATTAGGTTTGGCGGATTAGGCATCAGGAAGGTGTCCAGTGTCTCCCTTCCTGCTTTTCTGTCATCAGCTCATAGTATCCATAAACTTTTCACCAAAATTATTTCCAATTCTTTAGGCTGCGTGGGTATTGACTCATTACCGGAAGCTATTATTACTTGGCGTGGACTTTGCTCAGACGAAATTCCAGTCCAACCCCACATCCAAAAGAATTGGGATGAACCACTACTTAATTTGGCACATTCAGAACTGTTAAATTGCTGCACCGCGGCTGATCGCGCCCGCCTCTTAGCGTCCGCTGAGCCAGAATCGGGATACTGGCTCCAAGCACTCCCGTCATCCAATATCGGAACTTTGTTGGATAACCACACTTTTTCATTATCAGTTAGCCTTCGATTAGGTACCGCCATCAACGAACCCCATCTCTGCCATTGTGGTGCCACGGTGGACCGCCAGGGACATCATGGACTGTCTTGCCGTCGCAGTGCCGGCCGTCAGTCTCGCCATGCCTCCATAAACGACATAATCCGCAGGGCTCTTGCCACCGTCAACGTACCGGCCACTCTCGAGCCGAACGGTATAGTGCGTGACGACGGCAGGAGACCTGACGGTATGTCTTTGGTACCATGGAGCCACGGGAAGCCGCTGGTATGGGACGCTACCTGCGTGGATACGCTGGCAGCGTCACACGTGACGGCCACTGCAAAGACGGCGGGGGCGGCGGCGGCACACGCCGAGACCCACAAAAGGCGGAAATATGAATCCATCGGCGATGGATACATTTTTCTGCCTTTTGGTGTCGAAACTTTGGGTCCATGGGGTCCCAGTGCTAAACGCCTTTTGAAAGACCTTTCTAAAAGACTCACGGAAAAGACAAACGACCCAAGGGCTGGCGCTTACCTCGGCCAACGTATCAGTTTAGCGATACAGCGAGGTAATACTGCCAGTCTTTTGGGTACATTACCAGCGGCCGCCGATTTAGATATAGTTTTTTACATATAGCCTTTTTTATTACTTGTTTAGTTTATAGTTTAGATAATAATAATATATAAATAAAATAGTTTTAATTTAATATGTTATTTTTAAGGAGTTTTTTGTGTAAGAAAAGATTTTGATTTTATTTTATCATAACCAGTCATATACTGGTTATTTGTCTTAGCATATATAGTGCTACATTGTGATATGCCACCACGAATACCTGCTCGGATGAACGCTATTTTATCAAATTCAATTTTAGTATACTTCAACATAGCATCCCAACTTAAGCCAGGTGCAGTATAATAGTATGCTGGATCTAATTTATAAGTTCTAAAACAAATATCTTTAAAATTTTCAAATATGTCTGTTAAAAGTAAAACATCAGTTTTGAAGTTTAAGTTAGAATAATAAAAAACATATTTGAACATTTGAAGTGGTTCCAAACATCTTGTGCATGATTGTAATAATGATCAGATACATTAGAATCAGTTAATGTGCTATAGAAATGGTTTTGACTAGGTAAGGATGTCACTTTTAAACTATCATAAGATGTCATGAATTCATACGGATAAACACCTTTTCCTTTTAAACAAACAAAGTCTAGGTTGTTGGGAAAATTCATTTTGAGTGTATGAAACTGTTCATCTTAAAGATTTTTTGCCAAATTATCAAGGCTACAAGGCAAAAATTTCAGTGAATGAACAAATCTCAATTTAAACATTTCATTGTTAATAAATAAGTTTTTAGTAAAATAAATGTATCTCTCCTTGTTTTGAGGTATCAAGTCGACTTGTCCTTCAACAAAGTTGAGCGCATGAACTATAAAATGTGAGTCATAGTGACTTAAATTATGAAGAAATACTGGAACGAAATTCGGTGGCCTAAACTTTTTTGAACATAAGTCATGCGCCACACCTCTAAAATTTCCAGTACTCCTATCAAAGTCTTAAAACTTCATGTTCACCTAAAATTGTTTCACAAATACAACAAATGGAACAATCATCAATTTTTTTTTTGTCTTCGTCAGTTAGAGGATAAGCAGCTTTTTGCAAGTTATTTTTACTACAAAATAATCGTATATCATTATATAATCTACTCAGGAACACATTTGCACAATCGGGTCCGCTGTAAGTTTCATATTTTGATAAAGTTTCATCATAAGACCACTTTATATAATATCTGAAACTATAAGGTTCATGCTTTTGAATGCTATTGGTATAAGACTTAGATAAATTGTTAGCACATAAATGGACTAGCTTTAGAAAAGCTTCAAAATCTGCATATATTATAAAAGGTATTTTTAAGTTTCTTTCAAAATGTTCAAACCTAAGTTTATCGTTAGATGTTGGTTCTGCAAACCAATTTTTAAATTTTTTTTTTCGCTACTTGGTAATTCGACAGTTACATGAGAACAGTAATTTTGTTGGTGATTTGATAATCTTTCACTTGTACGAAAGCATAATAAACATCCATCACAAATATAAACCATATGATGATGATTTGAAAGTTGTTTGCTTAACAAACGCGATAAACTCTTTATATAACAATAGTGACTATTTGTTCCATTTGTTATGTATAATAAATTAATATGAATGTTTTGGGACTTTTAGTAAAATACAAGGGACCTATAACATTATTTTTTTAACTTCATTATTAAATTCCAATCCGAAAACGTTAATACTTATACTAATTAAATTTTCAACTTTGTGAATATCGGTTAACTTCACCGGGAAAGATATACCATTAAAATTTAATTTATTTGCATTCATGCTGTACAGTCAAACCTCACCTCAATAAACAAATCTGTTAAAACCGTTGAACAATTAGAACAGACGGTAGGTGAGCTTGAGGATGGCCTAAATGAAGCATACCTCAGAAGCTGTCCTCTCAAAAAAACAACCAATAAACGTAACGTACCGTGGTGGAGTGGTACTCTGGCAAGTCTCAGGAAAGAGACCCGTGCTCTGTTCAACAAAGCAAAACGAGACGGGTACTGGGACGTATACAGAACTAAAAAATACCTTTTATAATATATGCAGATTTTGAAGCTTTTCTAATGCTAGTCCATTTATGTGCTAACAATTTATCTAAGTCTTATACCAATAGCATTCAAAAGCATGAACCTTATAGTTTCGGATATTATATAAAGTGGTCTTATGATGAAACTTTATCAAAATATGAAACTTACAGCGGACCCGATTGTGCAAATGTGTTCCTGAGTAGATTATATAATGATATACGATTATTTTGTAGTAAAAATAACTTGCAAAAAGCTGCTTATCCTCTAACTGACGAAGACAAAAAAAAAATTGATGATTGTTCCATTTGTTGTATTTTTGAAACAATTTTAGGTGAACATGAAGTTTTAAGACTTTGATAGGAGTACTGGAAATTTTAGAGGTGTGGCGCATGACTTATGTTCAAAAAAGTTTAGGCCACCGAATTTCGTTCCAGTATTTCTTCATAATTTAAGTCACTATGACTCACATTTTATAGTTCATGCGCTCAACTTTGTTGAAGGACAAGTCGACTTGATACCTCAAAACAAGGAGAGATACATTTATTTTACTAAAAACTTATTTATTAACAATGAAATGTTTAAATTGAGATTTGTTCATTCACTGAAATTTTTGCCTTGTAGCCTTGATAATTTGGCAAAAAATCTTTAAGATGAACAGTTTCATACACTCAAAATGAATTTTCCCAACAACCTAGACTTTGTTTGTTTAAAAGGAAAAGGTGTTTATCCGTATGAATTCATGACATCTTATGATAGTTTAAAAGTGACATCCTTACCTAGTCAAAACCATTTCTATAGCACATTAACTGATTCTAATGTATCTGATCATTATTACAATCATGCACAAGATGTTTGGAACCACTTCAAATGTTCAAATATGTTTTTTATTATTCTAACTTAAACTTCAAAACTGATGTTTTACTTTTAACAGACATATTTGAAAATTTTAAAGATATTTGTTTTAGAACTTATAAATTAGATCCAGCATACTATTATACTGCACCTGGCTTAAGTTGGGATGCTATGTTGAAGTATACTAAAATTGAATTTGATAAAATAGCGTTCATCCGAGCAGGTATTCGTGGTGGCATATCACAATGTAGCACTATATATGCTAAGACAAATAACCAGTATATGACTGGTTATGATAAAATAAAATCAAAATCTTTTCTTACATACTTTGATGCAAATAATCTATATGGTTGGGCAATGTCTCAATACCATCTTGTAGACGGATTTGAGTGGGTGGATCCTGACATCGACTTTGATATTCCTGATACATGTGAATATGGTTTCATTTTGCAAGAAAATATCCTGATAAACTTCACGATTTGCACTCCGATTTACCTCTATGTCCTGAAAATATTTGTATAGGTAATACGAAAAATGTTAAGTTAGTTCCAAATTTGAATAATTCACTATAGAAATTTGAAACAATTTCTTAAGTTAGGCATTGAACTACAAAAGGTTCACAGAGTTTTAAAATGTAATCAAAATCCTTGGCTACAAAAATATATTGATTTAAATACTAAACTAAGAACAAAGGCATCATCAGATTTTGAAAAAGATTTTTATAAACTTATGAGTAATTCAGTTTTTGGAAAAACTATGGAAAACATTGAAAAAAGAGTAAATGTAAAGCTTGTAACCTATTGGGAAAATCAAGGTAAGTCTTTAGGAGCACAAGACTTAATAGCAAAACCAGAATTCCACAGTATGTCAATATTTTCAGAAAATTTAGTAGCAGTTCAATTACGGAAAACAAAAATTGTACATAATAAAGCCATTTACCTAGGGTTTTGCATTTTAGATATTTCAAAAACACTCATGTATGAATTCCATTATGATTATGTTTTGAAAAAGTTTGGTGAGAAAACGAAATTATTGTATACTGATATTGATAGTTTTATATACCAATTTTTTACTAATAATTTATATGAAGAACTCAAACCTGATTTGATGTTAAGGTTTGATACATCAGATTATCGATCCGAGAATTTATTTGGTTATCCTAGAATAAACAAAAAAAAGTTAGGGTATTTTAAAGATGAAAATATTTTAGAAGAATTTGTAGGACTCCGATCGAAAATGTGTGCATTTACAGTAGATAAAAAAGTCTATCGCAAAAGCCAAGGGTGTGAACTTTTAGTGTTACAAAAAAGTTAGAATTAGAAAATTATGAATCTTGTCTTTTCAATAAAAATATTCAAAACCATACCATGCATAGGTTTAGATCAATAAAACATACAATATTTACTCAGGAAATTAATAAAATTCTTTGTCATACGAAGACACTAAGCGCTACATATTACCAAATCAGATCGATATGTTGGCATGGGGTCATTATAAATTGAGAGAACTGTAAAAAAAATGTACTTATTTAGTTAAATATTATTATATAAGATTATGTAATCATGTTTTTTTTTTTTTTTTTTTTTTTTTATTATTTAGTATTGTGTTTTATTAATCTTTGTATATTTTATATTATAAAAAGAATATGAGATTTTTTTTTCTTACCGCCATTGTATTGTAATGTTTAAGAACCATTAAAACTGTTTAAAAAGAAAAAAAATACTCATTGTTTTCTTATACCTCGTCTTTGAATCTGCTCTGACTCAAACGATCAATTGCGTTGTTTATGCAGAGTTCGATAATGTTATTGAAATTGATAAAAATCGCAATGTAACTGCTGACTATAGTAGCTAAGATAGTACATATTGTATTATATACCTATGTATAATTATTATTAAATTCTCACTCCGTAAAATAATTTGAATGTGTTAAATAATATAAGACTTTCAAAATAAATTTGGCAGCGATACACTCAGAAATGATTTGTTTTTGAATATAATGTTCAAATCTTGTTTTAAGATTTAATGAAAGAGTTATTTTGAAATAAAAGATTTTATTCGAAATTAAACCCGAGTTTTTTTTTTTAATCTCGACTTCAATTATTTGGAAACATACCAAAGGAATGTTGTTTATTATATGCATAAAATGTTTTTGGACGCAGCGATACACTCAGAAATGATTTGTTTTTGAATATGATGTTCAAATCTTGTTTTAAGATTTAATGAAAGAGTTATTTTGAAATAAAAGATTTATTCGAAATTAAACCCGAGTTTTTTTTTTTTAATCTCGACTTCAATTATTTGGAAACATACCAAAGGAATGTTGTTTATTATATGCATAAAATGTTTTTGGACGCAGCGATACACTCAGAAATGATTTGTTTTTGAATATGAGGTTCAAATCTTGTTTTAAGATTTAATGAAAGAGTTATTTTGAAATAAAATATTTATTCGAAATTAAACCCGAGTTTTTTTTATTTTAATCTCGACTTCAATTATTTGGAAACATACCAAAGGAATGTTGTTTATTATATGCATAAAATGTTTTTGGACGCAGCGATACACTCAGAAATGATTTGTTTTTGAATATGATGTTCAAATCTTGTTTTAAGATTTAATGAAAGAGTTATTTTGAAATAAAAGATTTATTCGAAATTAAACCCGAGTTTTTTTTTTTAATCTCGACTTCAATTATTTGGAAACATACCAAAGGAATGTTGTTTATTATATGCATAAAATGTTTTTGGACGCAGCGATACACTCAGAAATGATTTGTTTTTGAATATGAGGTTCAAATCTTGTTTTAAGATTTAATGAAAGAGTTATTTTGAAATAAAATATTTATTCGAAATTAAACCCGAGTTTTTTTATTTTAATCTCGACTTCAATTATTTGGAAACATACCAAAGGAATGTTGTTTATTACATGCATAAAATGTTTTTAGACAGAAATGCAAGGAAATGGCGTTTTAATAATGTTCGGTTACAAAATGATTATACTTACTATATAAATTTAAAAACAAGTCATTGAAAGACTTTCAAAATGAATTTGGCAGCGATACACTCAGAAATGATTTGTTTTTGAATATGATGTTCAAATCTTGTTTTAAGATTTAATGAAAGAGTTATTTTGAAATAAAAGATTTTATTCGAAATTAAACCCGAGTTTTTTTTTTTAATCTCGACTTCAATTATTTGGAAACATACCAAAGGAATGTTGTTTATTATATGCATAAAATGTTTTTGGACGCAGCGATACACTCAGAAATGATTTGTTTTTGAATATGAGGTTCAAATCTTGTTTTAAGATTTAATGAAAGAGTTATTTTGAAATAAAATATTTATTCGAAATTAAACCCGAGTTTTTTTATTTTAATCTCGACTTCAATTATTTGGAAATATACCAAAGGAATGTTGTTTATTATATGCATAAAATGTTTTTGAACGCAGCGATACACTCAGAAATGATTTGTTTTTGAATATGATGTTCAAATCTTGTTTTAAGATTTTGAATATGATGTTCAAATCTTGTTTTAAGATTTAATGAAAGAGTTATTTTGAAATAAAAGATTTTATTCGAAATTAAACCCGAGTTTTTTTTTAAATCTCGACTTCAATTATTTGGAAACATACCAAAGGAATGTTGTTTATTATATGCATAAAATGTTTTTGGACAGAAATGCAAGGAAATGGCGTTTTAATAATGTTCGGTTACAAAATGATTATACTTACTATATAAATTTAAAAACAAGTCATTGAAAGACTTTCAAAATGAATTTGGCAGCGATACACTCAGGAATGATTTGTTTTTGAATATGATGTTCAAATCTTGTTTTAAGATTTAATGAAAGAGTTATTTTATAAGCGAATTTAATAGTAGAGATACTTTGAAAAATGATATGTTATTGCATATGATGTTTCAGTCTTGTTTTTGAAATATGAACATCACGTTGGATTGTTGTGTAATTAACACTGTGTATTATTAAGAAAGTTATACATAAAATAAAACAATTGCAATAAAATTATAAATTTTTTATTTAATGAAATCATTCAAATAACCTGCCCAATACTCAGTGAACAAGGGCTTGACATAGAACAATAGGACAATAGTAATGAATGAGGAATGTCATTAGTGGAGTAGATAAATACTAATGAGTTTATTAGATCATATCGTAAGTCAGGAACGGTGAGATATAGCGCCATGGGAATGCTTGCTATCGATCGGGCGTAGCGGAAAACCCCTATTTTGACACCAAACTTTTTTTTTTTTTTTTTAGCTGACCAACGCCTGTAGTCGGCTAAGATCCGCCGGTTCTGGCTCTTGAGCCAGAACCGGCGAATCTATACTACTTATATATAGTATACTGAAACAATAAACTGCGTTGTGTATGCGGAGTTTGATAATGTAATTGAAATAGATAAGAATAGAAATGTAACTGTAGATTATAGTAGCTAGGGATAACAAATTTTGTATCAAATAGGTTTATGATTTAAATAAAACATTGGTATATATTATACATATCTTTTATTTATACTACTTACCACTTCTAATATAAATATCCATAAAATGTGGATGTCTTACCCGCGTCTTTTCACTCTCATGTAATAAAGCCATTGACTAAGTAATGTACTACTTCTGTATGTCAAAATGAATACTATTGAAATTCAAAAAAATTTGGGAAAAATACACCCGAGCTTACAATACAATGTATATGCAGCAAACAGATTACTCATACATTTTCAACTCCCTGCATACATTATAAGCAATTTGGATTTGGACACACAACCAGGTTCTCATTGGATAGCTATACACATAGACATTCACGGTATTGGACAATTTTTTGACACATACGGGAGAGCACCCACGGGTCATCACAGAAAGTTCATGAATCGGAATTCGAAATATTGGAATTTTAGTCCGTACCAGGTGCAAAACGATTTCACTTCAGTTTGTGGAGAGTATTGTTTAATGTACTTGTTATATAAGTTTAATAAGAAGTCGTTGATAGATTTTATAAGCGAATTTAATAGTAGAGATACTTTGAAAAATGATATGTTATTGCATATGATGTTTCAGTCTTGTTTTTGAAATATGAACATCACGTTGGATTGTTGTGTAATTAACACTGTGTATTATTAAGAAAGTTATACATAAAATAAAACAATTGCAATAAAATTATAAGTTTTTTATTTAATGAAATCATTCAAATAACCTGCCCAATACTCAGTGAACAAGGGCTTGACATAGAACAATAGGACAATAGTAATGAATGAGGAATGTCATTAGTGGAGTAGATAAATACTAATGAGTTTATTAGATCATATCGTAAGTCAGGAACGGCGAGAGATAGCGCCATGGGAATGCTTGCTATCGATCGGGCGTAGCGGAAAACCCCTATTTTGACACCAAACTTTTTTTTTTTTTTTTTTTTAGCCGACCAACCCCTGTAGTTGACCGACCAACCCCTGTAGATACGCCGGTTCTGGCTCTTGAGCCAGAACCGGCGTATCCTTACTACTCTTAGTACTATCGGATAGCTTCCAGCATCAGGGGTAACAATAAAACTGTCTGCCATTACGTTTACAATATATTCTGTATTTATTTGACGTGAACACATTCCTTGATATGTTTTGTTACACAACGAATTGTTATTACACCTATGTACATACTAGTAACTTACTAATTAGTGGATTGTGAGTGCTGAGTATTGATAAATAATGTGAATGTTTGTGAGGATAGATGAATGAATGGATATTTGTGATTTTTTCACACAAGGACCACTGAATGGATTTTGATAAAGTTTGGTATAGTATTTGTTTAGGCTTTGGATTAACACTTTCATCCTGTGGAAGTTTTTCTTTAGCCATATGGTGGTGATTAATTATGATGAATTGACAACAAACAGTATATATTTTAACAAATGGGCCTTATCTGCCAGTCTGGGATAAATTATATAGCCCTAGTTAGTTAAAAGGAGCACTATAAGCTAACGACGATATACCTACTTAATCATTATAACATCATACTTATCTTGTACTTAAGTGCTACTTATCCTATTAATAACAAATAAGGACAAAAATCCCATTTTGATAATTCACAACAAACACTTAACTGTAAGTATACAAAGTTTAAAAAATGTACTGAAGTTACAAAATAATAATCTGATGTTATTTTTGCCCCAGCATAGTAAGATTCACTCCTCATTTTAAACCTTTTATTTTTTTTGAGTTTTTGAGTTATATTAAGTGCCATTTTCTTCACACTATATTCGGCTTAATATATAAACCATGAATCAGCCAGTATAATAATTAAATATACAAAAAATAATTATAAAATAGATAATAATCAAAAGACATTTAAAAGCTTAACCTAAAACAAATTAGTATATCTTAACAACTTTTTTTTTCAACACAACTATTTCAAAGTCACGCCAAAATTGCGGAAGACAAAAACACGTTCTAACTAGTAAGTACTATTCGTGTTATCATTTATCAATTACTCAAAGTGAAACAGCTTTTTCTTTTTAACATATTCACCGTCCTTCTGCAAAGGTCGCCGGCTGGAACGGGCTTGATTTATTGTATTTTACTCAAGACCTGTATTTACTGAAATAGACACCAAATTCTTTACGACAATTGAAGACATGTAACGAAGGTGATATGTAGCAAAATTGTGATTTCGAGAAAATTGAGTTTAAACTGTCACTTAAACATTTTAGAATACGTCGTAAAGTACCTATTAATTACGTTAATCTAAAGATCCGTCTCTAGGGGCCTGTTCCAGTAGACGCTCTGAACGTTCAGATCATTCATAACGCTGACATTGACAGCTGATAGTGCCTGTGAAAACAGTTCAAAACGATCCTAAACAGTGCTAAAGAAACGCAAATCTGAACGAAAAAAAACGTTATTTTCGTTTACTATCAGGTACTGGAACACAGGGTAGAGTCAACGTACTTAATACGTTACTACATATCCTAAAATGTTTAAGTGACAGTTTAAGCTTAATTTTCTGGGTAATTTTTTTTGCGACATAACACTTTCATCCATTCATGACTTCAATTATTGTCTACAAAGTAGGTAAGTAGTGAACAACAACTAAAAATAAATAAACTAATTTTCCGGACTATTAGTCATTAGTAATAATATCAATAGTTTAGGCGCCACGTAGAAACAAACATAATAAATATTATTATAGAAAACACCCTTCCGTTTGGCTTCGACGAAGTCGGATAGAAACAAAAATATGAAACATGTACTAAATGTTTCTAAACTGGCCCAATTAATGAAAAACAACCAACAATATCATGAAGACAAAATACTGATTATAACATTAATAAAAACTAAGAATAAACTTAAGTAAACAAATGTATAAAGCTTTTTACTTATTTTTTTCCTAACCTAATTTAATGTTACACAATAAATATAACAATTGATTAACACCTCTAGCTTTCTACTTGCAGTTAAGCCCTTAACTCTGTAGAACGCTTTTGAGTACAGTTTACGGACCTCATACAATCGGAATCCACAAAAGTCAGACGTGAGCTCCTACTGACACGTCATCTCTCTTTTCGATTTTATCGGACCGACACAAAGTCTGACAACAATCCATGACAGTTGTTTTGATATCTAACCAGCAACTTAGGATAAATTCCGTAAAATGCGTTTTGTCAAAACAAAACAACACATCCTTACTCTCCAAACTGATTAGATTTTGATTCAGATTCGATCGTGCCACGTCCTAACGAATACATTGATGTCTGTTTATTTTGATTCTCAGCCAATTGCTGTGGTCGGAACAAAAAGTTACGACGTAACGATTTTCTTTATCTTGGTTGGTTTCAAAGTAATCCCCGAATTAAACACCAAAAGCCGACTGATTCGCTTCTCGATTGTGTCGCGAGTAAGCCTGCTAACGAAATGATAAAAACCTGTCACTTTGTCTATTGTTTTGTCAAGAAACCATTTCTACGGTGGTTATAATGCGTACTTGCTCTTAAAACAGAATACGCGACTCCAATCTAGATATTAGGTATGGTAGGTAGTCTAGGTACTCTAGTGTGCCTATAAATGTCGGACACTAGAGCTGACTTCACAGCTTACCTACTGGCGGCGATCATGTGAGCCTGCTCTAACCAAATTTTTTGTTGTTCCAACGAGGGAATCGAACCCACGACCTCCGGGTCGAGAGCGAAGCTCTAAACCACTAGACCACGGAGGAGTTAAAGAGATGAGCTAACCCTTATGTCGGACACTAGAGCTGACTTCACAGCTTACAAGTTGGTTCTAGGTTTGATCTGATGATCCCGATGGTGCCGCTGAGAATTCTGCTAGCAGACGTGACATTTAGAAGTCTGGAGGACATAGGAGGTCACAGCTAGAAGTCCGTAGGTTCACTTCACCTCTCTGCCAGCAGACGTGAGCTTCTAGAAGCCTGGAGGTCACAACTAGAAGTTCGTTGGTCAGAGGTCGCAGCGGTGCCGCTGACTTCACCTTTCTGCCGGTAGACGTGAGTACTAGAAGTCTGGAGGTCAGAGCTAGAAGTCCGTAGGTCGGAGGTCGCGGCGGCGGCGCTGGCGTCACAAGGCGGCGCGCTTGTAGAGGTCATCGTCGAGGTCGAAGGGCGGCGGGTCCGCGTAGCCGGAGTCGTCGTAGCGCAGCGACCTGTCGACAACCAGGGCTCCAGGTTATAATAATGCCTTCCACACCGATGACGGTGACGATGGCCGGTCATTAAAACCAGGCCAGCTAAGCAGGAGTTATTTTATAGTGCTTAAGTATGTTCGCAATACACGGAAGCAATCTTCCTTCACTCTCGTAGACTGGGCTACGAGGGACGGATAACCGACACGATCAGGTGCAGCGGGGCTACTCCCGACACAATCGAGAACCGAATCCGTTCGATATCAGTGGTTTTTCGTAACTTATTTGGTGAATTACTTTGAAACTAATCAGGATAAAGAAAATTGTTGGATCGTAACTTTTTGTACTCCCGACCATATCAATCGACTGAGAATAAAAAAAAAACTAATGTCAATTTATTAGGAAGTACGCGGCATGATCGTATCTGAATCAAAATCAAATCAGTTTGGAGAGTAAGGCGCCAGGACCCATTTTTACATGCCCATCCGAAGCATGGATCATCTTTCTTGTCAGACAATCAGGCTAGACTATATCAGTTCATCAGCGTTGGGAGGGAGTAAGGGGAGATAGGGCAACTTTCATAGTATTGTCGCGAATAGGGTTACTACTTTTTTAAGAGAAAAAAGGTTCCAGATTTTTTAAAAATAAAGTAATTTAGGACAATCGGCAACCCTAGTTTTGGATAATATTAATTACACACCCTGTAGCATGAGTTATAGCATCTCCAGGTGTCAACTAAAGTGGAAACTACAAGATGGTCACTATGGAGATACATAAAGCAAGCTCAGTTTGATGGACAAAGACATAACCAAGTCAAGTTAATATATTATACAGGGTGTAAAAAGAGCAGTCACTATAACTTTGGGATATGATTATAGGACCTTGACTGATTCTAGAATTTTTTTTTTCAGCTTTTTTTTTTTGAAAAAAGTTTTTTTTTTCAATTTATTATTTTAGTCGCAAGGCTGAACTGTTTGGAACAGCGTTCTGCATTAAATTCTTAAATTTTATAATTTTTGCCCTAGTACGTAATGAACGTCTTACGCGTGCTATTGACCTCTCAGAGTAATCAGCCGATCGCTGCGATAAGCACGTTGTACATTGCCTATTGAATTTTTTTAAATTTTAAAACAGTGGATTAAAAGCAAACGACTAGTACCAATGGATATATCTCTTGCCTGGTTATTACCCCACGAAGTTACAGTGACTGCTCTTTTTACATCCTGTATAGAATGTAGTTAGGGAATCCCATAAACTGTAACCTCACGCGTCTGACGTCAACCGAGTTCCCAGGATAAAACAAATAAACATAGCGAGTTACAACAAGAAGAAAAGTGCACAAATTGCGCTAACCTTTATATCACAGCATCCGCTATTAAATAAAGTTCAGTAAAACTAAAATACCACTGACCAGTGACCACCACACATCCTGAAATGATTAATGTCTTTGTACGGTTACTGCCCATTGTGTTTGTAAACAAAAGCAGTAGATACGAAAATTGCAGTTGTAAAAGTTATTGTTTTTTTTACAGTTTCCAACATTTTTAACCGATTTCCAAAAAAGGAGGAGGTTCTCAATTCGGCCTGTTTTGTCAATGTATGTACACCGATTACTCTGAGTTAAATGATTCGATTTGCGTTATTCTTTTTTTATTCTACGCAGAATAGCTGCCATTTGGCCCCCTAAAAATTTTACATACAAAACAATAATAATCACAAAAAATAACACCTAATGCATGACCGAAATTTTAATAAATTGTATTGTAGTAAAAATTTGCACCCCACTCAAAGGCAAAATAAGAGAGCGATTTACCATACCTGTAACACCATAATGTAGGTACCTTATTTATGCAAATAAATGATTAATATTTCTATTGTGTTGCTCTAATTTCAAGCGATCCCGTCTCGTCTAATTCACGGAATTACGTGGCAATTTAAAATCTTCTGCAAGTTTCACCTGTAAGAGCCCAAACAAAAATCGCAATACAGACTAGACTGTAATAATAACGAGACGTGGCGCTAAACTTGCAAGATTCAAAATTCGAAGTTCGAAAACAAATTCTATGGGATTTGACATAAGATTCGCTAAATGCCTAACTAATACTTATATAATGCGTGTATCAAAGCGTGGCGAAGCTTGGGTATATATAATATTCCTTAAACTATTTTTTTTGTCTTTTGGATCAGAGCTATTATTACATATTACAAAACATTTAAGACATCATTTGGATCAGCAATTTAGAGGCTACGGTGGATTCAACCTACATTCACTTCCAAAATCTTTTTGTTCAAATTTCTTTTTGGTCGCCGTAGTTGGATGAAATGCAGAACATTATTTCAACAAACCGAACGCGGCCTCGATTAGAAATAAGAAACAAATAATACCAAACACGGCATCAACAGGAAACGAGCATCAGAACATCATAATAACGAACAGAACGCGGCGTCGACAAGAAAATATAAGCAACAGAGCAACAAATAACAAACCGAACGCAGCGTCAACGAGAAATGAGCAACAAAACAACAAACTTGCGCCTCCAGCAACAAGCTGAGTGACGACAGTGGCGTGAGCGGTGAGACCATCCTGCTTAATATTCATTGCATATCAATTAATATTTACTGCTTCGGTTTTAAATAATAATATCTATGGACGCTTCACACCACGTCAATTTTGCCCCGTGCTAAGTATCCGAAGAACTTGTGTCACAGGTACCAGACAACGGAAATATATTTAATACTTTTATACTATACACATTATACATATTTAAGATTTTTTTTAATATAACCCAAATTTAAAACACATCCCAGGAACATTAAAAACTTTTTGTTCCCTCGGCGGGATTCGAACCTGCGACCTCTCGCTCGAACACCAAGGCGCTCAACCACTGCGCTACGGAGGTCGTCAAATGACATACAATTTTTTTATTAGTCAAAAGTATTTACAAACCACAAATTATAATATATCATTATAATAATTATGTTACCTTGATAATATTATCTGCGTATAGATTGACACTTATTTCATGAATGTTTTCTATGTCTGTGAAAAGTAATTAAGGCGATACGGTGGACCAAACGTACATGCATACATACACATATTATTACAGGCTGCAATATAAATGAGTGATAATACTTTAGGATGTGTATGAGTCTCGTATATAGAGTTTACTGTAAAAATACTAGCGCTGAAAGAGGTACTTTTTTAAAATAATTGTATGGGCAAATTTATCATATTGAGGCATTTCTATCAAAAACATTGAAAGTTAAATGTAAGTCTTTTAGCCCTGGTACTTTCACAGTATACTCTACATAGGAGGCACATACAAAACCTAACGAATTATCTTTATTTTACACCTTGTATACTGCCAATATCATTACCCATGTCACAAAGTAGATATATAACAGAGACACGAACTAGTACTAAAAATGGTATCACCCTAATACTGGCAATGCGACTGGCAAAGAGTGAAGTCCTTAGAAATTCCGGAAACTGCCATCTAGCGCCACTATTGGAAAATACTAATTACTAATGTCGTTTCGTATCTTCTTCTTAATTAAGGAGTTGAATTAAGCTTAATTTGATGTTGTGCTTAAAAATATGCTTATCTTAATTTTTATGTCAATATTTATACATAATTTGGCATATTTACATTTTATAATTTACAAGCGTTAATAGTAGTGACATCTATTGCATTTTTTTGTATTAAAGATAGATTGCATGGGATGGTAGGCCATGCCCACGTTTTGTTTTCGACGTAGTCCTGTAAAAAGCGTTGCGCGTACGCAATGCTAAGGAATCGGTTTTTTGGGTAATCCCAAATCCACGATCTACCTGTCGGTTTTACCGTGGCCTTCTTCCACCCACTTATCTATCTATCGGAATACCCCGATGTATGTGTGTTACCTTATTGTAACCTACGTGACAACCGGCATGTAAACGTTTTACACCGGATATTTAACTAACCTTAACGTTATACGCAAAGACCGTACGCAGGTACAAGTATCTACACCTACCTGAATAGGTAGTATGAGTAGGTACCTTAGTAAATTCTTACTTCCGAATAAACAAACAGATTGATAACGGAAATCTGTTATTTTGTACACAATCTGTCACTATTTCTATTCTGCTGTAGATAAAACGTAATTCTAAGGCCATGTTACTCGAGATGTTTTTATATTGTAGGACTGTGGTTGCCAAGACGTAATTCTAAGGTAGTCATATTACTCGTGATGTTTTTATATTGTAGGTCCTATAGTTAAATTATTGTCGGTTGCATTTCAGTGCACAGTCTTCCTACATCTGCGGGATTACTCTAGAAACTAATTGCAATACTGATCGAATACCAACTCGGTTCCAATGCAAATCTTGCTGTCAAGTCATGTTGTTGAAATCAATAACGATGACGAATAAAAAAACGTTATTAACTTAGTTAAGCCATTCTGAAAGTTCATTGGTGAACATCACTCGCAACAACTTCGCTCACTTGCGACGTTCACCAATGAGCGTTCCCTCAAATATTAGCTGATCGACGATATGATCAGCGCTTTAAAAATGGAATAGGATTAGTATTGCAGTAGGATTTAGGTATACGAGGTCGCATTCGATTGTGCAAAAGAATTTCAAAAGACTTCCTTATTAGCATATAGCTATTTAAATAATTCCAATAAACGATGAATCCGAAACACAATACACAGCTGTCATATGGCATAGCTACTACGGAACTAGTCTATTATTATACGGTCTGTAGGACACGTGCCTCCCTGCTGAGGGGCCCGAACCGTCCTCACTCTCTGACGAGTGAGGTTACTCGCGCGCGGTATTAAAACTATCCACGAACGAGTTAGAGCTCTTTGATATTGTCTTGGCTAGTCGTGTTTTCAGTAGGCCTACTTTATTAAGTAGTCCTACTGGAAAGAGGAATATCGATATTGGTATTTGACAGTTCGTCAAGACGCCAAGATAGTTTAAAATCAATGTGTCGATTTTATGGAACTAAACTAAGGGCGTGTTTCACCAAGCAATGTTAAAGTTATCGATATTCCTCTTTCCAGTAGGACTACTTAATAAAGTAGGCCTACTGAAAACACGACTAGCCAAGACAATATCAAAGAGCTCTAACTCGTTCGTGGATAGTTTTAATACCGCGCGCGAGTAACCTCACTCGTCAGAGAGTGAGGACGGTTCGGGCCCCTCAGCAGGGAGGCACGTGTCCTACAGACCGTATAATAATAGACTAGTTCCGTAGTAGCTATGCCCAAAATCCGATATGAACATCGTGATGTTTGGGGGTCTCAAACCTCCCCATCTACTCCCAGCCAAACAAGCCACAGTCCGATACAGCTAAATCGGCTTAAATGCCATTAGTGAGCACCCATTCGAAAAAAAATGAATTGAGGAGACTGGATGCAGTCTTCCAGGTCTACCGCAGTCCTCACCTGTCTGGCGTGCGCGTGCGGCACCGCGACGGCGGCGGCGAGCGCGACGCAGCGCGCAGCAGCGCCGGGTCGTCGTAGCGACGCGACACGATCGTGAAGTCGTGGTGCGCGTCGATCAGCTTCTGCAGCCGAGACACCATCTCGAAGTCCGGCACCGACGACGGCACCAGGATGCCGAGGAGCTTGGCGATGGAGTTCCTGGGGGAACATGTCAAATTATTGCAACCAACAGAGAAGAACAGGTGGTAGCCAAATCCCGAATTCACTAACGCATGTTAGTGTTGGCTTGTTAAAATACCATGCCTTCTCATTAATCTATATGAATTACGAGAGGAACAACATGATGTTTAAGGAAGCATTAACTTTAACATTGCTTGGTGAAACACGCCCTTAATATTCTATTTGTTTTCTTGGTTTTGCATAGCTAATTAGTTATTCCAAAGTGTGAAATTAACTTTACCAAAGTTAATTTGGTAAATATGTGCTGAGTGCAGTTATCACTACTCGCCGCAAGGAAGTTAATTGGAATTTGGCATCTAATTTAGTTACGAGTACCATACGCCACAAGAGGCGCCACAACTTCCTCACCGTGATCAGTAACAAAAATTCGCACTCAACAGTAGGTACATGTACCTGTCAGGAAGATAAACTTCTATTCTAATATTATAAAGCGGAAGAGTTTGTTTGTTTGTTTAAACACGCTAATCTCTGGGACTACTGGCCCGATTTGAAAAAAATCTTTTTTTGTTGGTTAGTCCATTTATAGAGGAAGGCATTAGGCTATATAACTTTACGCTGCGACCGAAAGGAGAGAAGCGTCAGTGAGAAATGTTACAAAAACGTGGAAAATTATTCACATTTGGGGACTTTCGTTGCATGCGCTGCATAAACGGCTTAAGTCACTCAAAAACCACGCGAAAGTTTAAATAATTAGTAGATTGACTTGGCAATCGCACTAAACAATCTGATTTAACATGCATCACCTATGAAATAAATATTATGTTGTTTTCATGCGATTGCCAAGTCAATCTACTTATTAATTTAAAACATGAAAGATTATTAAAAATATTGATTATGATCACTATAAGATGTTGTTAGACCGACCGACTAACCCCTACTTGGCATAACATGTATCTCACAACTTTTTACGGTAGAAGAACTAAGTAGCGAGACTTGGCAATTTTTACAAGTTATGTTTTACATTATCTTAAGCCTAATACACATATGGTATAGTAACCCATAAGTGTGTGCTATTCGCAGACTCTCTGTCACTGTTTGGCGGAATGACAAGGACAGCATGTGACTTGAGTTTTACTTAATTTAACTACCGTTTTAGTATTCGGTTTGTGTGTCAAAATGCGTTTCCTGAATCCTGATTTTTATAATGCCTACCGCCTACGCTGCGTCATAAATGAGCATACCAGTCGCACATACCAAAGCTCATTTCACACTTCGCGATAACTAATTAGCTATGCGAAATACGAAGAAAACAAATCGCTTCCACGTACCTATCTGTTACTAATAAATAGTTTAATCCTTAACCAGCGAGTGTTAGTTATAATGAAGCTATAATTTAACGACATAAGAACTTAATTGCACATTAGGTGTATTAACATTTGTGAGTCACTTCATGTCACTTAGACAGGTGCGCGTGCGCACATCGAGAGCAGTGCGCAAGGTCAGTTGCTTTCGCTCGCACAAAGATGCTGTCGCGATGACTGGCAAGAATTTTATATCAGGCTTTTTCATTCTTTATTAGAAGATTTATCTGGGGGTCCCCGCCAAGTTGAGCACGCCCGTACTATCCCTTTATCGAAACAGTTCAGGCCATTTTCGACCCCCTATAGCTTTTAACTTAACGATCTATAAAAAGTTGTGAGATACATGTTATGCCAAGCAGGGGTAAGTCGGTCGGTCTAACAACATCATATGGTGGTCATATCAATATCAATAAAATTAAAAATCTTTAATAGTCAGGGCTCCCCCATACATTGTTTTCACTTGTTTAGTATCAAGCAAATTTTTCTTGAGTAGCTTCATTTTGATGAGACGTCCAATAATTTCTTGGACGGAACTCTCGATTTTTGTAGCTAACAGAGATATCAAGGACAAAAAAAATATCTCAACTTTCGAGCCGGGATAACGTATCACGTAATTTGTAGGTCAATTATGTCTTGTCAATTGAATTACATTATTAACTAAGTAATAAAAACAAAATCGGCTGGTTACTAATAATTTAAGATGACCTCGTTATCGATACAAGTTGGCAAGAGGGAACTCTTTGATCAAACCATAGATTTTGTAGGACAAATATTTTTTCGGATAATTTAGATAATTATCTTGATATTTATATATAAAAAAAATTGGAATCACCAAATCCACAAATTTTATTCTTGCTATCTCTATTAGCTACCACAAACAAGAGTTCCGTCCAAGAAATTCTTGGGCGACTCATCAAAATGAAGGTACTCACGAAAAATTTGCTTGGTACTAATCAAGTGAAAACAATGTATGGGGGAACCCTGACTATAATGTTTTAAATAAATAAGTAGATTGACAATTGCATGAAAACACAATTATACATAATATTATTTATCTTACAAGTGATACATATTAAATCAGATCGTTTAGTGCGATTGTCAAGTCAATCTACTATTATTCGGCAGTTACTCATTTATTACACGGCACAGGTTACCAGTCCGTTTCAACCTCTCTTTATCTATATACTAGCTGACCCTTGTCCACTTCGTTGAGCATAAAAACAGGTTATGATGAAATTCAACTAAAAAAACAACCCGGAACCCGCATCGCGGAACCCGCAATGCGGAACCCGGAACCCGCAACGCGGAACCCGGAACCCGCAACACGGGAGTGCGGAACCCGCAACCCGCAACGCGGAACCCGGAACCCGCAACACGGGAACCCGCATCGCGGAACCCGCTACGCGGAACCCGGAACCCGCAACGCGGGAACCCGGAACACGCAACGCGGGAACGCGGAACCCGCAACGCGGGAACCTGGAACCTGCGACGCGGGAACCCGGAACCCGCAACGCGGGAACCCGGAACCCGCAACGCGGGAACACGGAACTCGCAACGCGAAACCCGCAACGCGGAAACCCGGAACCCGCAACGCGGGAACGCGGAACCCGGAACCCGCAACGCGGGAACGCGGAACCCGCAACGCGGGAACCTGGAACCCGCAACGCGGGAGTGCGGAACCCGCAACGCAGAACCCGGAACCCGCAACACGGGAACCCGGAACCCACATCGCGGAACCCGCAATGCGGAACCCGCAACGTGGAACCCGCAACGCGGAACCCGCAACGTTCACGGAAACGCTGTCGAATGGAGTAAATAGTATCCTATGTCCGTCTACTTGCTCTAAACTACTTTCTCACCAATTTTCAGCCATATAGCTAAAACCGTTCTTGAGTAATAAATAATTTAACTAACACGACTTACTTTTATACATATATAGATGTATAGATTACTCCTACTAACATAAGCTAACGCCCGGTATTCACCGGGCGTTAGCTTATGTTAGTTATGTTAGTTAGCTCCCGTCACAGTCGGTCCAGCCGATTTGGTGACCATTAGTTAGATGACGATGATGGTGATGATGATGATGATGAAAAGTAGCCTAAATTAATCCTTATAACTTTAGCTATCTACCAGTGAAAGTCTCGTTAAAATCGGTCCAGCCGTTCCAGAGATTAGCCGGAGCAAAGAGACATGCCGACAGACAGAAGACAATTTTTTTTAAAAATGCATTTTCGTTTTCAGTAAATATCGTTTAATGCATATTATTATGCATTTAGAAAAACGTTGCTAATTGAAAGTTACAAACTGACACTTCAATTTTATTTATTTGTAGGTATAGATGTATAGATTTGATACACCGACCCGATGTTGGCGCGTCTATAGGGCTGCGTTTCCACTGACGCGGAGGAGCTTAGCGGTGCCCAAGCGAAGTGGAGCGGAGATTTCGAGCATAGTGATTGGTCAATTCGGGTACCGCAATCTCCCGTCCGCCTCGCTCCGCGTCACTGGAAACGCAGCCTAACGTCTATAACGTCTAACGGTCGTCGTGGTAACAACGTTGTTTACAAATGGAAAACAAAAATTATGAAATGCTATACATACCGTATTTATATCAGCTTAAACTATTTGGATTCATGAAAACGGTATTTATAGCATTTCATAATTTTTATTTTCCATTTGTAAACTATGTTGTTACCA
The DNA here is from genome assembly GCA_905187575.2 of Celastrina argiolus. Lineage (NCBI taxonomy): Eukaryota > Metazoa > Arthropoda > Insecta > Lepidoptera > Lycaenidae > Celastrina > Celastrina argiolus. The sequence goes on along the minus strand of LR994579.1, from coordinate 1,949,513 downwards.
TGACACCCGTGTCATATAGACTTTCAACGACGTGAATCGATCGAGCCCAGGTTCAAACCCCGCGTGACCAACACGTATTTTCTTCTTTTTTCTAATTTTCTGCTTATTTTTTTCAACATTTTCTTTCATAATAACCTTTTCGTGACAATAACGAACATACCGTAAAAAAATTTGCGAAATTGGTCAAGCCGTTGTCGAATCGCACACGATGTAAGAAATTTCGAAGGTAGTTTTTTACACTTTGGGCTATATTTTTGGGGTTTTAGTAAGGAACCCTACTTTTTTTTAACATATAATATAGCCTATGTTCAGCGCTAGGAATGTAGCTTTCCAACGGTGAAAGAATTTTTCATATTGGTTCAGTGGTTTCAGAGCCTATTCAATTCAAACAAACAAACAAACAATCAAATGTTACCTCTTTATTACATTAGTATAGATATAGATATAGAAGTATTATAGAAGTATAGATATAGAAAAACGCTCCTGCAGATTCATATACCATCAATATTAATTTAAATGTGAATCAAAATAAAAACACTACTCCACAGAACCAACCTGAAGCTGTGTAGCTGCGCCTCTCGTCTCTGGCACTCAGCCAACGCCTCCTTAGTTCTGGCCAGGTCATCCCTGGTGATGTTAAGTTGGTGCTCCAGGGTCCCTCGCTCCTGCTCCAGGGTCTCTCCCGTGGCCCGCACCTGGTCCTTCAGCACATTGACCTTGCGGTTGTACCGGGTGCGGAGGATGTCGGCTTCATCTAGCTTCTTTTGGAGATCTTCCACCTTCCTCGCTCGCTCTAATGACGTTATCTATTCATGGAAATAGGAGTTAGGTATTATAGTTTACATACGCGATACTGTGCGGTTTGGACTGCAGATATAAGTTTCGTGTTAGTTTATGAGCAATAATAACAATGAAAAAAAGTTTTGGTTAGTACTACGGGTGGATTTGATAGGGAAACGTCCCAAACTGTGCATGTAAATATATCATTTAAAGATTTGAGACTGCAGTTCGGACTAACAGATACATTAGCGCCTTCCACACATGAAACCATAACAAAGTGACAAAACGTATGGGATGTACCAATTTAGTCGCAAAATCGTGCTTTCTTCAATAGCCTACATTGGCTAAGGACTTCCTAATCACTTCTACTTTGGCCTAAGCCTTGTAACCTTGTAATCAGCGGCGTCAGCGAGCTGCGCGTTGAGATCCCGCAGCTGTGCGCGCGCATCAGCCAGCTGCGCGCCCAGCTTGTCGCACTGCCGGGTCAGCTTCCGGCCGCGAGCGAGCGCCTCGTCCCGCTCTGCCTGCAGGACGGCGCGGACGCGGCAGCTCTCCTCCTGAACACGGTCTTTTGAGGGACATTCTACAACGTATCATATACTAGAGATGGTGAGTTGACGGTATGTTAACGTTGATCAACGCGCGTCAAGTACCTACCTACTGCCGGGACATCTCCGACCGCGAGCGAATGTGCTCTTGTAAGGGTGTATAAAACTACCGTAAGTGTACATCGTCTCTTTTGTAATTATTGGATCTGGTCTTCGTATTATAAGTATGTATTACATGGCTTCGTTCATCCCTGACCGTCCATGCGGCTGAAGGGCATTATAGAGCCGGCCCTACCTGACCTCTCGCCAGTCGTGTCGCTTATGTGTCCCACTATTTCACAAAAGGGTGCTCTGGGTAACTGATCACACTTAAAATAAATCTATAAATCTAATCTATATAAAATAAATCCTCCGTCTGAATTCAATATCAATGTCCAATCGCCGAACTCGGTGCGGGAGCAGTTACCTTTTTGCGCAAGGACACTTTATGTTATTGAATATACTGTAGGTTCGTGGTGGATGTTCATGCTTTACAGTATTACTATACATAATACACCAAATCTTGCACCTTTTCTACTATAATAATAGCTCCCTTCACCGATTTCAGTGCCGGCAGCCGATTTCATTGAAATCAGGCCAGCTACGCAGGAGTTATTTTATAGTGCCAAAGTGTGTACGAAATACACCGAGACAATCTCTCTTGCTTTTACTCTCATGACCCACTGGGATGGTAAACTGGTAACCGGTACCGTAAACAGACCGTCAGTCGTGTCGACTCCGTGGTCTATTCTCTCGCCAGTCGTGTCGGACTAGACCACGGAGGCGCTCTTCTACTATATAAGTCATTTAACATCATTGAACTAAGAACTAAGAACTAGTAGTTATAACTCAATGTTTACCATAAAATTTATTTAAATACACAACCGGTTTTGACTGTCATCACCAAGCGCAATGATGATTGCTTATTTACCTGCACACTGAGTTTCCTCCTCAGCAAGTCCAGATGCAGGTCTTTCCTCTGCAGCTGCTCGCGGAGAATCTTGATACGACGTTGCAGCTGGTACACCACGGCAGTCTAGGAAATTACATTCTTTTTAATTTTGACCATTTTAGAATTTATATTTTGCACATACATTTTTAATTACTACTAAGTTTATAATGTGCATTATCTAGCTAAATCCGTATTTAAAATTTGTTATTTGAACTTTGTATGAACTATTATACTGTATATACCCACTACTAACGACTAATACTGTATCGATAGTTAAATTAAGTGCCGCTCGAGTCACATACTGTCCTTGTCATTCCACCAAAAAATGACAGAGAGCCTGTGATAGAAGGGATCTTAATTTGAATTAGCGTTACAGTATTCACCCGTTTGTCTAAATAATTGGTTTCATTCTACTCAATTGATTAACTAAATACGTTCTCAAGTACGTATAAGGCATAACATCTAGGTTTTTTATGCTTGATAACTACGTGTGGTAGTTTATGTCATGAAATAACCAAATATTTTAATATATTGTGAAAAAACGATTAATTACCTAGCGGCTGAATATTGAAACGGAGGCTGAATTAAGTGGCGCTCTAATCATATGCTTTCCTTGTCATTCCGACAAGCAGTGACAGTGACAGCATGCGAATAGGAGAGCTCCTTACTTTAATGAGCGTTTCAATATAAGGCCGTAAGTGCTTCTCAATACGCATTACAGTGCTAGTTTTTGTGTAGTGATTATTTCATTACTTTTAAATGTTCAAAATACAAATGCCATGCCGATTTTGATGGTAATCTTACTTCTTTCAGGTAAGGCAAGTCATGGAAAGACCTCTCCCGTCTAAGTCTCGGAAGTGTACCGTAGTATCCATAATATAGCAGCTTTTACAAAACACATCAATTTAGTCGATTCCTTATACTAATAACGTAGACCAAGGGGTTTCGTCTTATACTTCTTGGACATTACACCATCCTATTCCGATTATTATTTTATGGGATTTTGCAGTAGAGGGTAGACAATATAGGTACAGACTTCTTTTCTTGAGAAGATACCACAGAATTAGGGCTGTCTCGATCAATATGAAGCACCTAAACACGCGCCACCTCGCGCCGACCCTAATATTAAATAGATGATTTCCTAGCAAGAAGCAATGAAAATTATAACCGTTTCATAGCGTTGACTATGCCGTGAAGTCAGACTTTATAAAATAAATAAACGTTTATTCAACAAAACGCATATAATACTACACAATGAAAATATAAACATATTATGATTACAAAAAGTCATAAAAGAGATAAATCAAACAGATCGCAAAAATATGAAAAAAGTAAGACAACATAAATATTCAAATTACAGTTCTGCAAATTGTTTAATAGGCAGTGAATGCACCTGTTGTCGAAACAGTGTCCACGCAGGTTGATGATTGTGTTTTGGCGGATGATGCTCCAAATTCCTTGCTATTCTGTGGACCCATACAGCATACTGCCAGGCGTGAAAAATTTTAGCCAGACTGGCGCTTACTCCGGCCCCCGGATTCAATATGCCATCGATAATAACAGTTATGATGTTCGAAAACAAAATGTATGGGAATTGACATAAGCTTCCCTAAGTGAAATATGAATTCACTTGTCATTTAGCGAACCGTATGTCAAATCCCATACATTTTTGTATTCAAACTTCGTAAGTTACATTAGCGATAGCATCTTGAATCAAGGCCCAGGTTCGTATAGCATTTAATTATTATTATTTGTACTGTGGGAGATCCCATGCAAGTGGTGATAATGTAAGTATATTTATCAAATATTAAAAATTTTATAACATGGAAAACCCGTGACTCAAATATAATAATCATAAATTCATTACAAATGAATCGCGTTATATAGTTTAAGGTCCTTTACCAGCGATGACGAACAAATATACATACTTACTTCTATGAAACGATTATGTAGAAATACTGTTTTGTCAGGACGAAACGGGCTATCCTTTTGCTGAAGGCAACATCCATAAGTTCAATAAAAGTTGCACAATTCAAGGAAAAAACTAAAATGGCATTCAAGTGGCTTTTTCTTATCTGATGCCATTTCTATTTCATACTCGGCAGATTACAAATTACAATATACCAACAGTGATTACTAGAAACCTTAGTCATGGTATAGGAAATGACAAAATATATCCCTCTTTCATAATTTCAATGTTAATATGGACGTTGTCTAGTATTACATAATATATCACATTTTATCTATCTATCTAATATGTATTTATAGAGTCGTTATAATATTCTTATAGGTTCTAGGTTGTTTAACATTATATTGTCACTTCTAACATTAAATAGATAAAAATTAAAATTTCGGCACCACGGCGACTATTTGCATTCTTTTTAAATAACGTTTTAAAGTTTTGTTATTTTGTGAGCTTTCCGAAATATAAAAGTTCGGAAAAAAAAGTTTCTAATCCTAGAAAGACCATGGTCCACAGAAACCGTAAAGTGTCCTTTTTTCTGACTCCTATAACTACAAGCTCCCGGCCGTGTCGTACGTCAGCGGTCAGAACACCTGGCAGGAGGGGAGCAGACCGACCTTGTCCATGATCTTGTCGCCCTCCAGCCTGGCCAGCTGCTCGGCGCGGGGCAGCTCCCGGCCGTGTCGTGCGTCAGCGGTCAGAGCACCTGGCAGTAGGGGAGCAGACCGACCTTGTCCACGATCTTGTCGCTCTCCAGTCTGGCCAGCTGCTCGGCGCGGTGCAGCTCCCGGCCGTGTCGTGCGTCAGCGGTCAGAACACCTGGCAGTAGGGGAGCACACCGACCTTGTCCACGATCTTGTCGCTCTCCAGCCTGGCCAGCTGCTCGGCGCGGTGCAGCACGGCGTCCGTGTGCAGCTCCAGCCCCGTGTCGTGCGTGAGGTCGTCCATGTTCAGGATCCGGCTGAGGCGCTCGACGAACGCTACGAACTGGGGAAGACATGTGCTATAACGCCATTCATTCATTCGAATTTTAAGAGTAGGTTCTTGTCGGTTTTGTAATGGCCATTTTTATCGACCCTACACTTTACTTTTGGCGTCTTTTAACGACACGTAAGTCTATTGCTTGTTCTATACAAACTGTATAGAACAAGCAATAGACTTACGTGTCGTTCTCCTAGGTTTTCCCCTTCGTTTTCTCCTCTGTACTTTTCCTTCCATAATATTGCGTCAGAACGTTATAATATTATGGTTTATTTTACAGTAGCTTTTGCCCACGAAGCGCGAAATTCAGTAAGAAAAAGTAAGCGGTTTCATCATTCCACCGGAAAGCTGATTAGACCCTTTTTATATGAACCCAAAACCCCGTAACGATGAAAAGTTGACCTTTTGCTATTTTAGGTCGACGTTAGCGGTGTAAACATTATACAAAGCTGTAACTGTGTCATAACACGCTAACTTTTATCGCGGGCTCTAGTTCATGACCACTATTTAGGTGATAACAGCTAGCTGGTAAACGTACAGGAGTATATTACAGTGAAGAAGTGAACCCTTACACAAGAGAACCCTTTTGAGCTATCACAACCCAGTGGGATCACTCACTGGTGGGAGATCAGGTGAAGGACTGACATTTTATATGCCCGTCGCATGGATCATCGCTTTTGTCATAGGTGAATTGACCTCATTCAGAATTGGAAACTACATTTTTTTACAACGCGGGAATCTTATCTACCCAAGAACCCAAGAGTCGAAAGCCAAGCTCTAAACCTGGACCACAGGAGGCGCCAGTATTTAGCGATAATATGGAAACGGTGGGTACAATTTGCACAGCCAACCTTCCAAGTGTGTACTCCGATACTTTTATTGCATTCTATGCGAAACCGTCGCAAAAGATAAAGATTTTTGTAGCCTTTTTTGCATATCGTCAACGCTATGCCAACGTTAAATATAAGTGGCGTGAGTGCAATAAATAATTGTGAAGGAGACAGCGGTGATATTGCTATCACGGTATAGGTAAATCGTGTGGACAGTGAACACAGAATGTTGTACATCGCGAGTTTTGACTGTAGGATATTTATTGCGCTCGTAGGAATGCTTGGCCGTTTGATATTGCGATAAGCGGTACAGTCAGTGTAATAAGTTATTAATGGATACTTTTTTTAAGCGATTCGTTCCTAGTAGAGCTTGGGTTCAGTAAGTCTATAACTGTTTATCGCATTCTTAACCCGAGAGAAAAACAGAGGGATGTTATTAGTACGCATATCTCTTATTTATATCTATATGTGTATTGTGTATGTCTGTGGCATTGTAGCTCCCGAATGAATCAACCGGTTTTGATTAGTTTTTAATTTTAATGTCTGAAAGCTAACGTGATCGAGAGTGCTCCTATAATTCATCATCATCAGTTTATTTACTGCTGACAAATCGGGTTACTTACTTAAAAATATTTTTAGTTTGGCACGGTCGTTTTTGTGATTCAGTGGTTTAGCCCATTTGCTCTTGACTTCAGAGGTGGTAGGTTCGATTCCCGCGTAGAAACAATAAAATAAAAAAATCTGGTTTGTTAGGTAGGTGTGATAGGAATTTTTAATTAAGTTTACAATATATATTTTCGGGTTTCTAATAAAAGTAAAAAAACCCAATCCTGACCTAACCACCCCGTAATCTATCAGTGTTGAGGGTTCCTATAACTACATTGCTATCGGGTTCACTTACCTACAGCTTAACTTTTGAAGACTCTTATCATAATGTACACCTACTACAGTCTAGGATTTCCCTCGAAAGGAGAACGAGCCTTCGCTACTGGTGTGTATATGTATGTCTGTAGCACCGTAGCACCCAATAGGATGAACCGATTTTGATCCAGTTATTTCGTATTAAAGCGTCTTAATCGAGAGTGTTCTCCCATATTAACATATTAATAAAAAAAATATTAATAATATAAATGTGAACTGACAACTATGACTTATGTACGTTAAAAATTCTAATGCATTTTTTTTCCAATTATGTAATTTAAGTTTTAAGTATAAAATATAAACATTTGCACGCCTCATGAGAGGCAAAATATGCATGAAGCATCCTTTATTGTAACATCTCAACATTGTACCTTATTTGAGCATATAAAGAACTATCTATCTATTACAACAGCTTGCTTATAAGCAATCGAATTAAAAGACACAAATAAATTGTCAAGCACAATGTGTACGTTACTTTTGTGTTTCGCGTGATATTCACTCAGTTGACTGTACATAATATAGTTTCTCAGAGGAAACTCGAAAGACGAGGTGTTTGTTTGCATTTATTTGTCATTTTAAGAGCTGATCGCATTTTATTGTTGCTTTTTGCGCGTAAAGGCCGATGCGCGATATCTCAAGACTTTCACATTAAATTTAACTGTTATTAGTTTAACATAATATAAATACTTGATGAATACCCACGGATTAAATACTTATGGATGTGAGGTAAGGTTTGTACAAACTTTTAAAATATTTTGTGCGTGGGTAGTGACTAGTGGGTGGGTTTGTGGTTGCACTATTTTGAATGCGCTTTTATAAGTTGGGGTTGTATTACCGCTATAACAACATACGTAAGGTGCTACCGTCTTTTGGTAAATATAGTTCTAATAGTTGTATAGTTAATGGAATATAGCCTTTCGTCCAACTCGCACTTGCTTTCATATTGACCTCATACGTCCACTACAATCCCTTGAACAAAACAAAATTTACCTGTAAATGAAAGCCCAGGAACAAAATTAACCTGTTAAATGAATCGACGTGAATAACGCTTAGAAGAATAACGCTTACTCTATAAACGGAAACAGATACAGATACTATACCCATGAACGCCGTACATCTTTTCAGGGCAGGGGTCAAAAGCTAAAGCCAAAAAATATATTGCTTCTGCTCTACTACTTACATGTACCACTCAGAAATGAAGGCATAGCGCTCAGAGTAATTTTGTGATGGAGTAACAACCTTCTAAGCATTATTCACATCGATTCATTTAACAGGTTAATTTTGTTCCTGGGCTTGTAGTCTACAATTGACAGGTAGTATTCATATTGCCCTCATACTCACATTGGCCTTATCCTTCCTCAAGCTATCCTTGGCCAGCTCGGCAGCATTCAGCTCTGCCTCCAGCTTGTGCAGCTTGCTCTCGAGGATGTCCCGCTCCTCTTCCAGCACCCTGGCCCGGGATCCAACAGCTTGGTGCTGGTGCACAGCCCGCTCCAGCTGATGAGACTCCATGCCTAGCTTCTCGCGGAGCGCCTCGAGTTGCTGAATGAAGAACAACAATAAAAAAGAAACTTTAATCCGACTACATACATTTTATAGGAACGCAGTTTCTTCATTTCGCCTATGACGTCCATCACTGGACATAAGCTTCCCCCAAAGTATTTCATGAGGGGTAGTTGCCGATATATGTCACGCTTGGCACGGGTTGGCGAGCACAGTATAAAGCAGGGATGGAATGGATATGAAATTTCGAATACGGATATATGGATATTAAATTATTTCAGATTATCGTTTTGTTTCGGATAATTTCGGTCACGGATATTAAATTTTATTTCCTATTTACAGTAGCAACACTTTTATTTCGGATTCGGTTACGGTTACGGATAATATTTTATACCGGATATCCGATAGTTTGGTGCGGTTACGGAGCTCCCTAACATCCCTGGTATAAAGACAAAAATGTCCACTACCCCACTGCTACATACCAAGGTCTTGTCCTTGTTGTCGCTGAGTATCTCTCGTATGCGGTCCTTGATGGTGGTCTCGTGGGCGTCCACGAAGCGCGTGGGCAGACTCAGCAGGATGGCAATGGACTCCATGGTGTTGCGGAACTCCGCTTGCAGGCGCTGGTGTTTCTCGTCGCGGTGGCGGATGTCCTCTGTGAGAACAAAGAAGTTTAAATTAAAAATCGATTAGGAAAAATTTGATTGTGTTGAGACTTTCAATTTCTATACCACCATGCAGGTTGCAAAACTCGACGCGCGTTTCCCTCCGACCCCGGAGCAAGTTCAACAATGTTCGTTATTCGCAGAGTCTACATCCTGATGATGCTCCGGGGTCGGAGCGAAACGCGCGTCGAGTTTTGCAACCTGCATGCTGGTGTGGGGCTTGCACGATCGTGTTAACATTATTGCTTCCAATTACTATGTCAATCTATGGTAAATTTTAGCCAAAAGTAATGTTTAAACGCTTACCTTTGAGTTGAATAATCATAGATTCGTTTTGGCTGACGTTGTCTGTGATGACGTTTAAATTTTTGGTACAGTGGCACAACTTCTCCCGGGCCTCGTGCAACTCCCTCTCCAGCACTCTGTTGGAGACAGAGAGTGACTCCTTCTCCTGCTTCAGCCTCTCCACGTCGAGAAGTTGAGAGGACAACTGTCTCTGCAGCATATCCTTTTCAGCGTGCGATCTTTCGAGGGAGTCGCGACAACTTCGTAGGTCCTGTTCGATGGTTGACATATTTTCCGTCGTGTTGATGCATCTGTTCTTCAGCCTCGTTGTTTCCTGAACCAGTTCTGCCGCTTTAATGATGAGGCTTTCGGGGGAATGCGTGTGGGTTGTGTCGCAGAATTCCGAGTCCAGAGCGACGGACAACCTCCGGACGAGGTCGTGGAACTGGCAGCGCGCGTTCTCCTTCTGCTGTTCCTCATTGTGACACTCCAACTCCAGCGACCTCAACTTCTTTTCTAAGTCTTTAATCTTCTCTTCACAGTATCGGTTGTCCCTCTGTAAAGTCTGCACGGTGAGATCACTTCTGCCTTGGTTCGTCTGTAGATTCCTCTGGATCTCCTCGAGGTCTTGTATTTTCTTCTTGTAGGACGATATAATGGCGTTTTGCCGCGCATTTTGCTCTCTCAGATGGTCGATTTCCACTTGCTGCTCTAGTATTCTCTGGTCCCGGGACAGCATCTGGTTCTTTAGATCGCTATTCTAAAAATAGTATAGTTATTTATTAGCCTACCCAGTACCTTAAAATAACAGCTAAATTGATTATTATTTTAATGCAAGTCTGCCCTAGCCTAAAAGTGACTTCTGAACAGAAACATTTCATCAGCAAATTAATTCTTTATTTATTTGTATAAAAAAGCAATATTTCTGGTGTCTTTTTAAATGATATATAGGAAATATCAATTCAGTATTTCTATTCTCGAATGATAAACTGCATTTCTACTGCTACGCGTGCTGACAGATCCAATATATTCCTTTTCGACCTTATTCCTCGGCAATAAGGTTCAAAAGTACACTTGATCTGTCTACGACTATACATAATATTTTTGTTTAAAGACCTTACTTCGGATATAAGTTTGTCTCGCTTGTACTGCAGGCCCGCGAGGTCGCTTCTCAGAGTTGTTATAATATCGTTACCATCTTCATCCATCTGAAACAACGAGACGGGTTAATCGGTTCTAAATCGGCGTTTCCGTGTATTCGCAGCGGGCCTTGAGACTTACTATCGAAGTGCTTTAATCCGTGCTACTGCGCTAATTTGTGTGAAGCTATAAATAACGGTATAGTACCGGATCAACTCATATTGGCGCAGAGTCTAAGTCCCGATTTCACCAACGCATGTTAGTGTTAACGGCTTGTTAAAATACCATGCCTTCTCATTCATTAATATGAATTACGAGAGGAACAACATAATATTTACCGAAAGATTAACTTTGCATTGCAAATAAAAGGTTGGTTACATGGTTTCCCGAACGCTATTCAAATATATGATCAACTAACATAGCATTCAAATTAACGACCCTTGAATGCTGTTTGGTGGATCTTTATCAGAGAGAAAGGAAGGGACATATATTTTATAATTACATCACGCCCCCACTTACCAGGCTGGAAAATTCCATAGATAAGGTTAATTCACCATAGATGTTCCACCAATCAGCGTTCAATATGGGTTGTTAATTTTAATGCCATGTTAATTGATCATACATTTGAATAGCGTTCGGGAAACCATGTAACCAACCTTTTATTTATTTACGTTTCGATAATATCTTATTAATGTCTACTAGCTGTGCCCGCGACTTCGTACGCGTGGAAAAGTGATTTAGGACACTTTTATATTTTTAAATATATTTTTAGTTTATTGGCGCAACCGCTGACAACTTTCGCCAATAGGTACTTCCCAGTGTATCCCAGTGTTGATCCCGATCCAGCAAGTCACGTACCCGGCAAGCCTCTTGGTATGCAGGGTATAATAATAATATAGTACCATCCTTTCGGAGCTCGGCAAAAGAAGTAGGCCTTCGAACAATATGTAGAAGTCAGCAAAGGTATTCGAAGTTAGGATAATATTATTCGAATGCACCGTATAGACCCAGCCAATTTTTCACGTTAATTTAGTAAATTATTTAACTTCGATGTGCGTCTGTCTATCTGTCTAGTTGTCAAAACTTTAACACGTGTAGGTATCAAGCTAACAATCCTATTAAATACTCAGGATCTTCTGTCCCTTCTTCTTCTGGCTTTGAAAAAAAACAGACTCCTTAGCCACATCTACCCAAAGATTCAGCCGTTTATCTCTCTAATTTTCGATACTCCAAAGGGAACCAAAACCTAAATTTGATACGAAGCAACGTCTTAATAGTGCCGACATAGGATAAATTGCAAAACCATAAAATTATTTTCAATTTTTTTGAACTTACTACCGTTTTTGTCATTAATATTTTGAGATATTAAATTGAAACATAAATTGCAATTATTAAGGTATTTAAAACGAAACTCGGTTAGACATGGGCGCAGCGGCACGCCCCGTCGAGGATCCAGCAGGCTTACTCTCGACCCAACCGAGAATCGAATCAGTTCGATCTCAACGGATTTGGTGTTTTATTTGGTAGATTACTTTGGAACTAATTAGGATAAAGAAAACCTTTGGAACGTAACTTTTTGTACACCCGACGATATCAATCGACATAGAACAAAAATAAACAAACGTCAATTTATTCGGGAGTATGCGGCACGATCGAATCTGAATCAAAATCGAATCAGTTTGGTGAGTTAGGCCCCAGCTCGGCGCGCCGATCGGTTTTAGAAGCGTTTTTTTATTAACGTACCCTAAGTATAACAATAATATAAATAAATTAAATTTAGTTTTAAAGAAAATATAAAACAAAAAAAGATTAAATTTGAATGTTTGCAGCGCGGTTCCTGCCGCGCTTCATACAAACGTCCAGCATTTTTTTTAATTGTCATAAGTTTTTTATTTATGAACCGATTGAGAAAATAAATGTTAAGTCAAGATTACTACAAATATGATTGAACCACATCTAAATCGGATAAGCCGTTTCTGAGATTAGCGTGCACAAATGCACCGACAAACAGACAAAAAAAAATTGTTTTGGGTACTATTGCATAAATAAAAGTCTCCTATAATAACACAGGCATAGTTAGCACATTTTAATAGTATTTTTTACCCAGCAGTCTACACTACACCAGCCCGGGTCGGACGTAAGACGTCACGCAGCAGCCTGCATTACGCGGCGCCCGGTCGAATCACGGCGAAACGATTTTAATTTTGCTATATTTCCTAAACTACGCATTATATTTGCATGGTATAAAGGGCAAATATTATAGTCTTCATGGAATGCTTAAGCCAACTAACGTATTAAAAATGATAAGGATTAATACCGTGATGGTATAAATAGTTTTCCAAAAACCGCTTAATTGCCCGTTTTTTAGTTTATTGCGAAAGGCTTTCTTTTAATTATACAGTTAATTAAGTTGATTTTATACAATAAATGATAATTTATTTCAATTTGTGAAGCAAGTTCAAAAATACAATTTTTATATTATTATGACACTGTAAAACACTGTTTTCCCAGAAAAAAAATCCTGATAGTTTGATGTTCTAATCTACTTTAGTGCCACGTTCTTCTCGGCGGGCTAGGGTTGAACCGGTGGTAGTATTTTTGTTGACTTTCCGAAAATAGCTTGTTAAGTTTAACTTGGAAATAAAATTTTTTGAATTTGAATTTGAATTGCTTCGCGATAAGCGATCCCCCCGCGCCCCCCGCACGAACCGTTTGACCGCAGGCCGCGCGCGCGAAATTCATCCGACTTGCTTCAAATTTATCGTCACTGCTCGGCTCCTATGTATCGTAGCGTTATGTTATATAGCCTATAACCTGCCCAGGAATATGGGCTACAATCGTACCAAGTTTGGTTAAAATCCCTTCAGTAGTTTTTGTTCCCATCGCGCACATACAGACAGACAGACAGACAGACAGACAAAAATTTTACTAATTGCGTTTTTGGCATCAGTATCGATCGCCAATCATCCTCCAATATGTATTTTGAAAAAATATTCAATGTACAGAATTGACCTCTCTACAGTTTTATTATAAGTATAGATATAGATAGACGCTACACACCACGTCAATCTGGCTCTGTGCAGTATCCGAAGAACTTGTGTTAAAGGTACCAGACAACGGAAATACTTATATATTTAATACATTTACATTATACACATATTTAAGATGTTTATTATATTAATACACATCCATGACACAGGAACATTGAAAACTTTTTGTTCTTTCGGCGGGATTCGAACAAGCAACCTCTCGGTCGAGCACCAACTCGCTGAACCTCTGCGCTACGGAATTTGTACCATATTATGATGTTGCAGAAAGACTTGACACTTCGATTAGTCAATGTGGGTTAACCCAAGCAGGTATAGTATACTAACTACTAATATATGGTGGATGAAGCACTTTAGGTACGAGTTTTCAAATATTTTGAAAACGCCAAGTCTCTTCGCTGATTTATTAACTGAATATTACAAGTACCCACTTTATACATAACAGCTTTTAGGTTTCGCAATTCACATTTTCAGTTTCGCAAACGACAGTCTATCAAATTACTTACGAAAGCCCGCAGCAGACGTTCGGGATGGCGTGCGGTATCCGACTACGGGCCTGACTTGGAGCAGGCCGTGGCAGGCTCCTCGCGTGCCACTTCCACTTGCGAAGTCACGATACTTCGGAAAAAGGTTGTATCTAAACATACCGTTTGTATGCCGGAAGTCGCCCGACAATTACCGGGCTTATTGATTATCGACAGACAATACGGCCGGGTATTTAGGGTAAACAAGGGTGTAATAAATTACGACGGAGTACGGACAAAGACATAAGGTACTTTAGGTAAAGGCTGCCAGAATAAACAAACATATTTTGTCCACACAATACCTATCCCACCAAAAGCATAACTTGTAAAAAGTCTCGCTACACTTAGTTCTTCTACCGTAAAAAGTTGTGAGATACATGTTATGCCAAGCAGCGGTCGGTCTAAGAACATCATACGTGATCAAAATCAAATTTATAAATAATCTTTCATGTTTTAAATAAATAAGTAGATTAACTTGGCAATCGCATGAAAACAACATAATATTTATCTCACAAGTGATACTTACATATCAAATTACATCGTTTAGTGAGATTACCAAGTTTTATGTTGTATGAACACGGTATATTTCTAATTTCATTCAATTTGAAACAGAAGTTTAAGAATTATAACTCACTAGCTGACCCTTGCCCACTTCGTTGAGCATAAAAAGAGTTTATGATGAAATTCAACTAACAAAAAACAACGCGGAACCAGCAGCATGGGAACCCGAAACCCGCAACGCGGAACCCGGAACCCGCAACGCGGGCACCCGGACCCGCAACGCGGGAACCCGGAACCCGCAACGCGGGAACCCGGAACCCGCAACGCGGGAACCCGGAACCCGCAACGCGGGAACCCGGAACCCGCAACGCGGGAACCCGGAACCCGCAACGCGGGAACCCGGAACCCGCAACGCGGGAACCCGGACCCGCAACGCGGTAACCCGGAACCCGCAACGCGGAACCCGGAACCCGCAACGCGGGAACCCAGAACCCGCAACGCGGAACCCGAAACCCGCAACGCGGAACCCGGAACCCGCAACGCGGGAAATCGGACTCGCAACGCGGGAACCCGGAACCCGCAACGCGGGAACCCTGAACCCGCAACGCGGGAACCCGGAACCCGCAACGCAGACCCCGCAACGCGGGAACCCGGAACCCGCAACGCGGGAACCCGGAACCCGCAACGCGGGAACCCGGAACCCGCAACGCGGGAACCCGGAACCCGCAGCATGGGAACCGAAACCCGCAACGCAGAACCCGCAACGCGGGAACCCGGAACCCGCAACGCGGGAACCCGGAACCCGCAACGCGGGAACCCGGAACCCGCAACGCGGGAACCCGGAACCCGCAACGCGGGAACCCGGAACCCGCAACGCGGGAACCCGGAACCCACAACGCGGGAACCCGGAACCCGCAACGCGGGAACCCGGAACCCGCAACGCGGGAACCCGGAACTCGCAACGCACGGGTTCCCATGCTGCGGGTTGCGAACTCGCAACCCGCAGCATGGGAACCCGAAACCCGCAACGCGGAACCCGGAACCCGCAACACGGAAACCCGGAACCCACAACGCGAAACCCTAACGCAGAACCCGCAACGTTCACGGAAACGCTGTCAAATGTAATAAATAGTATCCTATGTCCGTCTACTTGCGCTACTTCCTCACCAATTTTCAGCCATATCGATAAAGCCGTTCTTGAGTTATAAATAATTTAACTAACACGACTTACTTTTATACATATAGATGTATAGATTACTCCTACTAACATAAGCTAAGCCCGGTGAATGCTCCCGTCACAGTCGGTCCAGCTAATTCGGTGATCATTAGTTAGATGACGATGATGATGGTGATGAAAAGTAGCCTAAATTAATCCTTATAACTTTAGCTATCTACCAGTTAAAGTCTCGTTAAAATCGGTCCAGCCGTTTCAGAGATTAGCCGGAGCAAAGTGACACGCTGACAGAGAGACATTTTTTTTTTTAATTACATTTTCGTTTTCAGTAAAAATCGTTGCCAATGCAAAAAAAAGCAGAAGATATCGTTTAAAATGTCATATGCATTTAGAAAAACGTTGCTTATTGAAAGTTACAAACTGACACTTCAATTTTATTTATTTGTATAGATGTATAGATTTGGAAAACCTCCCCAATCTTGGCGTTTCCACTGACGCGGAGCGGGGCGCATAGGAACTTATTGATTCCCAAGCGGAGTGGAGCGGAGATTTCGAGCATAGTGATTGGTCAATTCGGGTACCGCAAGCTCCTGTCCGCCTAGCCCCGCGTCAATGGAAACGCAGCCAAACGTCTATAACGTCTAACGGTCGTCATGGTAACGACGTTGTTTACAAATGGAAAACAAAAATTATGAAATGCTATACATACCGTATTTATATCAGCTTAAACTATTTGGATTCATGTTTTTGTTAATCCTAATAATTTTATTAATCCAAATAGTTTAAGCTGATATAAAAACGGTATTTATAGCATTTCATAATTTTTATTTTCCATTTGTAAACAATGTTGTTACCATGACATCGATCGAGCCCAGGTTCAAACCCCGCGTGACCATCACGTCTTTTCTTCTTTTTTCTAATTTTCTGCTTATTTTTTTCAACATTTTCTTTCATAATAACCTTTTCGTGACAATAACGAACATACCGTAAAAAAAATTGCGAAATTGGTCAAGCAGTTGTCGAAGCGCACACGATGTAAGAAATTTCGGAGGTCGTTTTTTTACACTTTGGGCTACATTATTTGGGGTTTTAGTAAGGAACCCTACTTTTTTTAAACATATAATATAGCCTATGTTCAGCGCTAGGAATGTAGCTTTCCAACGGTGAAAGAATTTTTCATATTGGTTCAGTGGTTTCAGAGCCTATTCCATTCAAACAAACAAACAAACAATCAAATGTTACCTCTTTATAATATTAGTATAGATGAGTGAGTGAGTGAGTCAGTGACAAAATGAAGAAGTTTGAAAAGTTATTATTCTTAAACTTCTGTTTCAAATTGAATGAAATTTGAAATATACCGTGTTTATACAGTGCCTAATTAGTATCTAAAATTCAGGCTTTTAGTTCTTTCAACAACGAAGTTATAAAAGATCGAAAACAACCTGAATTGTTTAGAGAAAAGCTACGACCGTGCTCAACTTGGCGGGGGCACTGCCGTGCCCCCGCCCTTGACGACCTCTGTAGCGCAGTGGTTGGGCACATCGGGGCTCAAGCTGGAGGGTTCGAATCCCGCCGAAGGAACAAAACATTTTCTATGCCCTATGGCCCTAGGTCATCATATGTGTATAGTATAAAAGTATTAAATATAATATTTCCGTTGTCAAATTCTAAGGTGTTCAAGTGTATACGATACGGAATACCACATCGTATGCAATACCCATGTCCCATGCATATTATATAACCGTATAATAAGCATGGGACCAGATTGGCCAGGTGTGAAGTGTCCATATATCCCTATTATCATATTATTATTATTACCAATGACCTACAATCTATACTTATTATAGTCTTCAAAGAATTTATTTATTAAAGTTATGTCTCCTACTTACAGGCTGTTATTGTCGCTGAATAGCGAAAACAAGTACAGCATGTAACTCGAACGAGCGTTAAAATAACACGACACATCCCCGTAAATAACTTACTGGAAAGTAGAAATGAAATGAGAGTTCATTTGGTAAAAATAAAGTTTATAAAGCTGTTTTTTTTAAATCGCATATTTTGTTGCAGTCAATCGTTTGTCGTTCAAATAATTTTCACTGGTACTCCCACAATATGGGTATTGGGTATCACATATAGAATATATATATCACATATAGAACTGGGGAAAACCGGGATTTCTCGGTACTTTGGTAGTAGTCAACGAATCGGTTCTCAATGTAAAAGAACCGGGATTTCCGACCGACCGACAAATTGACCGATTATCTGTCCGACAAATTGTTGGTCAGGACGAAGCTGACCGATTATTGGTCCTACAAATAGTCGGTCAAGACTAAGCTGACTGATTATCTGTCCTACAAATAGTGAAGATATTTTTTGGAAATACGAACGTTTGCAACACACAAGAGTAAAAGACCTCTTTATCTGTTCTGTGGTTTGCAAATTTGTAGATGTATCCATGTTAGTACACGCGACTGTACCTAACTAAAAGAAAAAGCCCATCTTCATTGGCCAATAAAACGGTATTCTCCGCGCAATATTTTATTGCTTAATGAATAGGCGACTTAATGCTTAATGTCGCCTATTTACATGGTGTAGTATTAATGAATAATAATACTTTAAGGTGTGTATGGGTCCCGTTTATAGAGTTTACTGAGAAAATACCAGCGCTGAAAGAGGTGCTTTTTACCCGACTTCGGCGAAGCCAAAAGGAAGGGTAATGATTATGGCAGTCTATGTATGTATGTATGTTCCCTCGTAGCGGTTAAACTACTATTCCGATTTTAATAAATAATAATAAATATAACAAAGGCTATATAATTTTTCGAAAAATTTTAGATTTTGAAAATTATACCTCAAAAACTACGTCCAAAAAAAATTTAAGATAATTGTATCGTGTTTGATATCAAAAGATAGGTCTTGGCAAGCACATTACAAATATGTATTTAATTTTTTTATTAATTATTTTATTTTATTGTTAAATTCAAAATAAACGTTTAAAATGCGGTCGTACAAATAGTATCTAGGAGTTGTTTAGTTACTTTCTATGTGTTAATTTAACGTTAGTTTAGTGAAAATATAAAGTTATAGTTTATGTGGAAACAGAAAATGTAAAAAAAATAAAAGTTTAAAAAAACTATAACCCGACTTCAAAAGTCAAAAGTAAGTCTTTCAGCGCTGGTACCTTCACAGTATACTCTACATAGGAGGCACATACACAGTACACACCCTAAAGTATTATCACTAATTTATTTTACACCTTGTATAAAGCTGTGTTTATAAAAAGATCACATTGAATCGGAATACAGTATAATGAAATTGCAAGCAATTGTTTTAAGTACTTCAATCACTGCCTTGATTCAATGTCAAACCTCAGCTTGCTTAGTGCTTTGTCTACATATTCCATAAAACAATAGTAAATCTTACGTTGAGCGGTGTTTTGGTCCGTTCCATCTTCCAGTCTTCGCTCTCCTCCTGGCTTTTGTCGTCTTCCATCGTGTAATTGTCCGCCAGGCACCGCGTTGCTACGTGCGGGCAACATGTAAACACTACAATCGATACGATTGTGCCGCGCTGCGTAGTGTACCGACTTAATTATTCAACCAACCGTCGACACATTTCTTTTGATTTGATTCATTTAATCGACCGTCATAGAGAAAATATGTAACGGATTTTGGTTTTAAATATATGCAAGTAATACAAAATCAACATATTTAAAAATAAAAAAAATATCCTACTAATATTTTTTTATTTACATAAAAGTGAATTAATGTAAGTAAAGAATGTGAATCTTTAACATCTGACGAAAACAGTGCGTTACGTTTACGTTACAAATTTGATCCGTGGCATCGTAGCTCCCAAACGGATGAACCGATTTTGACACTACTACTAATCATAATCAGCTTTACTGCTTTAATGACGGGGGTTACTATAGTAAAATAAAACTCCGCACATAAAAAAAGTATAAATATTTTAATCAAAACAGTGTACTTCGTATTCATTAATTTGCTCATCACTGAATATAAATCCTCTCATATTCCACACGCGTTGCTCGAACAATAAGTTGAGTGGCACTTGACTTGATACTTCATAGTAACGCTGGCTTCGGTTTACTCGCGAAGCGGGCAGAGATTAGCCTGATATAATGAGCACGCACTTCGCTTCGTGTCGAGTTACTTCGCGAGTAGTCTAGAGCCAGCTTCACTCGTGACATACAAACACCACCACTCATTGCTTTCTGAGCAAAACAAATATCACATTTTTGAACATAAATCTAATCTTATCTGTCAAAAGAAAAAGAATTCGTTGGGTATGTTGAATCTTAACTAAAACTAAGCAAAACTAACTAAGACAAACTGAGATTGGTTCAGAATGGGAATACTTTTAGAGCACTATAACCAGCTATCCTGGGTCGACTAGAGGGAACATGTTATGTAAAAAAATATTTGAACAAGAGTCAAAATATTTTCATAAATGCCAATGTATTATTAATACAAAAAGATATTGAAATGTATAGTTGCCAATCCAAAAATATATTGTTCTATAATATTTTTATTTGTCTCTTTTTAAGCTTATACACTGTGTCCCACGGTTCATATGCCGACCCGAATATAGTGTGAAGAAAATGAGGCGTAGAGCATTTTTTTTGTTTTGGCACCTGATTACCACTGCACTACCCCTAAATTACCATGACGCGGTAAAAAAATACAAAATCTAAAATGACCACAAGGAGTTAAATCTTTATATGCTGGGGGGCTCGCGGGCTCCTAGTCTGTACACACGAACGCATTGGTCGTCGACCTAACATCTGACCAGGAATGAAATTTATCTGTTTTGTGACTTTTATAGAAATCTTTAATCGCGATTTGTCGCGTTACGGTAAGTAATTTATATGAGGTGCCAAAACAAAAAATGCTATACGCGTCCTTCTCTTCCCACTATAATCGGCTTGATTTATGTACCACGAGACACGCCGATTACTAAATACTAAGCAAAGCAAAATTGACTTGAACCTTATTCAAGTTATGGCATCTAATGAGAACTTAATTAAAAAAATAAAAATAAACTTCTTATCAACGTACATAATGTACTCTTAAATCTAGTGCGACTTATTTAATAACAAATGCGCATTTAAAGTAAAAAAGTAAATATAGCCAAGTAACAAAAACAGATCTTAATTAACCTTACAACAAATGCACCCAAATACAGGAACTTGCTACAATAAATGAGGTATCAGCTGCAAAAGATGTCCTATTTCTTTGTCTATCTAAGTACTATTTATAATATTATAGGTAACACTTGTATAGCAAAAATAAATCTACGTTACATAAGTTCTGTGTATACTGTGCACACCAAGTTTTGATGTAGTACAATAATTAGTCACATATTTACTCAAAATACCGTCATATCAATTTCGCAGTCCTTCCAAATGCTCACAACAGACGCTCACTCAAGTAAACAATACTATCTAAGCTTACATAAGGGGGACTTATACAAACGACACACACAAGAGGAATTCGATAGAAAATACATTTAATTTCTAATCTATTAGTGTTTGTATCGATTGTATAAACTCCCTAGTTATAAGGCCTCAGGTGTCTATGGCTTCTGCCCCAGCACAATTACGAGTTTAAGACATGGCGAGAAACTAGGGTATTTTCCTACAATTTGTTATTACATAAATGAATATTACTCTAAGAAAGCTTACAATAAGAACAGTGTACTAAAAATCTATATTTTCAAAGAAACATGATTTTTTGAAGCACTTTTGTAAGCGACGTCACATTCTTGTAAGATGATATAAAATGTATGGTCATATGCACAAAATATTAGAAATCTTCGATGTTGATGCGTTATTGTTCATACTTAGTACTTACTGTAGGTTTTTTGTTGATGTAAATAAACTAATATTGTATGGATATGGGTATTTTACACTAAAGCCACTATAAAACTTTTTTATTGTAACATTAGTGTAACTGTGACACTAACCTACACAAAATATATTAAATGTTTTTAAATTTTAGAAACTTTTAGCATTTATGAATGTATTGCAAAAACGAAATTTTTACATGTAGGCAAACACCCTATTCTTTAAACCGCATCTCGCGCCAATTATACTCATTTGTCGATCAGACGTGTGGTCATCGCACATTGGAGATACGAGCCCACTCGTAACTATCGTGGCAGCAGCTGGAGCGTGTTTACAGGAAGTACAGCGTGTCAGTGAGGCTGTAGTGCGGCTGGCTGTGCAGGCTGTTGGCGGCGAGGAACGCCAGCTTGTGCGCGTACTGGCACACGGCGGGCACGCGCACGTGATTCGAGCAGTTGTAGTACAGGTGGGTGAGCTTGTACGTCAAGTATTGGATCTGAAACGTTAAGGTTCCTATAATAGCCAGCCTTCTTCAATGTCCAGCACTCCATCTGAGCAGGAGCTCGAATACTCTACAGCAGAGAAATTCGCATCGCAGACCCCCAAATCGTTAGTTTCATGAGTAACATAGGACTGGCGACGGCACTCTAAAGCGACTAAGTCACAATATATCCAAAAGGGTCGCAGTGACGTCAGGGCCTGACTTCGGTTTAAAGAAAAATAATAACGATGACAAAAATGTATTGGATTTGACAGAAACATTTCCCAAGTGACAGCAATATACACATACATAACATGGCAAATGGTTCCGGGATAAGGACAATCCATACTGAAGCTGTAGGTAACAATGCAAACTTAAAAAATCTATAGCCCAACGATGTTTTTCAGCTGTGACGTCTCCTACTGGATAATTAGCCTTCCTCAAAATATTCGGGGCTAGTTGCCTATACCCGCCACGCATGGTAGCGGGTTAGCATGTCCGCGGAAATGCTGCAGTCTATTTCCAGATCTATATTCCCTCTGTCGCCTTTTACAACACTCACTGTAAAGGTGGCTGATGCAGCACCTGTTGCTTATCTTACTCCGGCACGTCACGGAGGTTATAGAATATAAATATAATATATTACAGCTATGCTATTACAATGATTATATTATTACCTTATCCGGCGTTAGTCCGCTGGAGTCCTCGATAACGTTGTATGAGGTAGGGGCAATAGTGCCTTCGCGAACGTTTTGCGAGACAAGGTAGAAATCGTATCTGAAAAACAAAAACATTTTTAACCCTAGATAACTAAACTATATTTACAGTTACATAGTAACTAAACATTCGTCGAGCGGACTACGCGGTAAAAAACGTGAATATTATCAAAAATGTTTAATAAAACCAGGAAATTGTTACATGTCACTTAAGTTTGGTTTAATATGAACTAAAAATAAGAGTGATAATAATTATTTAATTCATCATACAGCTACTACATATGATAATATTGTGGGAGCCTCGAATAACTCTTTTGGATTTTATGCAGCGATGTTTAGTCATTCTACGAGCTTTCGATGGACATGACATTCAGATTTTGCGCACGATTGAAACAGTAGGAAAAGGAACTTCTATGTTGAAACAATCGCCAAAAATTTTCTTGTATTATAACTTTAATATCACTCCACAAAGTCACCGTCTGAATGCGTTGCCGCAGCCAGTGCTCCATCAGTTGATCTCCCACATTCATTAAAAAATCGCGCCCTGACATTGGTTTTTATCATGTTTATTGTGTTATTTGTGAATATTAAAATTAATAATAAACAGATTTAGCATATTATTATATTATAAAAATGTATAGATACCATCTTTAAGTTTGTCTGTTAGTACATGTATTCGGGCACATCTGATACACTGAGACTGAGATAAACTAATGCACCATTGTTATTATGATGAAACTAGATTATTTCTGATTCAGAATCTATAATTTGATGTTATTGACTCTCGCTTGGTTGTATAATAACGTTTTCCGACTCTGAAAATTCACTAGGCCAATCTAAAGCTCTGTTAGTGTCGTGATGAACTTTAACCCTCAAAATTTCCTCAGTCTCCCGAATTGTCAGACCGCTTGTCGACCACATCTTCTGTTTCTGCGGTTTTTCTCTCTGATACTCAGTTTCTCATATCCGTTTATAAAAATTATAAAAATGTATAAAAAAAATGGCTAATAACTTAGTTTCCTATGAACAAACTAAGAAAACTACATAGGTTTTCTAATTGAAGTACACAAAGTATATCTTTATATAGTTCTTTTATATAAGTTTTTGGTAAAATATAGATAAACTATATTTATAATAAAAAATATTGTGTGTTTCTTATGTTAAATAGAAAAAAATAATAAAAAAGTAATGTATATACCTTTGCAAAACATACCACGTAATTACTAAACTTTCGTCGACCGGACGACGATATGACCGTAATTCAATTTCTAATTATCGTATAATTGAAATTTCCTCACAGGATGTACTAAATTGACTATTTAGGAAGGTAGAAAAAGATTCTTGAGCGGGGGGTACGAGGAACTAGGTGTACTCGACTATCGTGGATAGTAGCGTAGTCGTGTAGACGAATGATTAGTTATCTAGGGTTAATATTATAAAGGCAGTATATGAGTGTATTTGTTGTTTTCTAGGCTTGTTACTTCTTGGACAAACAGCAATTATAATAAAATGGTATACATGAAGTTGACACCCTGGATAACTTCAGGCATATACACAGCCACCCATATTTAAAAACAAAAAACTAAATAATTATTATGGTAAATGAGCCAAAGATACTGTTTGCAACGATTCTTACCTCTCCGGCAGCGTGACAACGTCATCAATGACGGTACCCGGCTGCGGGTTCTGAATACCGTTGCCCGACTCCAGGAATATTCTGGTGTTGATGCGCTTGGACACGATGATGAAGGTGAACTTGAATTCGCCGCCGCCGTACACTTCCGCTAGCTTTTTCTTCATCTCCGCAACCTGAAATGTCCCGTCAGCGTCATCGATGAGGAAAATGAAAGAACGCGCAGCCCAAGCCGTTGTGCATTCTTGTAGAGACTTCTTATGTTTTTGTTCACAATTTGCACTATTTCAAATTTGTTTTTCTCAAAAACCGTAAGGTTAACAAAACAAACGTTTGCTACTACTTTTCGGATACGTAACTCAAGAATTACTCTAGGAAAGGTCTCTCACTCACTAATTTTACATGCCGTTTGAAGCGCCAAATGCGGAAATCAATTTCGATAGCGCGATTCGTATGTGATAAATGATAATAGAGATGCTATATTAAATCAGCATTGTGCCCTGCATTGTTTATAGAAAAAATATTTATCATAGGATTCACACTAACCTCGTGGGACAGCACATACTCGATTTGGCCGTCACCGACGCCGTCTCTGTACACGAATATACGCGTCGGCAGGTCGCCTGAAATAATCGCAACATTCATAACTATGTCAAAATCTCAAATCAACAAGAAGCTACATTTACATTTGCGTTAAAAATAATAGAATAATAAGGCGACATCAGATTCTTAATATTACAATGTGATGTTTTTTCAGTGTGGATGTTAGTGTACGCATGGGTGTGCGTGTGCGCGCCGCGTGTGTGATGCGTTGATGATAATAGAGATGCTATATTGATTAAATATTAATGCTATATAAATTAAAAAGTTAATGATTAAATATTAATTGTTGATCACAGATGGCTGGACCAGAGATGCTGGATTGAGAAGCCTTTAACTTAACAAGCTTTTTTCGGAAAGTATCCCGCCGATAAGACTGAAGAACCTTAAGAAACTTGCATCGCCATGTTTCAGCAAAGACTTATAATTTACCTTTTTTTTAATGTGTTTATAATGTAATAACTAAATGTATTTATTATAACAAAAGTCAGAATAGGCAATATTATGGTGCATAGAAGTAGCCTTACAGATCTTATTACAACGTGTACAATCGTCAAAACCATTCCAACCCAAAATAAACTTAAAAAAAAAACAGCCCCTACCATTCTTCTCGCGGTACTTGCGCAGCGCGCTCGCCATGTTGAACGCCATGTGGCCGCTCAGCTCCTCGCCGCTGGTGTGCGCGTTCACGCACGAGTAGTAGTCCGCCATCTGGCGGCCCATGCTCGCCACGAACCCGCCGAAGCTCTTCTCCTTGGAGCGCGTGTCGTGGCACACGTCGTAGCCGATCACCATGAAATTCTTGATCGGGATCTCCACCGTCCACGGTGCGCCGCCGAGCTGTTGACAGACAATGAAGAACGTTCACGAATTTTAATTTTTAGCTCTCCGTTAGCTAGGTAGTTATAGATAGCACTCTGTTGATAGTAAAAAAAATATGAATGAAAAAATATTTCGACTAGCCGTGCAGTTTTAGGATATTTCAAATCCGCCTCTCTGTTACGGTTCAATGTGATACAAATGTGGACAAAGCTAATGAGCGTCGATTTAAATGTTACGTATTTCCTGAGCAATAAAGACAAACTATGTCACATTTGGTCTAATTATGTTCTTGTTTATACCAAGATCACATTGTATTTGAACGGAAAAACAACTAATTGATATTTTATAGGACGTCCGAGAGAAATTTAACCCAAACGTAAACAAAGCCGTCTATGACATAACCATAGATTAGTCAGTGATGTCAATTGGCCAATATTAATATTTTTTGTTTTTGGCTAGATGAATCCATTGCCTATAGAGTATAGACTATACCGCGATCTAGATTCCGCAGTGTCAAAATAGCGTATTTTTACTGTAAAGGTTTTTCATTTGATGTTTAAATATGTTAATTGTTTAATTGTTATAAAATATATTGGATAATGAATTATGATCCTTTAATGTGAATGAGTTGATAAGTGTGCACACTAAGTGAATATGGGAAAATTTCAATGTTTTCGGTTGGTATAAAGGTTACATTTATCAGGGACGAACTATAAATGAGTGTCACCTTGCAATTGATCTGTATGGCAACTTTGGTGGCGATGGACATGGCGGACTTGCTGCTCATGTTGCGCGCGCACACCACCTGCGTGGGCACAGCGCGGTCCACGGTGCACTTCTTCTTGATGGCCTCGTACCTGAAACAAGGTGACAACTTAAAATAAGGTACATGGTTTCATTGGCAAACCGATTGTTCTAGATCTTCTGGTCCAGTAGACTAGTGGTCTAGCTTAGAGCTGCGGTCGTGGGATCGATTGCTGCGTTAAAGTAAAAAAATGTTTTGGTTGCTTAGGACAATGCAGTCTGATCACAAAATTTTTATGTGGATATGATTAAGTCGGTCCACCCTCTCTTTCGCCAGTCGCGTCAGGTAACCGTCACACTGGGTTAAAAGGAAGTGTTCGATTGCGCACATACTTGGGCATTACAAAAACGACTCCAGCATCGACCTGGTTTCAACAAAATCGGCCACTGACATACAGTAGCTGAAATGTAAATAAATCAATACAAATCACAATATACATACCTATCAGAGAAATTTTTCGCTAACGCGCACAAGATGAGCGCAGGGTTCTTCTTGGCGATCACGTGCTCACAAGTATTTGCGTACTCCACGGCACTGTCGCGTTCAATGTAAACTAGAACACATTATAATGTCATTAAACTTACCAACCTATAAATTTTACAAAACTATATTTTTTATTTTATTTTACAGTTAATCAAAGACATGAACGGATGAAGGTGATATATGTAGCAAAATTCTGATTTCGAGAAAATTGTGTTAAAACTATCAACTTAAACATCTTAGAATATGTCGTAACGTATTGAGTACATTAATCAAAAGATACGTCTTTAGAATGTATGTACTTATTACGTTACTACCATATCCTAAAATGTTTAAGTGTCAGTTTTCTTCACCTTGATTCATTCATGTCTTCAATGACATTAATTATCTTATACCTAAGTAGGGAAAAGACCATAAGTTACTTAATCTATGCCTCACTGAAATGTAAATAGTTTACACACTAAACAATAATCTATAGAACATTTAAATTTTACTATAGAAACTTAACTACGGAAGAAATGTTTTCTCACTTTTATAT
This sequence comes from Celastrina argiolus, assembly GCA_905187575.2. Lineage (NCBI taxonomy): Eukaryota > Metazoa > Arthropoda > Insecta > Lepidoptera > Lycaenidae > Celastrina > Celastrina argiolus. The sequence goes on along the minus strand of LR994579.1, from coordinate 1,921,719 downwards.
GAAAGAAAACTTACCATACTCTGGTCTGGGAAGACGGAAGCCAACACCATTGCCCGTCTTCATAATCATATCCACGAAAGATTGAGTGTCCCGGAGCCGCGACGGTGTAATGACAACCCATGACGGACACGAGGCCAGAGTCAGTAGGTTTTGAGATCTGCAAATCCACAAACAATTATGAATTTTTTTAAAATTTTAATAGCATCTGAAAAAAAAGTTGCCTTGCAAAATTAAGCATGGGAGAACTCAAAAAATAAATTTAATTTCTTTAAAGTAGTTGGGGATGTAGGAGAAAATAAAATTTCGCGGCGACAGCAATATTATAATTTTTATGGACGCTTCAAACCACCTCAAGCAAAGTATCCCAAAAACTTGTTTTACAGGTATCAGATAACGAAAATATATTTAATACTTTTATTACTACACACATATTTAAGGTTTTTTTATTATTACATTAATACACATCCATGACTCGCGAACACAGAAACTTTTGACATTTGTAGGCGCAACCAATTAGCGCTAACATGACGTGATAGCGTGCGTGCGTCCTCATCGGCTGAATACGTCGGCATCACTCGGCTAGTACGATAGAACTCGATAGCTGTGCTTTCATTTGCTTTTTTCATTACCGCCGCGACTAATCAGTTTTGTCTATCCCATATCATCATATTGTCAATACGCGATTATAATCATTGTAAACGTTCGCAATAAAGCCAATTCAAATCATAAGTTTTTTTTTTGGAAACCTACACACAACAATAACTCAAGCAGCCAACTCATATGCTCGCAAGCAACATTAATACCTCATATCTCTGGTCCAGCCTTCTGTGGTCAAGCCCGCAGGATACTTGACATTGCCGTTCCCTTGCACAATGTTCTCTACCGGTAGCTGTCTGCCCTTGAACCGCACTAGCTCATTGGACAATTTCAATGACCATGTCCCCAGCTCCTGTAAATTGTCGAAGGTTTAGTTTTGCACACGAATAATTAATGTGCGTATTAGAATATTTCCCTTTTAATGGGACAGAAAGGTTCAGTCAAGTTCTAATGGTATGTTATAGTACGATTTTCTTGCGCCGGTTCTTCTCGACGGGTTAGGGTTGAGCCGGTAGTAGTCTTTTGTTGACTTACCTAAAAAAGCTTGTTAACTTTCACTTGGAAATAGAAACTTTAGGTTTTTAATATAGACTTTAGCCGCGGCTTCGTGCAAAAGATAATCTCGCAGTAAAAATATCGGTAATCTAATCTATAATGTGTGCCTAAAGTTCGTCAAAATCAGTAACCGAATCCTATTTAATGCTGACAAACAATTGGAGACATAAATGGATAAAGGTGACATGACGCAAAAAAATTGTACCCAGAAAATTGAGATTCAACTACTAAGTGACAGTTTGAACTAATTTTTTTTCTACTTGTAATGATAGTATAAATACAAATGTTGTTTTCAAGTTTGGTTAAGACAATGCAGGCTGATCACCTGTTTGTCTGACAAGAAAGATGATCCGTGCGTCGGATGGGCACGTAAATAGTCGGTGCGTTCCACTGGGTTATGAGAGTAAAAAGAAAAGAAAGTGTCTTTCACAAAAGACACTTTTATAGTGTCCAAGTGTGTACGCAATACACATATTGCGTACACACTAGGACACTATAAAATAGCTCCTGCGTAGCTGGCCTGGTTTCAATGAAATCGGCTACCGACACCGAAATCGGTGAGGGGAGCTATTATAAATACAAATATTTAATAATTTGCGATTATTTGCTACCATGTATAGCCTGGTCACACACCTGAACCACCTCCTTGTTCTGAGTGAACCGCCTGTTGAAGTCGAGCAGCTTCTTAATCCTCATATCTGGTCCGATCTTGGTGTGCTTGTCCAGGGAGCGCATGAGTTGGAAGTTGGCCCGCATGTCGTCCGCCAGCCCGGTCTGCCGGCACAGCTCGGGCACGAGGTAGACCAGCTCGGGGAGACCGGCTCGCACGTCGCGGGCCTTGGACCGGGAGACGAGCAGGGGTTGGGTGCCGTCCTTGATGCGGATGTTGTAACGCTGCGCACAGAACATACGAATACAGATAATTGAACCTATTCCAATTTCCATTAATGTTTTGTTGGCGGTACTACTAGCGCCACAATCCTGCATCGCGCTATCGAAGTTTTTCAAGTCCGGCGCTGTATATACAACGTCTGTACAGCGAAAACTAGTACAGTGGTACTTCGGACTGACCGAGCATACCATATCGCTCGGTCGGAGATCTCTCTTTGGGATTTCCACTAGTATCCCCACAATTTCTACACAGGGATTTCCAGTTTGTTAACAAAAATGTGCATTATGCCATAATAAATTTCAGAAAGAAATAAGAAATCTAAAATTTAGATTTGTAGAAAATTTGAAATAAAAGCAAAATTTAACAAGTTGAAATCTAGTCATATAGAATCCGCTTAACAGATCTAGCTATGACAGAATACACAATATCATAACTAACCTTGAAATAATAATCCATATAGGAGATGTCTCCATCTTTAGTCTTGAACGTGGAGCGAGGGTTCTCCGACCAGTTGACATCATCCACTCTATAGGTTTTCTTGTTGTAGTCAGTCATCACAATTTTACCTAAAATATACAATATATAACTTTAACAAATTTTGCCAAAAAGTAGTTCATAGAATTGTTTACTTTCATTATTAGGGTTCTTTCGGGTAGAAGAGTTAAATAAAAACGAGACACTATTACTAAGACTTTGTTGTATATCACAAGGGTGAATCTCAAGAACCGCGACAGTCTATACAGTACGCTAGACATTTGAAATTTTCACAAATGTGTTTCTGTTGCCGCTATAACATCCAATACATAAAAAATCGCCTCCGTGGTCTAGTGGTTCAGAGTTCGCTCTCAACCCGGAGGTCGTGCGTTCGATTCCCGTGTTGGAGCAACAAAAAATGTTGTTTTCAAGTAGGGTGGGTGTACCAGTGCCACACCAGGAACCAGTAGTACACCATTTCTAGATTCATATCAAAATATTAACCTTCTATCGAATTTCCCGCTACTTTTTTTTAAATTGGTAGAAGTGCTGTACATCTACGAATCATATAATCATAAATAAAAGCGATAAACTCGCGATCTTCATCAATAAAAAACGCATAATTCGAAACGAAATTTATTCACTTCGTTTCAGGCGGCCATATTAGTAAGCGGCAAGTTGACGGTATTTTTTTTTTTACTTTATAAATCTTTGTTTATATCAATTGCTGTTACATATTTTGCATTTAACTGGGTAATATATTGTGTACAGCAATAATATTATGTCTTATTTTATCAGAAAATGCTAATTTAAATATAAAGTTGCCATTGGTAAACTAATGGAACACAAAGGAGAAAGCCCATTTCAGGCCCAGAGCGGACAGCCGTCTTAAGAAGACTTGATTTCTCCAGAAATGTACCATAAAGAGACATGATTTTTGATAACATTCAAATAACCGCCACTATAATCAGTAATGTTCCAATAAAAAAAGGAATTTTATTGGATTATTTGGAACCTAAGTAGAACGTTGAGGTGAAATGTTACCCGATAATAAAACTCTAATCAATCAATCCGAATATCGATTTATAAACAAATAAAATAAACTCATGTAAAATACAAATAACGGGTCACTGTTAGTAATTCTGTAAAGAATTAATCAAAAGAAAACATTTATCTTAAAACCAATGTTTACGTTCATTACTATAAACGATAAAGATTGATAAAAAGTCATATTATATCGATTATTTTTTACGTAATCGATTTATCGATTTGATTTTTTTGCGACAAGCGGCAACACTGATGACTGAAATGTCATTTTTCAAACGAATGATTTCGACCGTTCGCTTGTTGCTCAAAGATGCGTTTTGTTTTGTTTTCGATTTTTTTCATCGCAATCCGGCTTATTCGCCGGAACTTGTTTCGGCTTTTCACATACGACTTTGGCATTGTTTTACTAGTTTTGTTCTCTCCTTCTACGATTACTTAGCCCTGGATTAAAGGATTACGCTATTTGATTGTGCATATCAAAATGTCTGAAGAACATTGTATATGTTGTGGTAATAATGTTACCGAGAACCGTATTTTAGAGCCCGAAGAATTAAGTGTCATACAGCAGTGGGTTTCACGGCAGCAGGTAATCATAATATTATAATAAAATGTTTCTATTATTTATTTCATTATGGTTTAATCGTTAAATCTTTTACGGTAAAAATATTTATGATTAATGTTAATATGTTTTAGGTGTCAGGCAATAATCATGTTTGCCACAATTGCTAGGTAGCAATAATAACTGAAAGTCTTGCATTACAACAAGGGCTATCTTATTATATCTTACTATTATAAATTATTGAAAAGTCGGAAAAGGCTTGGAAAATAAAATAGACAAAAAGTAAAAAAAAAATATTTCTACAATAATGGCGGCATTTTAAGTTTTTTTCTTAGATATCTAATACTATTAACATTTTAGAACACTCATTTTTAATGCGATTTTTTGATGTCCACATTGGGCCTGAGACACTATGGAGAGTGGGCTTTCTCCTTTAATGATTTTCCAGTAATATTCCAATTGGTCTACAACTGGTGATTTAGCTTTTTCATAATTTGTATATTTTTTCTATTATATTTATATTTCCTTAATATACTGGAATAAAATATTATAATACCTATAATGTTCCAGTTGTAGACCAGTGGTTTGCTACTGGTAATATCTATACTACAAGATCGTTCCAGTAATTGACCACCTACATTTTTTTATGAACACAATGTCGCCGAAAAGAAAGTTTTTTTAATTATAAGGAGGAAGATGTTTTAACAGCGATTGATGAAATAAGTACAGGTGCAAGAATTTGAGAAACGTGCCGAAAATACAACATACATAGCACTACAGTCATAAAGAAAATAAAGTTCAAATATCCAGTGATTCTTATCTGATGAACAGTTGTGATGATTTTTACGTTCAATATATTGTAGTATTTATAATAAAATTATTCTTTATTAAAAAAAAACGTTATATTTACTGGTTCACTATTGGCACAACGTCTGGACTATAGCTGGTACAATCTGGTCAACCTTAGGCACATTCCGACTTTCCACATTCATTTTTAATTAAAAAACAAACTAAGAGCTCCAAAGAAAAATGGAATAAGCTTCGTGTTTCTATGGTAGACAAGGAGTACATAATTCTTTTTTTGCAATGATTGTTGTAATAATTGAGTCACAATATCAAAAATACTTTCAAAATGTCTCTTAATTGTTTTGCGACTGGTACACTCACCCTAGTTAGGACAATGCAGGCCGATCACCTGATTGTCTGACAAGCTGATCTATGTTTCCCGCTACTATTTTTATAATATTATTTGGCTGCGGTAAAAATTAGCATCTGTTTATCCAGAACGTAAACTGCTGCCATGGTATGGTAGTATTTTACATCTACAACTATTCAGTGAGTGTTGCGTAAAAGAGCAACGAGTTTGTTATATATTATGTATTCTTAAAAAACTTCGCATTTGTAATATTAGTAGAATTAATTTTCCGGTCTAAATATGCAGCACATTCCCAATTCAAAATAGTATTACAAATACGAATTCAACCTGGGCTTCTATTCTCATGTCTCGAACTTCGATTCGAGTGTCAGTCTGTCATTCTTGCACGCGCGTCAAATCATAAGCAGACTAGCGGGACAGCCTGCGATTCGAAACATAGATTATTATCGTAGATTCAAAAAGTTCCATGCACGAGAATCGGCTATATATAGATCACATTGTAAATAACGGGAAGAAGCATTAAACAAAAGGCGCATTGAATTTAAAACTATAAAAATAAATATGTCCAGTCCAATACAGTTCAGTGGCTTTAACAGGATGTCGGCTGATAAGAGTTGTCATTGGACACCATTGTGTATAGATTGCTGGCAAGAAATTATAACTCTATTTTAGTGATGTACTTAATTATTATCATGGTTATCATACAATTAAATACATTTTGTTAAATGAACTCCGAATAGTATGAAGCCCATGAAGTAAATACAAAATTACGAGCGAATATAAATTTATCATTAATAATAATATCTATGGATGCTTCACACCACGTCAATCTGGCCCGTGCGAAGTATCCGAAGAACTTGTGTTACAGGTACCAGAAAACGGAAATATATTAATTATTTTTATATTATACACACATTTAAGATTTTTATTATAATATACACAAATTTAATACACATCCATGACCCAGGAACATTGAAAACTTTTTGTTCCCTCGGCTGAATTAGTACCCGCTACCTCTCGTTCGAGCACCAACGGGCTCAACCACTGCGCTACGGAGGTCGTCATAAAATTATCATGGTTATTATACAATAAAATACATTTTGTTAAATGAACTCCGAACAACAGCGTGAAGCCAATAAAGTAAAAACAAAATGACAAGCAAATATAATTTCATAATGTAAAACGTCCGCAAGGCGTTAAAAATGTAGCTTTGTCGGTTTCTATTTTGACTGTTCTTAATGTTTCAATTTAATTTAAAACTTTTTATTTCCATAGTTTATTATTTAATAAAATACTATATATATGCTACATGATGCCTACCACCGGTTCGGAAACTAGCGCTACATTATTGATAATCAACAATTGCCTATATATTTTTAATTATTATGAATTTGTTTTCGATTTAGATTTTTTCATATTTGCCTTAGTAGCTTCACCCAGTTTTCCGGTTCACTCTATCATTGTGTTTTATCATCTGAGATTCTAGTATATATAATAGTATTTTTTAAGAAAAACCATAAATAACAATATATGTATAAAACTCACCAACTACATCTTCCAAAAATATTTTCTTAAAGTTGGCACCCTTAGTGTTTGCATATTCTGCGAGCATCTGGTGTACAGTGTCTAGGCGCAGTACCTGTACCATAAAATATTTATCATCGTCAAATTCGTCGTTAACAATTTTTAGGCTTTGTATATCGCCAGTGACCTTGCACGACTAATTTGTATTGTGTTTAAGTCGTATAAATCGATTAAAGAGTCGTATATAAAATTAATTGCGATTAAAATGATAAAACTGAAACATTAAAAACCCCTGATACCTGTCTCGATTAAAATTAAGTACTTTTCAAACTAGCTTGACTCACATATGAAGAGAAAAAAGTTTTTAACTTAAAAAAAAGGGTGTCCTTAGCATTTTAAATATAAACTGTAAATGACTATCCTGTACTAAAACCATATTGTTTATAAGGCTTCATTGTACTCCAATTTATTGTGCGTGCACGCGTACACACCAAAAACTACAGTTTCTGTTATGTATTTTAAATGCATAAAATATATATATATAAAATATATTTATATAGTCTTACCTTATGGGTGATCTCGGTGACCATCAGAAGACGGTCTTCATATTGATTGATGGTTGTCTTGTAACCTGGCCAAACTTGCAACTTAAACTCTGGAACGTCAATCTGCAAAGAACATGTTAGTCTGGTTATTGTCTCACATCTACATGAAAGATTGTTATTAAGACAGCGATGAAAATATTTTTTGATACTTTTTAAACATCAGAAACTTGTAACCTACTTCACAATATGGTTCTATTAAGTGCCACTATGATACTTTAAAGTAGGCTTTTGCATCCGTTATTGGATAATTTATGGAGTATCTCTAAGCGAAACCACTCCTTCAATACTGTAGTGCTGGGACAGGCTGTTTTAAATGTCCTATGGTTGCCCAGCACATACGGAATTCTCACAGCACAGTCGGCCTAGTCCAGAGGAATGACTGATCAATAGGTCTGGGGCCAATTTTGTGTGGGCTTCCTCACGACGTTTTCGTTCACCATTACAGTGTCCATATCAATGGTTAACAATCAATAATACGTAGGTAGGTATCTCAGATTTTTACTTTTTTCTCTTTAGAATGCAGGTAGATTAAATTTTAATTTGGCTTGGCCTATTTAGGCACTTATCTCAAAATTTCGTATTTTACCGTCATATTTTTTTAGATTTTGAAGATATAAACATTTTAAGTTTCTTTCTATTCAAAGTAGAAAAATTCTTTTTTTTATCTCCTGTAAAGCTAACTCTAGAGATATAGACACTATTGATTAACCGTCGATACAATGTATTTAAGATTTGAAAAAGTCTTATTTGTACATGCCACAACATGGGAATCAAACCTACACCAAGTGATAATCAACAGTCTACCCACTAAGGCCACAAACACCACACTAATAACACTGCTAGCTTGCTAAACAAGCTACAGAGACTAACCATAAAAATAAGATATTTGACATTGGTCTATATTATATATACAGCTTACCTTAGCGGCGGGGTCAAAGAAGTCTCTGCCCATCAGTTGCAGTTGTAGCAAGCTGAAGCACTTGCGTATGATGATGTTGAAAATCTGAATGTAGTGGTAGTCCCCCGGGCTTACCGCACAAGTCAGCTGCAAAGAAGTCAGTTGTTTATTATAAACTATAAACAGAATTAAGCAGCGAGCGAAAATATGAACATTATCCAGTCTCTTCAGCTCTCAAACCAAAAAAATTTATTTAAATTGGTTCATTCATTAGGTGGCTGTGATGCAACAGACACACCGTCACAGCAACTTCATAAAAGGTACTCCTCTGTTTTTGTGAGGGTTAAAAATTATTATAAAATGAAGTTATATACAACTCTAATTAGATTTCTTACCACTTTGCACATATAAAAAAAAAACATCTACATATTTTTTAAATCTTCTATTAATTTTTAAAGGGCAATACCAGGGGCTTCACCAAATTATCAATTATAAACGAACAAATAAGAACAAGTATGTCTCTATTATTGTTTCTTACATTTATTTTTTGCAAATACCTCAATGATTGCCGAAAATTCTATGAATATATTATTATATCCATTAGTTTTTCCCAGTGCTTCCAAATTCACGATTATTTAAAAAAAAAATCTATAGACGCTTCACACCACGTCAATCTGGCCACGTGCTAAGTATCCGAAGAACTTGTGTTATAGGCACCAGACAACGGAAATATATTTAATACTTTTATACTAATTTTGACCATTGTAAAATCAATCGTTATTTTGATATATTATTATATGTAAAAATACAGAAAATAAATACACGCCAGCTATAGTAATATTTTGAATCTGAAGAGTTTGTTTCTTTGAGCGCGCTAATTACAGAAACTACTGGTCCGAGTTGAAAAAAATACGATGCTACAGATAGACTGACAGGACACCATATGGACGAGAGTCAATTATAAATGCGAAAAACAAAAACTCTCAATTTAGTCGCAATGAAAACTACATACCTACATAAGAAATAAAAAACTTACTGACAAGTGTTAATTTGTTAAAAAGTATTTTATATTCTTTTGGTATTTTTTCAATCAGACCAGTATTGATAAATAAGGTTTCAATGTACCCCAATTTACTCAGCTTATTGAACGCATGCAGCCTTAAATAATTTTTTAATCATATTTAGAGCACATTATTAGTTAATACAATTAATAATGGTTAGGTTCCGCAATTTCATATGTAGCTCATAGGTGCAACCAATTAAACTTATCAATTATTATTTACTATTACAATCATTACATTATAAAAATGAACAATTTAAGTTTGAGTTAGATTTCTTCTTACTTTTGAAATGTTTTAGAAACTATAAATCTTATGTATCGCAGATGCAACAAGGTAACAGTATTTTTTGAAGTCTATTATTCATATACAACAACATTTGCATAAATCTTTTAGAACACAAAAATATTGAAGATACTTCACATGAAAGCCTGCAAAATATACCCAACAATAAACTTTTACAACTGTTTTATTTTATTTATTTTATAATTAGGTATTTATTAAATCAATAAAAGAAATACATAAAAAAACTTAATCTACACAGTGTACCATAAACCATTACTGGTTTTTCCGCACACTGTACTGGTTGCTTTGCGCATGTGTTGTTAGTTAAGATTTTACAGTCCATATTATCAAAAATATTTCAAATATGCTAAAAAAGGAAAATATGGTGTATAGCAGAATGAATTGAAAATTATTACTATATTTAGACTTTCTTCTTTGAACCTATAAAAAACTGTAATTAAAAAAACATTCTATGGCGGGCATTGCTATATAATTGTTTGGCATTAAATATCTATTTGGTTCACCTTAATCAAAATCCTCATGCGCTCCCCATCTCTACGGTCGGAGTACAGTTCTAGCGGGTCTGGGTGCAGTTTGTTCACTGTGTACAAGACAGCTCCATCAAAAAGATACCTGTAGAAGACCACATATTAAATGGGCATTTAATCAATCAATTGTTTTTTACCAGACAATTGATTTATTGAATGCAGCAGCCAGTTTCTGAAAGGCTATTCAAATGATCCACTAACATGGCATTCAAGTTAAAAACCTACATTGAATGTTATTTGGTGAATTAATTATAAGAGAAAAAGTGAAAGGTATTATTCAAAACATAACCCTGGTGTTAACTTTTTTGTCTGTTTTTCATATAAAGTTTTATTTGTTTCTGGTAATTTTGAATACTTTAAGAATTTCAAACGTCATATAATACCTACCCTCCAAGTGTATTCTTGTGGACTCGGAGCAAGCCCTTCCTAATGGCAGTATTGTCTTCCTCCGGAGAGAAGTCCACATGGTACTGATGTAGTTGCCAACCCGGTGTAGATTGTACCGTGAAATAGTTGGCCCTCAGATCAACTGGCTTACCAGTTGTACCTGTGAAAATATATGATAGTAATGTAAACTGGGGGAGTTAAAAAAGCTATCAAGCAACTTACAGAATAAAGAGACTGGATACCCAAAATGAAAAACAAAAACAAACACCCAGAAACAAAAAGAGGAAATATATCTGCAATAGCCACCAACTGCTTTCGAGACCTTTATTCGAACAACATTAATTTTATACAAACGGATCTGTCAAAGGTGGAACCAGTACCAGAAATAATGCGTACGGAAGTGGAATGGTCTATCCAATCACAGAAAAAGGACAAGGCTCCAGGAGCGGACGGAATTAGTAACGAACTACTAATCTACAACAAAGATTTTGTTACACCAGCACTTACCATATAGGTAAGTGCTGGTGTAACAAAATCTTTGTTCAATGAAGTCTTGAAAAGTGAAATTATACCCGACCAGTGGACGACTTCGACTATCATATTACTTCATAAGAAAGGAGATAAGGACGACATAAAAAATTACAGGCCTATAAGCCTGATGTCTAATATTTATAAAGTCTTCTCTAAAGTAATTTTCAATAGAATAACAAAGGTATTAGAAGAAAACCAACCAAAAGAACAGGCAGGATTTAGGAGTGGCTATTCAACCCTGGACTATGGTTGATGTTGTCAAACAACTCTTTGAAAAAAGTAAGGAATATAACGAGATTTTCTATTGCTGTTTCGTCGATTACTCAAAAGCTTTTGACTTGCTTCATCATGAAAGCATCTGGAAAGCGCTTAAGAATCAGGGAGTTGATATAAAATACATCAGAATACTGAAAAACGTGTATAGTGTAGAAGTGTGTAGAAGGAGAGGAAATAAAGATTGAAAGAGGAGTACGTCAGGGGGACCCAGTTCTCCAAAACACTTTACAGTGTTAGAGGTGTTCCGGCAGTTAAACTGAGAGGAGCAGGGGATATGGATCAATGGAGAAAATCTATCACATTTGAGATACAAAATTTGTGGAGACAGTTGGGAGAGGCCTTTGCCACAAGTAAAACAGATAATTAAAGTTAAATATTAAATATAATATAAGAATTTGTAAAGGCTATTTTTATTTTATTTATTTATTTTAATGTAAATTAAAAATTATGAATTAACCCCAGATTTTGTAAGAAACAAGAGCTTTTTCTCAGGTAAACTAATTTTAACATAATTATTATGAAGCAATGTGCAAATAAAGCACTTTCTTTTGAGATCCCACTTGAGTATCTATATATTTTTTTATTTATATTTTTCCTTCACATTGGGTTAAACAGGTCAAGCAATTTTCATCAAACATCTCTGAGAACAAACACACAGAAGTCACATTTAATAAAAAAAATAATATTAACAGCCAGACATTCTGCATCAAGAGTTGGTAAAATTAATGTTGCTTTTTGATAGGCAAACTGTTACATAAACAAATTATGTAACAGTTTGCCTATCAAAAGGCAACATCAAATCAAACAAAGATATGCCAAGTATTGTACATAATATATTATTTATATGTACAATACTTGGCATATGCCAAGATAGATCTTTGATTTTATAACGCTTCAAGTGGTTTGTTACCCATTACAGTAGACTAACTAACCCCAGGTTTCTGAAAAGCTGAACATCACTCGCAACAACTTAACTACATTCACCAATGAGCATTCTCAGAAGGGTTTGCTAAGTAAAAAAAAAAAAAAAAGTTAGCTGATTGACTATTTAGTATTTTATCAGACTTGCAGAAACTGGGGGTTAGCATGGGCTTAGACTGATGTGCAACAAATTGATACAGGTTTGTTCTATTATGTGTGTGTAATATTGATTTATTAATTATTATTTATCAATAACAAAATGTTTTACCCTTTTTGGATGTTATATTTTCAGGTCTGGTCCTCTTGATTGTTATTTGTTCAGGCAGGACTCTGCCTCCACCACGACGGGATCCACGACCCACAATAGCCGCACCTGGATCTCCACCAGCTCCAGCTTGGGTCTCGCCTAAACAAAAGAAATGTTTATATGAAATACCTATGTGCATTTTAATTTCGAAATAATATAGTAATTATGAACATACCTATTTTAATTAGAAATTGTAACATAATAGGCTTTGAGGGTAAAATATAATATGTATTATACTTACTGATAGTGACATTCTGCAGCCTCTGCTGAATGTCTACGTCTCCAGGGTGATCGTGAGTGGATGGTGTGGTCCTGTGGGAGGCCCGTCCGGCAGACGTCGGTTTAGGCACGCCAGCGCGGACCACGGGCGTGGCAGTTGGTGGGCCCCAGGCGGATGGCGGCTGCGGGCGAGGCCCTGACGGCCCGGGCTGCTGCTGGGCTGGCGCCCGCTGCTCGCCTGGCTTGCGAGGCGGCTGAGCCCCGTCCCCGCCCCTCCCGCGAGCTCTTCCCCGACCTCTTTGTGGTTCCGACATCCTGGACTAACAAACAAGAGTTTGTTGATGATGGCAAATTTATCGTTATTAGGTAGATGTCACGTCAACCAGTCAATGTGTAACCAACACGTAAAAGCAGTGTTAATGAAAGTAAAATTTTAAATCTGCGTTTTGATAATTAAAATATTATTTCGACGACTTTCTGACTCGAAAACGCGCGTTATCCACACGATAAATGCTTACCTAAGTATTGTTGATGACTTTAGCAAATACAGCAAGCGAAGTAGCGAAAATTGAAGGTAAGCAAATTTTTATTCCGTTGAAAGTACCTACAGTGTGTGTAACAAAAACGATTCATTTATCTATTGTAAGAGCATGTTGGAACAAGTTACATTTAATTTATAAATGGATTATCGAAATAAAATAATTATTGAATTTTTAACTATCAATACCGAGACCAATGTAACTCTATTTCAACATTATTTCAAATTATGAGATCCCAAAATATAGTTGTTTACAACAACAATAATAATAATTTAGTTGCTACTCCATGTTTGAATTATGAAAATTTTTCATTGCATTAAACTTTTGAATTACTGGATACATAACAAAGTATATACTTACTTGTATTTATATTTGGAGTTTATATTGTAATAAGTGATGAATTTCGTTAAAATTAAAACCTGAAATTATTAAAATTAAACGAAAGTTTACGACACGCGCATGCACGACGATTCACAGAAACAAAAAGAGCACAGACGACTGGGGATAGGAAGTTGCCATTTAAAAAAAAACCGTACGTTGTTGATCATAAATGTTGCCACAATATATTAGTCAGTAGCAAAATAGGTATTTTATAAAAGATTGCATGATGTTCCTTATTTTCTTAGATCTAATTTCCAATAAATTTGCCAATCATTGAAAGTCACGAAACATAATAATAGTGAATAGTCTGCGGAATAATCGACTACGGTTTGTCTTAGCTTGTCATATATTATCATCTGGTTTCATTACAGTTTCCTAGATGGCGCTGGGTGCAAAACATGACAAACAACAACAAACGGGCAACTTAATGTAGGTAACCTCAGATTAATAACTATTGTAACACAAACATATGTTTTTTTAATCTGAATTTATAAAAGGTAGAGTTTCTCAACTCGACCCTCTACCGAAAATATGCGGTAGAGGGTCGAGTTGAGAAACTACCATTTTTATTCTAGGAACCGATTTTCATGTTTTTTTTTACTATTTTCTTTTTATTTCTTGGATTTTTTTTATCATGGCAGTAGACCTACACAAAAAAATCAACTAAAAACCTACCTGTAGGTTCTTAGTACCTACCTGTAGATTTTTTTGGTCTATTGTGGAGGGAAAATTTTTAAATGTACGTTAACAATATCTTGCGTCGTTAACAGTTGGATAATAATTGTAGCGATATTATAATTCGTATTATTATTACTTATAAACATTTTTGACGTGATAATATGTATTGATGTTTTTGTAGTTTGTACCTATAATAATATTATGTAAACGTTTTTTTATTGGATCACTCGAGCAATACCAGGGTTAGATTTGTTATTAAAAAGTATGTGTGTGTCAGCTACGACGCACGATTGGAGTTTACTCCTTACGAACGATAATTATGATATATATCGAATAGAAAAAAATGGTAAATGAACGCATCTCCTAAAATGATAAGAGAAACAAACATATAATATCTGTAATTATTCGGATTATTTATATTACTTCAATAAAGCGTATTACATAAATTATGTTACAAAACAATAATAATAATAATAATAAGGTGCACCGTGCGTGCGACCATTTTAAGGGGCCCATTACGATGAGTTGGCGAGTCACCATTTATGATACATGACTACATGTAACCACGTGGTATCTGGCAGACGCCATAGTCCTTCCATAGTCATAGAATATACCCAGTCCACTAGCACCTCACCCCTATAGCCCATAATCTTTTCTTATAAACATTCCTTGCAATAGTCCTACACTAAGCGGTGGGTCTCCGTGGGCGCACTCCCATGGTGCGTACAGGGAGAGTCGCCGGCTAGTGTCACATTACATTTAAATTAAAATTGTGTAACGGGGCCTCTGCGTGTTGGCTTCGGCCCCACGCATGCCTTCCAAAGGTCCGGGATTTAATTGCCCGTGAGCAAGGATAGATACTTACATGAGCTATACACAAACATAATAATAATAATAATAATAACCCGCCCGCCGCAACTTTAGACAAAACACAACCCCGCAAAGGAAAAAAGAAAATTAAAAAAATAAATACCTAATAACAACAATAATAATAATTGTGTTCAATTTATACATATTTATTATATAGTATTCCATCTCATTCTTTTACACGTTCAATCCTACAGATATATATGTTTGTCTCTTTCTACGTTATGTTTGTCTCTTTCTACGTAACGCCTCAACTTTTCGTGTTACACTTGATTTTACTCCTCATAAAATTTCCGTACCGGGCCTTATAACTCAAATCGTTTCTTAAGGAGTAAACTCCAATAAACTCCAAAAAGCTCTGAAGGGGTGCTAGGTGTGAGACCGTGGCTGGTTGGACGGTGGATACAATGAAAAATACAGCTCTAATGTAGTTTTGATGTTATCGGAGTGCGGTGCTCGCTGTATAGAAATTAATGGTGTGCCCGCGTGACGTATGGCCAGTCTTGGGGTCAGGGAATTGATTTTGGTGACATTTTTACCGCGATCACTGAGGTTAAAGTCGCTTTAAGATTTTTAAGCTGACTTCAAAAAAGAAGGACTCTTTAAACCGAATATATCTCTTAATTGCGTTTTTTCACAGCTTCAAGGTCAGGTCTAGAAATGAGTACCTATGTGATATTATTATTTTCAGCTTAATCAATACCTACCTTCTCGCGTACCTGAGAATATATGTTTTGACAGACAGACCGAAAACAAATTGACCCTGTAAGGGTTCTGATTTTACCTTTTGAGGTACCTACTCAGGTAGATAAGTAGGTACAGAAGTTAAAACTACAAATTTAATTATTGGTCGAATTTCCACCACAGGGCTACCTCAATTTTAATGAAATACGTGTAAGTACTTGCTCTACTGCTAATTCGAACGCTCTCCATCACGAACTCACGACTTCTCATGTTCCCCACACTCGGCCCGGTGCTGTCATCCATCTGCAGTACCCGGAGAACTTCATTAGCAAATAAAGCGTCGTCGAAGCTAATAACGTCGTTTTGTAATTCACGGCCCGTCTACACTGGGGCGACCATGATTTTCGGATATGTAAGTGTTTTGTAAAAAAAAAAATTATAAGAAAGTTACAATAGGGTAAAGTTACATACAATTAAAAAAAGGGGTGTACAATATTGGTCAATAATATCGCGATATCGCAGTTTGTACGCGCGATATCACGACACAGCCTATACAATAAATATTAACGGTCTCGTGATGTTCGTGAAAATCAAATCGATCGAGTAATGACTCACTTGTATTTAAAACTAGCTGTGCCCGCGACTTCGTACGCGTGGAAAACTGATTTAGGGCAGCAGTTTAAATACATTTTAAGTTTATGAACACTGTCGTTTGGATATTTAAAATCACTAATTTATAGTAAAACTTCTTTGTACACTGTATTAGACGTCCACAGGCAAAAGAAGTAGGCCGATGGAGTAATAATAATAGTTTACTGTCAAATAATGGCCGTTTTTGTCATGAATTTTTTGAGGTATTAAATTAAAACTTATTATTTATTAATTACCTACGCTAACAAACATGTAGTCTACTTTGGGACTTGACGGTTTAAGTACTAACTTCCTTTAGACGACAAAATACAAAAGTCCAAAAGAAAGAAAAAACCCAAGTCGTACCCTAGCATGAAAACTAATAAATAAAAATATCATGAAAAACATAAATCTTACTTATATTGACATAACTTTTATAATTTAAATGTACCTATGACATCTAATATCTTGAAAACAAACCATCCTACGCCTATAATTTATTTATCGTATTTGCAAAACCTAAGTATAATAATAATAATAATAACAATAATATAAATAAATTACTTCGTACAAAGTAATACTTATTTTCACTTGGGTCAATAATTTTATTCTATAATTTTCAAGTCGATGCCAAGTTCAGTGTTCTTTCGTAATTTTCGAAATATGCTTGCAGTATAAGCGATGTCGAAATTTCCAAACGTATATCTTCAAAGACTCAAAATGATGTTTTTATTCGGATATGCTTATGTTACTCGAAACAAATACAAAATTACTATGAGTGTCCCTATAAATTTCAAGGTGTTCCCTCAATTCCTCACGACGCCATCATCAGGTCTCCACTTTGATAACTATGAGACCAAGTTCTACTGTAATTGACGTAGTGGCATATGCTTGCATTTCTTTAAACAACGCTGAAATCTTCAAACATGTATTTCTAAGGACTCAGAAGTTCTGTTCAGTACTTTTAGATCCAGGATATAGTGCAAAACCTTACTGTTTGGTAACATATGCTTAGACTACTTCAGACAAAATCAAAATCGATATATTATTCCATATAAATTTTGAGGACTTCCCTCGATTCCTCACGGATCGGTGACAATGGGACCAAATTTAAATTATACCCTACACAACACAAAAAAAATTTAAAATCGTTTCATAAACGATGAAGATATCAGCGAAGAAACATAAAAAAACATATATTTACCAATTGAGAAACCTCCTCCTTTTTTGGAAGTCGGTTAAAAGTATTATGTTGGTTATTTCATGTTACAATCTACCTTTGTGCCAAGTTTCATTTAAATATGTTGAGTAGTTTGGCTAAAATACCGTCAAACAGGTAGCTACAATTTTTTGAAGATCTCACGGGAACCCTTTCGTTTTTCGGGATAATAATTTCCAGTAATGCTCTTCAGATCATAAGCTACCGCCTACCAGCCTGCCAAATTTCATTTAAATACGTTGAGTAGTTTGGCTGAAATACCGTCAAATAGGTAGCTACAATTTTTTTAAGATCCCACGGGAACCCTTTCGTTTTTCGGGATAACAATTTCCAATAATGCTCTTCAGATTATAAACTACCTGCCTGCCAAATTGCATTTAAATACGTTGAGTAGTATGGCTGAAATACCGTCAAATAGGTAGCTACAATTTTTTGAAGATCCTACGGGAACCCTTTCGTTTTTCGGGATAACAATTTCCAATAATGCTCTTCAGATCATAAGCTACCTGCCTGCCAAATTTCATTTAAATACGTTAAGTAGTTTGGCTGAAATACCGTCAAATAGGTAGCTACAATTTTTTGAAGATCCCACTGGAACCCTTTCGTTTTTCGGGATAATAATTTTTAACAATGCTCTTCTGGTCATAAGCTACCTGCCTGCCAAATTTCATTTAAATACGTTAAGTAGTTTGGCTGAAATACCGTCAAATAGGTAGCTACAACTTTTTGAAGATCCCACGGGAACCCTTTCGTTTTTCGGGGTAATAATTTCCGATAATGCTCTTCAGGTCATAAGCTACCTGCCTGCCAAATTTCATTTAAATATGTTGAGTATTTTGGCTGAAATACCTTTAAATAGGTAGCTACAATTTTTTGAAGATCCCACGGGAACTCTTTCGTTTTTCGGAATAATAATTTCCAATAATGCTCTTCAGGTCATAAGCTACCTGCATGCCAAATTTCATTTAAATACGTTGAGTAGTTTGGCTGAAACACCGTCAAATAGGTACCTACAATTTTTTGAAGATCCCACGGGAACCCTTTCGTTTTTCGGGATAATAATTTCCAATAATGCTCTTCGGGTTGTAAGCTACCTGCCTACCAAATTTCATTTCATTCCATACAGTGGTTTTAACGTGATGCGACGACAAACATTCCCATACGGACAGACAGACAGACAGACAGACAGACAGACAGACAGACAGACAGACAGACAGACAGACAGACATTTTTTTCAAAAATGTTATTTTTAGGTTCTGTGGCTTTTATAGGCCCCCTTTTTTTAATTTTCACTAAAATATTCTTAATGTACAGACATGACCCCTCTACAGATTTATTATATGTATAGATAGATGTATAGATAAAGACTGACCGAGGCCTAGTAGGTAAACCGTTGATAAGCACTCGAAAACGTGCAGATTCAATTCCCAGGTTGTGGCACGTAACAATGAGACTTTCAGATTTTAAGTACATTATAGAATATACATTATTAAGTGAAGGAAAACATCATGAAGAAACCTGCACATGGCGTGTCATGGCTGGCCCCAGACGTTGACCAGTTATTCCTCTGGATTAGACACATACAGCATTCTCACATACATAATGCTCTATGTGCTGGGCAACCGTGCGACACATTTCATAACCGTCTTTCCCAGGCAATACAGCATTTGAAGAGTTGTTAAGCGGTTAATTCGCTCTGAGAATATTGTAAAGAACTAAGTATCTGAATAAGGGATGAAATGGTCACTTACTTTTACTTATATTAAAAAAGTTGTAGATTAATGTTACAACATATAATAAGATGGTATTTTTATATATCAAAATGAAAAAAGGACCAATTACCATCAACTTTACTGCAACTTTGCAATGAAAAATTCTAATTTCGCCTACAGATCGAGAATCGGATTAGTTCCATCTCAACGGCTTTTGGTATTTTATGTGGTGGATTACTTGGAAACTAACCGGGATAAAGAAAATCGTTAGATCGTAGCTTTTTGTACTCCAGACCATATCAATCGACTGAGAATCAAAATATTAAACGTCAATTTATTCGGAAGTACGCTGCACGATCGAATCAAAATCAAATCAGTTTGGAGAGTAAGGTACGTGATTCGTTCGCATTATCATCTTTGCGAAACTTTCGTGTAATTTACCTAGACATGAAAGCCATTTGATGAGATTCTTACATGTCATGATGTCCCTTATACTCCGCGATCCTGGTCACTGCACCCACTGGGGGCTTCTCAGAGTCTTCTCTCGCACGGGGGCCATTGTTTCCACTCGGTATTGAATATGGCGGAGATCGCGATAACGCAATCACGGGATAAGCGTTAACCGACTTTTTGTTTGTCCTCGCTTGGGGTCTTTGGACGATCTTTTGTACTACAATAGCATCCCTAGAAGGGGAAAAGTAGAAACCTATCTATTAATTAATGAAAAAAAATAATCAAAGAGCTTTTGCGTGCTAAAGCTAGAAATTTAGAAAGAGCAGTCAATTTAAATTTGGGATACGATTACACTAGCTTTTTTCATTCTAGAAATGTTTTTTTTTTCGTTAAAAATAAAAATAGGTTTTTACTTTAGTCGCAACAAAATAAAAAAGTAATTTTTTTGAATGAGAAAAGATAGTACGTTTAATCATAAAGTATAAAAGTTATATTATCTACTTTGTGCCCAAAGTAAGTTATAGTTAGAGTTTTTTACACTCTGTATTAACTAAATAATAGGTTTGGGAAAAAGTCTTTTCGCATTATACACGCAATAAAGTATGTACGAACTTGTCATAAAATCTCTTGGGCTATAAAAAATAATTGTAAAAAACCAATAATTGTATCTGGCTGATTTTGGTATCATTAAAAAGTTTTAATTTTACAGAAGACAATTCCAAATTCAAATTAGGTACCTAAATGTGAGATTTTAATTTGTTTTTCTTATTGTTAAAATGAGTGATTCTAAAGATGAAATTCGATACATATTCAAATTTGATTACAAAAAAGGTAAAAATGCAACACAAGCTGCGAAAAAAATTTGTCCTGACCGCGCACCTTCAGATTTCTACTGGTTTCAGTCGCTGCAGAATTCCTTAGGCAGTGTCAGGTTGACATCACAAGAGGACTGCCAAAATCATTTGTCGCAGCTTATTCATCAGAAGCCACAAATTTTTTATAGCAATAGGATCAATAAAATGGCACCTATATACTTTACTTAGTCAATTGTAAATAAACTTTATAAAAAAAACTTTTGAATTTTTATATAAAATGCGAAGAAACTTTTCCCCAACCTAATTTTAAATTAATTGTTTTATTTACCAATTTAGCAAAAAACCGACTTCACGTGTAAATTGAATTGCCCTCTAGGGCATAGAGTAAATATGTAAAAAAAAAACGTTTGATCGTGTTTAAGTTGTACCGGTAGTCGAGTTTTAGTTTTTTAACTTTATTAAACATTAAAATATTTGTGCTTGTGCTGGCAGCAGGTACGAACTAGAAATTTCTCCGATATTACAGGGATCTCCTGTTCCAAGTATTTTATTAGTGTTGTAAAAAATAGGCGGGAATATCGCAAAACAGAATCGAGAATTCTTGTACATCTGACACTGCTTTGTTCGCGTTTTTATTGGCTCTCGTTTTCCTCTTTGTAACGCGACGCGACAAAATTTATTTAAATTTAGAAACCCGGCAAGTGCGAGTAGACTGGCGTACGAAGGGTTCAGTTCAAAACGGATTTATCACGTTTGTTGTATTTGTTATATATATCTATGGGAGTATTTGTTTATTTTGTTTTTAGTATTAGTTGTTATAACGGCAATAGAAATACATCATCTGTGAAAATTTCAACTATCTAGCTATCGCCGATCTTGAGGTACAGCCTGGTGAAAGACGGACAGCGAAGCTCAGTAATAGGGTCCTGTTTTCACCCTTTGGATAAGGTACCCTGAAAAGGGACTTTATTCCAAGTGAGTTTATTTCTCGCGATTTGTCGACTTCTGTTCCACTCGTATTGTATTCGAAATAAATCGCGACGCGTTAATTAAAACCGTGTGTACGGTCTTCCCCAAAATAAAGTGGTCACCACTTTTCGATCTTATTGCAACAGCCGTAAGGTTCAAGTGTACCGGGCGACTGTAGTCTCAAGATGTCTTTTGTCCCCGGTCTCCTAATGAAGTGGTCAGCTATATCGATCTTATTACAATGTCATAAGGTTCAAAGTGTGTACGCCGGGTGACTGTGTCCCAGGGGACGTGGGCACGAACGCGTCGGCCCGTTAATAGCCGTTTAGATACGATACTGTCAACAGCCTCGCTCAGTGACTTTGTAACGTTTAATGGAGGTCCTGATGAATAGATAATGATTATGGCTTCATGGAGGGACAGTTTAAGTTTTAGAAAATAGTAAATACAGATATACAGGACGATTCATGAGTCATATATCAAGCCGAATATAGGGTGAAGAGAGCGTAGAGCATATTTTTTGGCATCTCATATAAATTACAATAACGCGACAAATCGCGATTAAAGATTTATAAAAGTCACAAAACAGATGTGTTTCAAGCCTGGCCAGGTCAGGCTATTATATATATGAAGGAGACAGGTCACTTTGGATTGTCTGCATCTTTAGGAAATAATAGGCCGCATATACAGTACGGGTATATTGTTCGAAATATAACAAGGTTGCACTCTAAAATATTAATTCAGGGCATGGATGCAAACAGAATTCATTTCGAGACGCGACGAGGTCGGTTGACATCTTGGCTAACGTGCGGTTCTCCCAGTGTCTTCTCCAAAAGTTTGTCTCGTCGACAATGTCATCGGCCATAGTGACACCTGTCAAACGAGCTGTCATAGCCAAATGTCACTGAACACGTCCAAGTTGGTTAGACTTGACGTCTCGATTCCGTTCTCAGCTTTCGTTCCCCGAGATATATTTCACCAACAAAATGTATACAGCTCTATAGAGAGTTACTCACCTGGTGTCCGTTTGGTCTCTATACGGCTGTATAAGTTTTGGCGGTAGCGGCGACTGGTAGCGCTGACATCTTTTCCCGATGAAATATAGCCCAGGTCAACGACCAGTGCGTTCGTGTGTATAGACTAGGAGCCAGCGAGTCCCAGCATAGTAAAATTTCTGAAAACTGCACTCCCCAACCCGCTTGCCAAGGCGAGCAAAGTCAACTACCCCATATAGAGTATTATAAAATTACATTTAAAAAGAATAATAACACCCAAGTCAATACAACTTTGTGTAATTGTGTACAGAAACTCAACTGTATTAGAGTTCAAAACTTAATATCTTTTTAATGAATAATTTTTTTATCTACTTATAAAAGTATGCAAATCAAACCAAACAGCAATTTACATAAAAACGTTCGGCATAAGCATCCATTACAACAATGTTAATCCTCGACATCACTGTAAACAATCATCTCGGAATTAATCAAACTTTGAAATGATTTCAATATTGACCTAACTCCCGTAAGCAGCGGCGGCAAATGTTTGCGCGCAAACAGCAATATCGGCGCGCCCCGCGGCAGCGGCGGGCGGCAGCGGCAGGCGGCAGCGGCGGGCGGCAACAGCGGGCGGCAGCGGCGGGCCCTATGGTAATGAGGGCGCCCATCCTCTCCCTAATTGAGATACACTTAATTGTTTTTGACTTCATTGAGATATGCTGATGTTGAAAGAGTGCACGATATTATAATTAAAAATTGTGATCCAATAAGGACATGTTTGCAATGCCGCTTTGTAAGCGTATGACTTTGTATTTGTAAATATTTCATTCGGCCCACAAAAATGTACGTAGTACGTCATTTGTTTAAATAATATTTTAAGAATCTACAATTCTTTGTATGAATTCCAATGAGCGCAATAAAGAAAAAAAAAAATAACATTAATTAAAATTTTTATTATAAGCTGACGGCAACTTCGTCAAAATTTAATTTTATTATTATACAATTTATCCGTAACTAAGGCCCGTATTAATAAAGAAGTCTCAAACCGGGACTCAAGACGGTTCCCCTACTCGAGTACGGTTAGCTTCTCAAGGTGGTATTTGATTAATAGTCAGATCTCAGCTGAAACTTGAACTGGGTTTAGGAACGCTGCCTCAACTAGAAACGTCACCTCACCTTTGAAAACTGTTTTTTTTAAGTTCGTTCACGATGAACAGGTTAATGTTGAACTGAAAAAATGAAAAACTGGTTTTCGTTATTATTGTGGTTAATTACTTAATATTTAGAAATACAATATTCCTTCACATATTATCCATATTTGGAACTAGGAATAAAACTGCGGATTGGCATTCGAAAAAAGTTTTACTGTCTTATTAATATTTCCGCCATAAAAATTTGAAGATTGAAAGTTATTTTGCGATGTTTTGCCGCCATAAACAAAAGAAGAAGAAGAAGTATTGTAACTTTGTAAGTACTATTAATTTATTAGTAGGTACCAACAGGTAGACCTGAATAAATTCTAAACCAAAGATTATTATTATCATAAATAGGTTTTAAACTATCTTTTAAAATTCTGTGTCTCCTCTTGAACTTACACTTCTTTAATATACTACCACTAACTCTTAAATCCAACTAGGTAATTCCATTCTGTTTCCTTTTTTCAGATACTGTTACACATAAACATCTGAGCCATGAGTGCTGAAGCAAATTGTATGCACACTAATTATTTATTGTAGATGGTTCATTCCCTGTAGTGTTGATAATCATTTTTAACCAATTTTCAAAAAAGAAGTCAGTACAACAATGGGGTAACATATTAATTTTTGTTTATAATAATAATATAATAAAATATTTCATAAGAACATGTAATTTTATTTATTTTCATGTACCTACCTACTTTAATATTATTATCATATATTATAGTTGTAGGGTCACCGCTGCTAACCATAACACGGAAGTGTGACAACTCCATTCTTGTACATATGCTTCACTTAGCCCTTACTTTTTGGAGATCTCCATATAGAGATTTCTACCTTTACATACTATAGCCTAGACCTAAAGGAGAACCAGCCTTTTCTAATGATGAATATTAATAATATTACTTACACACTACATACTTAAAACTCCCTCACCCATTTAAAATATGCTTTATGACTTAATTAATAATTATTCTATATTGTTATTAAAATATGTACTTACCTACTTTAGGTTCTTAGTAAAAATTCATATTAATTCATATTAATATAAATCTAAGATACTAATAAGACTTTATTAGCTAGTTATTTTTAACATTAATTGTGTTAAATATTACAGGACTATGTGAGAGGTGGTCCTTTGCAGGACACATGTTTCAATTAAATTAAATATCATTTATTTCAGGCTGCATTGGCCCATATAATAAATACCTTACAAACTAACATACATATTAAATATACTTAAGAACTACACTTTAACACGTGCGACGTGCAACGCGCTTCATTGATTTCATGTTTAGAAGTTATGCCTGTGTTTACAGGATATTATCAGTCTAGTTTGTCAACCGAATGAAGGTGTACAGTCTGTGTATAGTCAGGAACAATTACGAGACGTCTGCGCCGTCGCGACGCCGACAAGTCCAAAGAGAATATAATCACTACGTTTTAGACAAGTGTTTCCTGCATTATATTATCCTCTATGCTTTCGTGGTTTCTCCCGGCGAGTGTGGGCTGCTCTCCTGTCTTCGGGCTAAAATTACATACAAATAAGGGCGTTTTAACGGTCAAATACTACGCGGTAGATAGATTTGTATCAGAGTTATTTATTCAAGTTAACTTTCAACATATATCTACACGTTTTATATACAAGATAACTTGGACTTTTCTATTTATATATAATTATTTTTGCTTATAAAAAGCTATTAGAATTACATCTCGCATTACGAAAATTTGAACTTAACATTGTTATTGTACTTCATCTTCTACTTTTGGCATAAGCCATCAATAGAAACTGCCAACGTCGGAGTGCAAAAAGCATGGCAGTATAGTCGGTTAAAAAGACCTTCACGCGAGTCTCGTCAATCTTAAATAATTCGTTACGTCTTCAAGCTTAAATCATTTTTAGCTGAATAATTTTCTTAGAGGATATTTCTTAGCCTTTTTAGAATTCTATTATGATTGGTGGATTGGGGATAAGTGTTGAAAAGTGTAAATATTACACTACAGACTTACTACCTGTCATAAATTTAAACTAGACCTATACTTAATTGTTGTCACTTTGTTATTTTATTATATTATTATTGTTGGGTTCCTTTTGACTTTTCTGCGTGTAGCTTTTAGGTACGGTATGGACCAGTGAATAATGGGGGCATTATTAATATTGCGCGGGCATTTTGAATAATGTCTAGCTATAACGGGTGAAGTGATCCATTAAAATATAAACTTCATTATTTATCTCATTGCGCATTCTTTATGATATTGCTACGTGAAAATTGGGCAATTTGATAATAAAACTAAATTTGACGCGGTGCGGGGAGGGAATATGCGTAACACACATTGCCCAATCATATACTGTCATTCAGCGTGCGGCTCATTTGGAGGATTTTGAAGTCCACCCCCATGAGCCCCACGCTGAATGACTACTACTACCTATATTATAATATTTTAACCCCCGACGAAAACAGTTTTTTATAAGTTTGACGTGTCTGCGTGTATATTGTACCTATAATAATAATCGCACTCCTACTATGATATTTTTTTTATAATAACCGGGCATTATGTACCTACATATAACGCATAACTTAATTATTTAGTATAGTTTAGATAATAATAATTTACTAATATTAGCGTTATTAATATTAAATAAAATTTTAAAATGTATTTTGGTAAATTTAGAGGTGTATTCAACGCTTAACATAATACTTGGCCATTATCATAAAGACAACAGCTCTTCTATTTATTATTGTCATAAAATAAAATAAAAATATTTCTAACTCAAAATAACAATAATAATAATATGAAACAAAATAAAATAAAATAAATATTTAACAACTTTTACGTACAATAATTATTTTATAACTCTGTTACGATTTGACGGCAGTAGATGCCAAAAAAGCAGAAGAAGAAGAGGAATTGTCAAACTCAAAGAAAAGTCAACATGGCGGAATGTCAACATATTTATTTTTTTCGATTTTATGTATTTTTAAGCATTTAATTTAAGTCAAAAACTATGGATATGTGTTTTGAAGTGGCAAAATGGCTTTGTAATTAAAACCTCAACCATAAAATTACCATATGCACAATAATATATGAACAAGATTCTAAAGTTAAGCCAGTTGGGCTGTGGTTCCCGCACCTCACAACAAACAATTTATTATTTCTTAAAAATATAGATATAAGATTACCATTATTTAATTATATTTTTTTGAAAAATAAGGCGATATCGCAGTGTGCATAAATGATAGAAAATGGGTGCTCATAAAATAAGAAAGTTGCATTAAACACTTAAAAATACAGTAAAAATATTGAATTACTATTCTCCAGGAGGCTTATTAAGTTATTGTTTTAACATGTTTTCAGATGTTACAAGTAAGCACATTGACAGGCTTTAATGTGCAAGATTTATTTTCAGAATAAAGGTTTCAGAATTAATATTATTGTCTTAAAGGAAATGCACAAAATCCATGAATCTTCAATCAAAGGCAAATAAAAAAGTAGCCAGCTAAAGTTAACTTAATGAAAGATTAAAAGGTCTACCATCTATCCAAAACGAATGCAATATTAAAATCTGAACTGAATCAATTTTATGAGCCATAAGGCTCAAAAATATTCTTCATAGTATACTTTATGTTAAGTAACTTCAGAGAAATTAGGTATTTTAAGTAGAAATAAAAAAGTAATAGTTTCAAAAGTTGTTTTATTCTGTATTCTTTCATAGTTATAATATAAATATTTATTAAATAGAATTGCTGTAAAATGATATTCATAAAATAAATTCTATAAGTCCAGCAATGCTAGCAACTTATAAATAATTTCTTTACTCCTTTGTCCTTGGACATTCTCATTCTCGAGTAAGCCTTAGGATTTACTGACATGAGTTGGTAAATGTAAGGAGATATGAAAATTGGTAAAAATTTTCAGGCTTTTGTTAATAGAATTCAATATATTATTCTTTTTAATAAAGGTTTTACCACTAACAGCTAGTAAAAGTTTGTCGGGAATAAAAGAAAGATTAATTCTTTCATATTTTGTTTCAGTCAAAAACATACCTACATATTTTTATGTAGGCAACAGTAATATTATAGTAGGTAGGTACCAAGTGAATGTTGATAAAGTGTGAATTGTAAAATCATTGGAGCTTTTACCATTCACAGTTGGTAAATCTTAGGTTTTACTCTTAAGTCTTAGGATTTACCTTATTTAGAGCATTTTCAGTAACATATTGATGCAAGAGAATGAAAATGCTGTAAGCTCCATTTTCTTGCATCAATATACACTTATAAATTACAAAAATCTCTGTATGTGCAAGTACAATTGGCCCTGTATTTGATGGTGTGATATATGTATTTGAATCAATTGATTTACTTTGAATCAATTAATTTAACATCTATGAGAGACAACAAAGTGAAAATATGCCAGTAAAATATTGGAAAGAGATGTCTTCAAAATATGAGCCACAACACAATACCTATTGAATTTAAAAGTTTGACATGCTAAATATTTTGCAAACAATGAGCACAAATTAAACATTATCATTTACTTGTTAGCAAGAAAAGACTATAATTATCTGGTTGCTTCACCAGGATACTACTTACTATGATACAATTTTTTTTATTTATACATTTATAGAGTTGCAATCATTCGTCTTTTACGTTGAAGATGCCTCATTTTTGAATTTGTGTTTGATTGATTGTGTACACTATGTAATGTCCACTAATTATAATTAGTTTCTTCAGACATCCACATCAAAATAATGATCATCTGCCTGAACAGTATATCGATTTTCTGGCTCATAACATATTTCCCACAGAGAATGACGCAAACAGGAATCGTTTCACTGGATGTTTATTGGCAATATTTTTACCATACATATCTAACCTTTCAAGTCTTTTTTGCCTCGCGAATCACCACGTCTTCTGTAAGCTCTGGGAGTCGCCAAGTACTAATACATAAGTACTAATAATCAAGTAGTTTACGGTCGTCTGTATTGTATAACCATGTACAGGTGCCAAAATCGTAGATTTCCGTTTCTTATGTAAAACAAATAACAATAACTAAAACACGTATCAGAAGCCAAGGTCACCAAAATCAAAATAATAGTTCAAAGAAAAGCCTAGATTAATCATAAAAACAGCTTAAACGTAAAAACAATTTAGGGAGAAAAACACGGAAACACATTGACAACTAGTGACATATTATGCCTCACTCACCTAAGTTCCTCTATTAAAATAATTACTCTAATCTATGCCTAAGTTGACGTATCCAAGTATCAGTTTGTCGTGTGACGTCACTTTCGTAAGTTGACATATCCAAGTAGCAGTTTGACAGATGTTGACAATGCTCGCCCCGGCTGAGACACCTTTCTTGAGCTAGGTGCTCAAGTAATGTCTATTAATTCGAACGTCATCTCAAATGCTGTCTTGAGTTTGACGTCTTGGTTGAGATTTCTTTATTAATACGGGCCTAAGACAATCATAAGAAAAAAAGCGCCAAATGAATGTGACATTGTTTTTTCTTTATTGCGCGTTGAACATGTGACATTTAAATTGAAAGTTCTGTAGCCGGCCATTATGAGATTTGTTTACATTTATAATTTATATATCCCCATTTATATTATATAATTTAATCTTACTCAGCAATAATCCCTTAATATAAGTAAATAAATGATCTTAAACTCGATATTGGTGAACGTAGCGACTGAGCAAAATTATTACCTTTCGTCGTACTCGAGTGATGTTATAATCTTATATTATATAAAAATTAATTGCTGTTCGCTAGTCTCGCTAAAACTCGAGAACGGCTGTCGGTTGAACCGATTCAGCTATTTTTAGTCTTGAAATATTCGATAGCTCAACGAAGTGGGCATGGGTCAGCTAGTACTGTATATAGTATAATTTTGTCTACGTGGTGTCACTAGTATAATAATAATAGTATAATTTTGTATCAAACACCATGTTATAGCAACGTTATAGAAAATCTGTCTTACAAACACATCGTGTACTAGTCGTTAATCATAGCTCAACCAAGCGCCGAACTAAAACTCGGATAACCTTAAGCCTGTCATAAAAGTTGCGAGTAATGAAGACTTATGGGTCTGTCACTGTGACGACTCGCCCCCCCCCAGATGTGACGTCACCCCCCCTCGTCATCCTGATTGGCTTCATTACGTGATTAAGAGGAGATAATGCGTCAGCCTTTTTGGAGAGCTCTCTTCCGGTGACGATGTGGAAAGTTGTGTTGTGATTTTTTAATAGCCTCCTACCTTCCCAAAATAGCTTAAATTAATTCAATTTATATAGTAGCAAATCTACCTTTAGGTATCATACTTTGAACCGCCAAAAAAACTGTTCAGCGCTTTTACGCAGTGGAGAACCAATAAGAAATGAAACCCCGATTCTGAAATATTCTTCATTAATGTTCAGCTCTTAATATTCTGAGCGTTATGCTATAGCCTTCATTGATAAATGGCTATCTACACTAATATTATAAAGAGGAAAGATTTATATTTTTGTATGTAACGAATAAACTCATAAAAAGTACTGGACCGATTTTAATAATTCTTTTTTCATAAGAAAGGTACATTATCACTGAGTAACATTATATAAAAATCAATTGCTGTTCGTTAGTCTCGCTAGAACTCGAGATCAGCTGAACTGATTTGGCTATTATTAGTCTTGAAATATTCGTGGGAGTCCCGAACGGTTTCCATGCTCAACGAAGTGGGCACGGGTCAGCTAGTCATTTATAAGGCTATATTTATTCCTGAGATTAGCGCGTAAACAAACAAACAAATAAAGAAAATGTTCAGTATTATAATATTAGTTTAAGTACATTGCCTGCCAGCCTACAGGCCCTGATTCAAGATGCAATTGCTATAATCACTTACGAAAACAAAATGTATGGGATTTGACATAAGCTTCGCTAAGTGACGTTCGAATTCGCTTGTCAATTAACCTTATGTCAGGAGTTTTGAGTAATTTAACGATTACAAAGTAATTATTACAAACTCTAGCAACTTTGAAAGTTAATGCGAGTTTCGATTGTTTTTTTTTGTTTTACCGTAAATAATGACTATAAACAAAGTGAAAAAAATATGTTGTCCTTGAATTATTATCAATCAACGAACTGAAGAAAAACTGCGATCACGTCAGCTTTCAAACAAAAAAAAATCAAAATCGGTTCATCCATTAGTGAGATATAATGCTACAGACCTATACGTCAAACTTATAACACCTTTCTGCTTTCGTCGGGGCTAAAACCCTTTCCATATTTCTAAAAGTTTGACACTAACTTAGGTTTTGTATACTGTCATTTTGGTGCACTCCATGTGCACTCCTATTGTAAGAAAATAACCAAATCAAATTTTCTATTACATTCCTATTTCTTTCGGCATAAGTTCATACAGAAAAAATAGAACGTGATTGAAAAAATCCTTATTAACGTTATTTCCTTGCAACTGAAATGCACTTGAAATTATATAAGAACTAAGTTAGTGTTTTTGTAAAATACAAAGGTGAGACCACCTAATTCGTCACAACAATCTCGTATCTATTAAATTATAACTTTTCAGTAGAGTCAAAAAACTTAATAAATTTAGATTTTAGTTTGATGGACATGGATTTTGTTTTAAATGAGGTTTAATTGTTCACAGTATATATCCAAAATCCATGTCATAGTAAAATCTAAAATTATTAACCTTTTTGACTCTACTAAGAAGTTGTAGTTTTATAGGTACGAGGTGGTAGGTAGATAAATTTAACCTAAACGTAAACAAACCCGTCTATGACACAACCAAAGACTAGTCAGTGATGCCAATTGACCAATAAAATAATACAATGATTTTTGTTTGCTATGAATCCACAGACTTATATTCTACAATCGGCAGTGTCAAAATGGCGTATTTTTTTTCGTTAAGATTGTCATTTGACGTTTAAACATAGGTATTAATTATTGTTTAATTGCTATAAAATGTATTGGATAATGAAGTATAATATTGTGAAAGTGTTGATAAGTCTGAACAATAAGGGAAGATTTCGATGTTTTCGGTTTGTTTACCTTTAGGTTAAATTTATCAGGGACGAACTATAGTTGTTAAGATAAAAAGAACCAGAAAGCATGTTTATACGTGTGTGCACAAAACACATAAACTGTTTAAGCTATCAGTTGTTCACGCTTCGAGTGTTTTAAAAGGTTTTGCGGCAAGTCAACCAGACCTCTTTACTTCGAGTTCAGTTCATACCCCATCCCGATCAGATGTAGCTAGGGATGTGTATACCGGGATTCGCCTGTCGCGGTTCCACGTCAATGGGCATAATACATCAGCAACCATTCACTGCCGCCGCAGGATCCATCGGTTTAGATAGTGTGGTGAGATAATAATATATCGATAAGGAACTAGTAAAATATTTGGACGACCTTCGTATCGCAGTGGTTGAACGCGTTGGTGCCCGAGCGAGAGGTTTCGTATCCCGCTGAGTGAACAAAAAGTTTTCGATATTCCTGGATTATGGATGTGTATTAAATTTGTGTATAATATAATAAAAATCTTAAATATGTGTATAGTATAAAATTAAATTAGCAGATGGGTAGATAATATTTGTTATTTTATGTAGGTTCTTGGTATGTTATACAGTAATATCATTTAAAATAAAAAAAAGGTTTATGTTATACAATAGTACACAAAATCGCACGTTTTTTTACTTTATTAGTTTTTTTACAATAATTATTTGTTCAAATACGCGACCGGTTTCGACTAAGTTATCATCAGTTGACTAGGTCTTACACATAATTAATGTAAAACAATTAATAAAGTGAAAAAGAGTATACATTGTATATTATATAACTGTTTATGTAATATTTGTATAATACTATATTTTTTTTTCCTATTCAATATTTTGGTTTTTTATGATATCAAATCACTTTTTTCAAACATGTAGTACTGTGACAAACATAGTACGAAACTATAATAATTATAATACTCTCCATTATAAATTTCTTTTAAATAAAACATTATTAATGAAATTATTATTGTATTATTTTATTATCTACTTTATACCGCTAGTGAGGATTTATTTCATATTTTGAATACATTAGTATTAAGGGCGCTAAGAGCTTTGTTCTACATTATCAGTTTTTTTTAACATAAATAATTGATAATGATAAATCATTATCAATTATTTTTTAATATCGACAACAAAACACTACATCACTAGTCATCAGCCGGTTGTATCGACGGAGATTTAGCCGCTGTCGCCGGCTTAAGGTGATTTCCCGGGGGGCTCGGACGGGACACCTCACACATCACTACGCCTCTAGTAATGTGCTAATTATTTCCCGGGATTACGCGCTAATGCTTCTAATAGTTCACTTTCTTGTTTATAGAAATGGGGTTTTAATTGATTTCCATGGTCGTTTATGTCTTGGGATTTCCGATTGAAATATTAATATTAGAACAAAATATATATCTATTATTAGTAAAAAATAAGCTTTAATTAATTATTATTTCTAGTAGATAAATGTCCTGTTAGAGAAAATTTAAAATACCTGTTTAATATTCTTTGCAAAGTTTTCCCTTTGCGCATTGAAAGAGACTTTAATTTTTAATTAGTGTCTAGCTTCATTTACCATAAATATTTTCTCATTAGATGGCTTTAGAGTATCATAAAAGGACAGTAATTGGTCCTTTTGCGGCTTATGAAAGACGCACAAATGGAAATTCCTTCATGCTCATTAGTTTCGTAATAACGCGATACAAATCAAACATCAATACGGCGACGCATTCATCGCCATGGTATCGAAACCCGAAATAATCCCGGGGGGACACCG
The DNA here is from genome assembly GCA_905187575.2 of Celastrina argiolus. Classification (NCBI taxonomy): domain Eukaryota; kingdom Metazoa; phylum Arthropoda; class Insecta; order Lepidoptera; family Lycaenidae; genus Celastrina; species Celastrina argiolus. Next base: position 1,887,920 of record LR994579.1, on the reverse strand, counting down.
GGCACCCCGAGGCGGGGGACGGAGGGGACGAAGGGGACGAGGGGGCGAAGGGGACGAACAACGGGCTCGTTACGCCGCTTCCGCCGGATATAGCGTCGTGATGCATTGTCGTCGCGCGGAGGGTGGACAGCGATATTTCGTCACTGTAGATATTAATATATTCGCCGGGACATATTTTTATGAGTCCGTTTATTAAGGCGCTTCCGCGTGGGGGCCGGGGAGGAAAACTTGAGGATGTCGTTAATTAGAAAAATATTTTGATTTGATGTGGAACTCGTAGAGGTATGAGTCGTTACTTAACAGTAAGTAATTGTAGAGCGGTTGGTAGTAACGCAACATCTATACAATACACTTGTTACTCGTTTATAGCGCATTTTATTTTATTTATAACAGGTGTAAAAAGAACAGTCACTTTAACTTTGGAATATGATTACTACTACCTTTTCTCATTCTAGAAATGTATTTCTTTTTAATAAAAAACGTCACACAAAGTTATTGTGACTGTTCTTTTTTAAAATAAAAATTTGATAATGACTGGTGTGCAGGTGCCTCATAGGTAGAGTATATTGTGAAAGTACCAGCGCTGAAAGACTTACTTGTGACATTCATATTTGTATGAATAATGCCCCAACATCATACATTTTTCAATACAATATATTTTTAAAAGTATCTCTTTGAGCGTTGGTTCTCAGTAAACTCTATATTACAGGACCCTTACACACATATATAATGTTCTGTATGAATAATGATTAAAATAAAAATTACTAAAAATAATTCGTTTAGAGTCCAAAACAAATTAAATTAAAAGCAAAAAACGGTAACAAACAGCAATAAATCCTTTAAAATGTCCACGATCGTGTTAAAGTGAAATGTGATAAAGTTTTTCTCGACTCCAATTCCATATTTCACGAGTCAGCGTGGCGCTAAAGGGCTGACGCATTAATTAAACCGAGTCTCCTCTACAACGATGTCACATGGTACGGAGGTCGCATCGACATACCGTCGGTTTACCTTCATAATTCCTATCTATAAAACTACAACTTTTCAATAGATTCAAAAAACTAATTTTAAATTTAATTATGACACGGATTTTGGATGTATACTGTACAAAACTGAACCTCATTTAAAACAAAATAAATGTCATAATAAAATCTAAAATTAGTTTTTTGACTCTATTGAAAAGTTGTAGTTATATGGATACGAGGTTGTGTGTGATACGTACGAGTATAATGCAGTATGTATTCATAAATTTACGAAATACTTTTATATATATAGTTAAATATTAATAATAATAATAATAACACACATTTATTTTCTCCCACAGCAAGTACAATAGTATATATCAATTAGATGTACAATACAATTTTTTTTTATTTTATTTTTTGCACTTGAAATGTAGGAAACAGGAGCCCAAACTAGGTTACCCTGTGCCTTGGGACTCCTGGCTCCCCCTTTCCAGTAAATATATACAAATATCTAATAGTATCTAATAGTATTAGAAAATAATGCTACTACTAACATATTATAATATTAATTATAAATTTAAAAACTACATACATGTTTTGATGTTACATATTAAATTTACTAATACTCAATAGAAAAAAAAAAAAGAAAAATGTAAGGTTGTATAAAAGTATTTTGTGTGTGTAAGTGTTTTTTGTGTGTTGTGAATGTATGTGTTTGTGTTGTGTTGTGAATGTGTATGTGCAGTGCATGTGTGTCGTATAAATATAAGTAAATTTACTATACTAAGTTTAAAAGAAGGGTTTCTGTCTCAACATAATCAAGTTCCATTAACCACTCATGCAATTTAGTTTTGCATTTACCGGTACATAAGTGATAAATGTTGCATATCTTATTTGCTGTGTTGTACAGTTTCCCACTTCTGGAGATGTAAAATTTTTTAGCAAAACTTGTGTTGACTCTAATGGATGGACAAACTTGAAAGTGTCTCCGATTTTGGAGTATATTATTTAATGCCGTGTAATGTATTTTTTTGTGTTTTCTAATTATTACTTCCAGAATATACAATTTTCTAATAGTTAACACATTTGCTATTTTATATAGCTTGGCTGTTGGGAAAAGACGAGGTTTACATAGCGCCACTTTAATGATCATTCTCTGAACACGCTCAACTTCCAGCATGATCTTTTTATCCGTCCCTCCCCAAATTGTTAAGCCGTACGTTAAGATGGATTGACAAAGCGAAATGTAAACAGTCTTTAGAGTATCTTTCCATTCTGTTATATGTCTGAGGTGTTTAAATATATGTGTTAATTTTCGAATCCTTTGTATTAATGTTTTTATTTGCTCATGAAAATTTAGTTTTTCGTCAATTATTATACCCAGGTATTTTATGTACGGAACTTGTTCTAATATTGTGCATGTGCAATCAGTATATTTTAGCCCACACGAGTGGGCTTGGATTTTAAGTTTTTTTATGTTGCTTTGATATTCTGAGGAATTTCTAATAGTAAAGGTTATATATTTAGTTTTTAGTGCATTTAAGGTAAGGATGTTATGTTCCAACCACTGTGTTACTGTGTTAAAACCTTCCTGTGCCATTTTAAAAGTTTCAATCCAAGAATTACCGTAGAATGTGAGACAAGTGTCATCAGCGTAGGCAATTATTTTGCAGTTTGTAATATTTAGACTACACAGATCGTTTATGTAACATAGGAAAAGGGTTGGGCCTAGAATACTTCCCTGAGGAACTCCAAAATTGACAGGAAGGTCATTGCTGAACGTATTCCCAATACGCACTACCTGGTATCTGTCATGTAGATAGCTTTTAAGAAGCAAAAGTGGTGTGCCTCTAATGCCGATTTTCTCTAACTTGTCGATTAATTTAAGAGGGCAAACGGTGTCGAATGCTTTTTGGAGATCAATAAATATAGAGAGACATTTTTTTTTCTTGTCAAGACAATCTACTAAATGCTCTGTTAAATTATGGATCGCATCACTGGTTGATTTTTCTTTTCTAAATCCAAATTGTTCATCGGCAAGAATTTTTTTTGATTCTAAGTATCTTGTTAAATTATTGTTAATAATACGCTCTAAAAGTTTTGAGACAACTGGCAGTATAGAAATTGGACGGTAATTAGTAACGTTTTTTAGATCACCTGTCTTAAAAATTGGTACTATTATTGATTTTTTAAGCACTGTTGGAAAAACACCCTCGTCCAGACATCTGTTAAATATAAAAGTTAGTGGTGGGACAATAAGATCTTTAATAGTTTTTAGAACAGTGGCTGTAATTCCATCATACCCAGCACCGCAGTCGGTTCTCAAATCAAGAATCAATCGACCAACCTCTTTTTCTGTAGTGGGTAGAAGTACGAAAGAGTCACAGTAAGATTTTGTTTGACCAGTGATTGGTAAAATATTAGGCGTATTTGTATTTATTTTGCTTGCTAGATCTGCTCCCACGTTAGCAAAATATTCGTTTACTGAATCTGCCGACTCTTTTGGAGATGTCTTGATATTTAGAAGTTCAAATGGTATTTCCTTTTTCCTGACTCTGTCTGTTATCGAGTTAATTAAATTCCACATTTTTTTATTATTTTTACTTGCAGCTTTTAATTCGTAACTCTCATACTGACGTTTACATTTTTTTAATATTTCGTTTCAGAAATTCCTGTACCTTTTGTACGACGTAATTAAAATATCGTTTTTGGGATCTCTTTTTAGTCTATAATGCATCTTATCCCTGGTCCTTATACATCTAAGTAAGCCTACCGTTATCCAAGGTTTTAAAGTTGTTTTATTTTTTGAAGTTTTTAGGCGAAGAGTGTTTTTTAGTACGAGATTTTGAATACATTTGATAAATAGGTTCATTGATTGATCAGTTGTAATTTCATTTCTGCAGATGCTCTTAAAATCAATTAATTTTGCTTCGTCTAGTAGTGTATCATATTTTATTTTAAGGATTTCTTTTGATTTGTTGCAGCAAGAAGTATTATTTTTAAGACAAAATAGTACAGGTGCATGATCAGTTATAGCACTTTTAAGTACAAAAGTATGTGAAAATAAATTAGATTTTAAAATAACATGGTCGAGGCAGTTATCCTCTCTTGTTGGGACATAAAAAGTTGGAACCATGCCGTAGAACGATAAAATATCAAGATAACTGGATGATTCGGTGTTAATCTCTGCAATATTTATATTTATATCACCAATTAAAATTATGTTTTTACAAATTGTTAAAGTTTTTAGTAAATCATTTAGGCTTTTAAGAAAATTATCCAATGATCTAAAGCATGGGGGTCTGTAGATGGCAATGAGTGTCGTATCATCTTTTATTTTAATGACTAAGCAATTTGCGTCAGCCACATCTGGCTCAATGACTTTGTATTCCAATTCGTCTTTTAAGAATACGACAACTCCATCATTTTGATTAAAGTTTCTTGTTGACGAGTAACATTTATAACCAGGTAAGCCAGGGAGACTTCTTACACACGAGAGCCAGCATTCAGACAAAAAAAGAATATCAAGGTCCAGGTTCAATCTATTTTGTAAAACGTCAAGATATTGAAAATTTTTATTTATGCTCCTAATGTTTTGGTGTAATATTTTCAAGAAGAGCTTAGGGTTAGGTAAAATTTTTGTACACTCTTCAGGTTCACAGATATTTAACTCAGTTATATTAAAGTTGTCAGAAAGATAGATATTATTTATGTCTGAGAATTTCGAGCGAATTTTGTTGTGACGGTCACACACGGGGCAGTAAAAATGAAATCATTTAGTCCAGTTTCTATAGGAAAAAGAATATGTCGTGTCGAATATAGTTTATAGTAGTATACAAGTAATAATAAAGTGTACTTTTGCTGATGTAATAATATATGTATAGTCTTATATGAGTGCGGTGAGTAAAATGTATGGTTGACAAAGTAATATTTGGTAGAAAATATAAAGGCTATTAAAATTATAACAATTAAACACATACAGTAATAAAATGCTAGTCAATCTTTCTTAATAAGCAAATTGAGATCATTTTCATAGTCTATGCGAACTTTTTCCATTCCTTCACTGTGACGTAAAAACACCCTGCCATGTGATGACCAGCAGTATTTATAGCCATATTGATTTTTAAAATTGCGGGCTAAATAATACAGTTTTCTTGCTTTTGGCGTAAGATTGTCTGATATATAGATGGGTACATTATTGTCAGTGGCTATTATTTTCAAATCAGATGCCTTTAAGTCATAATTATGTTGTTTGTTGTAGTTCTTCAAACCGTTTTTAATTGCTTCCTTAGTTGTAGTAGATGAGAAATCTATAATGATTGGATTTCCAGCTTTTTTGTTTTTCATTCGAAAGATATCCTTTATTTGCATGGGTTGGATAGGTACATTTAAAATTTTGCCTATGTTTTGTGTTAGTTCTGTTAAATAATTTTTAGTTTCTCCTTCTTTTACAGGTATGTTTTTTAGTTCTATGGTAGTAATTCGAGTTTGACGTTCAAGCTGCTCAATTTTTTCTTCTAATTGGTTAATATTAATTTTGTCTTGTTTCTTTCCTTCTTTTATATTTTCAATTTCTCCTAAAATATAATCATATTTGTTTGATAAAAATTGAATACTCTCTTTTATTTCATAGTTTTGCTTATCCAGTGCCGCTTTCATTTCTTCAAACTGTTTCTCCTGTCGTTCGGCTTGCTTCTCAAATAGTATCCGCATCTCAGCCATTACACTTGATATATTTTCAATTTGTGAATGATTCGGTGACAAGTCCACTGTTTGTGGGCTACCGATAGCTCGACGTTTGCCGGTTCGTTTGTTTTTATTGATATAATCAGACTTAGATTCGTCTTTCTCGGTGAGGTCGGGTTCCGAGTCATAGTGTAGTGGTGTGGGGAAATTTGATGTTAGGCTTGGCTGTTCATTGTTTTTTAAGCTTATGTTTTTTGGAGGCGTCCGTTTTAGTGGCATGTTTCCGGATTTAGTCGTGATCGTGAAATAAGATTGAAATATTGCACAAAAAGCTTGTCGCACGTGGGATTTGAACCTGAGCTGCAATGTTGTATTTCGGTACTTATGGCGTTCGACCAATGGTCTCGTGACGTACACGTACGAAATTGTACGTAGTATTTTAACTTATTTTGAGACTATTCCAATGAGTACGTCATGCCGGTATTTCGAAAATAATTTTTTCATTAAATATGACTTTCACTTCACTTATTACACATACGTTTTTGGATTAAAATAGCTTAATATTAAGCAATTTTTGTATTGTTTTTTGCACTTTACACGGCACTTATACTTATTTTTATCTTGAAAGAAAGAGATTTTGTAAATGTCACAGTTTTTAGTAGAAAATATTTTTTTAAAACGGAGCACAGTTAAACACGTCTGGTCGCTAAGACCGTCCGGGGGGGGGGGGATATTAATGTCACAATATTACCCGGAAGAGTAAAATTCCGAAAAAAAAAAAATTTGTAGCTTAAATCAATGACTAAAGTCTAGGGACAAACCTAACAAAGGGTTATAACTTTTTGTGATACTGCTCATATGTAAGATATATAACAAAAATAGCAACAATATACGTTTCCTTCCATAGCTCTAATAACTACCTTGAGTCCAATTTCAATGTTTGTATATTGGAATTCGAGAGTTTTCTAATCTTGAATACCACGCTGGCGCTAAGTTGTTTAAAGATTTAGTGATTTTATGGATCTAAATAAAATCCGGTTTTAGAGTAAGGCCGATTTCCTTTAGTTCTATATAATCGGCCTACTGAGCAGAAACATCTTAATAGCACCTGCCTACTATATAACCTAGAATAAACATCCTTAGGGATATTGTACATAAATAAACAAGAAGTATTACTCCTAGTATTATAAGGGACTTTTTCGCACTTTATTCTTGTGGTTAGTTACTACTAACGTAATTTTTAACGTAAATCACACACTGACCTGTTTTTTATATGCGCAAATGCTTTTAGCGCGACAACGTACAAACGATTGGCGATCACATCATATCTCCGAGATATGGTATGTCGATGGTCGTGAAAACCGATTTGCAAATGAATCCCGCGGCGACTCGGCGACAACTCTTTGTTTTTTGCCGAACTCGTTCATAATAACGTGCATTTTCAAATCATGGTAATGTTATAGCAGATTATGTTTTTCAACTTTAATGTTTATGACTTTAAAATTAGTAGTCAAGTTATTATTTTATTATTTTCCATCTTGGATGTTTTTAAACGTGCTTTTTACCATTTGATATACCACGGGAATATTTTAAATTTTTGGGATTAAAAGTAGCCTATGTCTCATTCATTAATATTAATCCGAGGTGTCAACTTCCTGTACTTAAACAAAAATCGATCATAATTGGTCAAGTCGTCAAAAAGCAACAACGTTATGGTTGTCGTGTATGGTTTGTAAATACAAACTTTTACATTAATAGTATTAATGTGATATATAGGCTATAATATTATTATAAAAAATATTTGTTACTAATGTGATAATCCATCATATTATATGATGGATTTCGCTTTTAGTACTGTTACTTTCCTACAGTTAGTAAAACCAGCGATTGAAATTGTAAATACTAACTTCTAGATGTTTTCCGCCACTTCATACGCACAAAATGAAATCCTATGGGAACCGTACATTTTGTTGCGGTAAAAAGCCTATGTGTTAATTCAGCATTTAAACTACTACCATACTAAATTTCAGGAAAATCCGTTAAGTAGTTTTTGCATAATACAGTAACAAACATTCATTATCCACATTTATTTTAGACAATTTGGTTATTGAATGAATATTTTTACATACTTTTCGACTCATTACGAAGAAAATCAGAAAGATAAGCAAAACCTAAAAAAGAGATGGGCCCTTTCTCGCAAATTGGTGTAATATCTATATAGGGTTAACAACGTGACGTCACAATCTGTTGTTCCCTTCTCGTTCGCACATTACCTATATATTTAATAATTTAATATCTTCATTATTTTTAATGGTACTTAAATAACTTCAGTTTTACATTATTTGTTTACCATAGGACTATATTAATATGAATTAAAGAACAAGATTAATTACAGTCCATATTATGCGTTAGTAATCTTGTTAGACGGCTCGTTAATATATGATAAGGGCGTGTTTCACCAAGCAATATTAAAGTTAATCCTTGGTTAAATATCATGTTGTTCCTCTCGTATATTCCTATCAATGAATGAGAAGGCATGGTATTTTAACAAGCCGTTAACACTAACATGCGGTGCTGAAATCGGGACTTAAAGTGCTACATATTTACGTTAGTTAATTTTATAAATTAATGGTTTTGAATTAACTCCTCGATCCACACTTCTCACAACATTTAGAGACGACTCAGAACTGCAGAGTCTGACCTATCTGCTACCATTTCAGATTCTGTTGCGGCCCCTTGTACTTTGCAACACAGACCATGTCTTTCGCAGTCTAACTACTAAACTGACTGAACATGATTTATTAAAAGTTAAAGAGTATTCCTGATGTATTTCCACTGTTGTGGTAATGTATGGCGTGCAACTAATTGTCGTTGTGCATTAGGCTCCAACACTATCGTCGATCACAACGATCTATAGATCTATAGATCCTGTCGGTTATGACTGAAAATAATTACCGCTCGTCACACGACATGACAATTATCATTTTACCAAGACATAAATCCTACTAATGTTGTAAATGCGAAAGTTTCTATGTCTAATGTACTCTATCACGCAAAAACTACCGAACGCATTTCGATGAGTTTTGGTATAGATTTTGATAACTTAATGATCATTTTAGTCTACATCTTGAGGATGCTCCGTGGTCGGAGCGAAACGAGCGTCGAGTTTTGCAACCTGCATTGTGGTGTGGGGCTTTGCACGATCGTGTTAACATGTTGTTTGTGTGGTGGTGGTGTTTTCACGTTTTTGCTTGCGAGTGTACGCACAAGCAGCGTGGGAAGGAGGGAGGTGCATCAAACGCATTTTATGCGTACACTTTTATTTGCATGCTAGAGGTTATTTATTTGCGGGATATTGCTAGATATTATACATTTAAATTGTATAGTATAGATTTTGGTTATTTTAAGTACGGTTCCCTCGCGAATTCTTATGCATGTACGAAGTACTGGGAAATATCGAGTAAATTAATAAAAATATTATAACATTTATTTATGTAATTGTAACACTATTTGCATCAAACTACTAAAAAATGTGAAAAACGTGCATAGTTTTTTTTTTACATATTGACAGCGCTATCTATCGATTCCAATTGAAAATCTAAGCCATTCTCAAATCTTCTTGTATAGACAAAAAACATATTACAATTGTTTCAGCCGCTTAAAAGGAGTTAAGCAACAAACAGCAGCACAGAAGATTCTTTTTAAAATGTATTTATTTTATACCAGGTTCTGTGGCTCACGCTGCAGTGTTATGGCTGAGAGTTTTATGGCTGAGTCTGAGGTCTCCTTTTTGACGGTTAGGCTACACTACCTACCCCGCGATCCTTGGCGCATTGTGTTAAGTTTGTTTTATGTCTTTTTCTGTTTTTTTTTCTGTGTTAGTTATTTATATAATTTTATAATTTTTTTTGTTCATTCCCTGTTATAAATTCCTGTTATGTTTTGTGATTTTGTAATGGTAATCTTTGTACAATGTGTATTGTAATAATGGTGTCAACGTATCAAATAAATGTTTTTCATTTTTATTTATTTAACCCCCAAAATCAGCAACAAACAAAATTCAATATCAAACTAAATTATAAACAGAAGATTTACATGACTAAAGATATCGTAAATAGTATAAAAGATAAGACCTGTATTGCGCATAAGTGTATGGCACCACAAAATAACTGCTGTGCTGGTTTCTATAAATCGACCACTGACAGGGGAGGCGAAACAGTCCGATTTTCAGGCCATTTATCAGAATTATCAGTTTTATATCTTCATAAGCCAGCCCTGCAGTTATTACTCGTGTTATGCCCGCGGCGTGCAGTAAGCGCCTTATCTCTTCCACTCCACAGGCCACTCCAATATCAATTTGTACTTAATTCCACTACACTACGCCTGATGAGATGCGGAGAAATTAACGGATATCTTTATTATGGCATTCAAAATGGCGGAGTCATGCTGAGAGAGATGAATGTAGAAAGAATTGAGATTAAAGAGGAAACGATTTGTGATAGCCGCTAGAGATGTTTATATTAATAACATTAATATTTGATAACTATACAGGTTATAATACTTTAGGGTGTTTATGGGTCCCGTATATAGAGTTTACTGTGAACGTACCAGCGCAGAAAGAGGTAATTATTTTTTTATTATTGTATGGGAAAGTATATAAAATTTAATAAGGTGGGGGCATTTCTCATACAAACATGAAAGTCAAAAGTAAGTCTTTCAGCACTGGAACTTTCACAGTATACTCTACATAGGAGACACATACACACCATAAAGTATTATGACTGGTTTATTTTACCACTTGTGATACAACAATAACTTATGATACAATTTAAGTGGAATTCTGTTATGTGAAATTTGGCAAATAATAATATTTCTTTAACTAATACTAAGACGACCAAAAATTTAAGAAAGTTCACCACACACACAAGCTCACTCACAATAACATGCGTTGTATAATAACTATAACTTAGATTAATTATGGTCGAATTTCGACTACAGGGTGAGTCTAGTTAATTAAATTACAAATTGCGAAATAAAAAATAACGGAAAAAAATATAAAGTAATACCGTTGCTAATGGCTCAATCAAATTGCGCAGCTTTTACTATTCTAGATATTACTTACTCAAATCAATCTCAAAACTATTACTCAAATAGTTTACTGAAAACATCCCTTGTGTTTTAAAACACATTTTCCCTCGACCGGGAAAGCGGGACGCGGGGGGTGCGCGGGCGGAGGGGCGGGGTGTAAACAGGCTGCGGCGGCAGTCACGTGGCGCGCGCCGGAGGTGCATCACTCCTACGGGCGAGCAACGACAGCAACAAAACAACGGAAGCAACAAAACAACGGGAGCAACAAAACAACACCGCCCTTAGGAGTGATGCCCTCCGGTTGAAAGTTTCCGAGACGATTTCGGAATGCGAGTATTGAATTTAGAGTAAAATTTATCAACTCTAAAGAATATCAATACAAAACATATCACAATAATTAACATATCTAGATCATAATCAATGTTAGTGTAGTATCATGTGTTCCACCTATTGCCACCTTGGTAAGTCAATATTCATTTCTTAGAATTTTTTGCGAGTTGCAAATATAGAACAATATAAGAACACTGCACTTTAAAACGACTTCAAAGGAAGAAGTTTCTAAATTTATATATATTACGCTTTTTTATGTTTGTTCGCGGATAACTTGGTCGTCCATACACGACCGATACCGATTTTGATTTTTTTTTTGTTGGAAAGAATATAATATAACATTATAAGAAAATCTGGGTTTGATGATCTGGGCAAACCAGAGAAATCGAGGAGAGTACTCAAAAATCATAGAGGCGACTAGTTAAAGTTGTTTTTTTTTGTTTAAAATTATTTCGGATATACACTATCCTACATCCTTACCTGGGACTCGAAGTATCTCTATGGTAAATTTCATTAAAATTAATTCATTGGTTAAAGTGATAAGAAGTAACAGATATACACACTTTCATATTTATTAGTACAGATGCCTGTAATGTACAGTCTTCATCTTGTTGTCCGTGCTGGTTTGTTTATTTGTTTACAAACGACATGAGTTTATTACAGTCAGATAAACTTTTGTTATATTTTAATAACTCCAATCCTTTTGCTCCTCCTCCTTTAAACTCAAATACTGCACTTGTCATTATAACTTTTTTTATTTTTAAAATTCATTCCTAATTAATTAAATTATGTTTTTTAAGAATATTGAGTATGCAATAGTTACCAATGTTTGTTTATATGATAAAATATTGTTAAGTATAAATAACTTGACTTTTTATCTTTTACTAAAATAAATATCTAAATTAAATTAAGATTATAATCATGTGACTGTAAAAAAAAACATTTAGAAGGTTAATCATAAACTTAAACAAACTTAAATTATTTTGTACATCGATGAAGGTCTACGGAGGCGCTACGCCGTAGAGCCAACATGGTTATCAATGTTTCTACGGATTTTGTTTTTATATTTTTACTATTTACATGTTTTTTTATCTACTTTATTTTAAGGTTTTTTTCCATCCATCATAAAAATAGTTGTCCCATCGTAACTTATATAACTATATTTTTACTAGCTGACCCGTGCCCACTTCGTTGAGCATAGAAACCGTTTAAACCTTCCCTTGACTTCCACAAACATTTCAAGACCAAAAATATTGGTTCAGCCGTACTCGAGTTTTAGCGAGACTAACGAACAGCAATTAATTTTTATATGTAAGATTTGAATGGTCCTTATAACGTTTAAATGTTTATTAAATTGCTTTTTTTTTAAACACAATTAATATTATTTATACTCCTATAAAACCGAAAAGTTACTCGAACTTTCTCGATAAATAATTATTGAGAAAGACTATAGGTTATATTAGATACATATTATTTAGCTTTCTGATTCAAACTTACGTACTTGTAACTTGACAAAAAGATAAATATACACTCAAAATAATTAAATTGCGTTGCACATTATTTACAAATATGATGGAATTAAACATTGAAAATGTTTAATTCCATCACACATCTATTTCTAGCTACTTTTGTTTTATTTAAACTTTTGTTTGAGTTTGTTCCGCCGCGCCGTTTCTTCTCACCGGGTTCGGATTCCGAACCGATGGTAAATGAGAAATTTTGAAAATTTACCAAAAAATTTGATTTATGTTTTAATACTTTTTATTTTAAAACACACTATGACAAATTATTCATTTAATTTAAGCTGAAAAAAATAAGTTGAGTAATTTTTCTAAGTTTCACTTTCACATAATATGAAATATTTTTGTACCTTTGTACTTCTGTCCAGAAATCTGCACCTTCTCATATTTTTTTCTACAATTTGAGAATACATTTTCTCTTCTTACATTTTCTATGAAACTTAAGAATTATTTTTCTTAATTTTGTTTCTAAATACTTTAATACAACAGCAGTTGAACGGCAAATATTCCAGAAATGTTAAAAACTAGGAAACAGTTTATGAGTAGATAGAAATTGTACAATAATTTTGTGATGTATCTGTTCACAATGCGATAGGATTAACACATGTTAAAGTTAATCCTTCATTATATCCATCATGTTATCTCTCTCGTATCTCCTGTCAATAAATGAGAAGACATTGTATTTTAACAAGCCGTCAACACTAACTCGGGACTTAAGCTATAAAGCCCATACTAGGAGATTTATTCCAATTATACGATATGGACCCCTTTTCCAATTTTTATGCCCCTATCAAGATCGCGATATGCTCTCAAAGTTATAATTATCATTAAATCGGAAAAGCTTTCACGGGGGCAAGCATCCGGCGCTAACGCAATAACGCCGCCCCTGTCAGCGCTTGTTTGTGTCGGCCAGAACTTAATACTTATTACATTTGCGCTAATTCATTCAATTTCGAAACAATGGCGGGGGGGCGCGGCTAGGCTGGCTCCGCCCCTTACCTGCTCCGAGCACCGAATAATTATGCTATAATGAGCTTATATATACGTACATAGCTTTAGGTATGTACGTATGGCTTAGTCCTGGAGCTTTCAACCCTTTAGGGGCTTAACAAATTTTATTAGAATTTCACCAGTTTGATGTTGTGAAAATAATAATTTTCATTAATTGCCTTCAACTCTTTTTTTAATGTTGAAATTATAGCGTAACTACTTTGTTAGTAAAAATATCAATCAATAGATAACAAGTTAGATAATTCAATATTCATTTCGGCATATACCATTGAAATTATCGATATAACCATTTTAATTTTAAAAATATTCTAACAAAACCTAACCGCAATAAGCGAATAAGTACTTAATAAGTATTTTTCCTAAGTCTAAAATTATTTAACATCATATTCCAGAATTAGAAGTAAAACCGTCGGCTTTAGTTAGTCATCTTATCTATCTTTAAAAGATACAGTATTATGTTTATCCTGTAGATTTGTCTTATATAGAGATCCAATAAATCCTTTTTGTAAAATATAGTGCAATTTATCCTGTTTGAAGACAGGATTATAGATTAAAAGATTTTTTTTCTGTGAATAAACTCAATATCTACTGGCTTACTCCCGACACAATCGAGAATCAAATCAGTTCGATCTCAACGGCTTTTGGTGTTTTATTTGGTGGATTGCTTTGAAACTAACCAGAGTAAAGAAAATCGATAGATCGTAACTTATTCTACTCCCGGCCATATCAATCGACTGAGAATCAAAATAAACAAACGTCAATATATTAGGAAGTACGCAGCACGATTGAATCTGAATCAAAATCGAACCATTTTGGAGAAGAAGGCCCCTGATTTTAATAAAACATACATATAGTATATCATGGCACTATGGCTCTTTTTATCGTGACAAAAAGTACAACTGCAATATTCTTTTTTCTCAGCAACATCAAATTGATTGTACTTCTACTGACGTGATAATGTTCAAACGCAATTTTATTTTCAACCGTTTCGATATCAATGAACTGCGAATAAACATGAAAACAAATCGAAACGCAATATCGAGAGTAGAGCGATCCAACACAACGATATCTCAAGATGTTTGCTCGCCGATCGCTCCGTGGGGACAACTGACGACGCGGAGGTCGGGGGATACAATATTAGCGGTTTAAAAGCACAAAATACCTGGATTTGTGTCGCTTGAGGATTCTATTTTTAAACGGCGGTAAGATAGAGTTTCAAGCAACAATATTAGCGGTTTAAAAGCACAAAATACCTGGATTTGTGTCGCTTGAGGATTCTATTTTTAAACGGCGGTAAGATAGAGTTTCAAGCAACAATATTAGCGGTTTAAAAGCACAAAATACCTGGATTTGTGTCGCTTGAGGATTCTATTTTTAAACGGCGGTAAGATAGAGTTTCAAGCAACAATATTAGCGGTTTAAAAGCACAAAATACCTGGATTTGTGTCGCTTGAGGATTCTATTTTTAAATGGCGGTTTAATAGAGTTTCAAGCAATAATATTAGCGGTTTAAAAGCACAAAATACCTGGTTGTGTGTCGCTTGAGGATTTTTTTAAAATGGCGGTTAAATATAGTTTCAAGCAATAATATGAGCGGTTTAAAAGCACAAAATACCTGGATGTGTGTCGCTTGAGGATTTTTTTAAAATGGCGGTTAAATATAGTTTCAAGCAATAATATGAGCGGTTTAAAAGCACAAAATACCTGGATGTATGTCGCTTGAGGATTTTTTTAAAATGGCGGTTAAATATAGTTTCAAGCAATAATATGAGCGGTTTAAAAGCACAAAATATCTGGATTTGTGTCCCATGAGGTCGCTTCTTTTTTTAAATGGCGGTAGATAGAGTTTCTAGCTTTGAAGGTTTAAAAGGACACAATACTTAAAATTGTGTTGATAATCTTTAGTTTTATGTGACAGGAAGGATACAGCTTACTTTTAAAATAAAATAAATAAATAATTATAATTATACAAAATATTATCGACAGCGTGTAGTTTTAGCTAAAATTACAAGTTGAATACAAATACATATTCAAAAAATGTAGGGTTATTATAAAAAAGTTATTAAAACACAATTTAAGAGTGCTAACAACTACATGTACGTAAGGTGCGCTTTCTAAATGAAAATAATTTGTATTTTTTTTTTCTCTTCATTTTATAAAAAGTTGTTTGATAATTTATTATACAATGCAATACCTTCGTAATTAACAGCAATTTCTTTTTTCCATAGTTAGTGCGCGATTAAAGAATTGTATGTCATTTGGAATTCTAAGTCTACTTTTGTATTAGAAATACATAAAACTAATAAAAATAACACAACATACACTTGGTGCGGGTGAATTCAGTATACTTGGCAACTCTGCTCCTATTTGATGTAAAACTCCAAAGTGTTAATCCAGATACTAAACTGTATATACTTTGCTACACTTTATCAAGATCCGTCCAGTAGTTTTTGCTTGGAATAGTAACAAACTTCAGTCTTTTAGAGCTTTTTAAGTATGAAGAGAAATACCCTTTATATCTTAATTTAATCAAGCGACGTCATTGACTTCTTCAAGTTATAATTAATTTATTGAAAGAGCAATTAGACGGGGGGTTGCAGGTTTTTATATTAAAATGTTAGTAATTATTTTTCACAATAATAACACACAACTTTTTTATTTTTACTTTTCCATTTTATTACGTTTCTTCTAGTTCTAATGAAATAACACTTTTTTGATTAAATCATCATCAATTTTAAGTTGATGGAATATTTAACATCTGTGATGTTAAATTGAAAATAATTCAAAAACATTATGCAAATGTTATTTTCGTCGACGTGGTAGGTATTTTGTTTAAACTATTAAAAATGTAATTAAGTGGAAAAGTGTAATTAAAAAGTAGTGTGTTGTTATTATAAACATTTATTTCCATAAATAACCAACAGTACATTCAATCATATTATATAAATGTTTTTGATCCGTGACGTATTCTCAGATATACTATATTAATATCATCAAAGGCCACAGCGGACAGCTGTCAAATTGTATGGCAATCTATCGCAATCTATCGTTTCTTATAGATAGATAGGTTATTGAAACACGCCATAATTCATGTACAATTTTTTGATTTATGCTCAAAAGGCTTAGGTTCAAAACACACTGGCGTAGAGTCAAAGAATCATGCATCAAGCACCAGCTATAGTAAAATACGAAAATGAAAAATATTTTATTTCCAAATAGGTTAGACTTAAACTTTTAGAGTTGTTCTACATGATTACCATAATATATATTTACCACTATTACGGTAAAAATTTGCTTAGTTCTGATCCAAAATCTGTTGCAGTTTTTAGTCTTCTATAAAGACAACATATAAAACTAAGTTGTATCTCATAATTTCTATACGTCTATATTTTTCATAGTTGTAGTGGGTACTACATAAAAAGATTCACACCGATGTGTCGGTCACCAGGAGCACGATTGGAAGCAGTGGAAAAAAATTTCGAATATTAGTATATCCCGCTCGCACGCGCTCTAAATTTCATTTGCACGAGCGGGACAGACCGATAGTAAAAACTAAGTTTGAGGCCAGAGAATTAGGGCCCTGTTTCATATTTTATAGTACCAAAGTGTACACAAGAGTAGACTTTCTTCCTTTTATTCTCGTAACTAAGTTGACGTTATCAACTAACACTACTCTTGAGAGATCAGGCGCAGAACCAACTTTTACATGCCCATTCGACGCATAGATCATTCTTGTCAGACAAACAGGCAATCAGGCATTGTACTAACCACTTGCAAGCAATATTTTTGTCCGACGGGAATCGAACTCATCTCCGGAGACGAAAGCTCTAACCACAGTAACAAACAGGCGATATATGTCCAGAAGCGACACAAAATACCTAGATCTGTGTCGCCTAAGGATTCTTTTTTTAAATAGCGGTACGATAGAGTTTAAAGCAACAATATTTTTGTCCAACGGGAATCGAACCCATCTCCGGAGACGAAAGCTGTAAGTCACTATACCACGAATGCGATATCTACATCGTCCTATACAGATATCAAAGAGATTCAATAAACTGTCTATGAGTTTCGGTTGAGTTCACAATATATATTAAGCGGGGTTGCCACGCTACGGGTTAATAAGTCGTGTGCGAGCGAGAGGCGCGTGCGAGGGGGACGACCCTCAGGTGAGGCGATCGAGTGGAAGGTACATGAGGTGTTCTTTAGTGACATTTCACTAAACGATCTGTATTATTGAAGTAATGGATGAGTTGGATGCATGTGGATGAAGTCTGTAAGACTGTATTAATACGTGAAGCAAAATGTGCGCTATTGTAAAAGTTGGGCAGACGAAGTATGAAATTCCCTACACTTATACTTGTTAATATTTATATTGCGTATCTTAGAAGCAACTTAAAGATTCTAAACTTATAAATCGTTAAAATTTGATAACAAATTATACAAAAAATTACAGTGGTAGTCAACAGTAAATAGCTTTACTCAACACTCAAACTATTTAACATACTGACTAATTCTCATTTACACTTTTTTGTAAAATTTAGAATATTACTAGATCTAGATATACAAAAGTTTAGTAGGCTTTGTATCTGTAAAAATACACCAGTTTTTTGTTTCATTGAAAAATACCCAGTATTAATGGATTAACAGACATTTGAAATTCTCGCTCATATTGCATGTATTTTATTTTTACTTATAACACATAAAAATTATGTATTATTTAAGCGAAAAATTATGACGTGATTCAAAATCTTGTGTGATTCATAAGTATTATAAATTGCTCTACATTTGCTGCTGTGGAATATTTATGATATTGAGGCATTTCTCATAAAAAATCAAAAGTAAGTCTTTCAGCGCTGGTACTTTCACAGTAAACAGTATATAGTAGGCACACACACCCAAAAGTATTATCATTCCTTATTTTATACCTTGTATATTTCAACGCGTTATATAGCTCAAGAGAGAGAGATGTGGACTTGTCTGGAGGAGGCCTTCACCCTCGAATAAAGAGGTTATAGTGTAATATTATAAAATGATGTAATAAAAATAAATGTCAAAAACGCAAAATAAAGTAAAAATTCTAATCTTATATTTAATTAAAATCTAATTAGTCTAGTAAATTTATATAAATTATAAAAAAAAATATTATGTAATTATTTAAATCATTTGTAAGTTGTAAAATAACGAAATAAAAGACTTTTTTATTTTTATTTACTTTTATTTATATTTAAACGCGTATATAAACCTGCGATTTTAGCCAAAGATTAGTTTCGTGTTATTTTTTTATTAAAATCCGAAGATGCCGAAACTGTATTTATAAACACAAAAAATTGTTAAAGACTTGCAATTTTGCTATCATACATCATAACAACAATTCATCTAGTAAAATATTCAAAGCCACTTTGTTGCCATTTAAGCAGCTATTAACCGCCACTTATTGTGACGTGATATCGGACCGTGACGGGGAGACGGGGCTAATGTGCGCGGAGTGGCGGCGGCTGAGTGCTGGTCGAGAGAGCCCTCATCTTCTCTCACGAAAAACTTGTTTACAAAAGATGTATCGGGTATAATAATAGCTCCCCTCACCGATTTCGGTGTCGGTAGCCGATTTCATTGACACCAGGCCAGCTACGCAGGAGTTATTTTATAGTGGAGAAGTGTGTGTGCAATACATAAAGACACTCACTCTCTTCCTATTACTCTCATAACCCAGTGGGACGGTAAACCGACACGACTGGCGAGAGAACAGGCGCAGGACCGACTTTTTACATGCACACCCGACGCATGGATCATCTTTATCGTCAGACAATCAGGTGATCAGCCTGCATTATCCTAACCAAACTTGAAACAACATTTTTTGTTGGTCCAACGCGGGAATCGAAAAAAATCAAATCGGCTCTGAACCACTAGACCACTTCTTTATTCGAAGGAACAATTTCGTTTCGTTATCGACATTAACGATAATTACGTTACGTTATCGACAGATACTTTTAAGGCGCGTATTAATAAAGAAGTCTCACACCTCACTATAGAACCTATTTCACACATAAAAAAGGTTTCGTTTCACTTTTAAAAGTGAACAACTTTACATACTTTAAATATTTATTTTTTAAAACGTAAAAATAAAGATTATAATAATATAGATTATACTCATTTTAATGTTTTTCTGCTATCTATAATATTAATATTACGGTGTAAAAAGAAAATAAAATATTAAATTACTCTGTTACATTAATAAAGTTGTTCACGTTTAGAAGTGAAACGAAACGGCGGGCAACAGCTGAGCGAGTCATCATTTTGCTATCTATTCCCGAACACTGAAAGCAATAATATCGGTTTAAAGGCTATAAGGCTGTATAGTTACATAATATACAGCCTTATAGCCTTTAAACCGATATTATTGCTTTCAGTGTTCGGGAATAGATAGCAAAATGATGACTCGCTCAGCTGTTGCCCGCCGTACCGAGGAACAACTTCAGTTGGCCCTTGTGGAACTAAAGGAATATAGGGATAAATGCCAAACACTGCTTAGGGAAAGAGATGACAATGAACAGGAAATGTTATCTATATTGCAAAGAAATAAGGAATTAAAGTTAGAACTTAGTAAGTTAAGCTTAGACTATGAGGACATTTACCATAAAAAAATGGATCTTCAAACCATTGTAGACGGGTTTGACCAGTGCAGAGAGGAATATGAAGACACACTAAAGACTTCTGCTAACCTAAAAATCAAGTTAAATAATGCTGAGGAGTATATTTTGAAACTAGAAGAACAATTGAACCTGCAAAGTTCCACTCAAACTCAGATATTATTTGATAAACTTATTACAAATAAGAATTGTTCAAATTTTAACATAAATTCAGGTAAAGACATTAGTACCATTGATTTAACTGGTGATGATACATTAACAGTGTACCCAATGAACAGTAAGAAAAAGTTAAGGAAATATATTAAAATTAAAAAATGCATTAAAAATTATTGTCAACTAGCATTAAAAAATAAAAAATGTCTTAATATTATATCTAAGGGTATTAAAGAAAACAAATTGTTAAATAATAATTTTTTAAAGTGTAAGCTTGACTTAGAACAAACTAAGTGCAATTATGAGGCCGATGTATGCAGCCTTCAGACAGAAATTTCTTTATTGCATGAAAATTTAGAGAATATCACAAAGAAATATGAATTGTCACAGAAAGAGATACAGGCACATATATCTGCAATGGATGATTTGCTCGAAGTGACTCGTTACAATGAGGAACGAGTCTATTCTTTATTGAGAGTTGACAGTTCCTCCGACAAGGTAAATCATTCTGTTTTAAATAGTGTACCAGATATATGTACCAGTCTGAAAGCACATACTGAATGCCCAGGAAAAATTTCACTATTTAGTGATGAGCTAGGAAAAGATTTAGGTATATATCTAAGTAGAATATGTAAAGGACAGTCAATTTCAAATTTTTGTATGCCCGGAGCCAATTATAAAGAGGTAATAAATAGGGCCTTAAATATGACATACTGTCCCAATACCACATTGATTGTAATAGTCGGGAGGAAGGGAGAATTAAACAGTAAGCAGATGATTGGACTTTTGGAAAAATTATTTATTATTGATAACATTAAAAATATTATACTGTTTACTTTTCCATACATACAAATGTTGCCACAGAGTTACTCTAATGAGAACTTAAGTAGATATAAGCTGAACAGCCTAATGTATAGTGCTGTTAATAATAATTGTATTATTGTAAATGACACACAACAAAAATGTCAGATTGTGGATATAAATAATTTAAAATTATGTAATATGAGAAAAGATAAGTATTTCTTATCTAATTACTGTAAGAGACATATAGCTAGGTTGCTATTAAACTTTTTATTTTTAAAACCAGCCAATGATTTGGCTTTTTCGACTTCTGCTTTTATTGAGCAGAATAATAGTTATAGTATTAACGAATTGGAATATGTTCCAAATACTTATTTAAATTAGATAATAAGACAATGGAGGATGTCTCTTGCAGAAATAACTTAAGTTTAAGTTTAAATATACAAAATCCTACCAACAATGTAAAAATTTCAAATATATTAAATAATAATAAATCCTGTATGATAAACCTGGTGCATCAAAATTTACAAGGAATGGTAGGTAAAGAACTTGAAATTGAGTTATTCCTAAAGGAATCTAACGTTGATATTATTTGTATATCTGAACATTGGTTCAAAAAACATGAACTCATTTTCAACTTCAATGATCACCAGGTAGCAAGTTCGTTCAGTAGAGAAAATGCCATTAGAGGCGGCTCTTTAATATTAATTAAGAAAAACTTGAGATTTAAGGAACGTAAGGATATTGTGAGTCTCTCAACTGAACGAATAATTGAAGTAGCCTGCATAGAGTTGAGTCAACTTATTATTGTGGGCGTATACAGACCTCCTTCAGGGTTATACGAAACCTTTGAACAAATAATGGAACAATTATTGTCAAAGATATGTGCATCTAACAAAAAGTTAATTATATGTGGTGACTTTAACATTAACTTATTAGATTTAAACTCCTCCACCACTGTTAGATTCTCATCATTGTTTAGATCGTATAATCTTTTTAATTTATTTCATGAACCTACACGAGTATGCAACACAACTGCTACTTGTATAGATAATATATTCACCAATCTTACACCATGCAAAAAAGAAATAATTAATAAGCTCAGCTCTGATCACCATGGACAGTTAGCTTCTTTTAGTATCAACTGCGATACTAACTTAAAGGAAAATTTTGTGTTTGTTCCTGTGAATACAAAACGTATTGAGAAATTTAGGAGTAATTTAATTTCAAATATTCAATTATTGGATGGGTCAAACAGCTCAGATGAAGCTTTTAATAAATTATTCAAAATTGTAAGAACCCAATTTAATTCAGTATTTACTCCTAAAACGGTTAGAATTAATAATAAAAAAAAGTAAATTTGTTGAATGGGCAACTGCAGGAATTAAAATTAGTAGGCAAAAATTGTATGATTTATATAACGAAAAGTGTATTAATAATAGTGAAACATTTAAAACTTATGTTAAAAATTATTCAAAAACCTTCAAAAAAGTATGTAAAGTATGTAGTATACGCCTATACAATAAAATCCCAGAAAACGTTCAAAATTTTTCTATTACTAAATTTAAAAAAGTAGTCAAAGAACGTTTGTGTGCTAAAGCTTATTATAAGATAATTGATTTTGTTAATGATTGCACACCCTGGGAATAAGGTGGCCAACCATGATGGCTGCTTATATTTATTTACTATATGTACTCTAACTTTTATAATATTAATATGTGTAGGCTATAGATTAAGTTACATTGTAAAAAATATATACTGTTAAAAAAGATCAATTTTCCATCTTTTTGCTAAAAGTTGGCCCCGTCCGAGTTTCTTACGCCGGTTCTTCTCGGCGGGTTAGGGTTGAACCGGTGGTAGCTTGTTTTTCTTGTTGACTTTCCGAAAATAACTTTGTAAGTTTCATTTGGAAATAAAACGTTTTTTATTTTATTTATTTATTTAAACCTTTTTTATCTGTGAAATAGGTTCTCAAGTGAGGTTTGAGACTTCTTTATTAATAACCTAAAAGCCTTAAAAGTATCTGTCGATAACGTAACGTAATTATCGCTAACGTCGATAACGTAACGAAATTGTTCCTTCGAATAAAGAACAATAATTATAACAACTGCAGTGTCAGCTATGTCGACATCGATCTGGAGTAGGCGGTTAAAAGCAGGCATGAAATGGATATGAAAATTCAGATACGGAAATGAATATAAAATTATTTCGATTTATCTGTTTGTTTTGGATCATTTCGGTTACGGATATTAAATTTTGGTTACGTTTTTACAGGAGCAAAACTTTTATTCCGGATATATTTAGTATCGGGTATCCGATAGTTTCGGTTACGGTTTCGGAGCTACATTCGAAAATGACATCACTATCCTAATAAATATTTTCTTTAAATTTTTAATTATATTTTTTTCGCCTATTACATTTTTATCTTATCTTTAGATATCTGTGCGCGTAAAAAATAAAACACACTCACAAACTATAGCTTATATAATAATTATTAGTGTGATTCTTACTTACAAGTTGACAGACATTCTTTAAGCGCACTCTGGCTGAGTGCTTCCACATGTATAATTGTCGTGATGTAAGACAAGTCCCACCACTGCACAAAAGACCCCCGCTGACGCAGCCGTATGAGAGAATGCATTAATCAGCGCTGAAGGGTTGTCCCTGCACCGCCGACGCTGCGGTTTTAGCGTTATTAAACTATATGTAGGCTTACTAACATGAAAATGTTTATGGGACGGAAATTTTTTATGTTTTTGGACCCGGTACAACACCGATGAAAGACGCCGTTTGTTAAGAAGGTTTTTAAGCTATTGCATAGCTTCTATCGCGGGCCTTGAGCGTAGAGACCGAATCCAGAAATTCCGTAACGAAAATAACCTAACACCCCCGAACTCCGTCCGGATACTTTTTATTGCCATCTATCGATGAATAGCAGAACTTTTAATGACTCGCCTCTAGGTGGCATTGGTTGTATCGGATAAGTTGATATGCAATAAGTAAGTAAGTATGCAATAGCTTTACCGCGGCAGTCCCCGAGGGCCACATGTCTTTTATTTATTTATTGATTTTGTAAGCTTGATATAGGAACCATGAATCAACCTGTATTGTTCAATACTAGAAGCAGCCCGCTACCTCATACGCGCAAAAGAGCCGGTGTTAATACAGTCTAAATTTGTACTATACAAAATTTCATAAAAATACGTTCAGAAGTTTTTGCATAAAAGCAACAAACATCTATCCATACTTACAAAAAAAAATAGTAAGGATTGCAACATTAATCAGCTTAAAAAGTATCCCCTATGTTAAAAGTGGAAATGAAAACAAATCTGTCTTAAATATAAAGGACTTCATGTATGAAATTTTCGATTAAAAAGTGACCGCTCACAGTCGATCATATTTGAGTTATACCCGGGCAGCGGGCTTCCACCCGACCCGGGCAGCCACCGGAACAAATGGATATCGGGGGACTAAATTACTGATCCTGTGCATATTATATTGTCCTTATTATATCTATACAGGGTGTAAGGAGCAGTCATTTTAACTTTGACGAAAACAAAAAAGGATTTATCCTTTATACAATTTATGTTTCTTTAGTCGCAAGAATGACAAAAAAATAAAGATTTTTTTTTGTAAAATATTTACAAATACATTTCTTGAATGAGAAAAGTATAATTGTATTTCAAAGTTAAAGTTACTGTTTCTTACACTCTGTATATCTATGGACCCTTATATTGATTTTTATCTTATACGTAACTTAGTACCAGAGAAAATACCTTTATTTTTCTATGCATTGCAATCTGCGTAAATAATATTACCAGTAGCATTAAAAAGCTGGCGACATTTTCTTTGTTACATTTTTATATAGCACAAATAGAAAGTACTTTATAATTATTACTTACAATTTGTCGCCATGCATGTAATCACTTGTCTTGTATCATTAAAATATGTACTTATTACTAAAAACTATTTTAGGAATCTATAGTAATAGGTGAATAACTGTTATTGGCCTTACATTACTCATTGTTGTAGTTATAACTTAACTAACGGCTGTTGTTATTCCAAATACGTAAAATAAATTAATTATGGACAAATTAAAAAGAATAGGTAAATTAAATAAAGATAAGTCAACATAATCAAATACCCAATAAAATTTAATTATAATTTAGTTCTAAACCTCCCCATAAGTCAGTTAATACCGTATCAAAACTGTTCATAATGTCGTAAGCGAGGGTCTGGTGCTGGGCGGCTGGGCGGCTGGGCGGGCGGCAGTTCATTTGCGAGTTCTGTGGCCGTGAAATGAAGTGGCGATATCAGATATGCCGTGGATATCGCGAGGGGCCATGAACGACGACGCCGACGGCGAAGGCGGCAGTGGCAGCCGTCGATATTGATACAAATAATCTACAATATTATAATAAAATTAATGACCAAATGCTTAAACACTACTTAATTATGTCGCATGATGTCTTTGTTGTTCCAAAAAGAATAATAATATGAGATGGCTATTAACTTGCTTTACATTTCCTTTTTTGGATGTAAGCATTTACTACTTACATCAAAAAAGTAACATATTTACTCTAATTTTATTTAAACAGGTGCATTTTTAACTTTTGCAGCTTTTTTAGGTTTTAATTTTTGTCTTTTAAGTCATTTATACAAACATATAGATTTGCTTAATGTAACTCAAGAAGGCTTTATTAAATACGCGTGGATGCTTGTTTCAACATAAAATATCAGGGCATTATTTTATGATAACAATTTTTTAAGATGAAACATAACTATGATGTAGTATAAATCTACAAAAAGTTTATATTTAATAATCAATATATTTTTGATTTTGAAATCTCGCTGCGTTCGTCAAGCTCGCCGCCGTCGCCGCTGGGTTTCGTGGCCCCACCGATCAGCAGAACCTACCGCACCGCAGCCTCCACGGGAGGAAATTGGATTGTCTGTAACGAGAGGAGAATAGCCGTGACTCGGCGATTGTTATAATTTATCATCTTATACCTGACGTCAGTCGAGATTCAAAGATTTATTAAATAGCATTAAAAAAAGATTGGTTCTTTTTTATTAGGTTATACTTTTAACCCCTGACAAAACAATAGTGGAGTTATAAGTTTGTCCGTCTGTCTCATTATCGCTCCCAAGCGGACTAACAAATATTTTTTTTTGTTTGGGAGTAAATTTCAATTTTATGTATAGGTAGTATAATAAAAAAGGGCCTAAAATTTGTAGAATTCAGATTAAAAATAGGTATATAATATTTAAAAAAAAACAATCGGTCAGACACAATCACACGCATATACACAGATAACGTCAAATATAATATTATAACTAATTATAATGAAACAACCCTTTGTTTTATTCAAGGGTTACAATACGAAATATATTATACAACATTTAACAGAAATATAATAATAAAATTGTTGGTGTAATCGGGAGACATGATTTATTCGCAAAGTACACACACCGGCATATTTAGCGGAACATAAAAAAAAGGTTTGATTTCAGTATCATGTAAGGTTGCTGGCTGGTTTATACGTCATTTAATTTAAAAATAAATAATTTCAAATTAAGAAAACAACTGAACATCACATTTTATGCAATTGTTTAAATTTTATTCAAATACACCTTATTTGGAGCGAACTTCAAACATTTCTTCCTTTTGAGTTTGATTTAAAATTTCATTGAAATATTGTTTTTTGTTGGTTTTTTTTTAATCGCGTATTTTTTTGGAGTTGAGGACTGAATAATGCCTGACTTAGCCCCAACGGAGATTGCTAGGGCACTCGAAATGCGAAGAAATGGTGAAACATACAGAGTGATATCCAGAGATCTTCGTCGACCAGTTTCAACGATCCATCGCAGTATCCAACGGTTCAGGGAGACCGGTACTTATGTGAGAAGATCAGGACAAGGCAGAAAAAGACGCACTTCGAATAGGGATGATCGTTTCATTCGGCTTCTTGTACGTAGAAACCCCCGTTTGACGGCCGTCCAAGCCCGACATGAGTTAGAAGCGGTGCGGGGTGTAACCGTAAGTGAGCGTACGGCACGAAGAAGGTTCGAAGAAGCTGGTTTGGGTTCATTTGTGCCCGCCAAGGCTCCAAGGCTCGAGGTAAATCATCGTAGAAACAGATTAACTTTTGCTCAGGAACATCGACTTTGGAACGCGGACAAATGGAGTAAGGTATGTTTAGTGATGAGTGCAGAATTCTCTTAAATCAAATTGACGGTAGGCAAAGAATATACAGACGCAAAGGAGAACGATACATTCGGACAAATTTTGAAACTACAGTTGCATACGGTGGTGGATCAATAATGGTTTGGGCGGGCATTTCTTTGGGAGCTCGCACAGACTTGGTAGTGATTGACAGAGGGAGTCTGACTACAGATCGCTATATCAGAGAAGTTTTAGAAGAAAATGTCGTACCGTTTGCCCCATATATCGGTGATGATTTTGTTTTTATGCAGGATAATGCTCGGCCGCATACCGCTCGGGTAACCCAAGCTTATTTTAATGATATGAATATAACTGTTATGGAGTGGCCGGCGAGATCACCAGATATGAACCCAGTAGAGCACGTTTGGGACTTGCTGAAAAGAAAAGTTAAGTCCAGAATTCCAGCTCCTGCCAACGTGGATGAGCTGCGAATCGCCGTAGTTGGGGAATGGCAGAGACTATCCCAGGAGACCATCGATAACATAATTCTCAGTATGCCTAGACGTGTAGAAACTTTAACAAGAGCACGAGGAGGAAATACGCGATAATAATCACCATTTTTCTAATTTAATTAATTGTTATTTTAATATTAATTTTCACTTTTCCCGGTTACAATGAAAAGTTCAAAAATGTACCTTTTTTCACAAATACCCTTTACTCGCAAAATCTGTTCTTAACATGATCTCATTTTAAATAAAACAAATGAAACTTTAAATTACAAAAAAAATATAGTAAGTAGATTTTAAAATTAAACCATATTTTTCAAATTATGGACATTTTTTTGTGTTCCGCTAAATATGCCGGTGTGTGTAGTTGCAAATATTTTGTAAGCCTTGTAATTTTGGAGAAATACTAATTTGAAATTGTAGTGTGCACTAAATTATACGAAAGGCGGGCTCCTTTTACCGTCAACAATTCTAGTACGTCTTACTCTTAGTACGTCTGTCTTAATACTGATTGAGTGGGGCAGCCCCCCACCAATTATAGTACTTATATTGTCCACGGTATAGAGATCACCATTTAGCCAAACACTACATCCCTTCCTTATTCAGAAGTATATTTTAATAACTCTAAGCTACAGTTGTAAGATAGAAAAGTACAAGTATCAAACCTAGTCAAAATGCATATTCAGATTTAACCATAAGAATAACTTAATTTCCTCCCGATGTATGATAGCCATACTCAGCCTATTCCTTTCCCTTTCTTTTTAAATGATTTGGTGAAAGAGCATCTATGTATATAATAATTACATCAATGATCAAACGCTTTTAAAATCTTAGTTTAAAAAATTTAAGCCCAAAAGTAACTTTGATAGTATAATATAATATTAGCTTATTTACTAGCTTTTAAATTCCATCATATGAAATATTATATTAAACATTTAAGGCCCATACTTCTTGTTAGGAACAAAGTCTGTTACTATCCAGTAATGTATGACAAATAAAGACACAGATACAGAATATACCTTGTACATTATACATTGTATATCCTTAGCCTTTTTTTTATAAATTTAATTATACTTAGCCTTTCCCTTTCCTTTTCTTTTTAATTGATTTGGTGAAAGAACATCTATGTATATAATATTTACATCAATGATCAACTCATTAAAATCTTAGTTTAAAAAAAATTAAGACCATAAGTAACTTTGATAATGTAATATAATATTAACTTATTTATTAGCTTTTAAATTCCAACATAAGGAATATTATATTAGTAACAAAGTCTGTTACTATCCAGTAATGTACATTATACATTGTATATCCTTAGCCTTTTTTTATAAATTTAATTATACTTAGCCTTTCCCTTTCCTTTTCTTTTTAATTGATTTGGTGAAAGAACATCTATGTATATAATATTTACATCAATGATCAACTCATTAAAATCTTAGTTTAAAAAAAATTAAGACCATAAGTAACTTTGATAATGTAATATAATATTAACTTATTTATTAGCTTTTAAATTCCAACATAAGGAATATTATATTAGTAACAAAGTCTGTTACTATCCAGTAATGTATGACAATAAAGACTAAGATACAGAATATACAAATACATTGTAACGATTTAGTTACAATTCTATTATGTAAAACTTCACAGAGATCAGTGACATGTCAGGACGATTCCATGATACTAACTGTTTGCTAATAGTCATACAGATGACACTAGGCTGTTCCTACATCGCGGCATCGAAACGCCGAGCCCTAGTAAAGAGGCTCACGTATGTAACATAATATGCTGTGCTGAAAAATAGTACGCAAGCAAATTGCCATAGATATAACTAATGTTTCTGACCTTTATTTATTACATTAATTATCTAATAAGATATTGATTCCATAAAATTCAACCATTTTAATTCCAGCCACCGAACGAACAGGTTTACTAGTATCTATAACAGTAAAACGCCATCTAGAACAAATTCCAATACTTGTTTCAATATCAGATATCAGATTGTCTCTCTTTGCTGGTGTTTTAATTGTATAATAATATTTTATGATGAATTCCCCATCCTACCTTTAATGACTTTCTGTTACGTCTCGGTACCATATTATGGTTTTCATTTGAGACTGAAGGCTCATACTGTCATTTGACACCTTGGTTACTACTCGGTAACATATGATTTTCATTTGAGAATGAAGGCACATACTGCCTTTCAACACCTTAGTTACCACTTGGTAAAGTATGATTTTCATTTGAG
The DNA here is from genome assembly GCA_905187575.2 of Celastrina argiolus. NCBI lineage: Eukaryota > Metazoa > Arthropoda > Insecta > Lepidoptera > Lycaenidae > Celastrina > Celastrina argiolus. Next base: position 1,857,799 of record LR994579.1, on the reverse strand, counting down.
AATGAAGGCACATACTGCCTTTCAACACCTTAGTTACCACTAGGTAAAGTATGATTTTCATTTGAGAATGAAGGCACATACTGCCTTTCAACACCTTAGTTACCACTTGGTAAAGTATGATTTTCATTTGAGAATGAAGGCACATACTGCCTTTCAACACCTTAGTTACCACTTGGTAAAGTATGATTTTCATTTGAGAATGAAGGCACATACTGCCTTTCAACACTTTAGTTACCACTTGGTAAAGTATGATTTTCATTTGAGAATGAAGGCACATACTGCCTATCAACACCTTAGTTACCACTTGGTAAAGTATGATTTTCATTTGAGAATGAAGGCACATACTGCCTTTCAACACCTTAGTTACCAAATGGTAAAGTATGATTTTCATTTAAGAATGAAGGCACATACTGCCTTTCAACACCTTAGTTACCAACAGGTAAAGTATGATTTTCATTTGAGACTGAAGGCTCATACTGCCTTTGTACACCTTGGTTACCAACAGGTAAAGTATGATTTTCATTTGAGACTGAAGGCTCATACTGCCTTTGTACACCTTGGTTACCAACAGGTAAAGTATGATTTTCATTTGAGACTGAAGGCTCATACTGCCTTTGTACACCTTGGTTACCAACAGGTAAAGTATGATTTTCATTTGAGACTGAAGGCTCATACTGCCTTTGTACACCTTGGTTACCAACAGGTAAAGTATGATTTTCATTTGAGACTGAAGGCACATACTGCTTTTGATCATCCGTGCTCCTATTCAATGCACGGTTCGCAGTTTAATCCGGGTTCGTACTGCCAGTATTTTATAGTAGAAGGGATGAGACGGTGAGAGATTCTAGAAGATATGAATGAAGCTCTAAGTCCTTGGTAGATTTTAGCCATTAAGGCTTGCTTAGCTCGCAGGTCGTAATCATTATCTGTACTCAAAAGTTGTGATTAGATTTGTACCTACCTACGTTATTCATGTTCTTCACAGAACAACATTTTATTACTTTATTATTTCTAATAAATAATAAAGTAATAAAATATGACACGTCATTTCAATTACCATAGCGTAAAATATAAAGTTCTTATCAGTGCTACTGAGTATTTTGAATAATAATTAAAATATAACAACAATATAAATATCAATTTTAAGAACTATGATGGCAAATTTCCCTCTCCCAGGTTGTAGCCATACCAATGAGATACTTCCAGATTCTATCGTATATTACGGACGCCTTGTTTTGCTTTCCATCCGATTCCGGTAACAGTCATTCAAACCAGTGGCCAGCTATGCCGGAGCCATCTTTAAAAAGGTCAAGTACAATACACAATAGTAATCCATCATCCCTCAACATCGCATCCAGTGGAACGGACACCTGACACGGCTGGAGGGAGATAAGGCGCTGAACCAACCTGAACCAACCCTCCTCACACCTGTCAGATGCATGGATCATCTTCTTTTTCAGACTGTCAGGTTATCAGCCCGTATTGCTCTAAACAATTTAAAACAACTTTTTTTTTTCTTTTTTACGCGGAAGTCCATTGTTCTCACCCACCACCTCTAAGTTCCAGACGAATTGGCCGACCATTTTATGAGAATTCAAAAAAAATATTTAAAACCATCATTGGTCACCGCTTTCCAAGCACTACATTATAAAATATTTCTAAAGTAGTTCTCACTCGTAGAATACTATATAGATTATAGTAGTAGATTATATAGCACGAGGAAAGGCCTAAACTTTTAATCCTAATAAAAGCTTAATTTTCAAACTCATTCAACCACATCAATATATAATATTCGAGTAGAATTGAATATAATATGTATGCAATACACAAGCAATAGGCAGTTTAAAAAATCCACTTACCATAATTCCACTGTCTTATAATATGTACAATGTACATACCTACATTCTATAGCTCTATCCTTTTGTCAAGTAATTATTGTTTAATTAGGTTTTTTCATACTCGGTAATTTGTAGATACTGACTTATTTGACATAGTATTTCAACACCATATTATAATGTTAATATTATGTCTTTAGAGCATAACATTATTATAGATAGAAGGTTAATTAGAATATAACTAATATATTGAAATATGTGTAATAATGAGTATCTGGTGGTATTTAATAGCACACAACAAAGTTTATTTTTAGACTCTTGTATGTTTCGACTTTTGAAGATACAACCCAGTACTGAGATATATAAAACAGTACTCTCACAGACGCCAAATAAGTCTTGTAAGTCCTCAAAACCCAGTTAAAAATGCACAAGAGACTTTAGTTATGATTCAATCAAAGTAACAGAAAAGTCTTAGTTAAATAGAATAGTTCATTTACATCTTAACTTGTGCATTTACCATGTTTTTTGTTAATTATACACCGGTAGCAATGACTCTGATATCAATGTAAACCTTATCCTTCATTAATATTGTTTAATAATAAAATATATGAAAATTAAGATTGTACCTACATCTTGGCTTAGCTTTGCATTGCTGTAATTGTCAAAGATTTAATTCCTGCATTGTATGTAACAACTTCATATTCATATTATAATTAAATAATTCATTCTGAAGCAGACGCTTTTTAAAATACTGCGTAGCATTGCAATATTGGAGCTAGATAAATTTTCCTTGCATTGTTCTATAATAATATCCAATATACTAACTCGCTTCAGACAGTTTGTACCACCCAAAGCTACATAGTATTTGAAACTTCTTTTTTTTTCTAAATTTGAATATGGGTTGTACTTATTCGCAGAAATGAATAACACATTTTTATAGTTTTCGGTCACGGTTAATTACTGATTTAGAACCCATATCTAATGCGATTAAACTAACATATAAATCTATTTCATCTTGCAGTCACTTGTAAGATACAAAGACAGTATTTATGAGAAGGGTTTTTAAAGGTTTCTGTTTATTCACTACAACCTGCTATATACCTATGTATTAACAAATTCAATAAACCAAGTAAGCCAGCCAGCCAGTCTTGTAAGGGGCTTACAATATCCTTGAGTTATTCATATATTACTTGAAATTTCAAGTGACTTCATATTATAATGAAACCTTAATTATTTTTTTAAATTAAAGGAATCCCAATTATGCATGGTGTATAATAATAATTAACATGTTGGTCTTAGATTATGTTTTGTATTAAGAGATATAATATAAACAACAAAACCAAGGACAGACTACATGTTTTTGCTTAAAAAGTAATAGCTGTTGCGCCTTTTACAGTATAACTATTACAGTTGCAAGTGCACCGCACAATACAACAATTGATGTGGACTTTATAGACACTGCCTATCTATGCTGTATTAATTTAAGTTTAAACTATTAATTTAAGTTTATATTTCCATTTTACACATCATAGTTTACTACATACGTATACTATAACTAACTGTCGGTTCTCTAATCTGGATGCCTTATCGACCCGATATTACCATAATTATAATAAATATTTAAAGATCAAGTTTAAATTTTGCATATAATAATATGAACTGAGCTAGTATTAGAGTATTGTCAAGATCCACTATACGCACATATTTTAGTGCAATGTAATTACACTTTTGGAAAAACCCTTTTATTTGTTGGTCTGTTTATAACTAATATTGTAATGGAAAGTAACTAATTTATCCATCTTCCAACTATCGTTGCGTTATAGAACGGCAACTTTATGTAGTTCTGAACAATATGATACTGTCGAACTGATGTGATGATGGAGTCGAGAGATAGGCTCTTGCCTATCATTGCCTTTCATGAGGAATATCGTATCAAAATCGTGCTTGCACTTGTGAGAACAGTGTAATATTGAAAATCCCGATGAACCCTTAGACGGGCATTATGCAGCTTCCGCCATCTTCATCTTTTTTTAGACAAACGTGTTTTAACTATTAATTTTTCGACATTTAGAGGAGCTAGAACTTTAGATGTCATTTATTTTACACGTCAACCTTTAATTTCAATAACGAATTCGCCATCTTAGACAACCATATAACTTTGTTATTTTATTACTCACTGTTGAATTCATCATATTCGTAGAATATTACTTATTTGAACGGATGATTTTAACCCCTTATCCTGATACACATTTTGTGCCCAGTTTAATAGACTCGTATTAGGGTGTAATGAACATTCTTACTAAACAATTAAGCATTTTCTTATCTTTTAAACTCCTATGAAATGCAATACAATTACGCCAGTTAAACTAGTTTATAATCATGATACTTTAGTGTACTTTAGGTGTCAATGAGCTCATCCTTCCTTTTCAATTTAGTTTTTCAATACGCACGTGATTTACAAAATTAATTATTTTTTTCACTGACCTTATTACTGACTTACTAGTATTATAGGTTTATCCTCGTCGCCATTTGTAGTGTGCACTAAATTATACGAAAGGCGGGCTCCTTTTACCGTCAACAATTCTAGTACGTCTTACTCTTAGTACGTCTGTCTTAATACTGATTGAGTGGGGCAGCCCCCCACCAATTATAGTACTTATATTGTCCACGGTATAGAGATCACCATTTAGCCAAACACTACAGAAATATTACAATAAGAAATTGAATTACAACCTGGTGGTTTAACTCGTTAGTATCTATTATAATTTATAATTACAATCAGAAAAATAGATGTTATGCCAATACATTGCGGATGGTGACTGATGGAGCTTTTCATCAACCTATAAATCTATAAAGAAAGACAGATATGTCATAAATTAGACTTATAAGTATTTTTGGTCCGGCGGTATGTGCAAACGAAAGTAACTCTATCAGCATTACTTTTAAAGTAAACCCTATCAAAAGGATCGCTCATTAATTTTACACGTTGCATAAGTATAATGACTTTAGGTTATACTACGACTAGGCCTTTTAATGACTATCTTATATCTTGACTGCCGGCTAGACAGGTGGTCTGTGGCTGTGAGTACTAGCTAACTCATGGTAGTAAGTCCTAGCTAACTCATGGCAGTGAGTCCTAGATAACTCGTGGCAATTACTAACTCACTATGTAGCAGGCACTAACTAATATTAATAATTATTATAATAGATATAATATATGAAATGCAAACCTTTTCAAAACGAGAGTTGGTTTTACCAAGACATTCATAAAGTGTAGACAAAAGGAAATAATAAATAAGAATAGACCACACTGATTAATTTTTATTCGAGTTGTAGTTGCAGTTCTCAAGGCTTTTCGACATCCAACCAACAAGTATTGTAATATAATATTTTGGTTATAATATTTATCCTGGATATATGTTGGCTCTATACAACCTACATATTGGGCCAACATATATCTATGGCAAGACGTCGTTAATAATGAAAAATGTTAAAATATTGTAGTACGGAAAACAAATAAATAGGTTTTTTAAATTCTTTTACAGCGTGCATTAGGTAAAAATGTAACCTTTTATTGTTCAGAAAATTATATTGTCATTCGGACCTCATGACGAGAAAGATATGAAATTAAAACGTACTTTAATACAATCGATGACTAAATGCGTCAGGCACTATCATTACTATCAGACACAAACAGAAAAACCATTGAATAGGTACGTAACAAATTATAGTACTAACAGGAACTCATTATAAAATATCCGAATACACAAATCCAGCACAGGTTGATGAGTTTTCAGTATTGATTAAATCCGGCAATATGAACACTAGCGAGCTAGGCAGGGGAGGCAGGGGTCCTATGTACTTTTGGACCTCCTGAAAATTTTCTGAAACGTTTCAAGCCCCGCCCCTTTGCAGCGAGGGCCGCTATTGGCTGCGGGGGCCAGGCCGGGCGCGGGGGCCGGCCAATGGGCGCCGCGGCCCCGCGCAGTCGTAGCGCTACGGGCTACGGCGCGGGTGCTACGATCGACAGACGCTACGACGCTCCTGCTACGCCTGGGGACACAAAAATGTGAGTATTACGTACTATATATTATATTATACAAATTTTGAGTATATTTGATGCGAATTTTGAGTATTTTTGTGGATTTTTCGGTAACGGTTACCCGTGACCTATATGCGCGTGTTATGTAACCGATTTGTACCTATAAGGTATGTATGTGGTATGTATAGCAGTTCCGCCTTTTTTGGTTTTTATACTACTTTTCCTTCAACTATGAAAGCTTTTATCAAAATTTAATCATTTTGGTGATCGATAATGAGAATTAGTGCAAAAAGTAAATTTTTCATAATATTGTATACACCCCTTTTTGTGTTTTTTTATTTTCGTTTACTCCTCTTATATCAAATCAATTTTCTTTCTTCTTCGCCTAAATTCATTCTAAATCTATCGCATCCCGCGTTGTGCCAACTTATTTCGTAACAGATATTGCGCAATAAAACCAGATCATCAAATCTCATTCTCAGACTCGAGTCAAATTTTTCCTTCACCAAACCCAAATGGAGATTCATTCATAGAATTCATAGACCTAAATGAAGATACTATCAGCACACTAACCTCGCCCCGCGCCCGCGCCCCGGGGCAGGACACCGCAATCAATCACCACCATCAAATAGAGATTTCCCGGAGATTTTCCTCATGTGGTCTTAAAGGTCGTATTTTCTTCGCGCGATTTCTTTTCGCTTTAATCGGCCAACCTTAATAAGATCACCTTACTTGGGGAAATGTCACGATATTGATAGTAGATTATAAGATCTTGTGGTAGCTTGTTTTTCTTGTTGACTTTCCGAAAATAGCTTGTTAAGTTTCATTTGGAAATAAAACGTTTATTATTTTTTATTTATTTTTCCAGTGCAGTTAGTAGGGTACAATTGACAGCTACGTAATCGTTTTCGAAAAGAATATATACCCATGTTGCGGCACCAATACAATTGACAGTCGATAACGTTACAAGCTCACAGCCAAAGTTCTACAGTAACCCAAGCAGGAACATTTGGAAGTTCCGTAAAACAATTGACAATCGATTACTTTAATCGATTGTCAATTGTATAGGTGCTGTCATGCTTTTCATACAGCAGTGCAATTCTCTAAGCGACCGGTTGAGGCTGTGCTCGTCGCTGTGATCACGAATGTCACCGCCGTCACATGGTCGGTTGTCAATAGCGTAAAAACTAATCTTGGGGAATACCGATTCGGCCATCAACGCTATACCAGCCGTTGGAATCTTGGCTGTCACGATTTTTGTGCTTAGATAATTATTGTACTGCAGTTGTTATACGTTAACGTTACTTTACGGGGCTTTCAAATGTTCCTGCTGAGGCTACAGGAGTCGAATAATAAATATTTGTTTTGAAATCCTTCGATCCAAAAATGCAGAATCATCATTCATTCTATTGCCATGCCATCATTGCTGTTACCTCCTTATAACATGATGACATTACCTCCTTATAACATAATGACATTACCTCCTTATAACATGATGACATTGTCTCCTTATAACAATAATGCCATTACCTCTTTATAACATGATAACATTGCCTGCTTATAACATGATGACATTGTCTCCTTATAACATGATATAGTATCTCCTTATAGCATGATATCATTGCTTCCTTATGACATGATGAAATTACCTCCTTATAGCAATGATGTTATTGCAGGTGTTGGTGAAGTGATCAGGGGCCGCCATGCAGGGGCTGCAGGCCGCCAAGGAGAAGGCCTCGGGCCTCTTCGCCAACAAACCGCTTCTTTTCAAGTGAGTCAAGTAGTGGATAAGTCCAGCGTCCAAGCAAAAGAAGTCACGCGGCAATTGGAAGAACAAAATCTTATCAAGATATATTTTTACGACCTCCCATTATGAAAAATCGAAATTTAAACACATATTGCGGCATTATGACACGTGTTGAGGTTGGCAGTGTTCCAAGCAAACTAAATGACGCTTTTTAAGTGAGCTGTTATTCGCCGAGAGAGATTTCTTGTGCTGACACGATATCTAGTGTATTATATTTAATATTGATCGAAGTATTAAAGGGAAGTACTTTACTGTTTGCTGTTATAACCCATTAAACCCAATCTCAGTAAATAGTAAGCTAGCTTAGACCCGATTTTTCTTTGGGGATTTTATAGGATAGGTTACCCCTTCTGGATTGTGGTGACGCGGCAACGCCATTAAGGGTTTTCTATGGGAATCCTTGAGTAAAATGAATTTTAGATGTTTTATGACATTAATTTAGTAGTTCCGGCGACGGCAGTAGGAGTATAACGATAGTTAATCTGTTAAGACATAGGCGAAAATATTAAAGTTACAACTAAAAACTACCGGCCAAATTGAGAACCTCCTACTTTTTTGAAGTCGGTTAGGATATATAAAACTTCAACAACTCGTATTTCCCACTCACGTGATATTCAGAAAACAATTGAAACAAAATCAATTTTGCGAAGCGCAAGAGGAAAAAACTAAGAAAAATATAGAATCAAAGCAATTTGGTATCCGCGATCGTCAATAATATTGACAGGCGGATAATACTCGTGTACAACAGGCGCAGGGGGCGAGTGCAGGACTACTAGGGCCGCCACTTGAGGGACTTATTGCTTTTTGTCTTAGGGCTTCAAGTACTTGCAAATGGTGTATCGAATAATCCTCAGCTTTAATGTTGCGATCTTGGGGTAACTTCTTTTAATGTTGGCAATATCTTAAACGTTAATAGGTATGTTTCCTAATATATTTTTAGGTGTTCGTTAGGAATCATAATTATACAAATCGTTTGTATACTATATAATACTAGCTGACCCTTGTCCACTTCGTTGAGCATACAAACCGTTTAAACCTGGACCTCCACGAATATTTCAAGACCAAAAATAGCCGAATCGGTTCGGCCGTAATCAAGTTTTAGCGAGACTAACGAACAGCAATTCATTTTTTTATATAAAAAAGAAGACTAGCTGACCCGTGCCCACTTTGTGGAGCATAGAAACTGTTTAAACCTTCCCTGGACGTCCACGAACGTTTTAAGACCAAAAACAGCCGAATCCGTTCAGCCGTTCTCAAGATTTAGCGAGACTAACGAACAGCAATTCATCTTTTTTTATAAAATTGATTCAAGCAATTTAAATTTATATTAAGAAAAAGACCGATATATCACCACGAGATGTCAAAATCTACTACTGTCATTATTTACTGTCACAATATGTCATATAAGTAGGTTGTAATGTAATACTCGTAATTGAAGACATGAATGACATGAAAACCTCATGAGGTATCGCAAAATTTTTAATCAAGACACCATGGTGTCAATCTTAATAATTACTTTATTTTCGTATCTGTATTCAAACATTTTTAACACTTATTTGATATCAATATCCTTATTACTCCAACTGATAAGAATAAGAAATAATAATATATGCTCTAGGATGGATGTGGATATTACACAGCAATTTTCGTAGCCACAATGGCCGCCAGTGCAACACACATACAATAACATGCAATTTTTTATTATTAATAGGTTCACAGAATAGCCAAACACTTAAATATACAAAAATACAACTTAAATACTACACAATAATTAATTCTACATTCTTACAGTAGTTGACCTTTTTGAAGTGAACACTGCATGCTTTATAATATGCTATAAAAACTTCAAACTTTTTCGCTGTGTCATTTAGCAAATTGAGTCACCAGCCTTGCTGTGGCATTACAATATAAAATATGAGCACAAATGGAGGTGAATAAGCCGATTATTTGTGGCAGCCCTGCGAGTGCGTTCCGCCGATAGCGGAGGATTTGTGTCGGCAGTCGGACGGAGATTCAGACAAACTGTTATGGTTTGTCGGATCGCAATGTGTAGACAATATATATACGGTTACTCCTTATGGCGTGTGGGATATGAAACGAAGAACTTTTTGGATTTTAGTAGGTACGTTGTTTAGAATACAAAATGTTTAACTTCATGTACTATTATCGTGTTTAGAACATTGTTATACATTTCCGTAATAATCAAAGAAAACTCAATAAAATATTGTTAACCTAATAGTGACAAAAGTTAAATATTGCAAGTAACATTTTTATAAAAAAGAATACCCTACTTAGTAAATTATGTAACCTAAAACCACTTACCAGTTCTATATTATGATTAGGTACGTATAGACTTATTTATTAAATCAATTAAGAAGAAAAGGCGCATCGGTGAAATATATATTATGTCGCAGTCATCTGATTGAATCTGCTTATTTCATTGAATGACTCGCTCGTTTACTTAATGGCGTCAAACAGCTCGCACAGATAGCAATGTGTTGATATATTTTGTGATTAATTTACTTTAATGTGCGTTATGATAGTACTCATTCAAAAATTTTGAAGTTTATAAATAAAATATTAAATGGATGTCCTAGTCTCGGATTAAAAAAATTGTTGGTAAAAACAGGATTCAATGAACGCGCTAGTCATTCAATTAAATAGCAGATTCAACCAGATGACTGAGACATCTACATGTACATATTATACTGTCAAAAGCTCTACCCTTGACTTTGACTTCATCGTAGTCAAAAATACAGTTGAAATAGGTAAAAATACAGTTGAAATAAGTAAAAAATACAGTTAAAACTCTTCTTCATATATATTTTGCTAGCCCCGGAAGGAGCTATTTAAGTAAGTAATTGAAAATATAACCAAACCTTTATAAAGGACAACCATTCCCGGAAATTCGACGATGACTTGTAAAAACACAATTGATTACCGTTATCTAATGAATTAGCTACTAATCGATTTAATTTTAATTGTAGTGGTCGATCTGACACCCTCAATTGTAAAACATAAGGCAGATAGAGCACACTGGACGTAGCCACTAAAGCATTAAAAAAAAAAAACAACAACAATTAAGCAAACACAACTTAACAATAAAAAACACAAGGTAAAGCTTCAATCCAAATGTATTTTATATATCGAAATTGATTTAGTAGGAGTACAATTAATTAGTTTCTTCTTTATTTCTGACTAGCTGACCCTTGCCCACTTCGTTGAGCATAAAAACAGTTTATGATGAAATTCAACTAAAAAAACAACCCTTAACTCGGGAACCCGGAACCCGCAGCATGGGAACCCGAAACCCGCAACGCGGGTACCCGGAACCCGCAGCATGGGAACCCAAAACCCGCAACGCGGGAACCCGGAACCCGCAACGCGGGAACCCGGAACCCGCAACGCGGGAACCAGGAACCCGCAACGCGGGAACCCGGAACCCGCAACGCGGGAACGCGGAACCCGGAACCCGCAGCATGGGAACCCAAAACCCGCAACGCGGGAACGCGGAACCCGCAACGCGGGAACCCGGAATCCGCACCATCGGAACCCGAAACCCGCAACGCGGGGACCCGGAACCCGCTACGCGGGAACCCGGTACCTGCAACGCGGGGACCCGGAACCCGCAACGCGGGAACGCGGAACCCGCAGCATGGGAACCCAAAACCCGCAACGCGAGAACCCGGAACCCGCAACGCGGGAACCCGGAACCCATAACGCGGGAACCCGGAACCCACAACGCGGGAACCCGGAACCCGCAACGCGGGAAAACGGAACCCGCAACGCGGGAACCCGGACCCCGCAACGCGGGAACCCGGAACCCGCAACGCGGGAATCCGCAACCCGCAACGCGGGAACGTGGAACCCACAACGTGGGAACCCGGAACCCGCAACGCGGGAACGCGGAACCCGCATCGCGGGAACCCGGAATCCGCATCATGGGAACCCGAAACCCGCAACGTGGAACCCGCAACGCGGGAACCCGGAACCCATAACGCGGGGACCCGGAACCCGCAACGCGGGAACCCGGAACCCGCAACGCGGAACCCGCAGCATGGGAACCCGAAACCCGCAACGCGGAACCCGGAACTTGCAACACGAAAACCCTGAACCCGCAACGCGGAACCCGGAACCGTTTATGTTAATACGTTATTGCATTTTATGATTTTTATTTTCCATTTGTAAACAATGTTGTTACCATGACACCAGTGTCATATAGACTGGCAACGACGTAAATTGATCGAGTCCAGGTTCAAACCCCGTGTGACCAATACGTATATTTTCTTCTTTTTTCTAATTTTCTGCTTATATTTTTCAACATTTTCTTTCATAATAACCTTTTCATGACAATAACGAACATACTGTAAAAAAAATTGCGAAATCGGTCAAGCCGTTGTCGAAGCGCACACGATTTAAGAAATTTTCATGGTTATTTTTTTACACTTTGGGCTACATTTTTGGGGTTTTAGTAACGAACCCTATTTTGAAAATATAATATAGCCTATGTTCAGCGCTAGGATATTACAACTTTACTCATTCTGGAAATGTTTTTATTTTATCAATGTAATTTTTGTCAAAAAATTAAAAGTTATATTTTTTTTTACCTTTACTTATTATTTTTTTCGCAAGAGTGACAAAAAATCCAACTTTTTTTCATAAACATAATAATAATATTAATATAATACATCAATGATGTTCTACCTAATTTAAATGATCAATTCATAAAACATTATAATTGACTTATTTTTTAAAAATCACTCTAAAACAATAGCGTTGATTACATTGAGTAATACCTGCACATAAAACCGGACTGCCCTCGTTCTAGCGAAAGGGTAGCTTCATTATTTAGTCCGTTTAAATCGCTAAGTCCTTAAAAGACATTAGCAGGCTTTGTAGCGTTATCGCAGAACACAAAAGAGATTTAGCAGACAGGGGATGGGGGAGGACGTCAATTATGGGGCTTAAACCTCTGTAGGGGATGTGATTTCTGTTGTCATATAAATATCATCGTCAGTATGAATAATATACAACATACTCTTCAAACTATATTCTGCTTGATGTATGAACTATGGGACACACTCTATACATCTTCTATAATATAATATACAAGTATAATAGTTCAGAGTTTCGCTCTCGACCCGGAGGTCGTGGGCTCGATTCCCGCGTTGGAACAACATTTTTGTTGTTTTCAAGTTCGGTTAGGACAATGCAGGCTGATCACCTGATTGTCCGACAAGAAAGATGATCCATGCGTCTGATGGGCATGTAAAAAGTCGGTCCTGAGCCTGTTCTCTCGCCAGTCGTGTCGGTTTACCGTCCCACTGGGTTATGAGAGTAAAAGGAAGAGAGAGTGCTTCTGTGTATTGCGCACACACTTGGGCACTATAAAATAACTCTTGCGTAGCTGGCCTGGTTTCAATGAAATCAGCTACCGACACCGGAATCGGTGAGGGGAGCTATTATTATTATTATAATATCAAAATGGATCGCAAAATGTTGGTAAGCGCATAACTCAACAACTCTTGTATCAATTTGGCCAATTCTTTTTTTGTTGTATTTGTTATTAGGTGTTTATGAAATAAAATGTTAAAATAAATAAACAGAAAATTATAAAATTTCGAGTTCCGGGGTTCGGTTTTGCGGATTCAGCGTTGCGGGTTCCGGGATTATGTTTTTTTTAATTGAATTTCATCACAAACTGTTTGTATGCTGAACAAAGTGGGCACGTGTCTGCTAGTACCTAATATTAACACATTCGCTTGTCATTTAGTTAACTTTATGTCAAAGCCCATACAGTTTGCGTTCGAACTTCGTAAGCGATGAATAGCGATGGCATCTTGAATCGGGGGCCTGGGAAGAAGAAGAAGAAGAAGAAAGAAGGTTGATAGAGGTCCTATCTCCGGCACCCCACGGGATGGTTTATGTGCCGAAAAAATTTGCGACCAAACACGAAAAAAACTCATAACCAATAATAAAAATCTAAAAAGTTCTGCGCAATGCTTAAAAATAATTTAAATAAAAAAGTTTACAAACACCTGATGACTAAGTCGAAACTCGTCGTATATTTTATCAAATAATTGTGTAAAATAACTAATAAAGTGAAAATATGTGAAAGTAGTTGTGTATTATTGCATTCATATTAATGCAATAATACACAACCATATTATATAGGTTATTAAGACTTACCGGAAGACGACTTTGTCTATGATTTTTATTTATATTTGGTTGTCTATAGGTTTTATTTTATAACCAATAATGTAGAGGTTAGTTGTAATAATGCCTTTAATGGGCCATAACCGTACAAGTATCGATTTAGTTATGGGAAAAGCTATTGTGAAATATCACGACGTATCGTATTTATAGCCGTAGCCACAGGGCATAGTTTTCCATTTCCTAGAATGCTATCATCAATAATTATAACTTCTAAAGAAAAGTTCTGAAGTCCAATACATCGTCCAAATACAAAAAATGCACTCATAATTATTATTATAGGTTATTGAATGTACTGTACTGGGTGGAAATTTATATTATTATATTATGAATTTCCATGAAGTTGTGTACTAGCTAGTAGTTGACTACTAGCACTTTTTTCCACTTTATTGGTTATTTTACATTAATTATTTGATAAAATACACGATGGGCTTCAACTTACTTATTAGGTGTTTGTAAACCTTTTATTTTAAAACTTAAATAAACATTGTGCGGAATTTGTTAGTTTTTTTTGTTTTCAGTTTTTCGTGTATAATAAATATCAAATAGTTAATGTAAAATAACTAATGAAGCGAAATGAAGTGCAAACTGTTGTGTATTACTGCTCAAAATTATTGTTAATGCTAACAAAATTTAGAGATGATTACAATTTACATAGCAATTACATAATTCAAAATATTACAAAACAGCGACGTGAAAATCAATTATTTTAGCGCCGGCAAATGTCCATTGAGCGCTCGACAAAAAGACTAATACGCAAAAACATTAATTGTCATCCCAGTCCCAAGTGTTGGGGCAAAATGCTAATTGCGTATGGCACTCTCGCTAATTGTTTCTGCCATTTGAATATTGCCAGACAATCGCGGGATGGCCGAGCTGGGGCCTCGTTCGGGGCCCAGACCGGGGCCTGCTGGGGCCCAATTAATTGTCCGTTGTTTTACCCCTCATCGGCTCTAGCTGATTAATACGCGAGAGTCATTTGCGCAATCATTCTTTAATGCAAAACATTTCGCAGATTGAAATTTAAGCTTCCGAGATTTGATTAGAAAAGTAAATGAGTGACGACACTTTACACTAAGCGTGTAAAGACCCGTACTGACGACTATTGAAGACACGAAGACGAAAGTGATATGTCGCAAAATGGCTTCAATTTTTCAGCGCTCTGTCACAGTGAACTCTATAAGATATAGTTACTGGAATCAGGCGTCACTTTGCGGAAATCCATAGCATAAAAAAAGAGGAAGGTGTATCAAACTCATGCCAATGCGTACACTCACTCATTTGCTAGCAGGTTGTGGTTATAATTTATTCGCGGGATATTGCTAGATATGTCTAATAATATACATCCATGAAGATAATAAATCTTCTTCCTCTATGGTCTAAATGAGCGCACGAAGCATTTACATGTCTTACACCGCTGCTGACGTAAATTCAAGAAAATTTAACACATGTTACATGGTGCAAGGTATGCGTACACCGGTCGGTCGGACTGTACAGTTTTATCGTTGTATTTTTTTCTGGGCATTATATTACCTATATACAGGTTGTAAAAAGAGCAGTCACTATAACTTCGTGGGGTAATAACCAGGCAAGAGATATATCCATTGGTACTAGTCATTTGCTTTTAATCCACTGTTTAAAAATTTAAAAATTTTCGATAGTCAATGTACAACGTGCACAACATAGCGATCAGCTGATTACGCTGAAAGGTCAATAGCACGCGTAAGACGTTCATTACGTACTATGGCAAAAATTATAAAATTAAGAATTTAACGCAGAACGTTGTTCCAAACAGTTCAGCCTTGTGACTAAAAATAATAAATTGCAAAAAAAATCGCATAATAAATAATGAAAAAAAATCATTTCTTGAATGAGAAAAGGTCCTTCAATCATATCCCAAAGTTATAGTGCTGCTCTTTTTACATCCTTTATAGGTCCTTGTAAAACAAAACATTCTTAGCTACATTTATTATGTCATGTGAAAATATCGAAAATAAACCTTTAACGAAAGGGTTCCATACTCAAAGGGTAAATCGAAACCCTATTACTAAGACTTCGATGTCTGTATGTCACCAGGATGTATCTAAAAAACCACAATAGCTAGTCAGTTGACATTTTCACAAACAATGTATTTATGTTGCCGCAACACCAACAAGCACTTAAACCAAAATAAATATTTAAGGGGTTATTAATTAGTTATTTTCACAATGATGATGGTAAAAACTAGCCAAATGAAGCTGTTGAATATGGGGTTACCATAATATAAATAGAGCCTGTACATAGTACCTAATGTGCCTGATTTTTCAGCAAAAAGGCCTGTCTAAAGCAAAACGCTGTAGGTAATAACTAATAAGTAAAAGACATCGCGTAATTTGAAAATGCATGTCTAATACCAATGCCGGCCGCTCGCCTGTCTAAACCTTAAACTGCTTGTCAAATGCGGCAAACGCCTGTCATATGGTAACCCTAGTTGAATACTACTTTTAGAAACTACCTCCATATTTATAAATAAAATAACAATAAACTTCCCTTCGTTAACTCTACATCTAATTAAAAATGAAACCATATTTCAATAGACCCAGACTCTTTATACACAATCGCCTATTGAATGTTTGACAGTGCGGTGTAAGATTTCGCCATTAGCTGGTCGGGACTAACGGACCCCTGCGGCCAATTACGAGTTGTTTAGACGTTTATGAAAGCTTTGCATACATAATTAATGTCATAATCATAGTATGGGTTATTAATTCTTGATGTTGCGATGGTCCTTTGAGTAACTGAGATTCTCGTAACGGGCGTTTGGCATTGCATCGCAAACTAATTATTTATGGTTATTGATTCTTAGTTAAGAGAAGGTAGACCTTGGATAATTGTCGTTGAAAAAGAGAGGGGAAATTATAGAGTCTTAAAGGAACGCCGTCTGTCGAACAATCCCGTGACGTGGCAAATTTATTGGCACAATTTTTTTGGGTACGTTCCAAATTTTGGGTTAATTTTCATTTGGAAAGGTTTTGATTTTTATTTTGGAATTATTTTTGATAATGCAGCATACCAATAGAGTTATTTCAGCATAATATTATGTTACATTTAAAAAAAAAAAAACGGCATGACACTGTTGTGTCATGTCCTCACTACGCCGCTATCGACTTAAACATACCGTTCGATCGTACCGTTACAATTCCATAGATAAGGTTGATTCACCAAAGACACCAATTAGTTGACATACGATTTGAATTAGCGAGCGTGACGTAATTTTAAAATATCTGTCCGTTCCTTTCGTCATTCGTTGATTTGAATCCTAGTATGTTAGTTGATCATTCATTTCGTTTGGGAAACTGGGGGATAGTGTCCCGTTGTTTACGAGATCGATGGTCGCCAGCGAGTCTGGCGGTCTGGCGGCTGGCGCGCTGTCGGGACGGCGCGGCGCCGCAGCGGGCGCCAGGGGGCCGCAGCAGATAAACAGACAGATTATATTCGCGAATTGGCCGGCGCTGCTGTGTCGGAATAACAAGGGGAACAGTTACTACAAACCAACAAGAATCAATGGTATCTGTAAAGCGGGGTCACCAATAAAGCGGGGCGTTGGTGTTCTACCCACTTCAAATAATAGTAAGGTGCTGAGTCGAGAGAAATTCAAGTTACGAGCCAAACTTATTTATTACACACTTATATCAGAGCCGAAAATATAGTGAATAAATTATAAATTGACAAACTTCAAAATGTAAACATGTCAAAAATTCTTTTTAAAATAAACATAGAGTAAAGCGTACAAAATATAAAAAGTTTTATTAAAGCTACGCTACATCTGTAAACTAGATGTTTCCTATACTTCGTACGCGTAAAGTAAACATTTTGCGGTAACCGAACATTTTTCTGCGGTAAATCGTAGCCCATTTGTTAATCTAGCATGTCAGCTGTTACCCTACCAAATTCCATCAAAACACGTTCTATAGTTTTTGCGTGAAAGAGTAACAAATTTCCATCCATCCATAGTTACAAACTTACGCGTTTATAATATTAGTAGGATTATCTTTGTCTTACACTACAATTGCACTGTAATTCAACAGTCTGTAACGACACATTTTTTTTCCCAAATAGATTAAAAAATAACACTTTTAGAATTGTCCTACACCCTACCACCTGCCACTACCGGATCGGGGACCAACCCGGCGAGAAGAACCGGCGTAAGAAACTCGCGCGGGGCCACCTTTTAGCAAAAGGATGGTAAAATTGTTCTTTTAAAAAAATATATAAGTTACAATGTTAACTTAACATAAATTACAAATTACAAAAGTATAGAATTAGCCTCGAAAGTGGCTACCATATCCCAGGTGTGCTACCATTATCAAAATCATTTATCTTATAATAAGCTTTAGCACACAAACGTTCTTTAACTACTTTTTTTAATTTATAACTTCGTAGTCTTCACACAAAGGACCGAACTCGTTCAAAGGTCGGCAGGGCGCTGATCATGATGAAACCAAATTACCAGTCGCATATTCCCAATTAATTAGACCATAATGAGAGCCCGCTAGGACAGGATTTAATCTGCGGGAGCATAATCCCACTTCAAAGGACCCTCTCATTAATGTACACACTTTTTAAATTAAATTCTGACTTTTGTAATTAAAACTTTGCTATACTCGTAACTATAAATTAATACATCTTTTGTTACGTTACCGTATCTGTTTTCGGGTCTTTGGTGTATAAGCTGCTAATGTTTTGTTTAAGTAGTCACAAAATTTAATTATTGCCGTATGTGTAATTATTTAATGGTTTTCGTATTGTGTAATGTAATGTCCGAATTCTCGAATAAACGATTATTTATACGATATTTTTTGTAAAATTTTTGTCAAGAATTGAAGGGCAATTATAATATTTATTATTGTATTAATTATAATACTTATATTAATTCATTCATAATAATTCACTAAATTATTAAAACTTACGTTAATACGCTCTGATTAATAATTTCATGCGTCATTCAAATCTGTCCTTACTTTCAATGGACAACGTTATATTTTTTGTATCTAAAAGGCAAAAGGGGTATATAGAAACTCATCGTAAACACGAATCTAAGTACCTCTCAAGCAAAAATCGTTAAGGATGAAGAGCGCGCCAAACAATACATAAAAAAACATAACCCTCATTTTAGCGAAGTTGGGTAAAATTATAATAATACGAATTATATGCGAATTTTGACGACCACCGTAGCGCAGTGGTTGAGTGCGTTGGTGATCGAGCGAGAGGTCGCGGGTTCGAATCCCGCAGATGGAACTAATAGTTTTCAATGTTCCTGGGTAATGGATGTGTATATTTGTGTATAATATAATAAAAATCTTAAAAATCTTTATAGTATAAAAGTATTAAATATATTATTTCCGTTGCATGGTACCTGTAAGACAGTTCTTCGGATACTTAGCACGGGGCCAGATTGACGTGGTGTAAAGCGTCCATAGATATTATTATTATTATTTCCAAAGCATGAGCACAAACTAGATATATAACAAAGACACGATCTAGTACTAGAAAATGGTATCACCCTAATACTGGCAATGCGACTGGCAAAGGGTGAAGTCCAGGCACATTCCGGAAACCGCCATCTAGCGCCACTATTGTAAAATACTAAATAATAATTTTGTTTCGTACCTTCTTCTTAATTTAGGAGTTGAGTTTAGCTTAATGTGATGTTATGCTTAAAAATATGCTTATCTTTATTTTAGTGTCAATATTTGTACTTAAATCGGGATATTTACATTTTATAATTTACAAACGTTAATAGTAGTGACATCTATTGCATTTTTTTTGTATTGAAGATAGATTGTATGGGATGGTAGGCCATGGCATGAGCGACCACCAAAGGCACGTAAATATTCTTGTCGTAGGTCTAGGGTGTCAGACACACACAATCATTCTCGTTTTACCACATTTTTATACACACATACATCCACACATACACACACTTAGTAATATTAAGTGTATTTAATCTTTAACTTACTCCTTCAAGTGTAATTCTTACTTTACCTATAATTATAATGACTCTGTTGTCAGCAACTCCTTGTGAGTAAAATCTCTTAAGAGATTATATTATGTAGCATATAAGTTAAGCAAATTATTTGTACTCATTTAATTTCGAGAAATAAACAAATTTTATATTATTTATTTATATATTATGTTATGTTTATTAAATTAGTCCTATTCTTCTAAACGAGGAAAGATACTAATAATATCCCCAATTTCAATGCCGCGCGTCGCGGATGTCTGGCGCCAGACAACTGGGAGTCTGGCGATTTATGGATCTGCCAACAATGTGGCAATATATATTTTGTTTTCCCAGATTTTGTCATAGTTCACTTTATGGGTATTCAAGGGTATAAACTTGTTATGACTGTATGAAAATTTTAAGAACATTTTATTTCGAACATTAAAACTTTTTTGAAGGACAATGTTCAGATGCCACCGGTTCGGATATATTATGTTGGTTATAATAATTTTTGGCAGATATAGAGATGGCCCACGTTTTTACATACTCAGGTTTTGCCTGCATTGTCCATATCAGAATAATAATTATTTTGATTGGCATTGGTAGATAATAATCAATGGAAATTGAAATTCAATATACCTGGAAATTAGGAAGAACAGTGTAATAGTAAAAACGGAAAATTATAAATATTGAATATTATTATATTTTAATGTTTATAGGAATAAAAAAAAAACAGCCAAAGGAACAAAAAAGTTTTCCGTGTTGCTCTGTCGATGTGTATAAAACATTTGTGTAATATAGTAAAATCTTAAATAAATTGTGTATCGTATATTAAAATATGAATTATTAAATAACTATAATATTATATTCGTTGTCTGTGTTGTAGACAATCGTTACACACGTTTTTTACCGGAAGGGCAGATTTGATTTTGGCAGTCTTTGTATGTATGTATGTATGTATGAATGTATGTATGTATGTAATTATGTATGTATGTATGTATGAATGTATGTATGTATGTAATTATGTATGTATGTATGTATGTATGTATGTATGTATGTATGTATGTATGTATGTATGTATGTATGTATGTATGTATGTATGTATGTATGTATGTATGTATGTATGTATGTATGTATGTATGTATGTATGTATGTATGTATGTATGTATGTATGTATGTATGTATGTATGTATGTATGTATGTATGTATGTATGTATTTATGTATGTATGTATGTATGTATGTATGTATGTATGTATGTATGTTCCCTCGTAGCGGCTAAACTACTGGTCCAATTTTAATTAATGAGGTATTAATCGATTGGTAATGATGCCGCGAGTAACTGAGGCTGTAAAATTTTTCTAAAAATTTTTGGTTTTGAAAATTAAACCTCAAAAACTATCTCTAAATTAAGATAATTGTTTCAAGTTTAGTATCAAAAGATAGGTCTTAATTTTTAAATTATAAAATATATTTAAATATTTCATTTATTCTTACATTTTATTGTTAAATTCAAAATTAACGTTTAAAATGCGCTTGTACAAGTAGTATCTAGAAGTTGTTTAGGAACGTATCTACTATGTATTGGTTAATTTAATAAAAATATAATGTTGTATTTGACGTGGAAACAGAAAAATATAAAATAAAATAAAAGTTAAAAAGACTATAACCTGACTTCGCAAAAAGGAGTCTCAGTATATCTCTTACACTCTGTATATCTCTTACAATCTGAATATCTCTTATACTCTGTATATCTCTTACACTCTGTATATCTCTTACACTCTGTATTTCTCTTACACTCTGTATAGCTCCAACAGCCTGTATAAGAGGCCGATCGTTCGATCTCCGCTAATGTTGGTCGTGGGCAAATATTTGCGATCGATCGATCGAGAAGCTTCCGGCACGTCTCGAGAGCTCGCGGGAGTGCTGGTAAGCGCGAAAAGCGTTCGTAAGTGCAAAAAGTGCTTATAAGTGCAAAAAGTGCTCGTAAGCGCAAAAAGTGCTCGTGAGCCAGTGCTTTAAGTGCACAGTACCGCTGAACGTTTTGGTTTAAACAAACACAATACCGAAAAATGAAAATAATATTGTTCTCATGTAAGTGACGAATGTCTTAATGAGAAATAAAGATTTTTAAACCGAAGCCGAAATAATAATTCTGAATCTTTAGTACACTTATAGAAAAATAATTTAAATACATTTAACTCTATCTAAAATCCCCCTAAGCACTTAAACCTTCATAAATGTGTTCCATAAAACGAAGTGAGTTTAGCTTCAAATGGAATGTAAATTTTAGTGTGACATACAAATCAATACGCGACATGACAGAGCGAGAAAATGAATCTAAACAAATTAATTTTCTTTAAGTCTAATATGGGCGTGTTTCACCAAGCAATGTTAAAGTTAACCCTTCGTTAAATATCATGTTGTTTCTCTCGTAATTATTATCAATGAATTGGTATTTTAACAAGCCGTTAATTATCAATGAATGAGAAGGCATGGTATTTTAACAAGCCGTTAACACTAACAAACGTTGCTGAAATCAGGACTAAAGTTCATTTACTTAATAGCCAATGGAATCAGGCATTACTTTGCGGAAATCCATAGCATAAAATTTAATTATATGTAATATTAATGAGTGAGCGTTCGTTGTAAGTCCTGTATATGGAGTTTACTGTGAAAGTACCAGCGCTGGAACAGTTAATATTTATTTTATTGTATGGGAAAATTTATGAAGTCAAAAGTAAGTCTATCAGCGCTGAAACTTTTACAGTTAACTAACGACCCATACATACCCTAAAGTATTATCAGTCACTTATTTTACACCTTGCATTATATCTAGCAATATCCACAAAAAATATATATCCATAAAGTTAATTTAGTCAAAATAGTCCATTATTGGTAAAGTTAATTAAAATATGCCATAAAAATAGTAGCAGAAAATAATTAACTCCGACGTTTTTGAAATAAAGGAAAACTGCTGGCTACAGGCGTAGCATGTGTCGTAGCCAGGCGTAGAGGCCGGACGCGGGCGCTACGGACTCGCAGCTCGTACATTACGACAGAAAAATAAATCTAAACTAATATTATAAAGAGGAAAGATTTGTATTTTTGTATCTAACGACTTAACCCAAAAAGTACTGGACCGATTTTAATAATTCTTTTTTCATTAGAAAGCTACATTGTCACTGAGTAACATAGAGGCAATATAAAAATCAATTGCTGTTCGTTAGTCTCGCTAAAACTCGAGATCATCTGAATCGTGTTTAAAAAAAGGTGAATATGATGTTAAAAATAACAATACACCCATTCCGGTGACACCAGGCCAGCTACGCAGGAGTTATTTTTATTCCGCAGAAGTGTGTACGTAATACACATAAGCACTATTTCTTATGTTATTGAATGTACTATAGGTTCTTTATGGAAATACATGTAACACAGCAATAATACACAAATTACTTGCACTTTCTCCACTTTATTAGTAAATTAAGAGATTTATAAAAATACTACGACCGCTTTCGACTAAGTCATCATCAGGTGTAGTCTCTCTATCTTCTCCCCAGTGGAATGAATAACCGACACGACTGGCGGGAGATCAGGCCGACTTTTTACACGCCCATCGGATTCATGGATAACCATTCTTATCAGACAAACAGGTCAGCCTGTATTGTCCTAGTCGAAATCGAAAACAAATTTTTTTGGTGTTCCAACGCGGAAATCAACCTGACAACCTCCGAGTCGAGAGCCAAGCTCTGAACCACTAGAACATAGTATATATATTGAGCGATCAGGAAAGCATCGTATTTTTCATCTATACTAATATTATAAAGAGGTAACGTTTGATTGTTTGTTTGTTTGTTTGTTTGTTTGTTTGTTTGTTTGAATGGAATAGGCTCTGAAACCACTGAACCAATATGAAAAATTCTTTCACCGTTGGAAAGCTACATTCCTAGCGCTGAACATAGGCTATATTATATGTTTAAAAAAAGTAGGGTTCCTTACTAAAACCCCAAAAATGTAGCCCAAAGTGTAAAAAAACGACCTCCAAAATTTCTTACATCGTGTGCGCTTCGACAACGGCTTGACCAATTTCGCAAATTTTTTTACGGTATGTTCGTTATTGTTACGAAAAGGTTATTATGAAAGAAAATGTTGAAAAAAATAAGCAGAAAATTAGAAAAAAGAAGAAAATACGTGATGGTCACGCGGGGTTCGAACCTGGGCTCGATCGATTCACGTCGTTGGCAGTTTATATGACACGGCTGTCATGGCAACGTCATTATTTACAAATGGAAAATAAAAATTATGAAATGCTATAAATACCGTTTTTATATCAGCTTAAACTATTTGGATTAAAAAAATTATTAGGATTAACAAAAACATGAATCCAAATAGTTTCAGCTGATATAAATACGGTATGTATAGCATTTCCTAATTTTTGTTTTCCATTTGTAAACAACGCTGTTACCATGGCGACCGGTAGACGTTATAGACGTTTTTTTTTTTTGACCAATCACTATGCTTGAAATCTCTGCTCCACTCCGCTTGGGAACCACTAAGTTCCTATGCGCCCCGCTCCGCGTCAGTGAAAACGCCAAGATTGGAGAAGTTTTCCAAATCTATACATCTATACAAACAAATAAAATTGAAGTGTCAGTAAGTATGTAACTTTCAATTAGCAACGTTTTTCTAAATACATATGACATTTTAAACGATATCTTCTGCTTTTTTTTGCATTGGCAACGATATTATTACTGAAAACGAAAATGTAATTAAAAAAAAAATGTCTTTCAGCGTCTCTCTTTGCTCCGGCTAATCTCTGGAACGGCTGGACCGATTTTAACGAGACTTTCACTGGTAGATAGCTAAAGTTATAAGGATTAATTTAGGCTACTTTTCATCATCATCATCGTCATCAAACTCATGATCACCGAATTGGCTGGACCGACTGTGACATTCACCGGGCTTAGCTTATGTTAGTAGGAGTAATCTATACATCTATATGTATAAAAGTAAGTCGTGTTAGTTAAATTATTTATAACTCAAGAACGGCTTTATCGATATGGCTGAAAATTGGTGAGGAAGTAGCTTAGAGCAAGTAGACGGACATAGGATACTATTTATTCCATATTATGTCAGCGTTGCGGGTTCTGTGTTTGGGTTTCGCGTTGTGGGTTCCGCGTTGCGGGTTCCGGGTTTCCGTGTTGCGGGTTCCGGGTTCCGCGTTGCGGGTTCCGCGTTGCGGGTTTTGGGTTCCCATGCTGCTGGTTCCGCGTTGCGGGTTTCGGGTTCCCATGCTGCGGGTTCCGCGTTGCGAGTTCCAGGTTCCCGCGTTGCGGGTTCCGGGTTCCCGCGTTGCGGGTTCCGGGTTCCCGCGTTGCGGGTTCCGGGTTCCCGCGTTGCGGGTTCCGGGTTCCCGCGTTGCGGGTTCCGGGTTCCCGCGTTGCGGGTTCCGGGTTCCCGCGTTGCGGGTTCAGGGTTCCCGCGTTGCGGGTTCAGGGTTCCCGCGTTGCGGGTTCAGGGTTCCCGCGTTGCGGGTTCAGGGTTCCCGCGTTGCGGGTTCAGGGTTCCCGCGTTGCGGGTTCAGGGTTCCCGCGTTGCGGGTTCAGGGTTCTCACGTTGCGGGTTCCGCGTTGCGGGTTCCACGTTGCGGGTTCCGCGTTGCGGGTTCCACGTTGCGGGTTTCGGGTTCCCGCGTTGCGGGTTCAGGGTTCCCGCGTTGCGGCTTCCGGGTTCCCGCGTTGCGGGTTCCGGGTTCCCGCGTTGCGGGTTCCGGGTTCCCGCGTTTGGGGTTCCGAGTTCCGCGTTGCGGGTTCCGGGTTCCCGCGTTGCGAGTTCCGGGTTCCCGCGTTGCGGGTTCAGGGTTCCCGCGTTGCGGGTTCAGGGTTCCCGCGTTGCGGGTTCCGCGTTGCGGGTTCCACGTTGCGGGTTTCAAGTTCCCGCGTTGCGGGTTCAGGGTTCCCGCGTTGCGGGTCCCGGGTTCCCGCGTTGCGGGTTCCGGGTTCCCGCGTTGCGGTTTCCGGGTTCCCGCGTTGCGGGTTCTGGGTTCCCGCGTTTCGGGTTTCGGGTTCCCGCGTTGCGGGTTCTACGTTGTTTTTTTTTTAGTTGAATTTCATCATAAACTCTTTTTATGCTCAACGAAGTGGGCAAGGGTCAGCTAGTATTGTATAAAGACCAATTTTAAAAGACCGGTTTGCCGATAGTCAAATGCAATAAGACAACCTAATATCGGGAATTTTAAACAACAATTTGGGTCAAGTGTCTGCAGGGGAGGGGTGGAAGGGGTGGGGGTTGTGCCGGCGATTGAATTTCCGCCGCGCACCGGAAATACCTCTAATGCATGTCAATTGCCTCGACTTCATTACGTTACGCCGTTTACTGTGACGAAGTCGTCAATCATAAGTCATCATCATCAGCCCCGCGCATCGCACGTACTCCTATATGAAGTTTTATACAGTAGCTACCTACTACTAGTACTTAATACTTCGTACCGCAATAACTAATATTTGAGGGCATAAATGGATGAAGCTATATGCCGCAAAAAAACAGATTTCGATAAAATGTAGTCCAAACTGTCACTTAAACAGTTTAGGATAATTCGTAACGTATTAAGTACATTAATCTAAAGAACCATCTATGTACTTAATATCATATCATCATACGTATCCTAAAATGTTTAAGTTTAAACTCAATTTTCTCGATTACAAATTTTGCGACATAGCATCTAACTATTCATGTCTTCATTTGTTAACTTTAGCGCCACCTACCAGATCGAATTCTAAATCACATTTGAATCTTTAAATGTTACTTTGTGTGTGTTCTAGTTGAATACACACATAAAAACATTTAAATCGGTTCAGCCGTTTGGGAGGAATTCACTGTCAACACACGTACAAAACGGTTATATTATATACTAGCTGTGCCCGCGACTTCGTCCGCGTGGAAAAGTGATTTAGGGCAGCAGTTTAAATACATTTTTAGTTTATGAACAGTCGTACTTTGGGACTTTACGTTTAAAGTACTAACTTCCTTAAGACGACAAAATAACAAAAGTCCAAAAGAAAGAAAAAACCCAAGTCGTACCTAGCATGAAAACTAATAAATAAAAATATCATGAAAAACATAAATGTTACTTATATTGACATAACTTTTCTAAAAATTTAAATTTTTTTTTAATATACCTATATATATAGTTCATCGTTAATTTTTTAATATACCTATATATATAGTTCATCGTTTAATTTTTTAATATACCTATATATATAGTTCATCGCTGTTCTGGCGTGAGCCAGCGAATTTTTTTAATATACCTATATATATAGTCTATCGCTGCTCTGGCGTGAGCCAGCGTATTTTTTTTAATATACCTATATATATAGTCCATCGCTGCTCTGGCGTGAGCCAGCGAATTTTTTTAATATACCTATATATATAGTTCATCGCTGCTCTGACGTAAGCCAGAGCAGCGCAAAATTTTCTAATATACCTATATAATATATAGTTCATCGCTGCTCTGGCGTGAGCTAGAGCATCCGCGAAATTTTTTAATATACCAATTTATATAGTTCATCGCTGCTCTGACGTAAGCCAGAGCAGCCCAAAATTTTCTAATATACTTATTTATATAGTTCATCGCTGCTCTGGCGTGAGCCAGAGCATCCGCGAATTTTTTTTATATACCTATATATATAGTTCATCGCTGCTCTGACGTAAGCCAGAGCAGCGCAAAATTTTCTAATATACCTATATAATATATAGTTCATCGCTGCTCTGGCGTGAGCTAGAGCATCCGCGAAATTTTTTAATATACCAATTTATATAGTTCATCGCTGCTCTGACGTAAGCCAGAGCAGCCCAAAATTTTCTAATATACTTATTTATATAGTTCATCGCTGCTCTGGCGTGAGCCAGAGCATCCGCGAAATTTTTTAATATACCTATATATATAGTTCATCGCTGCTCTGACGTAAGCCAGAGCAGCCCAAAATTTTCTAATATACTTATTTATATAGTTCATCGCTGCTCTGGCGTGAGCCAGAGCATCCGCGAATTTTTTTAATATACCTATATATATAGTTCATCGCTGCTCTGACGTAAGCCAGAGCAGCACAACATTTTCTAATATACCTATATATATAGTTCATATCTGCTCTGGCGTGAGCCAGAGCAGCGCGAAATTTTTTAATATACCTATAGGTATGTATAGTTCATATAAGAAGAAAAGTTTATATTATATAGATCAAGTAGATTGACTATAAAATGAGATACAAATTTTCAGAATGTTAATGTCGGTACCAGCCAATCTCGATATTATGAGTTCTATAATAGAACTCTTTTATTACTTTTAGTCGGTTTACATTCTTTTATTTGGCTTAAAACTATTTTTTCTCCTTTTTTAAAACTTGCCTATTTCATCATATTGTTATGATGGTATATATGGATACCTACTATCTGGTGAAGACAGGGGTGGTGAAGTGATGACTACTGTAATTGATAATATATATATATTGTAAATGACATAATAATATGCTTGCAGTATAAGCGATGTCGAAATTTCCAAACGTATAATCTTCTAAGACTAAATAGTAGTGGTATTACATTGATAATAATTGATTCAAAATTATGTTTTTAGTCGGATATGCTTATGTTACTCGAAACAAATACAAAATTACTATGAGTGTCCCTATAAATTTCGAGATGTTCCCTCGATTCCTTACGACGCCATCATCAGGTCTCCACTTTGATAACTATGAGACCAAGTTCGAATGTAATTGACGTAGTATATGCTTATGACGCATATGCTTGCATTCCTTTAAACAACGCTGAAATCTTCAAACCTGTATCTCTAAGGACTCAGAAGTTCTGTTCAGTACTTTTAGATCAAGGATATGGTGCAGTAACATATGCTTAGACTACTTCAGAAAAAATCAAAATCAATATATTATTCCATATAAATTTTGAGGATTTCCCTCGATTCCCCACGGATCCCATCATCAGGTCACCATTTTGGTGACAATTTTAAATTATACCAAATTTAAATTATACCCTACACAATACAAAGAAAATAATTAAAATCGTTTCATAAACGATGAAGATACCCGCGAAGAAACATAAAAAAAAAACATATATTTACGAATTAAACCTCCTCCTTTTTTGGAAGTCGGTTAAAAATATTGTGTTGGTTATTTCGTGTTACAATCTACCTTTATGCCAAGTTTCATTTAAATACATTGAGTAGTTTGGCTAAAATACCGTCAAATAGGTAGCTACAATTTTTTGAAGATCCCGCGGGAACCCTTTCGTTTTTTGGGATAATAATTTCCAGTAATGCTCTTCAGATCATAAGCTACCTGCCTGCCAAATTTAATTAAAATACGTTGAGTAGTTTGGCCGAAATACCGTCAAATAGGTAGCTACAACTTTTTGAAGATCCCGCGGAAACCCTTTCGTTTTTTGGGATAATAATTTCCAGTAATGCTCTTCAGATCATAAGCTACCTGCCTGCCAAATTTCATTAAAATACGTTGAGTAGTTTGTCTGAAATACCGTCAAATAGGTAGCTACAATTTTTTAAAGATCCCGCGGGAACCCTTTCGTTTTTTGGGATAATAATTTCCAGTAATGCTCTTCAGATCATAAGCTACCTGACTGCCAAATTTAATTAAAATACGTTGAGTAGTTTGTCTGAAATACCGTCAAATAGGTAGCTACAATTTTTTGAAGATCCCACGGGAACTCTTTCGTTTTTCGGGACAATAATTTCCAATAATGCTTTTCAGGTCATAAGCTACCTGCTTGCCAAATTTAAATACGTTGAGCAGTTTAGCTGAAATACCGTCAAATAGGTAGCTACAATTTTTTGAAGATCCCTCGGGAACCCTTTCGTTTTTCGGAGTAACAATTTTCAATAATGCTCTTCAGGTCATTAGCTACCTGCCTGCCAAATTTAATTAAAATACGTTGAGTAGTTTGGCTGAAATACCGTCAAATAGGTAGCTAACTTTTTGAAGATCCCGCGGGAACCCTTTCGTTTTTTGGGATAATAATTTCCAGTTATGCTCTTCAGATCATAAGCTACCTGCCTGCCAAATTTCATTTAAATACGTTGAGCAGTTTGGCTGAAATACCGTCAAATAGGTAGCTACAATTTTTTGAAGATCCCACGGGAACCCTTTCGTTTTTCGGGATAATAATTTTCAATAATGCTCTTCAGGTCATTAGCTACCTGCCTGCCAAATTTAATTAAAATACGTTGAGTAGTTTGTCTGAAATACCGTCAAATAGGTGGCTACAATTTTTTGAAGATCCCACGGGAACCCTTTCGTTTTTCGGGACAATAATTTTCAATAATGCTTTTCAGGTCATAAGATACCTGCTTGCCAAATTTCATTTAAATACGTTAAGTACTTTGGCTGAAATACCGTCAAATAGTTAGCTACAATTTTTTGAAGATCCTACAGGAACCCTTTCGTTTTTCAGGATAATAATTTCCTATAATGCTCTTCAGGTCGTAAGCTACCTGCCTGCCAAATTTCATTTCATTCCATACAGTGGTTTTAGCGTGATGCGACGACAAACATTCCCATATGGACAGACAGACAGACAGACAGACAGACAGACAGACAGACAGACAGACAGACATTTTTTTCAAAAATGTTATTTTTAGGTTCTGTGGCTTATATAGACCCCCTTTTTTTAATTTTCACTTAAATATTCTTAATGTACAGACATGACCCCTCTACAGATTTATTATATGTATAGATAAAGATAATAACAAACTAAGGCAAATTTTTCACGACCTGCAGACTCTTCAAATGTTTTCGCATCTCGACAGCTAAATCCGCGGTGAGTGTCAAATTTCGCATTCTGTATCTTTCGATTACTGTTCCGAATAAGTCACCACCAAGCGGGACACAACTTCTATGAAACGGTTTTAAAAAATGTGATGAAAAACAAATAGTTCAAATAGGTGCAGTAATTCCTGATATAAGCTTAAACAAACTTTCCAGTAACATAATGTTAGTAAACAGAAATTGCTAAACATTACTATTGGCGTTACAAAAAAAAAAAACATACGCAACATTTTTTCGTCGGTTAAAAAGGTGCACTTTATGTAAAAATACCGAACTCTGAATTATCAATATTAACTTTCGTTAAAGACACTTGACTAATGAGTGAATCCCTCTCAGCGAATTACTTTTTAGGATCATTATTACTGCGTCAAGAAAACTTTTTATAAATGTGTCCCATAACGTCCCGAAGCGTAATCGAATTATGAGTTACGAAGTTTTGAGCTGACGGTGTAATC
Organism: Celastrina argiolus; assembly: GCA_905187575.2. Lineage (NCBI taxonomy): Eukaryota > Metazoa > Arthropoda > Insecta > Lepidoptera > Lycaenidae > Celastrina > Celastrina argiolus. The sequence goes on along the minus strand of LR994579.1, from coordinate 1,826,616 downwards.
AGTAATCAGTAATCAGCGGTGATAAATCACGTCTATCAGCGTCATGGTCCATTAGGCAGCCGCCAACCCTTTGTCAGCTGACGTGTGCAATAAGGAAAGTGCTGCCAAGATTAAGATAACTGAGATTTTTCTTTTTACCCGACTGCGGCGATAAGTAATGGTTTTGGCAGGCTAAGTATATATTTATGTAATAAAATAATATTACATAAATATATACTTATATTTATGTAATACATTTATGTAATATAAGTATATATTTATGTAATACAGTACAATATCTATACATATAATAAATCTGTAGAGGGGTCATGTCTGTACATTAAGAATATTTAAGTGAAAATTAAAAAAAGGGGGTCTATAAAAGCCACAGAACCTAAAAATAGCATTTTTGAAAAAAATGTCTGTCTGTCTGTCTGTCTGTCTGTCTGTCTGTCTGTCTGTCTGTCTGTCTGTCTGTCTGTCCGTATGGGAATGTTTGTCGTCGCATCACGCTAAAACCACTGTATGGAATGAAATGAAATTTGGCAGGCAGGTAGCTTACAACCCGAAGAGCATTATAGGAAATTATTATCCCGAAAAACGAAAGAGTTCCTGTGGGATCTTCAAAAAATTGTAGCTACCTATTTGACGGTATTTCAGCCAAACTACTCAACATATTTAAATGAAATTTGGCAGGCAGGTAGCTTATGACCTGAAGAGCATTATTGGAAATATTATTATCCCGAAAAACGAAAGGGTTCCTGTGGGATCTTCAAAAAGTTGTAGCTACCTATTTGACGGTATTTCAGCCAAACTACTCAACATATTTAAATGAAATTTGGCAGGCAGGTATCTTATGACCAGAAGAGCATTATTGGAAATCGTTATCCCGAAAAACGAAAGGGTTCCCGTGGGATCTTCAAAAAGTTGTAGCTACCTATTTGACGGTATTTCCGCCAAACTACTCAACGTATTTAAATGAAATTTGGCAGGCAGGTAGCTTATGATCTGAAGAGCATTACTGTTAATTATTATCCCGAAAAACGAAAGGGTTCCCGTGGGATCTTCAAAACATTGTAGCTCTCTATTTGACGGTATTTCCGCCAAACTACTCAACGTATTTAAATGAAATTTGGCAGGTAGGTAGCTTATGATCTGAAGAGCATTACTAAAAATTATTATCTCGAAAAAAGAAAGGGTTCCCGTGGGATCTTCAAAAAATTGTAGCTACCTATTTGACGGTATTTCAGCCAAACTACTCAACATATTTAAATGAAATTTGGCAGGCAGGTAGCTTATGACCTGAAGAGCATTATTGGAAATTATTATCCCGAAAAACGAAAGGGTTCCTGTGGGATCTTCAAAAAGTTGTAGCTACCTATTTAACGGTATTTCAGCAAAACTACTCAACATATTTAAATGAAATTTGGCAGGCAGGTAGCTTATGACCTGAAGAGCATTATTGGAAATCGTTATCCCGAAAAACGAAAGGGTTCCCGTGGGATCTTCAAAAAGTTGTAGCTACCTATTTGACGGTATTTTAGCCAAACTACTCAACATATTTTTAAATGAAACTTGGCACAAAGGTAGATTGTAACATGAAATAACCAACATAATACTTTTAACCGACTTCCAAAAAAGGAGGAGGTTTCTGAATTCGTAAATATATGTTTTTTTTTATGTTTCTTCGCGGATATCTTCATCGTTCATGAAACGATTTAAATATTTTTTTGTGTTGTGTAGGGTATAATTTAAATTTGGTCCCATTGTCACCGATCCGTGAGGAATCGAGGGAAATCCTCAAAATTTATATGGAATAATATATCGATTTTCATTTTGTCTGAAGTAGTCTAAGCATATGTTACCAAACAGTGAGGTTTTGCACTATATCCTGGATCTAAAAGTACTGAACAGAACTTTTGAGTCCTTATAGATACATGTTTGAAGATTTCAGCGTTGTTTAAAGAAATGCAAGCATACGCCACTACGTCAATTACAGCTGAACCTGGTCTCAAAGTTATCAAAGTGGAGACCTGATGATGGCGTCGTGAGGAATCGAGGGAACACCTTGAAATTTATAGGGACACTCATAGTAATTTTGTATTTGTTTCGAGTAACATAAGCATATCCGACTAAAAACATCATTTTGAGTATTTGAAATATACGTTTGGAAATTTCGACATCGCTTATACTGCAAGCATATGCAGTGGCATATGCTTGCAGTTGCTATAAGCGATGTCGAAATTGCCATCGCTATAGATATAGTGATATCAATTACAATATGATGAAATAGGCTATATTATACAACTCATAATATTGAGTTTGGCTGGTACCGACTTTAGTATTCTGAAAATTTGTATCTCATTTTATAGTCAATCTACTTGATATAATATATTTAAACTTTTCTTCTTATATATATGGATATATTTATTAAAAAATTTCGCGGTGCTGCAGCGGTAGACTTTTTCTCTTCCTACTATTAATTTTATCCAATCGTTTTTGTTTTTCATTTTCCGTCTCAAGTAACCGTCGTCTGATCATTCGAGAATTATCCCTACTCAGTCTACCCATCACTAAAAATCTTAAAATTAAACAATTTTACCGACTTGAAAATTATAGAATAAAATTATTGATCCAAGTGAAAATAAGTATTACTTTTTGCGAAGTAATTTATTTATGTTATTGTTATTATTATTATTATACTTAGGTTTTGCAAATACGATAAATAAAGTACCTATAGGCGTAGGATAGTTTGTTTTCAAGATATGAGATGTCATAGGTACATTTAAATTAGAAAAGTTATGTCAATATATTAAGTAAGATTTATGTTTTTGAAGATTTTTTTTATTTATTAGTTTTCATGCTAGGGTACGACTTGGGTTTTTTCTTTCTTTTGGACTTTTGTTATTTTGTCGTTTAAAGGAAGAAAGAATTCATGACAAAAACGGCCATTATTTGACAGTAAACTATTATTATTACTCCATCGGCCTACTTCTTTTGCCTGTGGACGTCTAATACAGTGTACAAAGAAGCATTACTATAAATAAGTGATTTTAAATATCCAAACGACAGTGTTCATAAACTAAAAATGTATTAAAACTGCTGCCCTAAATCAGTTTTCCACGCGTACGAAGTCGCGGGCACAGCTATAACTAATATAATTAAACATTCAGATTTTGCTAAGACGAACCCTTTAGTTTGCCGGGAAAAAAACTGGCATTCCGGTGGACTAATAAATAGTGTGCCAAATTTTATGAAAATGGGTCCAATAGTTTCAATGCCTATAAACAATTAATCTAATATTTCATCTTTATGATATCTACACTATCTACACTAATATTATAAAGAGGAAAGATTTGTATTTTTGTATGTAACGACTTAACTCAAAAAGTACTGGGCTTGAGTACCGATTTTAATAATTATTTTTTTATTAGAAAGCTACATTACCACTGAGTAACATAGGCTATATAAAAATCAATTGCTGTTCGTTAGTCTCGCTAAAACTCGAGATCAGCTAAACTGATTCGGCTATTTTTGGTCTTGAAATATTCGTGGAAGTCCCGGGAAGGTTTACACGGTTTCTATGCTCAACGAAGTGGGCACGGGTCAGCTAGTTGATATATATAATTGAGTACAATATAAATAAATAACTTGTATGTTTGTTATACTATCGCGCCTAAGCTACCGATTTCAAAGAGACGTGTTAACAGGTTTTACTGTCAATAAGTAAATAACTAAATAACGATATTATATTGGTAATGCGTAATTTTTGATAATTTGTAACTAATTTACAAAATACAGAACAGTATAAGTAACAGTACAAAAAAAAAAACAATACAAAAATCCACTATTGCACGTCAAAGTCTGTTAAACGTAAACGAATTCAAAAGCTTCTTATGGTTAATACGAAATAAGTACATCATTTGGTCCGCAACATACTGACTTACTTAGCCGTAACAAGATAAAACATGCAAAACTCCATTACGTCCCCTCGCCTCCCCACAACACGCGACAACACGCGGCTCCACGCGACAACACGCGGCACCACGTGACAACACGCGGCAACACGCGGCAACACGACGCAACACGCGACTAGAGAGAGTATTGAGTCCATGTGCTGCGGATAGAAAAATAAGATCAATAATTTCTGTGAAAAATACTTTGGTTGTTTTGGATGTTTATAATACTGAAAGAAGGTTTTTTTATTGCAAGCATTAAAAAGGGGGTTTTACAATTTGTGTCAAATTTAAAGTATGTATATGGTTTCATTACACACACGGGGACAGTTTAAGGTGCAAAATAACAACTAGCTGACCCGTGCCCACTTCGTTGAGCATACAAACCTTTTAAACCTTCCCTGGTCTTCCACGAATATTTCAAGACTAAAAATTGCCGAATCGGTTCAGCCGTTCTCGAGTTTTAGCGACATTTTATCTATGGACGCTATGAAACACCTCTATACGGTCCCGTGCTAACCAAATAACAAAAAAAAATTCAATAAATTTTATATTATACACAATATGTTCAAGACTTATAATGCTATCTACATATTAACAAGCCTCTATGACATACGAACACAAATTTTTTCTTGTTTAGCGGGATTCGAACCTTCGGCTCGAGGCTTTGTATAACACCAATGACCTTGAACGGCCATTTGTATGGCGAGAAAGGAGTATCGCCCCGACCGGAGCGAGTTGAAATCGTTTAAAACTCGATTTATAATTTATGAGACAAAAACTGCAAAAGCCAAAACGATAGTCCTCTGAGTCTCGCCTCACTTAAAATACTAACATTAAAACCAAAATATCAATTTACAAAACGAAAATCCTCTTGAAAATTTTTTTAAATAAGACCAGTATTGAGAAAGGTTTCAAAGTACTCCAATTTTCATCTTATCGCACACATCACGCTCAACAACTTATTCAAAACATAATCTATTGCGATTACAACACGCATTGCTCCTGCCAATGCGCCAGTGGTAAGTAGGTTTGAATCCCGACAAGTGCATCAAACGGACCCATTCCGGTAAGCTCTCAAAGAGAAGCCTCGTCAAAGGAGGTAAAGCCGAAACACATTACAGCGTGTAACAGCTGAGCGGGATTGCTCAATATAGTTTAATTTTGCTCAATATAGTTTAATTTTACTCAATATAGTTTAATTTTGCTCAATATAACTGCTTTGTGTGAAGACATTTGACTATATCAATAGAAATCTATAGGTATACTTAATATTATAAAGTGGAAGAGTTTGTTTGTTTGTTTAAACGCGATAATCTCAGAAACTCATTGTCCGATTTGAAAAATTTTTTTTTTTTGGTGGATAGTCCATGTATAGAGGAAGGCTTTAGGCTATATAACATTACGCTGCGACCAATAGGAGAGAAGCGTCAGTGAGAATTGTTGCAAAATATATTCCGACAACCACCCGAACGAAGTCGCGGGCAAAGTTAGTTTAGAAATATTTCGTCAGTCAATCAAGCCCTGTGCTAAGTATCCGAAGAACTTGTGTTACAGGTACCAGACAACGGAAATATATTTAATACTACAAATAATAATTAAAGATTTTAATTATATTATATACAAATTTAATACACATCCATGACCTGAGAACGTTGAAAACTTTTTGTTCCTTCGGCGGGATTTGAACCCTCAACATCTCACACGAGCACCAACCACTGCGCTACGGAGGTCGTCAATCGAAGTACGTTGAGAAAATATAACTTAGTGTAACTTGTGCAGGCGTTGCGGGTTGTATGTTGCGAGTTGTAGGTGTAATTGAATTTGGTGTGATCCACATTTTTGAAAATAACAATTTTTCTATCGATTTTAAAGTTTGGTTCCTTATATGGAGGAAACGAAACCCTTATAGTATCACTTTATAGTCCGTATCTGTTTATCAAGAATCTTTTTATCCGGAACGCTCACATCGAATACTCAGATCTGTAATACCCTTGAGCTGTAGCAAAATTAAAAGTAGTAAAAGTAAACAGTTTTGTACGGTGCCCGAGTCCGACTCGCTCTTGGCCGGTTTTAAGTTTCTTTCTCTAGTTTTCCTCTGTGGTCAGCGAACCGGTGAAAGAGAGTTTACTTTTACGGTCCATAAATATATTTGTATATTTACATGGAATATTATTTTGTTTTTATTTATTTTCAATCGAAATTCGAAGCTATAACGTAAATGCTAAAATGTAAAAAGAGCAGTCACTACAACTTTGGGATATGATTATAGTACCTTTTTTCATTCTAGAAATATATTTTTTTTTACAAAAAATATTTTTTTTGCTTTATTGTTATTTTTGCGACAAATAATAAGAAATGGTAAAAAGTAAAAAAAAAATTTTAGTTTTTGACAAAAAAAATATAAAAAAAAAAACATTTCCGAAATGAGGACAGGTAGTATAATCGTAATATCTCAAAGTAATAGTGACTGCTCTTTTTACATCCTGTATATTACCACTGCAAATCCAGATTTTATGCTAAACACAAGCCGTTCCCTCCGCTCTCGCCCTCCCACTCGAGTCCTCCTAATATGCAAAATGATATTGAAACGTTGGGTATTTAAATGGGTTCCCATTTGTAGTGGAACACGAAAATAGCGTGGCTCTTAGCGGCGAGGGGGCCGCGCAGATCGGAGAAAGGGCTAGAAATGCCAGGATTGTTGTTTTGGTTCACAGTTTGAATGTGTTTGGGACGATTCGCATTTAAAATGAGTTATTCTTTAACATGCAAGGTGTAAAAGGTATAAAATAAATGCGTGATAATATTTTACCGTGTACGTGCCTCATAATATGTAAAGTTTACTGTGAAAGTACCAGCGATCAGACTTACTTTTGACTTTCATGTTTCTATGAGAAATACCTCAACATCATAAATTTGCCCATACAATAAGTAAAAAGTTCCTCTGTCAGCGATGGTACTTTCACAGTAAACTCTATATACGGGACCTATACTCACCCTAAAGTATTATCACTCATTAATTTTATGGCATGTATACAGGTGATTCATGGTTCATATTAAGTCGAATATAGTGTGAACAGAATGGCGCATATAGCATTTTTGTTTTGGACCTTCATTATAAATTACTTATCATAACGCGACAAATCACGATTAAAGATCTCTATAACAGTCATAAAACAGACGAGTTTCAATCCTAGTCAGGGTTAGGTCAACGACCAGTGTCTTCGTGTATATTGACTAGGAGCCCGCGAGCCCTAGCATAGTAAGATCCTTCTGTTTTTTTAGACCTTTGATTTTTTTGAGTTAAGTAATTTATTTTAAACGCCAAAACAAAAAATGCTCTACGCGTCCACTACACTATATTCGGCTTGGTATATGAACCGTGGGACACGCTGTATAATGTCACAAAAAACTTAACATATCTCGAAAAGAAAAGTACATAGTGAAATCATCAGAATTGGTATATAAATTTCCTATTGATGTCTTTTTAAGTAATCTGTTAGTTCTGCATAAAATAAAACTAAGGCTTTATTCAGTGTTCAACCCTTACATTTTCTACCCTCGTCCTTATAAAATAGGATGGGTAGAGAATCCAGGAGTTGACCATTTTGTTTATTTTGCCACCTCCTCGCCTTACTTCGTCCTGCATAAATCTTTGAAGGATATACATACGTACTATTGTTGTTTCGGGACTCACACATACAAACGTATACTCACACACACACTCTGTTTGCATACTCTCAAATGCTTACAAATCGTAAAAATGTAAATTTCATCTGACGAATCTTTATTTTTATGTTGTGTTTTATAGCCGCGGTTAAGGGTGCGGTAATACCATTATGTACTCATCATGAGCAATCCCGTTTACAAAATAGATTTCTCAATATCTAGGGATTAGTAGACACAATATCACAGTGCTGAGTGCATTGGAGTACCAGGGAGAAAGTGTACCAGGAACAGACAGTACCAGGAACAGAGAGTACCAGCAACAGGGAGTACCAGAGCAGAGACTACCAGGAACAGAGAGTACCAGGGACAGAGAGTACCAAGAACAGAGAGTAGGAAAGAATTGACATTTCCGGGTCGTGGATGTGTAGTAAATAGCATTTGTAACATAATGATATCGTACACACATAGTAAACAGCTTAAATATACTTCAAGATCTTCGGATACTTAGCACGGATTAGCGTGGTATACAGATTTTATATATATTATGTACTAGCTGTGCCCGCGACTTCGTACGCGTGGAAAAGTGATTTAGGGCACTTTAGTATTTTTAAATATATTTTTAGTTTATTGGCGCAACCGCTGAGAACTTTCGCTAATAGGTACTTCCCAGTGCATCCCAGTGTTGATCCCGATCCAGCAAGACACGTACCCGGCAAGCCTCTTGGTATGCAGGGTATAATAATAATATATCCTTTCGGAGCTCGGCAAAAGAAGCAGGCCTTCGAACAATATGTAGAAGTCAGCAAAGGTATTCGAAGTTAGGATAATATTATTCGAATGCACCGTATAGACCCAGACAATTTTTCACGTTAATTTAGTAAAGTATTTAACTTCGATGTCCGTCTGTCTGTCTGGGTGTCAAAACTTTAACACGTGTAGGTATCAAGCTAAAAATCATATTAAAAACTCAGCTCTACTGTCCCTTCTGGCTGTGAAAAGAAACAGGCATCTTGGCCACATCTACCCAAAGATTCAGCCGTTTATATCGCTAATTTTCGCAATTTTCGACACGCCAAAGGGAACCAAAACCTAAAGGGTACTTCCCGGGAATAGAAATTTGATATGAAGCAACATCTTAATGCACTATTAAAATGTTGCTTCATATCAAATTTAAACGACATAGGATAAATTGCGAAACCATAAAAATATTTTCAATTTTTTCAACTTATTACCGTTTTTGTCATTAATGTTTTGAAGTATTATTAAATTTAAACTTATATTGCAATTACTAAGGTCTTTAAAACGGAACTCTCGGTTAGACATGGGCGCAGCGGCACGCCCCGCCGAGGATCCAGCAGGCTTACTCTCGACACAACTGAGAATCGAATCAGTTCGATCTTAACGGTTTTTGGTGTTTTATTTGGTAGATTACTTTGAAATTAATTAGGTTAAAGAAAACCGTCAGAACGTAACTTTTTGTACACCAGACCATATCAATCGACAGAGAATAAAAATAAACAAACGTCAATTTCTTCGGGAGTATGCGGCACGATCGACTCTGAATTAAAATCGAATCAGTTTGGAGAGTTAGGCCCCAGCTCAACGCGCCGCGCCGATCGGCTTTAGTAGCGTTTTTTATAACCTACCCTAAGATTAAAAATAATAATAATATAAATAAATGAAATTTTGTTTTAAACAAAATATAAAATAAAAAAAGAATAAATTTGAATGCTTGAAGCAGCGCGGTTCCCGCCGCGCTTCATACAAACGTCCAGTATTTTTTTTATTGTCATATATCTTCAAATCAAAGCGACATCTATATAAATTCATACTACCGGTACTGCCTGTTAGCACATTTGAATAGTATTTTTTACCCAGCAGTGGGGTGGAGTTCCTTTGGTTGACCTTCGCCAAAATTCCTACCTACCAGCATCTGATACCTACACTACACCCCGACTCGGATGTAAGACGTCACGCATCAGCCTGTATCGCGCGGCGCCGCGGCCCGCGATGCGGCGCGGCGGTCGAATCACGGCGAAACGATTTTAATTTTGCTATATTATCTCCTAAACTATTAATTATACTTGCTAGGTATAAAGGGCAAATAAAGTCTTCATGAAATTCTTAAGCCAACTAACGTATTAAAAATGATGAGGATTAATACCGTGATGGTATAAATAGTTTACCAAAAACCGCTTAACTGCCCGTTTTTTTAGATTATCGCGAAAGGCTTTCTTTTAATAATACAGTTAATTAAGTTGATTTATACAATAAATGATAATTTATTTCAATTTGTGAAGCAAGTTCAAAAATACAATTTTTATATTATTATGACACTGTGGAAACACTCTTCTCAGAAAAAAAAATCTGTTAGGTACTTATTTCAAGTTCTAATCTACTTTAGTGCCACATTCTATTGCTTCGCGTCACTGTGTAAGCGATCCCCCCGCGCCCCCTGCATGAACCGTTCGTCCGCAGCCCGCGCGCGCGAAATTCCTCCGACTTGCTTCCAATTTATCGTCACTGCTCGGCTCCTATGTATCGTAGCGTTATGTTATATAGCCTATAACCTGCCCAGGAATATGGGCTACAATCGTACCAAGTTTGGTTAAAATCCCTTCAGTAGTTTTTGTTCCTATCGCGCACATACAGACAGACAGACAGACAGACAGACAGACAGACAAAAATTTTACTAATTGCATTTTTGGCATCAGTATCGATCGCCAATCATCCTCCAATATGTATTTTGAAAAAATATTCAATGTACAGAATTGACCTCTCTACAGTTTTATTATAAGTATAGATTATGTATTATGTGTGAAACTTCTAAAAATAACTAGCTACTAACTAAAACAAAAAAAATATGTATAATAAAATAACTTTAAAAAGTACAGATAAAATGAACTCCAAGATAGATATTATATTATATTCTATTTTTGTTTTGTTTTTATACTGAAGGTATTTTTGAAAGTTACTTTTTTTACGATTTTGAAAGTTAATTCATGCAACTTAATTTACCTTTTTACCGGTATTAAAATCCGACCGAGGCAAGGAACAAATTTTTTTAATATTTGCAACACAAAACTCTACGATCTTAGCCAGTGTGACGTGCTGTGAAAAGACCGTTAGTTAGTTACAAGTACTTTTATGAAGATCAAACTATAAGTTTCACTAAATGAGGGAAGTTGGAAGTGGATTATCGTCTAGACGCTAGTGATGCGCCGCGCTATATCGACAAAAAGAATATATCCGCGGGGATAAGTCTCTGATCCCGGCCATTGTGATAGCCATCAGCTAAGCCCGGGTATCCCGGTGAAAAGACCGGGACCCATTCATGGGGCGATTTGATTTACTTAAGATCTCTGATACTATCTATTAAGTGAATGGCGGACCGTCGTTTATATAAAGAATGTTGTATCATCAAATACAATCAACATTTAATGTATACGTTGGGACTTTTCCTTATTAACTTCGTCTTGTTACGTTTTGAGTTTTTTTAACCGACTTCTAAAAAAAGGAGGAGGTTTCTCAATTCGACCGTATACACGTTTTTTATGATTGTTCGCGGATTACTTCGTCGTTTATGAATCAATTTTTTTGTGTTGTGTTGGGTACAATTTTCACGTTGTATTGCAAGTTTACGGTGATGCAGTAACAAAGTATTTTTAATTCTGAACAACGAGTATAATAATGGACCATAGAAATATTACAAATCATATAAAAAAAATGCTATTTAAAAAATACACGAAAGCAAAATAAGTGTATTAAACAAAAATAAAGTAACAAAAACACGAACAGAAGCCCCAAAGTGAGTGCAAAAGTAGTTTTTTAAAAGCGTACGTGTAGGGGAGGCAGGGGGATTCCGGACGAGCGGGCGACGATTTACAAAATGAGTTTGCGGTGCAACCAACCCGTGATACCTCATTGGTTACGTCTCACTTCTTTGTTAGGGATGTGCGGTGTCGATCATTTTTATTTATGGATTAGGGTAACAAACAGCTTCTAATAAGAGAAAAATATATAATAATCTATAGACGCTTCATCTGGTCCTGTGCAGGTACCAGACAACGGAAATATATATTTAATACTTATATACTATATACATATTTAAGATTTTTATTATAATAATACACAAATTTAATACACATTAATGGCCCAGGAACATTGAAAACCTTTTTCTTCCCTCGGCGGGATTCGAACCCGCAGCACCAACGGTCGAGCACCAACGCGCTATACCACTACTCTACGGAGGTCTTCGAATATATGGGTTGTTTTTATTGAGATTGCAATATCATCAACATTTTAGCTATAGCGCCTACTACTGGGCATAAGCTCCCCCAAAGTACTAGCCTATACTCGCCACGCTTCGAAGATAGGCGAGCGCAGTTTTCAGATATTCAGGATTTGCAGGGAGGACAGTCAATTTCCGGATAAATTATATTCCCTCTGTCGCCTTTTACAATACCCACAAGAAAATTAGCTTCACAGACAAAAACTCGCACTAGACGCATGTCATGATAACAATAGCTAAATTATCGACATGACCCCATCCCTACGTCACGGGCATTTGTCGCGGCCCGTCACCGCGTCATCACTAAAAAGTTAAAAGCATTGAAAGAAGCGCGGGGCGGGCGGATTGTTCCGCGCGGGGCGGGCGGATTGTTCCTCGCGGGGCGGGCGGGATTATTGTTCTGCGGCCTTTGTGCTAGCGCCGAATGTTTTAATGTAATTGGCTTTGTTCGCTGTACGGCTGATGTATTGGAAATGATATAGTGACCCGCGGTGAAAATATTTGTGGACAATTCCTATAGTAAAATTACTCCATTTTGTTTCAGGGTTGAACGTGTGGTAGCATTTTTTTTTTCATTCCGAGAATAGTTTGTTAAGTTTTATTTGGAAGTAAAAAAAAATCATTTTCATTTTCGTAACCGAAATCTTAGTTCGTACATGTTATGTATAGATGAATATTATTATTATGGTAATAATCATAAATATAAATAATTATAATACTACTAGCTCTTCCCCGCGGCGCCGTCCGCAAGAAATAGATTTCACCCTCTTGGGTACTAAATTAAAAAAAATGCTACCTAAATGGATGATTATGTTTAGAACTTTTAAGCTTCTAGGCGTATGCGTTGATAATAAAGTTAATCAGCTTTCTTTGTATGTAAATACTTTTAGTACGAATGTAAATAAAAAATATAGCGTAACTTACGATGGATTCAAACTCCGTAGCGCAGTGGTTGATTGCGTTGGTGCTCGCACGAGAGGTCGCGGGTTCGAATCCCGCCGAGGGAACAAAAAGTTTTCAATGTTCCTGGGTCATGAATGTGTATTAAAATTGTGTATAATATAATAAAAAAAATTTAAATGTGTATAGGTAATATAAAAGTATTTAATATATTTCCGTTGTCTGGTACCTGTAACACAAGTTCTTCGGATACTTAGCACAGAGCCAGATTGGTGTGAATCGTCCATATATATTATTATTATTCAAGGCTTTCAATGTAAAAGGAAAAACATAAAGTATTTACATCCATAATATGTTGTCAACAACTAAGGTTAGAATAGAGGAACAGGCGTGGAGGTCTCTCCCCTCCTGCCGCTCCCGTCGATCACCCCCTAATTGGATTTATTGTCCTTCGTCTCATGAAATTAATTAGATTTCACATAATTATATTATTTAATGGTTTGGAGAATGTGATGCTTGTTGATATCGATAAGGGTGCTCACCCACCGCGTACTTTTTGTATACCGTTTACCCCCAACTTTTCCCACCATATGACCGCCTTTTTAGGTGAGCATTGCACTATTGACATCAGTATGTTGTATTTTTAACACACAAAATTTGGTCACAGAAAGTATGTTGTGAGCACCATAATAATGAATCGTGACTTTATCTGAGTGGGTTAAGGGTGACAGTAGAGATCAAATTAAGAATTATGAATAGGAAGAAGTTTAATGTCACAACTTATGTTTACAATATTGCATAATAACAAATAGTTAATCAAGATAAGTACATAATTATAATACACTAGCTGACCCGTGCCCACTTCGTTGAGCATACAAACCGTTTTAACCTTCCCGGGACTTCCACGATTATTTCAAGGCTAACAATATCCGAATCGGTTCAGCCGTTCTCGAGTTTTAGCGAGACTAACGAATAGCAATTCATTTTTATATATAATAGAAAAAGAAGATTATTATCATTATACATATTATTAAACAATATCTGTCTGTTTGCGATAACCTCAAGGAGTACTGCACCGATCTACGTGCTGTTGTCACCAATGGATGAGGAAAGCCCTATGGCCGGTTTCTCGAATGCTATTCAAATGAATGATCAACTAACATGGCATTCAACAACCCATATTGAACGCTGATTGGTGGAACATTTATCAGAGAGAAAGGGAAAGACAGATATTATATAATTGCATCCAGCTCGCACTCGCAAGGCTGCCTTAAATACCCTATAATATAGATATTAAAATCGTCATCAACTAATCGGTGTCTTTGGTGAATATTTCTAAGGAATTTAACCAGCCTTACAAGTGCGAGCGTGATGTAATTATAAAATATCTGTCCCTTACTTTTTGATAAACTTCCACCAATGAGTATTCAGTATGGATTGTTAACTTGAATGACATGCGAGTTGATCATACATTTGAATAGCGTTTCAGAAACCGGCTGTTAGTGTATTAATTGCACCCGGTTCATCAAGTTCAGAGGAGCAGCTAGCATTTTACAAATAGGTCCATACCCTAAGCATGGCCTTTCCTGCAAGTCATCAACATATATCGTTTTAAAACATGCTAATGTTTAGACATAAATTAAATAATAATTAATTTATTAAGATGTTACAATCGTTTAAGATTTACTCAAGAAACTTATGAAAATAATCATCATCATCATTTCAACTATGACATCCACTACTAAGCCCCCCCCCCAAGTATTTCAGGGGGGGGGGGTGTTACTTGACTATACTCTACGCTTGGAAGGTGTATTGGCGAGCACAATTTGTACATGATAACAATTGAAGACATGAATCGATGAAGGTGATATGTCGTAAACAATTTTTTGCCACACCATCATTTCATCAATTTGATTAGATTAATGTACTATTAAAATGCTTAGATTAATGTAAGTTTAATACTTTACGACGTATTCTAAAATGTTTAAGTGACAGTTTGAACTCAATTTACTCGAAATCATAATTTTGCTACATATCACTTTCATTCATTCATGTTTTCAATTATAAAAGTATCTTGTTTTTATTATGAAAATAATATTGAAAATCAAACCCTACTTGAACTATTGACATGCAATCGCACAACCCATTCAGCTCATACAAGAAAATTCAATAAAACGATGGGAAAAGTCGTCCGCGTGATTATATTAAGTAGTGCGAGCACCCCCCCCCCCCGCTACCCCCACCCCGTAGTAAGTGAGTTGGATATAAATTGGGGCATTGTCTGTGAATCTGGAGCGCTCGGCGCCATTCCACTACGGGTGGAGAAAAAGAAGAAAGAAAAAAAATGGCGAAAGTTGGAAAAGTTTTTAAAAATGGAACGCAATGATTCGTTTTCGTAATATTTCTATGTACTAGTTGAATCTGATATTTTTTATAAAGACTGATTTATAATTTCAGTAAGGAAAATGACATTTCTTTGTCACATCACCTCTCTTTCTTCATTGTCAGTTAGCAGAGACAATGATTTACAGTCATTTGCCTGTCATTTTACTGACTGAGATTAAAAAACAGGGTTTAATTTGAGCCCAATCACCCAGATGTTACGTGTACTTTATCAGTATTCTTATCTCACTGTTTGAGGTAATTTAATATAAAAAAAACTGCAACTTTACTGAAGTGCCAATGTCAAAGTGCTTGATTTGTCTCTGATCAATTGTAGGTCCACTGAAGCAAGGGTACTGTGATATATCACTATATCAGCAATTTTTCTCTGGCACCAATAGTACTAACTCGCTTGTTAAGAAGTTTATCTGTCAGATTTGACATTACTGTAATGACAGTAATGACTGTCAGTATTGACAGTGACGAGTTGCGTTGTTTTTGCTCCGGCAGCTCTCCAGCTCCCGTTCGCCGCCGTTCGTTGGGGGAGATTCGTCCGCGGAATATAAGATCAATCGGTCGAGCCATTCTACGATATTATGATTAATTCGATATTCATTTTTATTAACGTTCAAGCTAAAAGTTATGCGGTATAAAATTAAGCACAGTTTTTTTTTCATTTATTTATGGGCGACAAACAATATGTACAATTATAAACTATTTATTCTAATACATAATTAATACATAAAATGTTGATATGTATAATGTGTAAGAGATAAAAATGAAAAGTTGTAAATAATAGTAACTAAAGTAGAGCGTTCTAATATTGCTGCTCAAATTGCTCTTTATCTTTTCATCATTTTTAATCAAAACAATACTCTTTGTGTTTGACCCTAGAAGTATATGGTGTTTAAAATTTATAACAGCATTCTTAATCTAGGTACTCGATACTGCTCGATCACAATAACTAAAACACCAGACGTTATAAAAGACAGTTTCTATCGAGTAAACTCGATTTACAAATATTAATTTGTATTGAAATAAATACTCAATATTAAATACAAAATAACGCCCTAGTATTACGTTGTTTAATCAAAACAATACACTTTTTGGGACTAGACATTCCTCTACTTGCAGTAGACGTAGTAATAAAGTAATAAATAAATATATATTTACGGATTTCGCAATGACAGCGGAATGGTCCTGCGAAGGAGAACAGAGGGGGCGCGTCACGCATTTCTGGCTAGTTTGATATCAGCGCCCGTGACGTCACTACCGCTCGCTCCCCGTTCGAGCGAATCGCGATTTTGTCTCTCATCGTGAAAAACCTTTGAAGATTTCAATACAAGTTCTGCCCAAACTCTGCGAAATTCAACCCGAGAGTTCTATAAGTTTATTGAGTGACTTCGGTAGCTATTCCAGTTGTAATCGAGGTTAGGACGTGCGAAGTGCTAGCGGACGAGCCACAGGTTGTCGTGTCGGAATTTGGACTCTGTGTGCAGGGGATAAGGGTCGGGCTGCTACCTGTTGCGCGTGGGGAGCATGCCGTGGTTCAAGTGAGTAGTTTTCGGGAAATCCGCGACACATAAACGGGGAATCCCCTGGTGAAATTTTATGTTTATGAATTAGAATATCAGTAGTACAATAATGTCTTACAATTGTTTAGTTGAGCTCAAAATTTCTGCCTCTTGGGCGTGAAATATTGTTAAAAAATTGTGCAATTATCAATTAATGTTCAGTAAAAAAATTACAAATTCATTGTGTCAAAGACAATTTTTTAATACATAATAGTTTAGTTCAAATGGTACATTACATTTTTTTACAAGCTGAATATGACGTCATAATGATATGATTCTGTCAAACTTTGGCTAGTGAGTTCGATAGGACAAAAATGTACGTTGTTAAAACAGCAAAAATTTTGTTTTTGATCTAGTTAGGACTTTCAAATAGCTCGATAAATCTAGTGTCATTGTCTCAAAGAAGATGATGTCAGATGTGCGTGCAAAAAATCAGCTTTGCGTATCCACATAAGTCGTGTCTGAAAATCTGTGTAAAGTATATATTATATACTTCTGCTTGTCTGGTTTCAATGAAACCAACCGTCCCCGAAGGTGTGGGGATTATTTTGATAAAATATTTGTATAATATTCTACGTATTTTATTATTATACTAGACACGCTAAAAAAATTATTATATTAATATGTCCGTTATGAGAAATAAATGATATTAACAACAACGAATTATATGAATGTGAGGAAACCAATGAATAAAACGTGCAGATAAATTTGAACTTTATGCGCTATCAATAAGATATAGAACTGCGTGATCTGTACTACTCCTCGAAGATGCTCTGCCGTTTCTTAACGTACTGATAAAATATTAGTATATTATCATTAATGACAGCTTGGAATACCCTGTAAACTAAAATATTGATAAGTATTTTATGTATTAATAGCAGATGTGTAAATAATATCGAAATTCAACAGTTACAGTTTAAACGTGAATTTGTGGAATAAAATAATTTTTAAATTATGTTTCATGTTAATGATGACGTTTACAACACTGAAATCTTTTCGCCCCCAGCAAGATTCAAACCCGCTAACTACTGAGGTCGTTAAGAATGAAGAATTGTATGTTTGTTTAGAAATAATTCCATATTATGCTGACAATAATAATGCCTCCCACACCGAAACCAGGCCAGCTACGCAGGAGTGTTTTTATAGAGCCCAAGTGTGTGCGGAATACACAGAGGCATTCTTGCTCTTTCTTCACTCTCGTAGCTTAGTGGGGCAGATAACTGACACGACTGGAGTCAGGCGCAGGGCCGACTTTTCACATGCCCATCCGACGCGACGCATGGATCATCTTTCTTGTCATACAATCAGGTGATCAGCCTGCATTGTTATAACCAAACTTCAAAACAACATTTTTTTTGTTGTTCCAACGCGGGAATCGAACCAACGACCTCGGGGTCGGGAGCGAACCTCTGAACCACTAGATTACGGAAGCGTTAAATATGCTCACAATATGTCTGTTAGGATAACTTTATGCTTCTGACATATCTGTTAGTGCGATCCTGATATATTTTACTGAATTTAGAGATTCAAGATGCCATCCATCGCTATTATCACTTACGAAGTTCTAAAACAAAAATGTATGGGATTTGTTATAAGCTTCGCTATGTAACATACAAAATTCGCTTATCATTTAGCGAACCGAATCGATCAAATTAAAGTGATAATATGATTTGGAAGCACTATAACCCATGTTGAGATTTGTTTACATTAATATCACATTAAATCGGAACGCAGAATACATATGCAAACTATGTACAGTTCCAATAAATTAAAAAACTATAGCCCGACTTCGCAAAAAAGAGGTATATAAAGGCTGAAACAAGAAAAAAAATCAATTTGAAATCCAGAAATGCATAGGTACAAAAATGCTCAAGCTAGAGCCGTGGTCGCACCCGCTATTAGGTCTCAGCCTCGAAATTTGTGGCAGCGGGGCGGGAGCGGCGGCGGCGCGGGTGCGGTACTCGTTACCCGCTCCCGCGCCGCCGCCGCTCCCGCTCCGCTGCCCGCAAAATTCGAGGCTGAGGCCTAAGGATTCAATATTGCAACAGCAGAACTCTTCCTTTTAGCTTCACCGAAGTCGTGTAAAAAGTGCGGTCTCAAATCAATTGGAACAGTTAAAAATGTCGACGGAATTAATTACGTTCGTCGGGGATCGATAACGTCGAGGGATTTGGAATATTAAATATCGGGGCCTTGGTTACGGGCCCCGGGGACGAGGCCAATTGTACTTAGGCCTCGGCTACCTTTTGTATGTCATTTGGTAAGGGGTTTTAAGGTAACCTTTCGGAGTCTGTGGCTCCGTCGGTGGTCGCGGGTTTGATTCCCGAAGGAACAAAAATGTTTTCTGTGTTCCTGGGTCATGGATGTGTATTAAATGTGTTCTTTTGTAGGTTCTTAGTGAAAATTCATGTTTTCAATTCATAACTATTATTATTCATTACTGTCTGACATGATTTTATTGCAAAAGAGGTAAAAAATTATAGTAGTTTGTGTATATTAAATATGTTTCCGTTGCCTGGTCCCCGTAACATAAGTTCTGCTAATACTTAGCACGGGGCCAGATTGACGTTATATTACTATTATAGACTGCCAAAATCATTACCCTACCTTTTGGCGTTACAGTTGGGCAATAACAAAATATGTCGAGGAACGTGGTGGAAGCCTTACGAACTTCCCCGCAATAAATAACGATAATTCGTACAATTCGTCGGCGCCAGGTATATTTCTTGCTCTTATTTCTACGGTTTCACCCGTGTAACATTGACAAATTAAATGAAAATATTCTCTTCGTAAATAATAAAGGGAAAAAAAACGTTTTGTATCTATGGTTTTGTTAAGCGTCCCCCGACGCAATAGAGAATCAAATCAGTTCGATCTCAACGGCTTTTGCTATTTTATTTGGTGGATTGCTTTGAAATTAACCAGAATAAAGAAAATCGTTAGATCGTAAGTTTTTGTATTCCCCTGACCATATCAATCGACTGAGAATCAAAATAAAGAAACGTCAATTTATCCGGAAGTACGCGGCATGATCGAATCTGAATCAAAATCGAATCAGTTTGCAGAGTAAGGCCCCATCTTAGCCATGCCTAGTAAAGAGGCTTGTAGAGTTAAATTTTTTGTTTGCTTGCAACATAACGTTTAACAAATTATATTACGTTAACTTTGGGTATGTACAGAAGTTTAAGAAGAAAATAATCTGGTTATTTTATATGATATATTTTTTAATTATTTATTATCTAGCAGCTTTTATATAATTATTATATGTATGTATATAGAGTGATCCATCGTTCATATTATACGAATCAAGCCAAATATAGTGTGAAGAGAAGGACGCGTTGAGCATTTTTTGTTTGTTTTGTATTACTTATCATAACGCGACAAATCGCGATTCAATCTCCATAAAAGTCACAAAACAGATGAGTTTCGATCCCGGTTAGATCTGAGGTCAACGACTAGTGCATTCGTGTGTATAGACTAGAAGCCAGCGAGCCTGTGGTCATTTTATACCTTGATTTTTTATGTTGTATTATGTAATTAATATAAGGTGCCAAAACAAAAAATGCTCTACGTGTCGGCTTGATATATAAACCATGAAACTTCCTGTATTATTATATTAATGTAATGGTAACTTTTACTAAATAAAAGGTACAACTTTAAATTAATTTAAATGTTGGTAAACCGATACAAAAGCAATTGGACGGTATCGCTACGGGCGGTCTACGCCGCGCCGGGTGGCGCTACGCAAGCTGCCAATTATTGCACATCGGAACTTCACGTTTTACCCGACTGCGTGACGCAAAGGAGACGTTATGCGTTTAACATCCTGTCCCCCAGTTTCCCGAACGCTATTCAAATGCACTCGCAAGATTTGTAAAAATTCCACAGATAAACGCCTGGGCCGATGTTTTTGATCCGCAAGTCAATCGATTCGTTTTAGTTCGGCAACTGTCAATAAAGATATGACGTTATATAAATAGTAAAATTCAATATGGCGACGTATTGGACGCCATATTGTGAAAATAATGAAAAAAAAATCAACATATTTCATATGGTTAAATAATATAATAATATTTAAATACTCATAACAAGTATCTAATGTGTGACTTACATTTACATGAAATTGGTTGTCTATAAAAAATATCGAATTTAATATAGTATGTTAAAAATGTCATTGTATATTACAAAAATACATTTAACAGAAAAACACAATTTAAGGAACGCATCAGGTAAAGTGTAAACATTCCAATAATACATTAACTCGCAAATCCCGGGGTATTTGCGTAATTGATATTTACTTGTAACCTGTATCCCGGGATTCCCGTAATCCCGGGATCCGCTCTACTTCAGCGTTATTCACCACCCTAATCCCGCAGTTTAAATCGCGCTCATCGCATTACCGCGTTTACTGCCGATCTTCGGAAAGGGTAAATAAAAACTACGGGAAAAACATCTAAGGGGTAAAGTGGGAGGGGGTGCACTCTGTTAAATAAATTACAGCGGAGTTAGAGAAAAGGGTTTGGTGCCTAAAAAATCCGGCCAAGTGCGAATCAGATTCGCGGAAAGGGTTAGGGCTGAATCGTCAAAAAATACGTTTATTGTATAGGGGCGCCAATAAATATTTTATTTAGTTTTTTTGTTATAGCGAAGAATGCACATCATCTGCGAGACCTCTGTCTATCTCAGTTCTTGAGATGCAGCCTGGACGGACAGACGGAAAAGACGAAAAAAAAAACTAGTTTTTAACCGACTTTCCAAAAAAAGGTGGAGATTCTCAAATCAGCCTGTTTCGTTTAATGTATCATGTACACTATAAATCTCGATTGCTCCGAGATTTAATGATGGAGATGTAATTGAAATCGGGATGGGTATAGATATGTATCTAGCATCTGAAACATCATCTGAAACACAGTGCTCCCTATTTTTAACTGACTTCCAAAAAATGAGTAGGTTCAATTCAACCTGTTTTTTATTAAGTTTTTTCGAATTGCGTCATGAAGGCAATTCAAGACGTCTAGGGTAAAATAGGCGTAAAAAAATAAAAAATAAAATCCTTGTTGAACATTGAACTGTATCGTCCGATTTTGTTATCCGTCGTTTAATTGTGTCCCTTTAAAAGCAATTATAGCGTCAAAAATAGGCGCAAATAAATAAAATTTAAAATACAATCCTTGTTTATTGAAATCGAGATGCGCTGCAGTACGAAGATATACAAACAGAACGTGCTTCGGGCGTTTTTATATTTTGAGGACTTGCGTCAATAAAAATATGGTATTATTGGACAAATAGCGACGTATTTGCCGTGCTCGGGCCGTTCTTATTCTCTTTGCCGCCTAATCTGGCCGGGCGAGAGAAGCGCACGTTCGCTACGTTTATTGTTTCTTGATTTCCCGAGATTTTGTACACCCTTCGAGTTTCAATGTTGCCCTGTTTCCATGCCTTTTCGATCGGTAGCTATGAATAAACTGGCATATCTCAGATTTATAAACGTTGTTTAAATGTACCTTTTTTATTTACCAAATATATTTTTGTCATGTTAAGTTCGCATTTTAGGGTTAACGACTTGTTAAAATACCATGCCTTGTCATTAATTGATAGGAATAACGAGAGGAACAACATGATATTTAACGAAGGATTAACTTTAACATTACTTGGTGACACACCCTAAAAATGTTAGATACTTGTGTAATTTGTTTTGTGTAAAAAAATATTCCCATCAAAAACATAACTTGTAAAAAGAGCCAAATATTTAGTTCTTCTACCGTAAAAAGTTGTGAATTACGTATTATGCCAAGTAGGGGTCAGTGGGCCAGTCTAAATAAAATATTATAGTTATCATATCAATACTATTAAAAATCTTACATGTTTTAAATAATTAAGTAGATCGACTTGCTTATTTAAAACACGAAAAATTATTTATGCAGTTATAACTTTAATTAAGTTTATAACTAGACAGAAATTCCAAAAATGAAAGTTTTTTTCCTTAATTAATACACCAGACACTACTTTTGTTCCCAATTTGATGCTTCTATGTCTGCTAGAAGTGCCTAATACTTTAATGAACTTCTATTTTCGTGTTGATAATAATAATAATAATAATAATATCTATGGACGCTTCACACCACGTCAATCTGGCCCTGTGCTAAGTATCCGAAGAACTTGTGTTACAGGTACCAGACAACGGAAATATATTTAATACTATTATACTATACACATATTTAAGATTTTTATTATATTATACACAAATTTAATACACATCCATGACCCAGGAACATTGAAAACTTTTTGTTCCCTCGGCGGGATTCGAACCCGCGACCTTTCGTTCGAGCACCAACGCGCTCAACCAACTGCGCTACGGAGGTCGTCGTTGATAAAATGCCTAATTAAATTAAAGTATCTGATTTATTTAAATGAATGCCTAAAATGCAAGCTTAGAGTTTTATCAACAATGAAGTTATAAGGGGTTGAAAATAGCCTAAATTGTTTTGAGAAAAGATGGTACGGTATCAACTTGGCGGGGGCACTACCGTGCCCTCAGATATTAAAAAAAAGTAAAATATATTATTTTTCGTTTGAGTTTCTGACGTTGGTTATATTCGCAGCGGATTAGGGTTAAACCAGTGGTAGCCTATGTTGATTTTCCGAAAAAAGCTTGTTAAGTTTTATTTAGAAATATCTATTTTGTCCATCTATGCTATAACTGAAGTCTCAATAATTTGTAAGTGATCGATCATATAGAATCATTTGACAGCCCACCGGAACGCCACAGAAATAAATAAGTATAATAAAAGAACTGTCGCGGCCGTCGATAAGCCGGCCGGGGACAAATTGGTTTGTTACCGAACTTTATTTGGCACTAACACGGCTCCCTTCGATTTGGCCATAAAATAAATATGGTCGTAAATAAAGCCAAGACGCTAACAAGCGGCTCGGGTTCCGCGGCCGCGTCATAACTCTATTACGCCAGTGTTGATATCCGAGAACATCCGCTGATTTATTTCTACACTTTTCTATTTTTAATCCGAGATCTGAAAATAAAATAAGGATTCATTTATGTATAAATTTATTTTAGTAAAACAGAGATTAGATTAATGCCACAATTAAATAAACACTTCCAGGAACACAGAAAACGCTTTGTTGCTTCGGCAGGATTCTATCCTGCTACCTCTCGCTCGAGCACTAACATGTTGAACCACTGCGCTACTGAGGGTCACTACAAGATATAACTAGAGATATTGCAAATGTCATTCATATTACTTAAATTGATTAAGAAATAAGATTAATTTCATTCGCATATTATCTAAGGAATAAATATGTGACTTTGGCAGATTTTGTATGGAACAAATGTCAAAGTCACATGTTTATTCAACAGATAAGAGTTATCTGACGATTGAAAAATCGGCCTTAAGTATACTAAATACTTTGCACTGCTTCGTAAAAACAAAATGGCGCGGTAAAAAGTATTACATGTGTTAATGCAGAATATAAACTACTACCATACTAAATTTCAGATGTTGTATGAAAGAGCGACATAAATCCAAATCCATACATTTTTACTAACATAATATGTCATTGAATGTAGGTTTTTGGTGGAAATTCATGTTACACAGTATACACAATTCACTTGCACTTTTTCCTCTTAATTACTTATTTAACATTATAAAACACGACCGGTTTTGGTCATAATCAGGTGTAGGCTAATATGTGTATTAATTCTTACAAACTATAACATTAGGATTACTCGTAATATTAACAGAGAAAGTGACATGATTATGGCCATTCACTTTATCAAACTAATAGGCTTCCAAGTCTATTGCATGTTTTATTCACTTCGTCTCGCAGACGGGCAGCCGGCATTCCCGTCCCAACTTTCTGTTCGGCCTCATTTGAGCTTAAGGAAAAAGATGGCAACTACGTACAAAGAAATTTCTGACTCCTTTGAATCTCACTTAAGTCGCAACTTGTTTATCGCATTCTTAGAAACCTTGTGAGAAAAATTGAATAGACATATTGTGAAGTTGTGATCTTCACTTTTTAGAATGCATGGAATATAAGGCGTTAATATAGTATTTATTTAAATGAATTTAAAATTATTATAAAATAAATAAAATGTATACATAATATATTATACAAGGTGATAATACTTTAGAGCGCTTTAGAGTACCAGCGCTGAAAGACATACAATCAAGTTTTATAAAAGAGGCTCGAACACAATAAACTTCTGATTAAATTCAGAAGCTCCATTGCACGTTACCTACACTAAAGTAATGCAGTCCCAGATCACGAGCGGGAAACAAATTTAGCCGACAATTGTAAATCAATTAGAGGGGGTGGCTGAGTGGGCCCCCAACCCCCGCGATCGGCGGCGGTCTATTAAAATATATCGCTTTAAATATTTTAAACTGTTCGTGACGAAAATATCAATGATTGTGTTAAAGAAAAGTCGCACTTTGTAGGGGACTATATTTAGATTATTACTTTGCAGAATTGTTACAAAAATAATCGTTACGGATTTTTTTTACAAAAAACATTCTGAATTATTTGCAGAATCGGTAACATAATCTAATGTAATTCTCATAAATACAATAGGTCCAGTTATAATTTTTATAACATTGAATAATTTTATGAATAGAAAATTACTTACAACTTGCACTCGAGGTATTTCATCAGTTACAGTTTATATATTTCTACAATATATTATGCATTTTATGTCTAAATCTCTACTTTTGTAAGCTTTTATAAGCTTATTTATAAGTTAGAGAGAGTAAGAGAATGAGATGAACTAATTGAAGACATGAGTCAATGAAGGTGATATGTCGCAAAAAAAATAAATAGCCAGAAAATTAGGTTTACACTGTCACTTAAACATTTTAGAATAGGTATCTAGTAACGTATTAAGTACATCGATTCCAGAGACGGATCTTTAAATTAATGCACTTAATACTTTACGACGTATTCTAAAATGTTTAAATGACAGAGTAAACTCCATTTTCTCCTAATCATAAAGTCAAAGTCAAAGTCAAAAATTTTTATTCAGAATAAATTTTACAAAAATGTTTTCTGAACGTCGTTTCTATATGATGCCTACCATCATAATTTTGCTACATATCAACTAAACTTATCCGTAAATATATCACCTAATCGTAACATTCGTAATGTATTAAATACATTAATCTAAAGATCCGTCTCTAAAATCATATCAATGTACTTAATATGTTACTACGTATCCTAAAATGTTTAAGTGACAGTTTAAACTCAATTTCTCAAAATCCTAATTTTGCTACATATCACCTTCATCCATCTATTCAAAATACAAATTCCTCAATTAATTCTATTACAACGCTATTTCTATATTATCGAGTACATTAGTTGAATATGTTTGAATTTTATATCCATTGTCGAAGTAAATTGAGTTAGTCAATTAATATAAGTCGCTGGGGGGGAGACGCACCCCCCACTTCACGTCTCCGCCAGGCACGGGGCACCACACTCACTACCGCACTCCAAACTGTTTATTAGACTGTCTTAATATTTAGTACGGGAATCACATTATATTAGGCAACGGAAAATCTATACTAATATTATAAAGCGGAAGAGTTTGTTTGTTTAAACGCGCTAATCTTAGGAACTACTAGTCCGATTAAAAAAAATATTTCTTTAAGCTATTGCATAGCTTCTATCGCGGGCCTTGAGCGTGGAGACCGAATCCACAAATTCCGTAACGAAAATAACCTAACACCCCCCACTCCGAATGGATACTTTTTATTGCCATCTATCGATGAATAGTAGAAGTTTTAATTACTTTTTTGAAATATCACGCTTGTCTCTTTAGTTCAACAACTCGCCTCTAGGTGGCATTGGTTGTATCGGATAAGTTGATATGCAATAAGTAAGTAAGTATGCAATAGCTTTGCCGCGGCAGTCCCCGAGTGCTACATGTCTTTTTTTGGATAGTCTATTTATAGAGGAAAGCTTTAGGCTATATAACATTACGCTGCGACCAATAGGAGCGAAGCGTTAGTGCTTTCAAAAACGGTGAAAATTATTCACATTTGGGGACTTTCGTTGCGTGTGCTGCATAAATGGTTTAAGTCACTCAAAAATCACGCGAATGAAGTCGCGAGCACAGCTAGTATATTTATATAGAATCGTAGAGTTTCATTTTTGGCGTTGCTGAAAAATATAAAAATGCTGTTTGTATGATATAAGGAGTTGTAGGTTATGGTTGTAGGTTGTAGATGTAGTTGTTATTGTTCACGTGTAAAATGTTTAAACGCACAACTAAATGGGCAAAGATCAGCTTGTTACATTTAAAAAAACACAAGGTGTAAAATAAATTAGTGATAATAACGTGGGTGTGCCTCCTATACTGTATTGTACCAGCGCTGGTAATTTCACTGTAAACTTTATTATATACGGGACCCATACACAGCCTGAAGTATTATCACTTATTAATATTATAGTATGTATACGATCGAAAACTTCCTTGTTTTTCAGAAGTTGGTTCAAAAAATAGTACAGAACCGCCAAGCGTGAGTCGGAGTCACCGCTAGAGGTTTCAGATAAAATCACATAGATTACAAAGGAGCTCTGAATATTTATTTTATTCTTTTTTTAATATTTGTTGTTAAAGCGGCATGAGAAATAAATCACAAGAAAAAAGCTGCTATCTATCAGTTATATATAGGCAGACAGACTGCCTGTCCTTTTGACACTTGCTATATCTCGTAAACTGTGTCAGATAGCAGTTTTTTGAGATCCGTTTCTAAATGTGAAAAACAGGGCCAGATATAGAGCTTACATCGCATAAGAAAAACGATGGATTAATTATTTCTTTACGTATTGAAAACTGTTACAATTCCAACTCACGAACTAGGTGAAGTTCCGAATTTCCACGTAAAGTCTTAATTGTGTTGGGAAAGTTGTGAACTGAGCTGAGTGGGCTGGTCACCGCCACTTTGGCCCAAATTGACCATTAGTCCAGATTTAGGCACTTTTAGTCAGCATGGACACAATAGGTCACCCCAAAAATTGTGCTGAAAAGTGGACCATAATTCAAATATTATTTTTAAGTCTTCTTTTGCTTCTTACATACTTTTTTCCCTGACGCCTCCGTGGTCTAGTGGTTCAGAGCTTCTTTCTCTGCCCGGAGGTCGTCGGTTCGATTCCCGCGTTAGAGCAAGAAAGATGATCCATTCGTCGGATGGGCATGTAAAAAATCGCTCCTGCACCTGATCTTCCGCCAGTCGTGTCGGTTATCCGTCCCACTAGGCTACTAGAGTGAAGGAAGAGAGAGTGCTTCTATGTATTGCGCACACACTTGGGTACTATAAAATAACGCCTGCGTAGCTGGCCTGGTTTCAATGAAACCAAGACTGGGGTGTGTAGGCAATTACCCCCCATGAAATACTATGGGGGAGGCTTATATCCAGTAGAGGATATCATAGCTGAAGTGATGATGATGATGTACATATGGAATCAGTATGAAAACACAACGCATGATAGTGTGAATAAGCTAGAGTTTGCTGTTGTTATTCCTTTAAATTTATATATTTCTTGGCATTATTTTATGAAAATTTCAATCTGTTTTAATTTAACTTCATATAATAATAAATAAGCGTAATAGAACTTCGTTATTATAGTGACATTAGTCACAAGTCACAAGCCATTACCGATTAATGTATTCCAAAATCAAACGCGAACTTACAACATTATAACTCCATTAATAGCTTAATTCACACCGTTGATGTCACCAAACAGTAATTACACCATTTTGTACGTAATGGTGCAGTCCGATCATTTTACTATAGACAGGACCTCTATGGCAACCACATAAGGATCTCTTTCATAGAAACTAATTGTGAAATAACTTTGTTCGTAATAGTACAGTCAATTCAGTTATTCTGCCACCGATAGTACCTCTATGCCGACAACATAAGGCCCACTCTCGTAGAAACGAACGGTAAAATAAGTTTGTGCGTAATGGTAGGTGTGGATGCAAGGGGAGCGTGGCCACCAGATAATCACTGTTTGCCACCCTAACGCACTGAATATTTGTCATATCAAAATATGAATTTTAAACGTTTTATGAATTTTAAGTTATATATATATATAGCACTAGCTATTAATACGAGTTTATTGATTACATTAAAACTCAAACCCTTTTATTTCCATGTAGGTTTTTTAAATAGAACTTATAGAATTGTCCTACGTGATGCCTACCACCGGTTCGGAACCTAGCCCGGCGGAGCATTAAAATCGGATTAGTAGTTTAGGCGTCACATATATACAATGTGTCTGTAATGTGATACAGACACATTTTACAATATCAAACGCTTTAAGCAGCAAGGATGCTAATTTTAAGAGTCTTTATTGTTTATTATTTTTACTTAGTGCACAAAAAGAGTTTTATATCCATATATATGTGCACTTTTAGAGCTACTTAAAAATACTGCTATAATTTTGCCGAAAAGTTTCTCAGACAAGTCATACGGTAAATTAATGAATAATGTATTGTTCCAAAAAGAAAAAAATATATACAAGCACGAGTAAAACTTAACATATAAATTAATATTACAAAGCACGTATCCTATATCCGTTTGGAAAGGCGAATTTCAAACACCATCAAGGGTGAGTGATGCGCGGCGCTTGCCGCCGCGTCGTGTCGCGTCGCGTCGGGTCCAGCGAGCGCGGCCCTAGCGGGGGTTTCCACTGGGTTATACCAGAGGGGCGCCGTTTCCACTTGGTTATGCCTTTTATCCGACGATTCATTACCGGGAGGGGGCGCACTGATAGCCACATTTATTACTTTTGTCAGCGGAAAAATGAATTTACGCGCCAGTAACCTTGATTTTATGAATGTTAAGTGAAGATGAAGCGGGGCTACCCTCCGCCGGACAAGTTTCGAGCAAACTTGCAATTTTTAATGGTGTCTTAGAAAGTACTCGGAGTATACAATTTACGTCACTAAACGCGCATAAAAGCTCTCCTATTCTCTTATTTACATGCTGTCACTGTCACTGCTTGGAGATATGACAAGAACAGCTCGTGAGGGCCGAATAATATAACTATGATAAATCCCTGCTATGAAATTTAAATAAAGTTTAGTATTATTATTGTAATACCTTGCTATAATTATATATAGTATAGTTTTAAGACATTGTTCATAGAAGTTTTAGTATTACAGAATACAATATTTTCCTATAGGTACTGTTTGATCTCAATAATCAATTTTAATTTAATAACAAATTACGCGCTGTTTTAACCTGTATCTATCTATCAATAAGTAATGGGGCTTGTTTTACCCTATAAAATGCACGCACCATTAGCTCACTTTTGAGCTGATTATCCCTCGATACTCGCTAATTGGTGGAGCGCAGGTGCACGGCACTTAACCCTGTTCCTGTCAGCGCCGCGCCGAGTAATTATCGCCAGATGGGATATTTTTTGTATCTTCATTTTTGTTACGAGCAAGCTATTAGGCTGTGCAATAGCATAGAAGTTATTGGCTATTTGGAGCTATTACACGCCTGTAATAACTATAAATAAAACACATAGAAAGTGTAGTGTAAGTAAGAAAATCACTTTAGGAAGTGGATAGAAATTTAGATTCATGATAGAGAAAAAATTCGACCAGTTGAAATAATAGACTATCATAATACATAATATCCATTATTATACTACAAACCTCACTATAATTTGTGACATATTATGGTCAAATACTGGAACGGTTCTAAAACTACTCAATTGTTCACTAGGTGTCAATCTACTCGGTATTATTTCTTAACTATGATTGTTGTTCCAGAAACAGCCAATATGAGAACTTCCACGTGGAGCAGAAAGGCTATGACCAGATGTACGATGGGGAGGATCTGGAGACACCACCTTCTCCAGACAGACCGCCGCCAAGGAAGATAGGTAATGCTCTTACCACTAGTGTGAGCCCTCACACATCCGCAGATCATTAAAGATGTTTAAATTGTCTCACAGTCATGCCCAAGGGGCCTTTACCCACGTTTATTTTGAATCGGCCAATTAGATCCACTATCATAAAACACCACGCTCATTTTGATGTATTATATAGATCAAAGACAAAGTTTTTTTTTTAATTCAGAATGAATATTACAAAAATGGTTTCTGAACGTCGTTTACCTAAACTGGCAGTACAGCCATGATAATAATTATCGTTACTTCGAATTAGCATCTTCATCTTGAATGTAAGGATTATGTCGTGAATACGTCTTTACAATTTCATTTAACTATAGCTCGAAAAACAAGTAAAAACAAAATCGAGACAAAGTTTAGTGTTGCAGCTACATCTGCAGTTTCATTCCCGTCCAATACTTAAATAATAAAATAATTTATTAAGGATTGTATTCACATGCAATAAACGACCGTATCCGGACCCCTTTTTTACCTCTTTTTGGATTTTTTTGATCCCACTTCTGACAGCAATGATATTGGTATGTGTAGATAAGTACGTGCGCGCAGAGTGTCCGTGCCTGAGTGTGCGCTACACAGTGGCGCTGCTGGCGTGCTTCGGCTTCAGCATCATGTTCGGCATGCGGTGCAACATGAGCATGGCCAAGCTCAAGATGACGGAGAAGCACAACGTAAATATAATATAAGTATATTTTAGGGTACTTAAAATGTGACGCTTAAGCATTGAACGACCTCGTAACATGTGGACAGACAACCTTAAGAAGGTTGCAGGGAGATACGCAGGCCGTGAGGGGGCTTATGTCTAGCAGTGAATATCTTAACTGAAACGATGAAATGAGTGTAATCATAGATACGGCAGGCTTACCCCCGACACAATCGAGAACCGAAACAGTTCGATCTCAACGGTTTTTGGTAGTTTATTAGTTTATTCGGGAGTACGCGGCTTGATCGAATCTGAATCAAAATCGTATCAGTTTGGACAGTAAGGCCCCTGATCTAAACTATCGTAAATGTCGATCTAAAAAAATTGCTATGAAGATATGATTAAGTTAGTTCTAACAAATTATCCCCATTGACACGCCATAAGTAAATGATCACTATTGGCCGACCTACATCAAATACATACATCTAAAAACTTAGACTATCATTTGTCATGCGCAGTACAAACCAAAGTTTATTAATTGTATTTGAATTTAGTTAAGTATGTTGCTAATTGAACTAACTTTAAATACAATTATATAACGCTTGTGTTTGTCTTAACCTTGATTCTTCCACCAGACGTCAGTAGGCGTAGAAGAGGAGGCTCCATTCAACTGGACGGTGAGCGTGGAGTCATCCATCGATTCCTCGTACTTCGCCGGGTACCTGGTCACACAGGTACCTGGAGGTTTCCTGGCCTCCAAATATCCAGCGAACAGGATCTTCGGCGCCGCCATCGTGGCCTCTGCTATTTTCAACATGGCCATACCTGGTGCTATGTCGATAGGGCCAGCTGCGGTGGTTATATTGAAGATCATGCAAGGTTTGGTCGAGGTGAGTGATCGGGGTTTACATAGATAATAATGTGCTTTCCTGTGCTCTCATTACCATCACATTTCTTTATGAGAGTAATATGAAGTTAGAGTGTTCTTTTGTAATGCGCACAAACTCGAGTGCTACGAAAATTTAGTTTTGACAAAATCGGTGTAGAGACCAATTACTTTGCTTTCCGTTAGTTTCTTATTTTATTATGGAAACGAAAAAAGTTTACCAGGATTGCATTGTTAATGATAATGATAAAGTTATTTCTCACCAATAAATACTTATAACAAAAAACACAAAGTATATAGAAAACAATGAAGTGAGGAATTTGGTGGGCTGATACCTGAACTAGGAGGTTCCTGTGTCTCAAGTAACCAACCCTCCTCTCACAGTGTACACTATTCTTTTCTTTTAACACCAAGAAAACATTTAAACACAAATTAAATAAGATCATACATACAATGCGATGCAGATTTCTTGAGCCTAATCTACATTTATAATACTACCCAATTTATTATGATTTATCGATAGAAGTCCACTAGGTTTACCTATTATTTTCGTTCTCCCCTCGCGCCTCCAACTTGTAGTTATTCACCAATACAACGATTACATCACAAAAGATGTATCCGTATCCCGTAATTGAAGGGTGCGAAATGGGAGAACATGTGACGTTTGAATTTTGAATGTTTGTTACGTGCCGGCGCATGATGAGACTTATTACATGTCCGTGCTGTCAGCCGGGGCGGCCCCCTGTAACAATTTGAGCGATGAATATTCATGTATCAAACCACCATTAAACGGATTATGTGATATTCTGTTACTGATCGTAACAGGGAACGTTTCAATTGGAAACATTGTTTTATTAGTTGCTATTGGCATATTTAAGTATATTAAGTAGTAGTTTGGCAAAAAGTCCTCACCGCTGTGACAGCGGAAAATAAATTGAATCAGCTTTTTCCCTGAATTATATTGTTAAAATGATTTTAGTTTCACCCCACCAGGACCTTTTTGTCATTTTTGATAGCATTATCCAAAGCTTTGGTTTCCTAGGATGACGTTGCCGTCTAAAATATTTTGAAATACAGCTGACCCGTTCCCACTTATATGACTATATAAACAGTCTGTGATGAAATTCAATTACATCGCGGACCCAGCATATTTTCCATTTTTTCTCACCGTTCCCTGGACTTCCACGAACATTTCAAGACTAAAAAATATAGCCGAATCGACTTAGCCGTTCTCGAGTTTTAGCGAACAGAAATTAATTTCTTTATATAAGAAGATTACGCAGTACTTTAAAATTGTTCTTGTCTAGGAAACCGTGCCATTTTGTTTACATAGTTTTTTTCATCATTTCACCGCTGTATTACACCTACTATATAATGCAGGAAAATTTTTAAACGAAGTTAAGTGCAGTTGAAATCCCGTAAGTTAAATAGCCTATCAAAATCTTGATAGTTGCCTTGGATATTCATCATCAATTTCATCGACCTGCGTCTTTGTCAACGGATTAAAAGCATCAATGGATGTTCCACCTTTTGATATAGGGTATATATCTCGATAACATATCCGCGTCTCGGCTCGAGTTGGAATCGTTTTCCGATGTACAAAGCCTCTTTTGGATTAGCGGGCCCCGTCGCCATGGCAACGGCTCCACTTGTAGCCGGCTTAGACTCGTGAATGCCTCGGTACCCTATTAAGCCTCTCATTCGGCGAACACGGCGAATTCTATGATCTGACGATTCAATATGATAAAAAACTATCATAAAAGATCTTTTGCGAGATATAAGTTGCGGAGTTTGAACCCGCTTACGGAAATGGGGTTAAGGTTTTTGTGCAATTCTTTTGATGCCACTATGTTATAATAGATTTTTCGAGTTTTACCAAAGCTTAGATACAAAACAGTATCCTTGACCACAATGAATAGGAATAGGTACTTTATGCAATCAGACGTAAAAAAAACGACAGTTGATCTAAATTTTTTAACTCTTTTCATTGCCATTTTCTAGAAACCGTCTTTTCTGACTTACTGCTCTATTAATACCAGTACAGATTTGACAGTCTATGTATGTAGTTGTTTCGCCATAGCGCCTAAACTACAGATCAGAGTTATGAAAAAGCTATCAAGAGATTGGCAATAATATACCGGATACCTATAAAACTTACAAGATCATGTTATAAAAAAACAATTTTCCGTCTTTTTGCCAAGAGATGGCCCGTTTGAGTTTCTTACGCTGGTTCTTCTCGGCGGGCTAGGGTTGAACCGGTGGCCGCCTTATTGTTGGCTTCCGTAAATAGTTTGTTAAGTTTTATTATATAAAAAAAGTTTTAGTTTATATGGTTTATATTATGTAACCCCTTTTTCATCCAACCCATCATCCACAGGGCGTGACGTACCCCTCCTGCCACGGCATCTGGCGCATGTGGGCTCCTCCTCTAGAACGTTCTAGACTGGCAACGTTGGCATTCTGCGGCACTTACGCTGGCATCGTTATTGGCATGCCACTGTCTGGCGTCCTCACCGACTACATCTCCTGGCAGACGCCTTTCTACTTCTATGGCATCATGGGAATTATCTGGTAAGTGTTTATAGACCTTTTAAGAGAGCAAGGCCGTGTACCTCTTAATCTCTTCCTACTTAAAATGTGTCCTATTCGTGTAATATTTATAGTGGAAGGTACTATCATAATTATTTTTTAAATCTTTGATATGTTACAAAACTATAACGCTGTAAACGAAAATGGTCTTTCATCGTTTTGAAACTACTACTTTTATTATCTTCCACTAGAACCTAGTAATATATTTTATGCTATTAAATTAAAGCAACAATGTAGGAACCATGAGATACAAACTACGATCTTACAACTAATAACGTAAACGCACCTAATAACGACCCCTTAAAATTCGCGCCTATTACCGCCCTATTAAGAAAACTATCGTTTTTATGTGATATATTAAAGTTACACAATTGGTTAGTTAAACACAAAGATATATATTTTGTATTGCAAATATTCGCCTTTTGTATGTGTGGGTAACTCAACGATTTAAAGAATAATAGCTCAATTCGGCCGTGTACCTCGGCGACAGTTGCATGTTCCATACTGTGGCGTTCCCGATAACGTAAGTACTGTCGTTCCACTATTATCAAAATATTATATCGTCAAGCTTTTAAATCTAACTTCCAGTACTTTGATGCATTTTTTAATATTTTCAGGAACACAAATAACAACTATTTATAATGAGATACTATTTTATTTTGCCTAAAATTCAATATTAAAAACAGGCGGTAATAGGAACAAAAAACACAATTTTTTTTTTATTATCGACCCACAATCGACCATAGGTCGCTGATAAGAACTTTTCGTATATTTTGTGTATCATGATTTTTGTTAAAAAGTATAAATTAATAGGCAGGAGGGTGTATTAACTCAGGTCCTTAATATATTAACTTATATATGTATTTGAGCTATTAACGCCATATAGTCTAGAGCTTTAGGAGCCGTAAAAACTAACTTTGTTCTTATGTAAATATTTTGATGAATAATGCAGGTATACTTTTTAAATAGCGTATTTTTTTAATTGAAATATCATTTTTATTAAATATTTATGTAATAACACATAAAAATAATTGAAACGTACAAAAATCACATGTATTTACACAATTTATACAAATTCCATTAGGTGGGTAATAGGTTACACAACGTCCTTTAAGAAAATCTATTACCGATCTACTTCTACATTTTCAAACAAACGCCCTAACTAGATAAATATTTTTATGTGGTATTTATTTACAAGAAAATAAAGTTACATATCAGGGTAGTTACCCTAGTAATACCTCGGAGTAATAGAAACTAGGTACAGTATTCTATAAAAAACATACATCGCAGTAGTTTAGCCGCTACGAGGTAACATTCCTACATACATACATACATACATACATAGACTGCCAAAATCATTCTTCAATCATCCTTTTGGCTTCGCCGAAGTCGGGTAATAATTCTTATAAATAACACTTTTTAACTGATTTGCTGTAAATAATATACTATTATAAGAATACATAATAATATAAATAATTGATAAGTGGTGATAGCATACTGTACGTGTAGTGCGGGGGCATTTATATACATTTGTTATAGCATGAGCATTTTTTATTTTACTTTGACGGTTTCATTTATTCATGGATCGGTATTAGGGTGTCACATAAACGGTATTAGGCACACACCGGATATTTTGGGTCGGTAAAAGGTACATGGCCCTTTTTCTCAGTTGTTCCTAAACATGATTAAAAAAATCCATAATTTTAGTACTCGAAAAAATATTTTTATTGGCGCTACATATTAATAATATGCTTATTTTTTTGACATCAATCTGAACTATGCTTAAACTGGCGGTAATAGGTGCGTTTACGTTACATTTTTAATAATAACTAGCTGACCCGTGCCCGATACAAACAGTATTTTTTCACCGTTTAAACCTTCCCTGGATTTCCACAAATATTTCAAGACTAAAAATAGGCGTATCGGTTCAACCCTTCCTGAGTTTTAGCGAGACTAACGAACACCAATTAATTTTTAAATATTTAGATATACAGTGTGTAAAAAGAGCAGTCACTATAACTTTGAGATACGATTATACTACCTTTCCTCATTTTGGAAATGTATTTTTTTTTGTTTTAACAAAAACTAACTACCTTTGTACAAAATGTATTTTAGCAATGTTTCTTTGTAAAATTATTGTGTGTACATAAATTGTAAAATAAAAAATAAAAATAAATAAATAAAAAAAATATTTTTTACCATTTCTTATTCTCTTGTCGCAAAAATAATAATAAAATCATACATTTCTAGAATGAGAAAAGGTAGTACCTATAATTATATCCCAAAGTTATAGTGACTGCTCTTTTTACACCCGTTAAATTGATGTGAAGCAGAAAACGCCAGTCTAATGTTTTAAATGAAACCATCTCCACCAGGTACGCAGCCTGGCTGTGGCTGGTGTTCGAGCAGCCGTGCAAGCACCCGCACATCACGGGCAAGGAGCTGACCTACATCGAGCAGTCCCTCGGCACGTCCACGCAGGCCGCCATGCCCAACTTCTGGTCAACACCCTGGAGGGCCTTCGCCACTTCACCACCGGTTGGTATATCCAAAATATCAATCAAACTTCCAATATTTATAATTTAAATTTATTTTAATCTTTAATTGTTAACTATATTTATTTTCGAAGAAAGTAAAATTATGACTACAAAGTTACCATTATATTACAAAATAAACCTAAATCTAAAACAAAAAAGAAATAATTTAAATCTACAAAATAAAAAATATTGGGTCTAACTATCAGGTGTACGCGATCATCGTGGCTAATTTCTGCCGCACGTGGAATTTCTGTCTGCTGGTCATCTTCCAGTCCGCCTACTTCAACACCAGGTTCAACATGCAGATCACCGAGGTAACGCATTTTAATCCACTTAAAAAAAGGTTGTCAATTTGTGGGTTCCTTAATTTTTTAACTAAGTTCTGTGGAGAATCACTCACCACAAAACCTTCCACTGGGTAAACAGATTTTGATTATTTGAAATCCGGTGCTGATATACTTTATCAGCACACTTAACAGTAAGTTTGGTAGTTTCTCCAGAGCGACTATTTTTAACATTTTTGCCAATAAATTAGAAGTCTCCTATAAACACATTCAATTTATGCAAAAATGAAATGTCCGATATAAGCCAAATCTCTGTCTGAGATTATATGGTCAAATATGCTTTGTTACATAAATTCTTCCTGTCCACACAGTCCGGTTTCGTGGGCGCCATTCCCCACCTGATCATGACGTCGCTGGTGCCCATCGGCGGCATGTTGGCGGACTACCTGCGCAAGAACAACATCATGACCACCACCAACGTGCGCAAGCTGTTCAACTGCGGTGGCTTCGGCCTGGAGGCGTTCTTCTTCGTGCTCATCGCTTATGCTGATAATAAGGTCAGTTCTTTTCCAATGCTCAAAGGTCATAAGAATAAGCCCTGAATGTTTATGGGTTTCAGATTTCTCTTGATTTCGGCATTTAACGATCAAAGGATGAAAAATATTTGTGTTACTAGGTTACGATGTGTTTGGATATATATTTATACACATTCCATTTAAGATGTATAATATCTATATACTGGCCCTACAATTTTGAAAAACAATCAGGGAGTATTAGATAGAGACGAAATTACAGGATATTCATCTGAAGATTGTTAATATTTAGTCTTTTTGCGTTAACTTTACAATCATCAGTCCAAATTGTCCAAGTTATGTCCAAATTGACCAATGGGCCGTTCACATTATCCGAACCACACTTCATAGATCTCTACTTCCAGTACGTGGCAACAATCGAGCTGACCCTGGGCGTGGCCTGCAGTGGCTTCGCCATCTCCGGCTACAACGTCAACCACCTGGACATCGCGCCGCGCTACGCGTCCATCCTCATGGGGTTGTCCAACGGCATCGGCACCCTCGCCGGGTTTCTCGTACCCATCGTCATTGACTACATGACGCAGGAGAAGGTAGGGCTGACGAGACCCCTAATAGAGTTGGTATAGTTCGTCCCTGATAAATTAAGCCTAAAGGTAAACATATCGATAACATCGAAATTTTCCCCCATTCACTTATTGTTCACACATATCAACACTTTCACAGGTATATTAAAGGATTATTCTTCATTATCCAATACATTTTATAACAACTAAACAATAATTAATATGTTTAAACATCAAATGAAAATCATTCACAGAAAAATATGCCATTTTGACACTGCTGATTGTACAATATAAGCCTATAGTCTATGGATTCATAGCAAACAAAAATCAGTGTATTACTATTGGCCAATTGGCATCACTGACTATTCTTTGGTTGTGTCATAGACGGGTTTGTTTATGTTTATGTTAAATTTATCTCGGACGTACTATAAAGATCACGGAGCAACTGTTCCTTGGAGCACAAAGTAGATATATTATAACAGAGACACGATTTAGTACTAGAAAATGGTATCACCCTAATACTGGCAATTCGACTGGCTATTTTGGTTTCCTTCGATTTCCAATAGATAAAGGGTGAAGTCCAGGCACATTCCGGAAACCGCCATCAAGTGCCACTATTGGAAAATACTAATTACTAATTTCGTTTCGTATCTTCTTCTTAATTAAGTAGTTGAATTTAACTTAATGTGATGTTATGGTTAAAAATATGCTTATATTTATTTTAATGTCAATATTTGTACTTAATTCGGCATATTTACATTTTATAATTTACAAACGTTAATAGTAGTGGCATCTATTGCATTTTTTTGTATTAAACATAGATTGTATGGGATGGTAGGCCATGCTTGGTATACAAGAGTGATCCTCGTCTTCTTACGGGACATTATAACTTCGTGACAAGCTTAGGTCTGTCCCGCTAACACACGCGTCATGAGTGCACGAGCGGGACATAATGTCTTTCCAAACGAACTTCAGCACATGAGAATCAAGGCTCTGGACATTGCCTTCATGCTCCTTTTAATTTTTGTGATAAAAAGTAGCCTATGTGTTTACCCAGGATGTCAGTAACCTGGTATCGTTCGTATCATTAGATTTTTTATGTATCTTTGTACGTAGATATTTTACAGCGATAAAAAAGCCTATTTGTGTTATACAGAGACTAAACTAGTAACATAATAAGTAACAAACATCCATACATTTTAACTTTTGCGTATATAATTAGTTAGAATGAAACTTTAATAATGTTTTGACAAGAAAATCCGTCCGTCTTGGCAGAGATGTGTAATTTGAATAAAGATGCCGAACGAATTGAATAAACCCATTATTTTTATTGGATTTCCTTCGAGAGTCGGCCCCATTATAGCGGAGGGCTACGTAATTATAACTTTAACAAGTATTTAACAGACAATTTTTAAGAACTATATAACAACTAGCTGACGAGTGATCACTTTGTTGACCACAGAAATAGTTTGTGATGAACCGTTTAAACCTTGACTTTCACAAACATTTCAAGACTAAAAATAGCCGAATCGGCTCAGCCGTTCTCGAGTTGGTTAGCTAGACTAACGAACAGCAATTCATTTTTATATAAATGAAGATGTTTGGAAATTAAAATAATATGAACATCATTATCTAATATAGAGCATGCGATATAATATTTTCCTTTATTCATCAGTAAGATCTGTATACAAACCACCCCTCCCCCATCTCACAAACTTGATAAGCGGAATCTATTTATGAATTTTTGTGTAGTTCAGCATATTTCTTTCAAAGTCATCGATGCGGTACATCCCTCGCCGCTCGGAAACAAAGGCGTGGGGGCTAATTTCAAAAAGAGCACCGAGTCTGACGCGTTTTGAATGCGAAATGAGCGGGTGCGCGGCGATGCGTTCAGGGCGCTTCCACATCATCCGATCCGATATCGGATCTGACGGATACGTTATTGTTATACGCACCAGCTACACTAACAAGGCACACTAGCAGGGAATAAGCTAATCCGAGTGTATCATATGATTTAAAGTTTGTCCAGCTTGTTTTTTAACAACACAGGTTTACCGTATACTGTTATAGACTCACAAGTAACTTTTTCCACATATAAACTGTTCTATTTGATAAAAAGTGCTATATGTGGTTGCTACTATGGGGTATTTAGGATACTTGTTCTATAGATGGCAATTTTCATTTCAGATAATCAAATTCTCATTCCATTGATAGGTTAAAGTATATTTTTAACCCCCGACGCAAAAACTATGGGGTGTTATAGTTTGATGTGTCTGCCTGTGGCATTGTAGCTCCCAAACGGATAATCCGATTTTAATGCGTTTTTTTTTGTTGAAAGGTATATTAGTCGAAAGTTTTCTTAGCTATGTTTGGTGGAAATCGGTTCAGGTCTTCAAGGTCATCAGGTCGTTTGTTAGGTGTGATAGGAATGTTACACGCTAAGTCGTGGTTTTTTTATTTTTTGTTAAGTTTCGAATATTATAATTGTTTAAATTGAATTGAACGTTGACGGCAAATATCGGACAAAGTTTGTATGTGCTACATGTATGTAAATTGTATGTTATGACAGAATTAGGTTTGTTAACAACCATTTGTCCTAAGTATTTAATTAAGGACACAATTTATTCGGAAATATGCGAAAACTGTAGAGATCTATATATTATAATTGTTAAAGTACGAGTATACCTACTCCTTTCTAATATTATTATGCACATTCTAATATTATAAAGGTTTGTTGATGTACTAATAATAATTTCTATGTGAAGCGTGCCAATACGGTAAGCTAAGTCGTTGGCGTCACAGGTCATAAAGCATCTGGGGGGGGTAGCATCCGATATCCATATCGGATATCGTATCGGACAGTGTGAAAGCGCTCTCGCACAGCGCGTGGTATCGTACTTGAGCGACGCGCGACGGACCGACACGCCTGTTAATAAAACGATGTGTTTATTATTCCCTTTGCGATTTATTTGAGGGTAGAGAGTTTGCGTAAAGGCTTATCGGGTATATTGCGTTTAAATTGCAGCGTAAGTAGTGGCTATATTGCTTTTCTTGCATATGAATTGATATTATGCAACTAATAGGATACTTCAATATTTAATACGAAATACTGATCTGCGCTTTAATGGTTTACCGAGGAAAGATTTGTTTATTTGTTTGCATTCGATAGGGTGCGAAAATACTGGATTAATTTTCATAAAGGGTCCCATAAAGGCGGACGCGGAAAGGACATGTAGGCATATGACGGCAAAATGTACAATGTATACGAAATTTTATTTTATGTATACGCGAGAAACATCTTCAATAAAATGTTTTCGCAAAAACATAACATTTAAGTTAGGAACATTCATAACGAGATATTTATTCTTCTTGGTATCTGAAAATTAGTGTAATTAAAATACTCGTTTTGACATTAGTGGACACTGTGCAGCCTCAAAACGCTTCTATTTAATGGTTACGACTTACGGCGGTTAACTTACGCATATCATGTGGCTACGAGGTCCCTAGACGGTCAAAATTGCTTGACAAGCATTTACGTGCTTGACAAGCATGCTTGACGAGGCCACGACATCAAAAAACATTCTTGTCAAGCATTCGCATCATTTTGTCGGATAGAGTGACCCAGTGTTCAACTTGCGCTAAAACAGAAACATTTGCAAAGTAATAGAATGTCTCTAGATGCAGATATGGCTTTTCTTGCTCTCACAATTGCTTTGTTGAAGAAAAAAAAAAGAAACGAACAAAACGATGGTCTAAGCAGTGGTATTTGTTAAGACATAGTTTTACCCATGAGCATTTGCAAAAGATTCTACAATTGACGGAGCCCAATGATTTCAAAAAATTTTTGAGGATGGATAATGAGGCAACCTGGTCTCTCCATAACGTTCCGTAGTACACTGAATGTGTTGCTTGACAAGCATGTTCTAAACGATCAAGCATGCTTGACAAGCATTGCAAAAATATAATTTTTCATCAAGCTACATCAAGCATCGAGTTTGCTTGTCAAGCACATCAAGCTCCGTTCTAGACGGTTAAAATTGCTTGACAAGCACTTTAATTTAACGTGCTTGTCAAGCAATTTTGATCGTCTAGGGACCTCTGAGTTGCTATATAGTTGTCGTATGGGCGATGATACGAGCTATCATAATAGTTTAAATACTAGAAATAATTATGAATAAATATTAAGAAAACACATTATGCAAGGTTAAATTGCAATCTCATTAGTCCTTGAAAAAATTGAAATTAATCAGACTTCTGGAAATTGGTAATAATTCCGTTACACACACACATAGGTACACTACAATTTATAAAAGTGTGATGAAACACCAGATGGTTTAATCGAAACCGGTTTTGTTATTTTGTAAAAACTTATTAAAAACGTAATAAAGTGGAAAGGCGTAATAAAAGTTGTGTCATTATTGTGAACATGATTTTCCATCAAGAACAACAGTACATTATATGTTCAATACATTCAATCAGTTACTCGTATCATAAAAGCGTGTTAAAAATATATTCCAATAATATTTTTAAGTAGATTAAATTTATCTTCAATCCTTTCGTTGCTTGCAACTAAATAATCTTAACTTCCCTACAGGACCAGCTAGAGAAAGCCATCACGGAGTGGCGTCAAGTGTTCCTGATGGGTGCCACGGTCCACTTCATAGGCATCACCATCTACGGCATCTTCGCGTCGGGCGAGCTGCAGCCGTGGGCGGATCCGCCCCCCACGTACGAGGAACCCATGAAGTCGCTGGACCAGGAGACGACCTTCGTGAGTGACTTTTTTGAATTAGGTTTCACCGTTTCATCATAGCTATCCTCGCGCTGGGCGAGCTGAAGCCGTGGGCGGAGCCGCCCCCCACGTACGAGGAACCCATGAAGTCGCTGGACCAGGAGACGACCTTCGTGAGTGACTTTTTTGAATTAGGTTTCACCGTTTCATCATAGCTATCCTCGCGCTGGGCGAGCTGAAGCCGTGGGCGGAGCCGCCCCCCACGTACGAGGAACCCATGAAGTCGCTGGACCAGGAGACGACCTTCGTGAGTGACTTTTTTGAATTAGGTTTCACCGTTTCATCATAGCTA
The DNA here is from genome assembly GCA_905187575.2 of Celastrina argiolus. NCBI lineage: Eukaryota > Metazoa > Arthropoda > Insecta > Lepidoptera > Lycaenidae > Celastrina > Celastrina argiolus. Next base: position 1,782,805 of record LR994579.1, on the reverse strand, counting down.
TCCTCGCGCTGGGCGAGCTGAAGCCGTGGGCGGAGCCGCCCCCCACGTACGAGGAACCCATGAAGTCGCTGGACCAGGAGACGACCTTCGTGAGTGACTTTTTTGAATTAGGTTTCACCGTTTCATCATAGCTATCCTCGCGCTGGGCGAGCTGAAGCCGTGGGCGGAGCTGCCCCCCACGTACGAGGAACCCATGAAGTCGCTGGACCAGGAGACGACCTTTGTGAGTAACTTATTTGAGTTAGGCGTCACTGTCATTGCCATCTTTGCACTGGGCGAGCTGCTGCCGTACGAGGAACCCACGAAGGTTCAGGATAGTTAAAGGACAGATGCTGGATCAGGGGACAACATTAGTGTATACTAATTTATTAGTTGTTTCGGCCGCCAATATGGCCAAGATTAACCAGATTAGACTCTCCAGCATACAGCATGCAATGAAAGCACCAGGTACAGTAATTTCCATGACATGAGTCCGCGACAATTAGTAGAAATCTTTTCAAGCGTTTTCGAACCTCACTTTAACTATTTGTAAGAATAGCCCGTAAATTATCTAACCCAATAAAAATAACTTTAACTCTTTCGTCTGGAATGGATAGGATAGGTTAACAGTCTATCGTACGATTACTGAGCCGCGTCTCTCATGGAAAATACTCTATTGTGGGGTTCACGCTGCAGTGGTATGCTTGCAGTGGTTTTTGTTATGATTTCTTTCGTTTCCAACCAGACGGACAACACATCAGCGCCGCTAAAGAGCGGGGACACGCCCGCATACGGCGCGATGGCGGCGCCACCCCCCCGCCCCGCACCGCCGCAGCCGCACGTGCCCAACAACCCCTTCGTCTCCGGCGCCCTGTACCAGGCCGAGCCCGTGCAGCCACCCGCCCACGATGACGGGACGTACTAAAGCAGTAGCTGGATGGAAATTCGTACATAGACCTTGGAATTCCTCCTTAGGACAGTGATGGCTATTTAATCATTATACAAAGCTGTACCAGGTGTGTCACCTTTTCTATGGTCGCATAAACTTTGCTTGTAAACAAAGTAAGACATTACCTGAAGTCCTAATGGACAAGGAATATTGCCACGTCGTTTTTAAACCTAGAGAAAGTTAACAGCATGTAGTCAAATGCCACTGGAGAGTGGAGCAGCAATAACTAAGAGTATGATATATAAGCAGGTAGTGGCTGGTCATTGTACAAATTTCCTCGTTCCTAGCGACTGGACTTTAGAGGTAAGCCCTACCCTCCGCTTCTCAACTTGCGAAGTCAAGCGAAGTCAGCGTGTGACATTTCGCTTCGCCAAATAACTGCTAGCTTCGAACGACGGGTTTGCTAAAGCATCATGAAGTTGTAATACTATAATCTGCAGTATGCAGTGTCGCGTATTTCTACTTCGGACTCGCTGCTTCGGCGAAGCGGCTCCGCGAGTGCAGCGGAGGATTATAGCTAGGTAGAAAAATTGCATTTATAATTGTTCTCGTCATTAGCTCATAATGGTTATAGTCGACTATACTGGTTACGTTTGTAAATTCTATTTCTCTTGTTGTTTGCTTTGACTCGTCCGTTCCTGATATCGTTTGCTCAATTACAGATGTATATTTCACTCTGGCATATCATATTTGATTAGTTAGCTCGTGTTTACTTTGTTAGTTCGATCGAGCACGACCACCAGTCTTTGGCACTTTTTGGTTCTCAGTTTTCATGCCACTGAGGCTCGAGCGCTTGAGAACTTCCAGAATCTATACACGGCCTGGTATTTCGACTGGTGGTCGTGCCGGTAACACGGTAGGTTTTAGTTCGGTATCATTCGAGAGTGTGAGATGTTATATTTCCCTAAAGTTTACCACTTCAATGATCCAACCCAATGGTTTCCCCCGGCGCATATACTATAACTTAGCGACTATCAATAATTATAGCTCTAGCACTGTTGTCGGAGACGCGATGCAAGATGCTGTCGAACCACTCTCGCCTTACAATCAGTCGGTGCGAGAAGTATGTCGACGGCGCGGGATACATGTCGCGTCGCGTGTGCTGTGCTAGTGCCGCTTGTTTGGCTTGGAACCATTGAGTCGGTCGTGTTTTTACAGAGATAAGATAACTTCTATCGTCTTCGTTGTATCCTCTTGTTGTGGACTGTTTATATTGTATTTACGGATTAATGTATATCTAGCGATGTACGTCGATGTACTATATGAATACTAGTCGTAGAGATTTAAATCGAAATGTTAATACAGAGGAAGATAATGGTCTCGTTCTAGTCACTAGCGTTAAGTTTCTTTTTTAGGGGTTACGTTTTTTTCTTGTACTAAAAAAATGTGTTGTATTTATTAAACGTATGTTATTATTATACCTTATATTAAAAACTAGCTGACCCGTGCCCACTTCGTTGAGCATAGAAACCGTGTAAACCTTCCCGGGACTTCCACGAATATTTCAAGACCAAAAATAGCCGAATCAGTTTAGCTGATCTCGAGTTTTAGCGAGACTAACGAACAGCAATTGATTTTTATATAGCCTATGTTACTCAGTGGTAATGTAGCTTTCTAATAAAAAAATAATTATTAAAATCGGTACTCAAGCCCAGTACTTTTTGAGTTAAGTCGTTACATACAAAAATACAAATCTTTCCTCTTTATAATATTAGTGTAGATAGTGTAGATATCATAAAGATGAAATATTAGATTAATTGTTTATAGGCATTGAAACTATTGGACCCATTTTCATAAAATTTGGCACACTATTTATTAGTCCACCGGAATGCCAGTTTTTTTCCCGGCAAACTAAAGGGTTCGTCTTAGCAAAATCTGAATGTTTAATTATATTAGTTATAGCTGTGCCCGCGACTTCGTACGCGTGGAAAACTGATTTAGGGCAGCAGTTTTAATACATTTTTAGTTTATGAACACTGTCGTTTGGATATTTAAAATCACTTATTTATAGTAATGCTTCTTTGTACACTGTATTAGACGTCCACAGGCAAAAGAAGTAGGCCGATGGAGTAATAATAATAGTTTACTGTCAAATAATGGCCGTTTTTGTCATGAATTCTTTCTTCCTTTAAACGACAAAATAACAAAAGTCCAAAAGAAAGAAAAAACCCAAGTCGTACCCTAGCATGAAAACTAATAAATAAAAAAAATCTTCAAAAACATAAATCTTACTTAATATATTGACATAACTTTTCTAATTTAAATGTACCTATGACATCTCATATCTTGAAAACAAACTATCCTACGCCTATAGGTACTTTATTTATCGTATTTGCAAAACCTAAGTATAATAATAATAATAACAATAACATAAATAAATTACTTCGCAAAAAGTAATACTTATTTTCACTTGGATCAATAATTTTATTCTATAATTTTCAAGTCGGTAAAATTGTTTAATTTTAAGATTTTTAGTGATGGGTAGACTGAGTAGGGATAATTCTCGAATGATCAGACGACGGTTACTTGAGACGGAAAATGAAAAACAAAAACGATTGGATAAAATTAATAGTAGGAAGAGAAAAAGTCTACCGCTGCAGCACCGCGAAATTTTTTAATAAATATATCCATATATATAAGAAGAAAAGTTTAAATATATTATATCAAGTAGATTGACTATAAAATGAGATACAAATTTTCAGAATACTAAAGTCGGTACCAGCCAAACTCAATATTATGAGTTGTATAATATAGCCTATTTCATCATATTGTAATTGATATCACTATATCTATAGCGATGGCAATTTCGACATCGCTTATAGCAACTGCAAGCATATGCCACTGCATATGCTTGCAGTATAAGCGATGTCGAAATTTCCAAACGTATATTTCAAATACTCAAAATGATGTTTTTAGTCGGATATGCTTATGTTACTCGAAACAAATACAAAATTACTATGAGTGTCCCTATAAATTTCAAGGTGTTCCCTCGATTCCTCACGACGCCATCATCAGGTCTCCACTTTGATAACTTTGAGACCAGGTTCAGCTGTAATTGACGTAGTGGCGTATGCTTGCATTTCTTTAAACAACGCTGAAATCTTCAAACATGTATCTATAAGGACTCAAAAGTTCTGTTCAGTACTTTTAGATCCAGGATATAGTGCAAAACCTCACTGTTTGGTAACATATGCTTAGACTACTTCAGACAAAATGAAAATCGATATATTATTCCATATAAATTTTGAGGATTTCCCTCGATTCCTCACGGATCGGTGACAATGGGACCAAATTTAAATTATACCCTACACAACACAAAAAAATATTTAAATCGTTTCATGAACGATGAAGATATCCGCGAAGAAACATAAAAAAAAACATATATTTACGAATTCAGAAACCTCCTCCTTTTTTGGAAGTCGGTTAAAAGTATTATGTTGGTTATTTCATGTTACAATCTACCTTTGTGCCAAGTTTCATTTAAAAATATGTTGAGTAGTTTGGCTAAAATACCGTCAAATAGGTAGCTACAACTTTTTGAAGATCCCACGGGAACCCTTTCGTTTTTCGGGATAACGATTTCCAATAATGCTCTTCAGGTCATAAGCTACCTGCCTGCCAAATTTCATTTAAATATGTTGAGTAGTTTTGCTGAAATACCGTTAAATAGGTAGCTACAACTTTTTGAAGATCCCACAGGAACCCTTTCGTTTTTCGGGATAATAATTTCCAATAATGCTCTTCAGGTCATAAGCTACCTGCCTGCCAAATTTCATTTAAATATGTTGAGTAGTTTGGCTGAAATACCGTCAAATAGGTAGCTACAATTTTTTGAAGATCCCACGGGAACCCTTTCTTTTTTCGAGATAATAATTTTTAGTAATGCTCTTCAGATCATAAGCTACCTACCTGCCAAATTTCATTTAAATACGTTGAGTAGTTTGGCGGAAATACCGTCAAATAGAGAGCTACAATGTTTTGAAGATCCCACGGGAACCCTTTCGTTTTTCGGGATAATAATTAACAGTAATGCTCTTCAGATCATAAGCTACCTGCCTGCCAAATTTCATTTAAATACGTTGAGTAGTTTGGCGGAAATACCGTCAAATAGGTAGCTACAACTTTTTGAAGATCCCACGGGAACCCTTTCGTTTTTCGGGATAACGATTTCCAATAATGCTCTTCTGGTCATAAGATACCTGCCTGCCAAATTTCATTTAAATATGTTGAGTAGTTTGGCTGAAATACCGTCAAATAGGTAGCTACAACTTTTTGAAGATCCCACAGGAACCCTTTCGTTTTTCGGGATAATAATATTTCCAATAATGCTCTTCAGGTCATAAGCTACCTGCCTGCCAAATTTCATTTAAATATGTTGAGTAGTTTGGCTGAAATACCGTCAAATAGGTAGCTACAATTTTTTGAAGATCCCACAGGAACTCTTTCGTTTTTCGGGATAATAATTTCCTATAATGCTCTTCGGGTTGTAAGCTACCTGCCTGCCAAATTTCATTTCATTCCATACAGTGGTTTTAGCGTGATGCGACGACAAACATTCCCATACGGACAGACAGACAGACAGACAGACAGACAGACAGACAGACAGACAGACAGACAGACAGACAGACATTTTTTTCAAAAATGCTATTTTTAGGTTCTGTGGCTTTTATAGACCCCCTTTTTTTAATTTTCACTTAAATATTCTTAATGTACAGACATGACCCCTCTACAGATTTATTATATGTATAGATATACAATATTTTACAACTTATGTTCAATAAGAATTGTTATAAGTTACGTATCTAATAATTTAATAGGTTCGCTCAAATCGAACTTGCAAAATTATACATTTGTTTTACATTAGAAGGCTTATTATTATTCTGCTTGTAGTATTCCTCTCTTGAATATGATAATGTTTTTTGCGAAACGATATTACCTACTCAATTAAATATCTTTCTATTTCGTGAATTAACGCAATTAATAATTATCCTTAACAATTTAATTTAAAGTGTTATTATAAGGTATGTATAGATAAGCCGTTGACTCACAACATAAAACGTACAAATTGTATAAAAAAATTTCTTTAAAGTAAGTTTAAAGTTTGATGTAAATATTAAAAACTATTACAACTTATCACATCCAATGCTAAATAATAGTTAAAGCTAGTAAGTACATAATTTTTTATTTATGTTTAAAAGAAAATTAATTTTATGAGCCAAACTTTCCCCTAATTTTTGCTTGACAAATTTTACGTGCTGTCGAATATATTGATATTATACGGCTCTGTAAGATCTGAACATCCAAAATGCTTGACGGGTGTTTCTGAAGAGAAAATTAAATCGTTGGTCAAATAAGTAGCATTTGAGCTAACAGCTCAGTCAAAAGACAATTTATGAATTTCAAATGTGGTGTTCGTCAAACGGTGTGTAGTGACTGTTTATTAAAGAAAAACTATAATTGGTCCTTTAAAATATTTTTGCTCTAACGCTATGGTAAAAATAGGCAAGTAGCTCATATTAAAAATATTTGTGATATAGGTACAAGTAAGTAATCAATAACTTCAGAACTAAGTAAAACTTATGTTATTGAATGTAGGTACTGTAGGTTCTTGGTGGAAATTCATGTTACACAGTAATAATACACAAATTACACATCACCACCTGATGATGATTTAGTCCAAGATGGTCGTGTATTTTAATAAATTTGCTATTAAATAAAAATGAAAATGAAAAATCCTTATTTCAGCAAAACTAGAAAAATAGTGTTTACAATTTGTTCATATTGACAGTAATATTATTATAATGTTTCCCTTTTGCTGTGTAATTTACCTAGAAAATAAATAAGTAATATAGTGCAAGTAACTTGTGTATTATTATAAACTTGTAAGTGAAACTTTCTTTTTTATAGTTCGGTTAAGGCATATAATAATCAATAATAATCATATATTCAAGTTAGACTGTAAATAATATGACTTAACTATTTACTGATAATGTCGTTTTCAGCAAAAAAAAACTACCCCGGGTCAGGGTAGTCGAGTTAACGAACAGTCGAACTAAACAGACAATTAACGAATAACTATTTGACAATGTCATAGAACAGAACCCTGATTCAAGGTGCCATCGTTATTATCACTTAAGAAGTTCGAAAATAAAATGTATGAGATTTGACATTAGGTTCGCTTAGTGCCTGGCGAATTCGTGTCTCACTTAGCGACGCTTATGTCAAATTTTATTTTCGAATTTCATATGTGATGATAGCGATGGAATCTCCTTGTTTATTCGGCTGCCCTGACCAGTGGTAGTATTAGATGCAGAAAGGCCTTTTTAATAGTAGTCCTTCCTTTTTTCCTAAATTATTTATATAAAAAAAAAATAAAAAAAAACCGACTGCCCAATTCTGACATTGAGCTAAACTTAGTACCAAGTTGGGCAAATGTTTCAAAAGTATAGGACAAAAAAGTATATAGGACAAAAGTAGCTGATACATGAATTTCTGCATACCAAATTTTATCAAAACAGGTTTAGTCGTTTTGAAATACACTCACAAACATCTACTTTATGATATTTTTGTATATTAAAAAAACTACTTAACAGATAATAGAGGTATTAAAATACTTTTTACTCCATGTGGGCGAGTGTCGCAAAACATACTCCCCTTTTCGGCAGTCGGACAAAAACAGCAACTTCTATGAATGAAGTCAAGATGGCGTACCTACCCTGTGTTACGTGATATATGTAGTAAAGTTCTTAACATTAATATAGTTTTGTATAACGAAAATATTTAATGGACAACTATTATAAATTGTATAATGTAAGGCTTCAAAATATTTACTTCGTCGTATAATAATCTAAGTTTTTTTATTAAGACCATCAAAAATGGACAATAAGTTTAAAGCGACAATAACTTTCGACTTTTATAAATTTACTTGTTTTACAAATTGGGATGTTGTTAGTTAACATAACATGTTGTTGGTTGTTGTAACTTGTAGGTGATCGATATTACCGGTATATATTATTAAACAACAATAAATATAATGAAAACAATGTTCATCAATATTTGACAAACAAGGCTTCGGTGTTTACAATATAATATCACAGCATTAATGGAAAAGTTTAAAGAGCATTGTGCAGAAGGCAAATATATCTAAAAATAAAATATATTATAATAAAAATTAATATGTTAACCCTCGAATTGGCAAGCCGTGCGCCAACTGAAGACGACGAATTATCGCTAAGAAATTAGATTTTTTTTTTTCCTTTTTTTTTTTTCGATTCCTTCAAACAAAAAAACTAAATCGAAATCGGTTCATCCGTTTGGGAGGAACGACGCTACAGATACTCTTCTGTTTTTGTCGGGAGTTAAATTAAACTTGACATACGAATTCCAAATCGTTTCATCAATTCGAGACTACACAATTTAAACAAAGCCGAAATACATTAAAATATTTATTTTAATCCCAATAACGGATATTTTGCTATATTTAACCACTTCATATTATAGTATTGGCTGCTCAATATATACATAAGTATGGTACGTCCCATTTAAATGTAACCTAAACGTAAACAAACCAGAAACATATATCATACAATTTTCTATTACAACATATTCTATACAATTTTCACATATTTATTAGGCACACTTATAAATACTTTCACTGGAATATTAAAGGATAAATGCAGTACATTTTATAACAATTAACCATTATTTAATATAATTATTGAAAACTTAAATGAAAAACATTCATAGGAAAAATGGTACTACCGACTGTAGAATATAGTCTATTGTCTATGGATTCATAGTCGCAAACAATAATCATTGTATTCGCATCACTAATTAGTGGTTGTTTCATAGACGGGATTCTTTACGTTTGGGTTTCAATTAAACAGGATATAATATTAATAATAATACTATATTATAAAATAGGTGTACTGCTACAAGTGTAAACGACAATATTCGTAGAATATATAAAAAAGATATATGTATACCTGTAAGGATTTCTAAAAAAATGGCAAAATAAAAAAAAATGTTGGACATAGGTGAGAATTATCGTGACAGGTATTACTTTGCTCGTAGTCCCCTCTCACTCCTTTTGTGCTTCATAGACGCGGATTACTTCGTTCCGATTCAATGTGATCTTAATGTAAACAAAGCCTGTTAAAAACTGATGGGCGGCTTCGAATTTAAATATCACTTATACACTACGCTGCAAAGCTCCTCCGTGGTAGTATTTCAGAGCCTCCCTTTCGACCTGGAGGTCGTAGGTTCGATTCCCGCGTTGGAACAACAAAAAAGAAGGATGCAGGCAGGTTGCGCCTGTTCTCTCGCCAGTCAGTTATCCATCGCACTGGCTTATGAGAGCAAAAGGATGAGAGAGTGTCCTCGTGTATTGCACACACACACTTAGGCACTATAAAATAACTCCAGCATAGCTGGCCTGGAATTGACTAAATCCTCCACCAATAGAATCGGTATGAGGAGCTATTATAAAAAAACGAATTCACATTAATATGGTCGAATTTCATTTTGTTTGCATTTTAATCGCATTCAACCGGAACGAAGTACATTACAGTTTTCTACCGAAACCGATGCACTAGAACCTTAGAATTAATAATAACTTAATGTTAATTTAAAGAGTCTCTACGCCGTCAATTCTGTGTTGTAAAAAAATGAAATTGCGACCCTATAGAGGGCGCAGCCAGAGGTTTCTAGGAGACGGAAAAAAAAACAAAATACCAAAAAAAAAACTAATACCTCCCTACTCTACCTGGCTACGTCCTCCGTTTATTAGTTGAGTAGCACATCGTGCGGTTTCATATAAAATAAATGTTACCGACATATAAACTATAGTGTATTAGTGCTATTTATATATTTTGTATGCGTTTCTCGAGGGTTTACGTTTTATTTTAGACACTAGAAATAGACTAGAGAACTTAAGATAAGTAGTGACGAAACGTATTGTGCATAGGTTATCATTATTTGCATATCATTGAAAATACAATGGAAAAGTTTGAAGACCGGGGCCCCGATTCTTGTGCCTAGAACTTTGTTACGAATCGCAGTCTGTCCTGCTCGTGCACGTATGACTGACGATCGAATCGAAATTCGAGTTACCAGAATCGGGGGCCAGGGTACCTCTAAATTAGCTTCGAATGTTAGTCTGTCCTGCTCGTGAAGGCATTTGACACGCGTGTGAGCAGGACAGGCTTTTGAAACAGAGTACGAAAATCAGGGGCTTTACCACTATGACTTAATAGCAGTTTTACATAACTTTCAGATTTCGCGTGAATTAAAAACTTCTTTACGCTTATATAAATAGAGATCAAATTTATACGAAATTCAAAAGTAATACTGATATGTAACTTCGTGGTAAGGTCTTTGTATTCGATCTTTTCATCTTTTTCGATCGAATGGGGAAAGTGACTATTTTATTAAATCAAAACGTTATTATGTAAACTTTGCTTGGCTACTATGTTCATTTTACGGTACTAATATTTAATTTACCGTAGGATTTAGTTATTGTATTTTCTGTTAAAATATACAAAACGTATGGTCTTTTCCAGGTTTGAAATTCAAAAATCCTAAAACACGCTACCAGGTAGTGCGTAGGTATATCAAATTGATTTTATTAAGCTAAATTTCTTAACAATTTTTCTATACATCGGCCTAAAACAACGAGGTAGTTACTCTAAGTCGGGGTTTGACTTTATATTTTAACTGCATCATTTGGATTATACAATTTCGATTCATACATTTAAATAAAAAAAAAAATATATAAAAACATGAGAATGAATTTCAATCTTGAATAAGACCATTATTTTAGGTTTTACGCATTTCGCGAAGGCACATATCGCCTTTGGGCCGGGACCTGTGCATTAGAGTAGTTATACTGGTTTTTGCCAATTTCTACTGGTATAAACCGGTTTCCACCAGTTCATAACTAGTTTCAGTCAGTTTCTACCGATTTTTTCCAGTTTATAAGTAAACTTGACCTGCGTTGGTGATTGTCACCGTGTCCAAACTATGGCGGAAAGGGTACGGATCCCCCACGCACTTGTTGTATGAGCACTGTATGGGTAATGTATTAGAGTGTATGAAAGAGTATCTATGTATGGATTTTTATAAAAAAAAAAAGAAAATGACAAAAATAAAATTGCAATAACTTCAGAACTGTACAGCTTATTGTCTTTAGTTCTGTATAGAGTAAAAATTTTAAGTACATTTTTTTAATACTCGTAATTATGTTATCAGTTGTATAACATACTGAAGGTTCTTAATTTATTTTAGGTTTACGTCGTTTATTTTAGTATGATAGATTTTTTGAGAATTGTAAATATTTTTTTTTTGGCAGTACTTTGAAAATGTACAAAACATATAACCGTAATGTACGAATGTATGTGGCAAGTATATTATGACACATAACTAAGTGTAGGTTGTTACTAAGTTATAATATAAGACAATAAGTAACTTATACGGGGTGATCTCACTGTATAAGGCTGTGCTGACAATAATGCTTATCAAAGCGACCCTAGCTTATAATAAATAATTACTATAAGACATTATAACAATAATTACTATAAGAAATTATAACAATAGTTACTATAAGACATTATAACAATAATTACTGTTAAGAAATTGTAAAAATATCTGAGATTTTTATATACAGTGAGTTTTTCGAGAGGGTGGAATGCAAAAGTGTTTACAGTTCGGCAAGTTCGCTAATTACGACAACGAAATTGAAAACCAAAATGTTATCAACTCGAATATATTATTATTATGCGTGATACTCACTTTGTTCACTTAGCCATGTTCATGTCACATTCTGTACAATATTTTTCATATCGAACTTCATCATAGAAGGCTTAGAGAGGGGAGTTATTCAAAAATTTAATGGTACAGTTTCCTTTTTTTTTTTAAATCAGGCTTTTCAGAATTTTTAAAAGCACCTAATTCTGGATGCCATACCATGCCCACTTGGAAAATTCAACGTGTATATTATATTAATATTGGTATAGTAAAATGTAATATATTTTTTGTAAACAGTTTTAAATTTTGTAGTTATTTTTTATATTTCCTTTCATTTTTGATTTTGAAACCGTTACAGCTTAACTAATTCATAATAATTTATCATTGGGCTATGTTTTGTTATATTTTAACACATTAATTTGCTCAATGTTAAGTCGATATTTAAGGCTCAATGATTGAATAAAAATAATATTTGTTTTTTTTTCCTACAGTATAAATACAATATATTATAATAATTAAGTAATAAGTGTACATAAACATATGGATGTGCAATGCATACAATTTATAATAATATTATAATACGATGGTCTCAGACTAAATAAATATTATTAGCTTAGGTAAGTAAAGGTATTCTTGCGAAGGGGGCACTGATTTGTCAATTACTGATTAGAACGATGTTTAGAGATTTGCTTTAAGTCATAAGGGTCGGCTGCACGTTCCGTCTTGCATGCGGTTCTTTAAGGTAGAGTTAGGCGGAATACAAAAACGATACTTAAATTAAGTGACGCTCAAGTAACATGCTGTCCTTTTCACTCCACCTAGAAGTGACAGTGGCCTGTGAATAGGAAGGCTCCTAACTTTAATTTAGCGCTTTCGGCCGTTGAGGGCTAATAACAACAATATGCTGTTTAATCATTTTTCAACCGGCTATCCATCCCGAGCCATGAGCCGAGTTGCCATCGTTAAATACGACAACGAAGTTCGAAAACAAAATTGTATGGGATTTGACATACGCATAGCTAAAGCTGCGTTTCCACTGACGCGGAGCGGGGCGGAGAGAATCTTGCGGTGCCAGAATTTACCAATCACTATGCTCGAAATCTCCGCTCTGTTTCCACGGAAACAGCACGAGCATAGTGATTGGTCAATTCTGGCACCGCTAAGCTCCTTTTCGCTCCGCTCCGCGTCAGTGGAAACGCATATTTATGTCAAATGTCATAGATAGATGTTTGCTGTTGTAACGCAAACTTATGTCAAATCTCATAGATGTTTGCTGTTGAACTTTGTCGTTATAATCAGCGGTGGCATCTTCGCTATAGGTCCAGAGCCTTTATTCATGATAACATCGCTATTATCACGATGTTCGAAAACAAAAATGTATTGGATTTGACATAAGCTTCGCAAGTGACATACGAATACGCTTGTCATTTAGCGAACCTTATGTCAAATGCTATACATTTTGTTTTCAAATTTCGTAAGTGATAATAACGATGGAATCTTGAATTAGGGTCCTCTTGCCACCTGAGTTGCAGGTGAAACTTGGTTGAAGTCAGTAGGAACAATTCACGCGAGATGGCGTGCAGTCAGAGCCTTAGAGCTGTAAATGTATAGCTTCTATTATGTAGATTCTGGATACTTACGTTCCTTTGAGCTTGTTTATGAACATATATAGATTAATTTAATAATTGTTTACTTTGCGCTTTAAACTTCAATTATAAAATATACATGTATAGGTAATTGTTGTAATAAGTTTTAATTACTCGAAGATATGAATGGATGACGGTAATATTGTAGCAAAATTAAGGTTTCGAGAAAATTAAGTTCAAACTGTCATTTAAAGATTTTAGAATACGACGTAAAGTATTAAGAACAATAAATCTAAAGATACCTCTGGAATTAATGTACTAAATACGTTACTAGATATCCTAAAATGTGGCCAGTTTAAACTCAATTTTCTTGGTATTTTTTTGCGACATTCATCGATTCATGTCTTCAAGCGTTGTAGCATAAAATATAATTTTATGTTTGTGTTGTTTAGGCAATGTTTCGGAAAGGCCTATGTTTTTAATGTACATAAATATTCTTCAAGAATTTTGGCAAGAATACATCTTTGTGTAGGCAGATATAGGTGATATTATTATACTATACCAAAGATTTGAATAATTGTTGTAAATAATAATGTGGCGAGAATTGTAAATAAAATACTAATTTCAAATTAGAAAGAAATAGTTTGTAATACTAGATGTTTTCCGTTGCTTGGTACGCGCATTAAATCCCGCCGCAACCGTACATTTTGCTGCGTTGAAAAGTAGCTTATGTGTTAATCCAGCATGTAAACTACTACCATAACAAATTTCATCAAAATCCCTTCAGTAGTTTTTGCGGAAAGAAGTAACGAACACACACACTCAGTGTGAAGTGTGAGTTTGACTAGATATAGTGCCAAAATGTTACCGAAAATAGCAAAATGATCAGTTCCTTTTCAACACTTTTTCCGATACATTAATTGCAACACCAGGAGGTTCGGAGTAACCAACACCACATAGGTACTAGCAGGGTGTGGTACTACTCCTATATCACAATTCTATCGGCTTCCATTACCCCTTACCAGGGCCGCGCCGTCCCCTGTAGCGCTGTGTCCAAAACCCATGAACCGCCTCATATTGTCAAGAATCTTTATGTTTCATGCATGTTTTTATGTAAGGTGTTTTATAATCTAAATTATACTTTTAGGGCCTCGTAGTGTAGCGCATGTGTGCACCGCACACTTCGCATACATATAGGGTCGGCGCGGCCCAGCCCCTTACTAAATCCCTGAACCAAATCCCTACCCATTGGTACAGTGGAAAGGTTTTCCTCCAGAGGGAATCCAGAACAGCAAGCAGCGATTATATTAATGCCAATTCCGACCAGCTTGGCTAGACTGGTTCGCCTCGTCCGTGCAGGAATATGGAATGGACGACGGTCATCAAAAAATAAGGGCTAAGTTCACAGGAATGGACCTATAGGAACACTACTGCTAGGGCTTCCCTATGAAGGAGACCTAGCATTCGCCACTGATAGGTAGTAATTTGAAGAGCGAGAGAGAAGAGCTCTGTCTACTCTTTTGCTCACTATAATGTATTACTTTTACATTTATAAAACATTGTAAAGTTTTAGAATCATTTTATAGCATGCCCTGGTATATTTTTCTCTATACTTATTTATATATTACGTATTAGCTGTAGAATCTTTTTAAAAGATAGAAATTAAAATTATTTTTAAGATTATGATGGGCGAAATAAAGTACTCGATTTAACTTGTAAGTTTAATTGTATTTATGTAGATGTAAGCAATATTTAATGTAATTAAGTTTTTTTTTAATGTTACTATCATTTTGCATAGCAAACTCTGTAATTATAGTTCAGCAATACGAATATTTTATTGGTTTAGTAGAGTTTAGTATCTTTATTTTTGGTAAAAACATATTATAATATTCAAGAGAGAAATCGCATTGATGGTCATCAGAAGGTTGTGGTTGGCTTATTTATAACTTTTTCCTATCAACATGCAGCAATGTATTTTAAAACCAATAATACATTATATGTTACAATAAAAACTATATTTTTAATTATTTTATTTAATTAAGCGTTTTGCTCTTTGAGTTTACAAGTAATTGTTGATTACTGTTGTATGTGAAACACAAACTATTTTTTATGATTAGTATTGTTACATAGTAGTTGAATGATTTAGTATCGAACTGAGTTTGTAAATAAAATTATAAATGGATACCATTATCTTCCTCAATATATGTTTGAAACTAATCGTGTTTAATTTCTAAACAAAATAAAACAAATATATTAACACAATATGTACATTTATTTCCAATTAATAACTATACCCGAAATCACCAGCTGCAAATAAATAATAAATTACTTAAACATTATTTTCTATTTACATAATCATAATGACAACTACATTGCAACTTGAATTACGTAGGAAATGAATGATCGTTAAAATAATTACATTTTAACAAATTAATAATTAAACTAAGTGAATTTGTAACCTTTTAAATCTACTTATTTTAAATCACAATTTTAAAAGTTAAATTTATTCTAATATTATGTCTATCCTATCACTACTGGTAACCATCTTCTATTGGTATAACTTTACAAATTAAACAGAAATAACTATAATGACTATTCCATAGTTCTAAAACACTTTCATTAATTACTAATTAAGTATTCTTGTTTCAATAAAATCCATTGGCAAAGTATTTGATTGAGTATTGGAACTTTTTTAAAGTTAAACTTTTCTTTCCAGAAGGAGGGAAGTTGTGAGTATAATATAATATAGTATATCTAAATATATCTGCAATAAAAAGTAACTATATTATTTTTTTTGTCTAAGCTATACAGAATGTAATCTTACACAGGGGACATATTGAACGAACGTGACGAGCATTCGATTCTCGTTCCAAAAATATATACCTATAAAATATGACCTTAATTTTTGATGGTATTATCCTATGGATTAAATATTTTTTATACATAGTGCACTTGAATGTATAAAGCAGCCGCGGCGTGGCGGCGATCGTCTCTTCAAAACGTCGTCAAAACGCGCCACCAGCGCCCGCGCCGTCGCTGAGTGCCAGTCGTCGCACATAACTGATCCTGATTTTTGATGAATGTTAATAATGTTATTTACAGAGTAAATAAATAAAAAACTTGTTTATGTATATATATTGTCATTGCTTACGTTACAGCATTGACGAACTATAGAGGGGACCAGTCACTATAACTTCGTGGGGTAATAACCAGGCAAGAGATATATCCATTGGTATTAAAAAAAAAATTGTTTTCAAAAATAAATAATGAAAAAAATTCATTTCTAGAATCAGTCAAGATCCTATAATCATATCCCAAAGTTATAGTGACTGCTCTTCTTACCTGTATATACTTGGTCCATGCTTATAGTAAACTCTACCGTTAGCTTAAATAATATGTCCCATGTGAAAAATTACACTCTGTATAAGATAGAGTTTGAAAACCCAGAATTGGCTACAATAAGCTAGTTTTATCAGCTCTCTGATACTAGTGGAAAGGAAAGATGAGTATTAAGTATATTTCAAATCTCTTACTTTTCTTGTACTAAATAATTGAAATTGTTGTACAAAAAAAATAATACCTAGTTGGATTTAATTTGAAAAAGCAATTGCGTCGCGATGTCGTGACCTGTATTCCAATGGGGTTTAGATAATATGACGATGGGCTGACGATGGTGAGCATATTCTAGTTGGGTTTGAGGCTAGTAGTAGTATCTGCTGGAGTAGGGCGGCGCGGACCGCAGCCGCCGCGCCTTGCCGGGGAACCCGCGCGCGTAGGGCGCGTTGGCGTTCGTCGTCACGTAGTACACACCTCGGGCTCTGAAAACAAATAAATATAGTATTAAATTTAAATCTATATTATAAAGCGTAAGAGTTTGTTTATCTAAACGCGCTAATCTCTGGAAATACTGGTTCGATTTGAAAAATATTTTTTTTGTTGGATAGTCCATTTATAGAGGAAGGCTTTAGGCTATATAACATTACGCAGCGCCTTTGAGAAATGTTGCCAAAACGGGAAAAATTGTTCACATTTGAGGACTTTCGTTGCGTACGCTGCATAAACGATTTAAGTTAATCAAAAATGAGAATTATTCCTTTTTAATAATCATTATAACGAAAACCAACGTGAGCAATTAAATGATAACCGCGATAGTTTCCGACAACCACGCGAACGAAGTTGCGGGGACAGCTATAATATATATATATATATATATATATATATATTATATATATATATATTATATATAATGTAATAAGTATATTATATTATTATTAAATATAAACACCGACTCCCGTCCGTGGTTACTAGCTATGGCGTCCACTGCTGAAAAAGTATTTCAGGGTTCCCTATACTCGTATACATCGCGTCTCATAGTTAATATATTAAGCCGAATATAGTGTGTAGAGATTGACGCAAGCATTTTTTGTTCTGGCACCTCATATAAATTATTCAACAATAACGCGATAAAAAAATACAAAGGTCTAAAATTACCACAAGGAGTGAATCTTACCACAAATTAGATGATAAAATCTTGCTATGTTGGGCTCGCGGGCACCTAGTCTATGCACACGATTGCACTGGTCGTTCATCTACATAAGATCTAACCACGATTGAAACTCGTGTGTTTTTCTGACTTTTACGGAGATCTTTGATCGTGATTTGTCGCGTTATGATAAGTAATCTATACGAGGTTCCAAAACAAAAAATGCTCTACGCGTCATTCTCTTTGCACTAAATTCGGTGTAATATAATATAAACCATGGATCACTCTGTATATTAAAATAATAAAGCTGCTTCCCATTTACGGATAATATGTATTTCATCTGTCGCCGAAATGACACCAATATACCGGTAGGGCTAGCGTATTTAGAGGTGATAACCTTCAAAAATTCTAAAGTTTCTGATTTTTTGCATGTGCATAGAGTAGTGCCCAACTAGCTTATTTTCAAGTTTTGTGTCATTTCTGACCATTGCATTTTGAGTAAATCGAAAATAAGTGGGCGATTTTTTAAATTTGTAATAAATCTGTTTAAAAAAATTAAAGTTTAAAATAACAACGTGGTCATGTGTAGGATATCATTCGGATTCTTGATACCTAATTTGTGCCATTTTCGCCCATTGCAACCCGACATATTGCCAGTTCGTTAAAACAGTACCTGTAAAAAAATTATAGTAGAGAGTAGAGTAGAGTAGAGTCTTACATAAACCCATGAAAAAAAATTGTGTCAGATTAATCCACGGGTTTCGAAGTATTTTTTTTTTTGTTTTTCCACGCTTATAGACACTCCAAAAAATATTAAAGTTACAAGAGTTTACATATTTATTATCACAATTTAATGATAAATCTATATTTTAACAAGCATTATTAAGTATTTCATTTTTTTTACAAGGGAAAAAGGTAATGGGGCGGTGCTATACTTACTCCGAAACCCCACGGGCCGCGACTGTTTAATTATATCATCATTCATACCATTACAGAGGAGAATGTACTCACTTCTGCGACACGTGCTCGCCCATCAACACGTACTCCGTGTCCCGCGGCTCGCACCAGCCCACCAGGTAGGAGAACAGGCTGGGGCACGGCCCCGCCCAGAAGCCGGTGCGGCTGTTGATGGACTCGATGAAGTAGGGGGTCACCTTCGTGTGGTCGCAGGACAAGGTCTCTGGAGAAGACAGATTTTTTATAACAAAACCGACTACGACTATTAATGTAATCTATGTAACAGAAATAAGTGATAATGTAATACGAAAAGTAGCCAACATTAATTGTAAACCATACAAGTTTCGAGAGTACTGAATATGAAAAGGACGCGATGCGGAACATGCATACTTAATACTGCCAAGATCTATACCATTCCTCTTGGATACGCCGCAGTCGGGTAAAAATCAAAGATCTTATATAACAAAATTATTACATTAGGTACACTACAACTTGTGAATTGTGATCAACGTCAATCAATGTAAATCACGCGAAAGCATAAAAAAATCTTAATATTTTGATATCTCAAAAGCGACATCTATGTCATTAAGAGTAAACTAGTTACAGCTTAGGTTTGCATTTGTGTGCAGTGCTTGGTTAAATATATCAATAGATGGCAGTAAAAGTATGTTACCATCAGCAAAATAAATTTGTCCTGCTTTATCACATGACACAGATGTCATATTACAAGACAAAGATAATATTATAATTATCATTAACATAATTATATGGAGCAGAATAAAAAACGCCGCCGTGATCTCACGTGAACCCACGAGTGTTTTGGGCATGTACAATCCACCTGTTCTCTTGCCTTGAGGTGTCGGTTATTCGGGAAGAATTGGGTTGTGAGAACAAATAAAAATATAATGTCCTTATGTATTGCGCAAATGGTTGGGTGCTATAAAAATGGTTTACCGACCACGGTAATACAAATGTAGGCTTTATTCTACTGGCGAAGATCATCTTTAGAGAGAAGTCCCAGCCTGTATAATTCGGTAGAGGTTAAGATGTAAGTGAAGCCAAAATAACTGAGTTAAATAAGTAAAGCCTAAATAACTGACCCTAACCTAAGCCACAGTCTACTTACGGAATATAATATTATGTACCTACGCAACCTTTTGTGGTTTAGATACAGTGCCATCTACTGAATTACACTCGAAACTACCAAGGGCCAACCCTCGCAAAATATAATAATAGTCACCACTTTAATGACTAGGTGGCGCTGCATGTATATACGCCGATCATTAAAAGCTTTTATTTTCGAGTATAATATTATAGTAAAGTGTATGCAGAATTTTTTGTTCAGCTTAACAAAAATAGCAATAAAAATGTAATACTTACGGAATATGGTGTCGTGCGCGCAGCCGGGCTGGCTGGAGCCTCCGTTGACGTAGAAGTCGGCGTGGCCGTTGGGCCCCCACTGGCCGAGGATGCCGGCGCCGGTGTGAAGGATGTCCACAAACAGCGCGTCCGTGTAGTCCAGGTCACGAGAGCGGTTGTTGCCCATATAGAAGAAGATGGTGGGGTCTAAGCCTGAGGTTAAAACAAGTGGTAAATACTGGGAGCGAGAGGGTAAAACGGTGCCAGTATGTCTGGATTCTCTTTCGTTAGTCATGCGGCAGCGGTAGGCATGATATCTCACTTTAAACCACAGCGCTAGCTATATTAAGCTTTCACTTCTGTGCTTGGGTGGTGGCAATCAAGTTTGAAATCTACTCGTAGTTATCCAGAGTCAGATATCTGTAGGTATAATATCATAATTGTTGAGAGTGAATTTAAAACTTAATTTCAATAAAATTAAGAAAAGTGCCTTCTATCACAAGTTCTATTCACACAATTAATATTATTTTAAATATAAATTGTTAAGTTTCATAAGATAGTACCTCAGATCATATGCTAGTATTAAGATCTAAGTGATGAGTACATTATTAATTATTATCTGATATGGTATTAGTATTAAAATCATAAGCTCACCAGTTATTCTGCCCAGCTTCCCCTCGCTCAGATGATTGGCTACCAGCCCGAGGATGTGGGCGCCCACGCTGTACCCTATGGTGTGGACCCTCTCCGGAGGGTAGGGCTTCACGGGGTGGTACTGGAGGTACTCCACCAGCTGCGTGATGCACATGCTCGCGAAGCGGGGGGCCCACTCTATCTGGAAATAGTCAGGCTTAGTACTAAATTGTGACTTACTTTAATTATAATACTAGGTATTATTTGGTAAAGCGCTCTTGTGCCCAGTGTCTTAGAAGATGTGAATATAGTTTAAGTATAATGTAATTTATTGGTTTCTCTATTTAAATATGAGAAACAATTCTAAAGTTTAAAAAACTAAAATCCAGCGATGAAAAAGTACGAATAAAAGTTAAAATTATAGCACGATTGGTAGGAGGTAGGAGATAAAGCGCCATCTACTGAATTACACGTGAAACTACCAATGGACAATCCTCGCAATCACTACTAGTCACTACTTTAGTAACTAGATGGCGCTATATTTAGGTTTTTACGTTCACCATTAAGGGTTTTTTAATTATGCGTAGGTTTAGCTTTAGTTTGAAGTTTTATTAAAATACCATGCCATCTCATTCATTGACAGGAAATACGAGAGGGATAACATGATATTTAACATGGCGTTAACTTGAACATTGCTTGGTGAAACACGCCCTAAAGCTATGTTCTTATTTAACGTAATTAAAACATTTAAATTGTTTTTGGTTTTATATTTGTCTTATTGGCTAACGTATTCAGTGATTCAATTCGGACTATTTATTATCTGTAGGCCGAATACTGAAACGCAAATACCAAGGACAACATGTCTCCATAAACATTTGACTTTGACATTTTCACTTTGACATTGGCAATTTACCAAGGGTGCCATTATTAAAAAAGAAGGAAAACACTCAAAACACGTGACTTGAGTGCTACTTAATTTAATTATAGTTTTAGTATTCATTAGTATTTCATTACTAACGAACAAACAACCTGTCCCAAGCATGGCTCCTTGACCAGCGAGCCGTAGTCCACGATGATGATGTTGTAGTCCCCCCTCTTGAAATAGGCATTCCTCATGTCGGTGCTGGGGGACAGGTTCCTCCCACCCCCGAACCCATGCACCACGATCTTGGTGGGGTGCTTGGTGTTGAACTTGGACTTCGTGAGGGACTTGGTGTCGAGGGTGTTGATGAGTTCCCCTGTCTCTTGCGTGGTTCTGGAACATATGATTGAGAAAATAAACTAACGGAAAGGTACATGATCATGTAATTGGGTTATTGAATGAATATTAAATTTATTTGCTTTTGGAGACAGAAAACATTTCAGTTTTAGCAATTAAATAAAGTTACCTATCTCTTTCTCACAAAACGATATTTCTACCCAGGTTGGTGTAATGTCTATGTAGGGTTAACAACGTGACGTCACAATCCCGTTGTTCCCTTCTCGTTCGCACATTTTAAAAGTTTATACATTCATTATTTTTTATAGTACTCAAATAATTTTAGTTTTACATTATTTGAATACCAGGGGATTATAATAACATCAATTATAATAAATCATTCAAAATTCTACAACTATCTCCACCATAATCAAAAGTTAAGAACTATAAGCAGCCTACGAAAATAATATAGATTATAGACTACTAGTTGCCCTGTGCCCACTTAAAGCATAGAAACAGTTTGTGATGAACCGTTTAAACTAGGGTATCGAGAACCGGTATATTTTTAGGAACCGGGATTTTCGGTACCGGCACTAGTCAGAACCGGGAATTCCCGGGATTTCCCGGGATTTTCGGTATTTACGTCATTTTTTTTTTAATTGACTAAAAACAAATAGAATGGCTTCGAAAACTACTTTTTATAAATAAATCACACATTTTGGCATGTCAAGTTAAAGTATAATACATTAATTTCTATACAATGATTAATATATCGTTATAAATTAACCTTTGATAAAGTTTTACATATATATATATATTTTTTTTGTTTAACGTCTCTAATATTAGGGTTTTTTCCCGCAGCTTCGGGCGCGTAGAATAGTATTCGTAACAAAAAGTGGACCCATTTATGCAAACAGGAACCAACCCACAGTTTGAGTGAAAATGGGTTTAGTTCATAGATGGCGCTCAAACCACGCATTCTATCTTACCAAGAAAAATGGTTACTTTTTATCGACTAACAACGGAGCTACACCACTGTCACATTGGGAACTAACCCACTTTGACCACCTTTTAAAACTGTAAAGAACTATGTGGCATGGTCCCATAACACTTAGTAGAACTAATTGTTAAACAGAACCATGATCCTTGGTACCTTAACAACTTACTCATTTTTATTATGCAAACCAGAACCAATGTTCGTTGATTCCATCTAGCATAAAAAGTTATAATATTTTATTACTGAATGGAACCAAAAAGTTTGAGAAGAGAGAATGTAGAAAAATTAAATCAATGATTGGCCTCGTACATAGGCTTACGAAAGAAGATTTTATGTCATCGCGCAATTTAGAGACAAAAATTACAAACAGAAAGAAGGCAGTAGATGAATTGAAAATAAGTTGGTTAGATACGAAAGAAATTGTGCCTGAGACAGAAAAAAAATTACTATATTTTTATGAGAAACAATCTAGACGAAGTATTGAAGGAAGTTAATAATAGGTTGGGAAAAACTCTTTTCGCATTATAGTATGTATAAACTTGTCATAAAAATCTCTTGTGCCAATTGTATCTGGCTGATTTTGGTATCATTAAAGTTTTAATTTTACAAAAGACAATTTCTAATTTAAATTAGATATACATTTTAAAATTTTATAACAAAATAGGTAAAAATGCAGCACAAGCCGCGAAAATAATGTGTGATGTTTATGGACCTATTGCGAAGAACTGGGGATTGACCACAAAAAGGTTTTGGCGGTTTTGAAAAAAGCTAGGTACACAAAAAAGCTCGATATTTGGGTGCCTCGTGAGCTCACTGAAAGAAACCTAATGAACCGTGTACTCATTTATGACTATTTATTACGACGTAATTAACCGAACCATTTTTAAGAAGCTGATAAGCGGTGATAAAAGGTGGATCACGTAGACCTCACATATCTTTAGCCACTCAGCAAAAATTACGGGAGTTTGGCTGGGAGGTGTTAATGCATCCACCATATAGTCCTGACCTTGCACCTTCAGATTTCCACTTGTTTCGGTCACTGCAGAATTCCTTGGGTATTGTCAGGTTGAGATCACAGAGGACTGCCAAAACCACTTGTCGCAGTTTTTTCATCAGAAGCCCCAAAATTTTTATAGCAATAGGATCATGTTCCTACCAACAAGATGGCACATATATATACTTTAGTCAATTGTAAATAAAATTTATAAAAAAAACCTTTTGAATTTTTATATAAAACGCGAAGAACTTTTTTTCCCAACCTAATATAAAGAAAAATATCAGAATCAGGGCCGTATTAAAAAAAAGTTATATGGACTTATTTTGTCCTACAGGAAAAGCCATTTCTGAGGCTAAGATGTCAGATTTAAAAAGCAGAATGCTTTTTAAATCTAGCATCTTATACCAAATGACGCAACAAAAATCTACAAAACCCTGACAAGTATCAATATCGAAGATACTGCTTTACCGGGTCTATTGATTTTGAGGTAGAAGGCGATGATAAAAATATTAATGATTAATTTTAAGGGTTCTTGAATCCATTGTAAATGTTAGAAAATTAATAAGGTACTAATAAATGGTATTAAAAAGTATTTTTTCGTAAAGAATTACTTTTACTTTCAGATATATCATAACAATGAAAATAGGTCCATTTTGCATGAAGGAACTAAGCAACAAAATATGTTTTTGCAAAATAGAACCAACCAGGTTTTTAACGATTTACTATAAACTAGAACTTGATAATATTTATAAATTTGATATTCCTAGATAGGTTACATTATCCCACATAAAGTTAAGATGTGATTTTTTATTAAAATACTCTGTATTCATTTTGCACACTCTGTTTACAAATGTTTCGTTTTCTCAAAACAAACCAGCTGTGGGTTGGTTCTTGTTTGCATAAATGGGTCCAAGTTATTTTTCAAATAACTATATGGCTACAGTAGGATTAAGATAATGTTATACCAATAATCATATGACCATCCACTATCCAGATTCTGGCCAGATCATACGCACTACAATATTTTTTTCCGAAGCGTATATTATGTATAACGATTTGCCAGTTCTATAAGGCACACTTAGCAGATTCCCTCACGCTCTTGCAAAGTTATTACTTTTGAATAGGTAAATTAAACATTGCATATTAGATCTATCATGAGCCAAAAAACTATTTTACCGGTGTTAATCTATTAAAACTCATAATATTGTAAAATACTGTGTAGTACAAAAAACCCATCCAAAACTGAGGAGTTTTATGAGTTTAAGTATAAGTAGTTATATTTTGTTAGTAGGAATCAACGTCACGTTATATACGTGACGTTGAATCCTACTTTGCTCGGTAGTTTTGCCTCGGCGTTGATAAGTCCTATTTATTATAAACTTATC
Organism: Celastrina argiolus; assembly: GCA_905187575.2. Taxonomy (NCBI): domain Eukaryota; kingdom Metazoa; phylum Arthropoda; class Insecta; order Lepidoptera; family Lycaenidae; genus Celastrina; species Celastrina argiolus. The sequence goes on along the minus strand of LR994579.1, from coordinate 1,757,539 downwards.
GCCGTACCAAAATTAAACCAAATCGGTAAAACGGTTCATGAGTCTTAAAGTAACAGGCATAGTTAGATTCACGTTTGAAATAATATTAAGTATGGATAAAACATTTTAAAATTAAATTTCTGCTCAGCCAATCGCACGAAATGCGGTATAGTGTTTGGACAGAAATTAAAATTTTAAACGCAGATATTGTGAAAGTAAGTTCTTACCCTTTGAATGTATTATCGAAGTGAGTTTTACTGGCTAAAAAGATGGATCTTCCAAAAATATTAACAACTTTATCCAACCGATAAATTGATTCAACAAAAAATCATAGTTTAAAGATATCTTATAAAATTGTTTTTGCGATTTTTATTTATAAGCAAAAAGATTATAGGTATTATTTATTTGAATTGTTATATTTTAAAATAGATCAGAATACAGATAAATATGATGATACAAAAAATCATAATTTATTTTTGTTCAAGCAAGTTCAAAAATACAGCTTTTATAATTATGATCCCTTTGTACCCTTTTGTTTCCCAACAAAAAAATCCTATTATTAATTTCATGGTCCAATCTACCTTTGTGCCGAGTTTCATTTAAATACGTCGAGTGGTTTCACCGAAACACCATCAAATAAGTAGCTACTGTTTTTTGAAAATCCAACGGGCACCCTTTCGTTTTTGGGATAATAATATCCTACATTACCCTTTAGCTTCGAAGCTATCGGCCTGCTAAATGTCATTTTATTCCATTCAGTACGGACTCACATACGGACCGACAGACAGACAGTACTTTTTTTCATAATAATTATTTTTATTTAGACTAGATTTTGACTTAAATATATATTTAATGAGCAAACATTTCCCCTAGATTTATTTTAATATGTTGAGATAGTAAAATCAGTTAAGAATATCTTGAATAACATCGTAACTTAAGTTACAATTTGAAAGCGTTTTTTGCCGTCGCGTCGGAAAGTTACATCATCAACGGTGAACACAGGCTATATTATATTTTCAAAAAAAAAGGGATCCTTACTAAAACTCCAATAATGTAACCCAAGGTGTAAAATGTATACAATTTATTAAGTTTTTATATTTTGCATTGGTTAAAATATAATGATACTCATAATATGTTTATTACTATAACATAATTATCTAAACCACATTGCAGCTGTAGTGTTATTTGGTAAAGAACTTTTTGCTACGAATACAATAATTCCACACGCCCGAAGCCGCGGGCCAAAGCTAGTAATATAATATTACTCACGTTTCTAAAAATTGTTTAAATCTATGTAAAACTTTAATGGGAGTGAATGTATAACGATATTTTAATCTTTGTATAGCAATAAATATATTATCCCTTAACTTGACATGCCACAATGTGTAATTTAAATACAAAAGTACTTTTCTAAGCCCGTTGCGTTTATTTTTTGTTAAGGTAAAGAAAATCCCGAAAATACCGAAAATCCCGGTTCTTTTGCGTTGAGAACCGGTTCTATAACAGTAGTCAAAGAACCGGGAAATCCCGGGATTTTCGGTACCGGGATTTCCCGGTTCTGAACCCTAGTTTAAACCATCCCGGGACTTCCACGGATATTTCAAGACTATATAAATAGCCGAATCACCCGTTCTCGAGTTTTAGCGAGACTGACGAACAGCAATTCATTTTTATATATAAGAGAAGAAGATAATAAGATGTTACCCGTGTTATTAAAATCATTACACTCTTTTGTTTCGCTGTTTTCAGGTAAAAAATTTAAAATGTTCGAATGTTTCGTACTCGTATTAGTACGCGTGTGAACTGTTATATTATACTCAAAAAGTTTTAGTAAATATTTCATTTATCATCATCATTCAGCCACTACTGAACATGAGCCTCCCCCATAGTATTTCATGGGGGATAGTTCCCTATACTCTCCACACTTGGCAGGCGGGTTGGCGAGCGCAGTTTTCAGACTACAATTTCCTCGGAAACACAGCTATTTCCGGATTTATATGTCCCTCTGTCGCCATTTACGACACCTATGGAAAAGATGGTTAAAGAGTTATATAAAAACTAGCTGTCCCGGCAAACTTCGTAGGTATTGCCTTATTAATTAATTGCTTGACATACTGACTGCAGCGCCACCTATCGGTTCCAATTGTAAATCTAAACCATTCTCGAATCTCCACGAACACACACAAAAAATTTCATCAAAATTGGTCCAGTCGTTTAGGAGGAGTTCAGTCACATACACACGCACACAAGAAATATATATATTAAGATGTATTGGGATAATTGAAGACTTGAATGGATGAAGGTGATAATGCAAAATTCAGATTTCGAGAAAATTTAGTTCAAACTGTCACTTAAACATTTTAGAATACGTCGTAAACTATTAAGTACATTAATCAAAAGATCAATCTCTTTTGTTTTTTTTTTTAAGAATTAATGTACTTAATATTTATGTAATTTATTATTACTTATCCTAAAATGTTTAAGTGACAGTTAAAACTCTATTTTCTGGGTAAATTTTTTTTCGCCATATCACCTTTATCGATTCATGTCTTCAATCGTTGTAGCATAAAATAAGATTATATGATTGTGTTCTTTAAGTACATAAATTAATATTCCTACCTTCATCGATTCATGACTTTTAATTATTTCATTATTTTTTGTAGTTAATTAGTTAGTTGTAGTTTGAAATGTAAATAAACGTAACCAACATTATACTCGCTGTCAAGGAAGTGTTCTACGATCAAAAGAAAATGTAAATTGCATTTTGATTGAGGATGAGTAATATTTCGGCGAACGTTACATAATCTAAGCAGTGATTGCTATGTAGATACAGTTGCGTTTGTAATCATAATGTAATGTGAAGAAAGTACGAAATTAATTTTCGTGATGTTTAGTAACAATAAGATCTGCAGCTGGGCTCCAATTCTCATCCACGAACTTAGTAGTTTCGGAAGTACGAATATCGGGGCCAAGAGCCCTGATTCAAGATTACATAGCTATTTAAGGCTTACGAAGTTTGACTGTATGGGATTTGACAAATGCTTCGCTAAATGACATACTGATTCGCTCGTCATTTTGCAAAGTTTATTTCAATTCTTATACATTTTGTTTTCGAACTTCGTAATCGATAAATAATTAATAGCGATTCCAGAGCCAACCCAGAAAATCAGGGTCCAGGTCTAAAATTACAAACAATATCGTTTGCTATAAAATGTAACAGAAATATGTATAGAATATGTATAGAATAGGCTTACAGTCATTTTCTTACTTGAAAAGTAAATAATTCTTATTATGAGAGCTATTTTCCTCTTTTATATTCCGCATACAACATAGGCAAGACACGATGCCTATGCAAGGCTTCGTGTGAAACTAATCTCGAACTGGTTAGAGGTACAAGCGGTGTGCTGTGATACCTGGTGAAGTACTGCAAACACTGGTGTGGGCAGCGGCAGGATGCCGTAATACCTGATGAATGTGTAATAATATCCTCCCACACCGATTTCGGTGACGGTAGCTGGTTATTGAAACTCGTAGTTTCCTTCTCTCTCGTTTCCCAGTAGGACTGTGGGACTTCAGGCGCAGGACTAATTTTTAGATGTCCATTCGACGCATGGATCATCTTTCTTGTCAAACACACAGGTGATCAGCCTGTGTGTTTGACGGTGTTTGAGATGTGATGGCGGTGTGCTCTAATACCTGGTTTTACTGTCTACTTTATGACCTAGTGAAGAGATAATACCTGGTGTAGAGGTAGTACTGCATGCGCGGGTGCGGGCAGCGGTAAGGCGGTGGTATGCAGGACGTGGTGTTAAACAGGTCTTGGACTGACTGTGGTTTCTCAGTGTCATCTCGAACTGCGTTCTGACGCTGACTGTTGGACACTGGAACAAACAGATACTATTATGAGAAGGAAAGGAAAATAGACTTTTCAGATCGATCAGAAGAAAGGATGTTGTTGCATATCCAAGTATTAGATTTAAAAAAAGTAATGTCGACGTCTTATTGACATAATATGTGACATGTCACGTATGACAGTGATCCCTAACATAGTCTACATCAGACGGCCAAGAGACTATGTAAGAGACTTAGGCACCTAGTTATAAGACGTAATTTTTACGCTAAGCACATTATTACATATTATAACGAATAAATTAATGTAAACAGTAAAGTATCGAGTTATTACTTATTAGTATTTAATATGGACCTTAACTGAATGCAGTAGCTTTGCAACGGCTGCAACCATAGCTAACTCCTATTTAGAAATCAGTTATAATATGAGCTTAGGTTAGTAGTAGGGAAGACTGGGTTTTCTTCAGAGGGAAGCCCTACAACAGGACAGGAAGGTAAGAGACAAGTGGAGCAGATATGAATTAAGTTTTAGAAACGACATATGAAATGGTATGATACATAAAATGATAGGGACATAGTATTATGTAGATTGTAATAATTATAATAATGTCCCCTTCAATAAGGTAACGCGTTGAAATATTAGCATTAATTAATGTAAGTTTCATAACACAAACGGATTGTTTAATATGACAAATGCCCAAATAATTACAATTTCTTTTTGGTGAAAATTGCGATAATTGGAAAAGTAGAAAGCCGAATTCATTATTTTAATAACCTTTGTTAAATAACTGCACATTTTTGAATACATAACTTGTTTTTAAATGGCCATACACAAATTATTATGTAGTAAAAATTAGTTGATAAGTAAAAATTAGAGAAACAATACAAACTATATATTTTTATATAATTATTATGTTCCTATACTAAGTACTAACGTTTTTGCTGTAGCCACAGATTATTAAAGTAATAATAGTATTAAAGTTTTGCGTGTGTGTACGTTTGTTACTTCGTCAAAACGACTGGACCAATGTCGCTAAAATTGGTATGCAGGAAGCTGCCATCCATAAGAGGAAACATCACGGAAATCATCAAAAGAAACACAAAATAGCTAAAATAAAATCTATTGATGGCTGTGCCCTAGCTAGCCAGCATTAGTGCCATAGAGACAACTGCAGCTTGAACCGAAATTACCTAATTAAAGCACAAGAAATCGACATTTAGGACCCCTGTTCGTCTTACAAATTTAGGTACTTTTTTCATTTTAAACAAAAATAGGCTTGAGCTATGTCCTATGTTTTAATTTTATTATAAAATGTATTAACTATTAAAATTTGTTTTCTGGATTTTTGAACAAAGTCGAAAATCTTTCCTTTTTAATAACTAAGTTATGAAAAATGGGAACGGACTAATGGTAGGTATACAGATAAAAATATTCAGGAAAAAAAATTTTACTCTATTGGATATCCAGGAGGAAACAAGCGTTCTGTAGACTCTTATTTCTGTATGGAAAAACGGCCGTTGTGTTTCCTCGTAGCATATAGGCTACTTTTTATCCCGAAAAAGTACAGTGGTCCCGTGAAATACTGCTTTCACACGGACTTAGTAAATAATACTAGACTGAACGAAGAATTAATATATAAGTTTGCGGTTGCAGAATAAAGTTTGATCATACAAACATTCCCATACCGATGAGAACACAAGAAAAACAATATCGAAAGTGACTCTTGCTGACAGGGCTGCCAGCAAAAATATTTCCGATACGGTCCGATATCTGCAATTATATATATTCGACTCCAATAAAGATAGGTAGTTATTTCAAAACTCGATTTTAATCAACATATTATCACAAAAATAAACTTATACCCATCTGTTTTTATTTGTTTTCGAATTTATTAATGTTTAGTTATCAATATTTTAATGAAACAGCAGAAACACAAGTGTGCCAACGTTGAGAAAAAAACTTACAGACTTCAGATCAAAACACGTTCAACGGCAACGACAATACGTTATATTTTGGCATGTTGGTAATACGTTCATTCCATACTAAAGATTCCTCTTCATACTTTCCGTGGCCCTTGTATTTTTTGTTTCCAACTATACAAAATGAGTCGTCTAGAATACAATTTACCATCACATTAAACACGTTTTGTATCGAAACATACAATCTCACAGCCCTGCTCGTGCACGGTGCGCGAGGTACTCTACGTTGATACGCGTGTGGCAAGCGTAATGAGACACTAGTGGAGCATACTGCATGCCGATACGTGATGCAACGCCTTTCGACACACTATCTATTCCCTGTATCCGTTCTGATGAGGAAAACTGCTCATCATAGTGAGGGAGCGTGTCGTGAACGCGGTAGCAAATTGAGCCTTATTGACTTGGCCACAACGTACAGATTCTTAACAATTATTATCGATTGACCGTCATTGTAGTTTAAACAAATAATAAATCTATCGCTAATCGATGTATACAATCAAAGTTCTAGCATAAGACATAGCGTTTTATTTATATAATTTCTGTATCTATCGTATTTTTTTAATTTTTTATTTAGATATTTATTTTCGCTTCAACATCTTGGTAATTAGCGACCACTATAAAATACAATATGTTATACTATAAGTAACTTAAATCTTATATATAAAAACGAATTGCTGTTCGATAGTCTCGCTTAAACTCGGGAACGGCTTAACCGATTTGGCTATTTTTGGTCTTAAACCTTCGTGGAAGTCCAGGGAATGTTTAAACGGTTTGTATGCTCAACGAAGTGGGCACGGGACAGCTAGTTTATCATTTTTAGAAACTTCGTATCGTATTTGCTATAGTATAGAATATCATATAATAATATAGAAACTATGGAATGCAACTATCGAATATCACTCTCTGTCTCTCAGTCTCTCAAATGCAAATAAAACTAAATTTTAATCACGGTATTTGCGGGAATGAGTCCCTATTTCACCAACGCATGTTAGTGTTATCGGCTTGTTAAAATAACATGCCATTTCATTCATTGATAGGAATTACGAGAGGCACAACATGATATTTATTTCTTGTTGAAACTCGCCCTAATACTAAACGAATGTAACGATAGGAGACTCAATTTAATTTAAAATTATTATAACTGAAAAATATGTGTTATTTTTCAGTTATAATATTTTTAACACGCTTTTATTAGCTTGGGTTGTATGATTCTATAAGTGATTAATGGAATCTTCGAGTAGAATATTGTCTAATTCCAGAAGTCTGATTAATTTGAAATTATGCATACGTATCAAGGACTAATTGCATAACAATGCAAGTAGGCGAGGTTATTTTTTAGTTTAAAAAAAAAGGAGTTTCAAACCGCTACGTCCATGTTGTCATATATGTACAGGCTGTTGATATTTAAATTCCATTTGTTTGACATTTGACCCCAATTAACCTTTATATTATCAAAAGTTTAAGGTTTAATCTTCAAAACTATAAATAAGACTGCTTAGTCATTATACTACGCAATACAGACAGACACACATTCTAATAATCCGTTGCATCATCTATGGTATAGCATTTATGTGAGTTATGGTTTATAACTCAGAATATGAAATATAAGCCAGATAGAGCGATCCGAACAACTGGGCGAAGCCATTATGATATGAAATATGAGAACAAATAAAAAATCAAAAGGTAATTTAATTTTAAATTTTCATTCCTTTTTAACGATTAATTAATACATTATCAACATTTCAAATATTTTAATACGCTGGCAACAATAATATGCACAATGTTTACGAATTATTTATTAAGTTTAAAAATTCTCCTACAATTGATGATGATTTATTTAAAACCATGTAGTTAGAAAAAGTGCAAATAATCTTATATATAAAAAAGAATCGCCGTTCGTTAGTCTCGCTAAAACTCGAGAACGGCTGAACCGATTTGGCTATTTTTGGCCTTGAAATATTCGTGGAAGTCCAGGGAATGCTTAAACGGTTTTTTTTATTTTTTTTATGCTCAACGAAGTGGGCCCGGGTCTAGCTATCTTCTTCTTCTTCTCATATATATAAAAATGAATTGCTGTTCGTTAGTCTCGCTGAAACTCGAGAACGGCTGAACTGATTCGACAATTTTTAGTATTCGTGGAAGTCCAGGGAAGGTTTAAACGGTTTGTATGCTCAACGATGTGGGCCGACTAGTCTATATATTATATAAAAATCTTGTATTCAAAAATGAATCGCTGTTCGTTAGTCTCGCTGAAACTCGAGAACGGCTGAACCGATTTGGGTATTTTTGGTCTTGAAATATTCGTGGAAGTCCAGGGAAGGTTTAAACGGTTTGTATGCCCAACAAAGTGAGCACGGGTCAGCTAGTTAGTGTATAATAGAGGTCGTCAAATTATTTACATAATGGACATTTCATTGTTGATATTAATGCTATTATACAGTGTCAAAGGTTGTTCAGCTTGACGTCGCGGAGCGCGAGGTTCACTTTCCCCGCGACACGACTCGCTTTCAACCGAGATGTCGTTCATGCTAATGTTATAATTACTGTGTGGTGAGGTATTAATAACAATAATAATAGCTCCCCTCACCGATTCCGGTGTCGGTAGCCGATTTCATTGAAACCAGGCCAGCTATGCAGGAGTTATTTTATAGTGCCCAAGTGTGTGCGCAATACACATAGACACTCTCTCTTCCTTTTACTCTCATAACCCAGTGGGACGGTAAACCGACACGACTGGCGAGAGAACAGGCGCAGGACCGACTTTTTACATCCCATCCGACGCATGGATCATCTTTCTTGTCAGACAATCAGGTGATCGGCCTGCACTGTCCTAACCAAACTTGAAAACAAATTTTTTTGTTGTTCCAACGCGGGAATCAAACCCATGACCTCCGGGTCGAGAGCGAAGCTCAGAACCACTAGACCACGGAGGCGCTTAGAGGTGAGCTATTAATCTAATACTTGTCCACGGGTTTTACGGGAAAATGCCCCACCACATTCCCACCACAATCCAACCACTGCAACTCTGTGTAGCCAGGACACGTGATAGTCACAGAACTCAAAAACAAGATCTCAGGGGTGCCCGAGGGACATGCTAGTTATGTCTTGGGACTGAAATTAGTCAGAAGAATGAAGGGGGAGGATACATAATATAACTAGCTGACCCGTGCCCACGTCGTTTAGCATAGAAACCGTTTAAACCTTTCCGGTACTTCCACGAATATTTCAAGACTAGAAGTAGCCAAATCGGTTCAGCCGCTCTCGAGTTTTAGCGAGTCTAATGAAAAGCAATTCATTTTTATATATAAGAGAAAGATACTAGCAGACCTGTGCCCACTTCGGTGAGCATACAAGCAGTTTCTGATGAACCGTTTGAAACATCAACCACGAATATTTCAAGACTAAAAATAGCCGAATCGGTTCATCCGTTCTCGAGTTTTAGCGAGACTAACGAACAGCAATTGATTTTTATTTATATAGATTGGTGAGTAGCAATATAATAATGACAGAACAATGTGATGAACAATAAAGTTTAAATATTAATTAAACGCTTTGCCCGATAGATCTAGACTTTATTCATAATGTCCGCATTAATCACTACTAGGCCTACTCCCGACACAATCGAGAACCGAATCAGTTCTGTCTCAACGGTTTTTCGTATTTTATTTGGTGGATTACTTTGAAACTAAACATGATAAAGAAAATCGTCAGATTGTAACTTTTTGTATTCCCGACCATATCAATCGACTGAGAATCAAAATAAACAAACGTCAATTTATAACGGGATTACGATCGTATCTGAATCAAAATTGAATCAGTTTGGAGAGATACGTCACGCGGACCAAGTCACAGGCACAGCTAGTGATTAGACAATGTAGCGCCAGCGGTTGAGTAACGCGTCGCGGCGCGGCGTTGCGAGTACATTGTTATGCGTGCGATTGCGTTGTGTGTTACATTAATAACATATCAGGGGCATTATGACTTTGTAGATCATATTGCTTGGCTATGGCCAGCAACACACTTTTTACTTAGGGACGTAAAAATAATCGATTTTGAAATATCGTAGGGACGTAAAAATAATCGATTTTGAAATATCGTTTTTTTTCATAATCTCTTTTTAAACTTCATTATTTTTTAATATTGCCGCGCTCCTTTTCTATAAATTATCGTTTATTCTAGTATGTAAACATTGTTTCATTCTTACTGAATAACAGTGATAAATTTAAAACATTTTTTTTATATTTTAAAACAAAGTAGGTACTTATGAAAAATCGATTATTAGAGAAACGACTAACTATTCTGTCATATAGTTCTCAGGAGTATTTATTTACCAAATTGTTTTACACGATAAAAATGTCCTGTTGTTATTTAATAAGTATAATTACAAAGAAATCGTCTATTGTTGCTATTATGTCTCTATAAAAAGGACTTCTCTCTAATTACTCTTCTAAGAATTGTTCCTCAGTTAAAATAACTTATGATTGAAAACAAGCTTGTTTTTAATCATAACATTTTTTACAGCTTTCGCAACCGATGAATATAAAAAATAATAAAACTTATTGACATAAAAAATACGGAGTTCCTATGGTCATCTTACTGGTACATGATTAAACCAGGTTCATGAGATTCCATTGTCACGGGATATGTATAGACAGCTATAGATTAAGTTACATTGTAAAAAATACATACTCTTAAAAAAGATCAATTTTCCATCTTTTTGCTAAAAGTTGGCCCCGTCCGAGTTTCTTACGCCGGTTCTTCTCGGCGGGTTAGGGTTGAACCGGTGGTAGCTTGTTTCTTTGTTAACTTTCCGAAAATAGCTTGTTAAGTTTCATTTGGAAATAAAACGTTTTTTATTTATTTATTTATTTATATGCACATCCATTCAAAATTTCAGCTTAACGGGGAAGTGGGTCAAGTTTAACTTGTCAGACTTGCTCACACACAAGGGGACACAGAGACAGGTGAAACTAAATAAAGACTTGTAATCACTGCATGTTTGTATACTTTGTATGCGCTAAAAGCTTATAAGCCACTCAGCAGATATAAGTAATATTGACTTCACAATATACCGATTTTTGTTTTTTTTTTATGAATAGGTACATACACACAAGAGGAGAGCTGAAACTAAGTAATTGACCTCACGATTATCTACTTAAAAGTATATTTTTATTTTTATAACATTATAACAATATTGAGTAATAAGCTTATAAGAGGCATGTCACCTTCACCTGGCAGCGGTCAGGGCTGAGAGGCCTGGTGTCATTGCCAAACATAATGTTATGATAATATGATGTTATACCTACTATACAAGATGTGCCCACGACTTCGTCTGCGTATAAATAAAAAAAATCACCCGACGTTGAAACATTCTTCGGTGTTCTGCTCCTATCGGTCTAAGCGTGATAATCTTATATTTATAAAAATGAATTGCTGTTCGTTAGTCTCGCTAAAATTCGAGAACGGCTGAACCGATTCGGCTATTTTTGGTCTTGAAATATTCGTGGAAGTTCAGGGAAGGTTTAAACTGTTTGTAAGCTCAAAGAAGTGGGCACGGATCAGCTAGTATTACAATATAATCTCGAGGACGATACAAAGTCTATAAAGTATAAATTTAATATGAAACGAATTTAAAATCGGACCCGTATTTTTTGAGATTAGCTCGTTCGAGCCAAATAAATACTTTTTAATATAGATTATAATTATGAATATGACGGTTCAGAAAGAATCGCCTCAAATTGTAATTGCTTTTAGCGAACTCACGAGAAAAAGTATACAATATAATGTATGAAAAGGTGATAGTAGGTCATATATTTTCAACTTTACATAACAGCTCCTTGCTCAACAAAAGGGCACCTCTTACATCGAGGACAGAATTTGTTTGTTTGTCTGTTTGTAGCTCGTGAGAGCGACGCGTCGCCGCGTCGGTTGCGTAAGGCCACGTAACTTCGGAAGTGGCGTGTGAGAGGACGGTCGGCAAAAAAGACGATAATTATTATTGTCAGGGACAACATTATACTGCGATAACAATAGCGATACAGCAAGTTGTTTTTGACTTACTGTATTATAGATAACTAGTATTACCTGCCTAAAATTTTGTGGGCTTCATTAAGATATATTTTCCAATAAATAATATAAAGTTTTCTCAGCGCAGCGTCAGAGTATCTCGCTTATTCAACTTATTTGACATTTATTATTATATTCTTAATGTGACCATTTCAAATTAGCCTTTGCATTATTCTGGTGAATATACTATATTATTATATTTTCATTAATATTCGTACAGTTTATACATAAAAAAGTATGAATATCATCAATGTTATCAATGAATATCCATACATATTTGTATTGATAATTATATTTCTCAAGATATAATTAGTGAAAAATTTGATGTTGATCTTTTCAAATTATTGCCATTGAGGTAACTACATTTTTAATTACCACCGGTAGCCGTGATATATTATGATGAGATTAATACAAGGTTTTGTTTGCAAAAAGTAGTCTTACACAAATTACTATCAGGATCAAAAAAAATCCGTCTCACTTCCTACGAGAACTTTACCTTCAATACAATTTTGTAAAGGAAGTAATGACTTTGAACTCATTTTAAAAGTTAGGTTTTTAGATATAGGTACTAGGTACTTACTTTTAACTAATACGTGATGTAGCAAAGTGTAGAAAAGTAAATGGTTTTTACATTGTTTAAGTAATCCGAATACCTGAATAAACGTTTATTTATGTAAACAAACACTTAACTATTTTATCCTACTTTGTATTTTAATTATTATCCTTACACTATGTAAGTAGGCACTAGCAACTCAGTTCGAACTAATATATTATGTAACAATATATAATAAAGTAAATTGTAGTATCATTGTGTAATGTCCGAATTCTAAAAACGTAATTATTAAAAAAAAAAACACATTCTTTACATTACTTTTTTTATTCTACTTTACATCATCATTGTCCTAATGTAAGCATAGTGCATAATGTTGTGTATTTATAAATCAAAAGTAAAAAAAAGCATACAATAAAAAAACACAAACATTTTTGCTGGCTGTACAACAATGAATCGTTTCGCTTGAATTCATTTAGCCATAATATCGGTAACCTCAAAGACAGACGGAGGCAGGCGACGCGTATAGATAATACATTATACAAACACTCCAAACATAAGTGTGAAGTCTACTTTTTTGACAAATATTTGCTTTGCTACCATTTGAGGTTTAAGACTAACACCGACAAGCAAGAGCCTACTCGAAGAGAATTATGCAAATAAAACACACTGATTTCAATAATTGCGGCAAACAAAAATATTGGGTTTCGTTAATATGTTGACTATGTTATATTAGAAGGTTAAGGGCGTGTTTCACCAAGCGATGTTAAAGTTAACGCCATGTTAAAATACCATGCCGTCTCATTAATTGACAGGAAATACGAGAGGGATAACATGATATATAACGAAGGATTAACTATAACATGGCTTGGTGAAACATGCCCTTACTATCTTAGTAATAAATAAATTAAATGTATATTTATTTCTAAACTTGTTACTACATCAAAATTATTAGGCTTCTCATTAAGTAAGTGGATAACAATAATAAATTGTATTATAATTATCATATTTACCACTATAATATAATAATAATAAAGTATTTGGAAAAAATTAATAGCGTGTTATGTAACAATGTAGAGAAAGGAAGAACTATAATATATTATGCTGTTTTTGTATTATGTTATTTAGTTTATACAATTACATTCCGTTGCATACAATAAATTATACAAGTAATGCAAACTTAAAAAGGCTACGAAATGTGATGGCTTTATTTGGGCTATTAACTATTATATTTGATATACTTTTTACCGTTAAATCCTGACAATATTATAAAATATACGGAAAATTTGTAGATGTTCCTCTTTCACCAAAAACTACTGAACGGATTTTCGAACGAAGGAGGATGCGGTGATAGTAACTTATGTGTTAATCCAGCATGTGAACTACTACAAAAACAAATTTCATTGAAATCCGTTTAGTAGTTTTTTCGTGAAACAGAGAACTTTGTTAAAAGTCCCTCCATTCTTCCATACATACTTACAAAATTTCGCTTCCATAATCTCAGTAGGTTAAGGAAAAAAATATGTTTGTATATTTTGTATTATTTTCATCGAAATGTATGTTTTTTTCCCTTTATTTTGGCAACAAACAGTGATATACAAGAATTATACTTGCAACAAATATGATTTTTACAATAAACCGACAATGCCGAAAATAAATTACAGAAACAATAATTTTATAACTGCTCTAATTTTGAAAGACGCGCTTACTTTTTATGCATTAATAGTATATTTAGTTTTTTATCGCACTGGAGAAACCTGTAATTTAAAAAAACGAATGTGGAATCAATGTTTATCCTTGTAATCATAACACAATGTTAATCTAAATATCTATGTAATCATAACACAAAAATTTACAACAAGCAATTTATTGGATAAAATGTCTCAAAATCAACTTAAGTATTTAAATCGTTCCATAAATACTTAAGTTATGATTTCCAGTTTGTCGGAATTTGTTATTCAACAATAATTTACGACCGCAATAAGCCGTAAGTTATATTTAATTATGTCATAAGTAATTACTAACTTTTTTGTTACGTTCATACTAGCTTTTGTCCGTAGCTCTGTCCGCGTAAATAGAGTACCAACCCCACGGAAACACTATGATCACAGGATCAAGAATGTAGTGCATAAAGATAAACATAATGATAATATTCAATCATTATATATTATATCGATATAAGACCCACAGTGTAAAGCGTTCATGTATATATGGATGCTTTACACCACGTCAATCTGGCCCGTACAAAGTATTAGAAGAACCTGTGTTATGGAGACCCGACAACAATAATTTTTCGATCTGTCTTTTGTTTTACAATCTGAGATGTTATATTGTACTATGATCATAATAATGTACCGATATATACATATTATGGTAACAAAAATGTGAGGGCGTATATATGTTTGTTACTGTTTCACGGAAATATTACTTAACTCGTTTTTATGAAATTTGCTAGTCATCTTTAAAACTTAAAACTGTTTTTAAGTCAATAAAGACCCGGACCTTTGGAAGGGAAGCGAATTTAACGCGCAAGGGCTTGTTAGATAATTTTAAATTAAATGTAATGTAACTTTAAAATTGTAATCCATATATATATGGGTACTTTAAAAAAAAAACTTTGTAAAAATATTACTTATTATTATTACTTTTAATATCATTCGGGGCTCGTAGTTTTTAATTGTAAGCAATAAATAGAGTGAATATAAAATTAAAAGTAATTCACTTTTAATAATATTATATCTAGAGATGTGTTGTGTCCTTTCTTATTATCTGAGGGTAGGAAATAATTTTCTGAATAAAAAACTAAAACCATCATAAAAATATAACGCATTTAATATCTATACTTCGGTTTACCTATCATTTACAATTTTATAGCTTAAAAAAACTTGCCTTTAGAGGTACAAAATGTAGAGATACGACCTTTTTTAGAGTTTCATACCCAAAGAATAAAAACGGGACCCTACCCCAAAGACTTTGTTGTCTGCCTGTCTTTTATCAGGCTATATCTTAAAAGCAGTTATAGCGAAATTTTCACAATAAATATACAAACTAAAAAAAATAATATTTTGGGGACCTTCATAATAACAAACGTGATTTTTGCGTTTTGTGTGCGAGCACGACTTGGTAAGTTTTTCACACCTCCGAAATAAATATAAAGTCTTTATAGTTCATAATCAAAGGTTTTTGTTAATGAGTAGTGTGACATTTGGAAACCTTTCGTTGACATATTGTATATGTTTGTATGTTGTATATGTTGTGGTTTCGAAAGTAAATACATATGCATGAGCTATTATATATGTTATGTCATTGAATTTAAAAGAAGAGTTATATTTTAGTCAACGTGATTGGCCTACTTTTATGTAATTTTTACTTTTAAGTAAATAAATAATATAAAGTGTAGATACTATTATTAACCTGTGCGTAATTTTAAACTTTGCATTTTTTTTTCATTGTAATAAATTAAGTACTTTAAATATAAAGTACTTCATTTATTTAGTTTTTTTAAATGTGATTGAATGCATACTTGTATATTTTTAGTATGAAAAGTTTTTATCGATACAACAAATATACAATTATAGTTTCAATGGTCAAAAAATAAAATTATTTTTAAAAAAATTTACTGTTGTATTCTGCATTATACAAAATACATAAATAAACTTACATGAGATCTGCAAAGCTGTGATTCCGATCAAAACCAACCACTGAACATTGGGCACCATTTTCACTAAATATCACAGAATATCACAAATACGTTACTAAAACAATACTATTTTAATACAAAAATGCTTATTTTAAAATTGAAGTGCGTAATTTAAAATTAATGTGTCTAATTTAAAGTTGAAATGCGTCCGTCAGATCGTCCATACAAAAGAGTTAAACGTGTGCGGCGCCCGTGTATCGCGCGCTCACTGTAGCACTGACAGCGAAAGTGCTCCCGCGCCCCGCAGTGTGTACACAAGGACGTGGGATGACCTAAAACATATGTAACCGCGTAAAAACCTAGCTTGAGTAAGGTCCGTTATAGTGTAGGTCAGAAGTAAAAAATGTTTTTTTTCGTTCCCTGCGAGACTTGGCCGTTTACCTTTTATGTTCTGTGATTATGATACTTGAATGAAAAAACTTTGTACACCTTATGAAAATTACGGTGACGAAGGATTATGAAAGTTTCCAAACTCATAGTTTATATACAGAAAAGGAGTACAAATTGCTCATATTTCTTAAAATCACGCATACACAAAATAGCAAGTCAATGAGAGTTTTTAATTAAAGGTTTGACAAATTCACCGATTTCTTTGATATATCATAAAGGACATTTATATTTAATTGCTTATCTAAGGTGCAAAGAGCCTTAAATAAATAAATCTTTATTTCAGACCAATTTCGTTCCTTTTTTTGTTAGTAAAAGCTTAAAAACCTATGTTAGTCTTATAGCGTAACAAATTTATTTTAACAACTTGAAACTGAAATATGAGTTATTAAGGTAAAACTTTGAGCACAGGATGACATCTAGTGATATTTTAACCCGCTGGGCGAGTTTGGGTTGCACGTGGCCGGCTCGGAGATTTTGTATCGTAGATTTCCACTGCTCCACCTGTAAGTAAGTTTGTATGAAATGTTTTAAAAAATATTATCTAATTTACGTTGGTGTATTTTAAGCTATTGCATAGCTTCTATCGCGGGCCTTGAGTGTGGGGACCGAATCCAGAAATTCCGTAACGGAAAAAACCTAACACCCCCTAAACAACACTCACTTGGCCCTTTGGGTGATGGGGTTCGAATCTTCGAATAATAACTCAAACTCGTTACTAATAAAAATTATATTTCCGAACATAGTCCCACTCAACAATAAAATTCTTCACAATACTTATATATTTCACTAATGTTTTTGATAGCGCTGAAAAACTGCAGAAAAGTAACAACGCCATCTAGGTTTAACATTGTGAACTAAAAGTTACATATGAAGTTTATTGAACCATATAAAATAAAAAATATTATGCAATAGCTTTACCGCGGCAGTCCCCGAGTGCCACACGTCTTTTTTTTATTTTTTTCACCGACTTCAAAGGAGAAGGTTTCTCAATTCGACCGTATTTATAACGCTTCTTTATGTTTGTTTGCAGGTAACATCGTTGTTTATGCACTGATTTTGTTAAAAAAGAAGATACTTTAAAAGTGGTCCCATGACACAAAAATTTTAGTTTCTTGTTTGAAGTCGTTTTTAATTTTTTTCAAATTATTAAGTTTTAGGAATCGTTTTCAGCCAGTATATTTTTACTAAGATAAATACTGACCGAACACTATATTAGTAATGTTTAATTATTCGGTAGACCTCAAATGGATAAGGCACTTCCTGTCGGCCTACACTTTACACGCTACAGGCTGTGTTCAGCTAACAAGGTCCGGGAGCGCAGAACATGTTACATCTAGATCAGAGCCAATAAACCCTGCTATTGTCGTATTCCTCGTATATTCTACGTTTACAAAAATGAATTGCTGTTCGTTAGTCTCACTAGATCTCAATAACAGCTGAACTGATTCGGCTATTTTTAGTCTTGAAATATTTGTGGAAGTCCAGGGCTTCCTTGGACTTTACAAAAATACAGGTTCTACATTCCGCGGTCCGCGATTTAATTGAATTTCATCGTAAACTGTTTGTATGCTCAACGAAGTGGGCACGGGTCAGCTCGATAAAATATAACAAATTATTATTATAGATAAAAAACACATAAATCTTGCCTCGTGCTGAGTATCCGAAGAATTTGTGTTACGGAGACCAGGGGCCCTGATTCAAGATGTCTGATGGAATTTGACATAAACTTCGCTAAATGACAAACGAGTTCGCTCGTGATTTAGCGAAGCTTATGTCAAATCTCATACATTTTGTTTTAGCACTTCGTAAGCGATTAATAGCGATGGCATCTTGAATCGGGGGGCAGACAACGGAAACATAATATTTAATAGTTTATATAGGTATACTATAATATAATATAGCTATAGCATGCTCTTATAGTATGTATACTATATTATACCTACTATAGCATGAATTGAAACAGCAACAAACAACTCAGCCTCGTTACATGTTGCAACGAACTCTACCTCAGTCACATCCGAGATATTACCACAAGAGATTGACGAGACTGATTTGTTAAAGGTGTCCAAACTCTCTATTTGTACCCGTCTAGAACATTCACTATCAAGAAAAATGGTTTTGGAGGAAATTCAAATTGCAAGTCAAAAGTCAACGATTTTTATTTTCTTATGTAATGTTTAGGCCGTGTTACACCAAGCAATGTTAAAGTTAACGCCATGTTGAAATACCATACCACCTCATTCATTGACAGAAAATACGAAAGGGATAACATGGCGTTAACTTTAACATTGCTTGGTTCACCAAGCAATGTTAAAGTAGTGTATTATTAAGGTCGTGTATCAACACGACCTTAATAATACTGTGAGTAAAATAACAGTTACTATAACTTTGAGATACAATTATTATATTACCTTTCCTCATATAGAAAATGTATTTTTTATATTTTTTTTGCTAAAAACTAAAACTTTTTTTTGTTAAAAACTAAAAAAATATACGTTTTTGTCGCAAGAATAACGAAAAAGACAAAAAAAAAAAAAAAAAAATAAACAAAAAAAATCTAATTTTACATTGTAAAAGTAAAATATATTTTTTTAGTTTTTACAAAATAAAAAACATTGCTATGGATTTCCGCAAAGTAACACCTGAATTCATTAACTATTTAAAAATGCTACAGTCATTTATACATTCATAATAATACTAATGGTTTATTATTAACAATTATTAAGTATATAGCATTATTAATAACCGCGGCCAGAGGTCGGAGTCACGGCTGTTACGCTGTTAGGTAATGCCGCCATTACGGCTAATGCAACACAAGTATTGTTCAAGGTGACCTTGCGACACTAACACATACCACGCACGTGAAGAAAGCTTTGTTATAATTTATATCTGTGTTGAGTGCGAGTTTTAATTGTACTCATCGTGAAGTTAACTAAAATTCGTATGGAATCAAATCTCAAAAAATCAAACCAATCCGATATAAATCGATGTTCCTGGGTCATCGTTCTGTATTTATTATGTTATGGTCGTGTTTCACCAAGCAATGTTAAAGTTAACGCTATGTTAAAATAGCATGCCATCTCATACATTGACAGGAAATACGAGAGGGATAACATGATTTTTAACTATGTACTGATTGTACAAATTTCTTGGAAATAAATGAATTCTATTCTATTCTATTCTATTCTATTAACATGGCGTTAACTTTAACATTGCTTGGTGAAACACGCCCTAAGTCTCAATTTTACCAACGCCTTTTAGTGTTAACGACTTGTTAATATACCATGCCTTCTCATTCATTGAAATAGGAGAGGAATAACATGATATTTAATGAAGGATAATCTTTAACATACGTTAGTAAAATTTATTTAAATACTAGATTTAAATTGGAAGATTGGAAAAGGCAATTAGTATTAAATACTAGATGTTTCCCGTTACTTTGAACGCGCAAAAACCGTTCATTTCGTTGCGATCAAATGTAGTGTTAATCTAGTATGTAAACCATTATTCTATAGTAGTTTACATATCTAGTATGTAAACTACTATACCAAATTTCATAAAAATCTGTAAAGTAGTTTCAGGTAAAAGAGTAACAAAGATCCATCTATCCATCGATCTATCTATTACAAAGTTTCGCTTTTATAATGTTGGTAGGATACCTCCTGGTGTCTGGTAGTTCTTAAGCTGCTTAACTCGAAGCCAGATTAACTTGCTATAATTGGCTATAAATATTATTACTAAAATTAATAAAAATGTGTCCTTCTCAGTCATCTATTCCTCATAAGATAATATGTCAAATTCCACAAATCTGTGTTAAGGCCGATGTCTCTTTTCATTTACAACTTTAATGGCCTGGGCTTGGCGATTGATATTTTATTGAAGCTCTAATATGTTGCTCAATATCTCGCGAATAACTGCGATTACTAAAATCACGACAAAAAACCTCAAATTATCCTCAAATTTAGGATTTAATTATTCAACTAGAGATCGCCCTGTTGAGATCCCGCAGTGAATGAATCATTATGGAATTTTCGACTTAGGACGTTTCGTAAAGTACCGCTACTAAAGTGCGTTACTCGCATTTGCAACGCGCTATATAATCAATGTCAACGCACTACAGCAGCAATGTCAGCGCGCTATCAACGCACTACATTATCGCGACTGCATCGATCAGTGTTGTCAGAATAGTTTCACAAAAAAGTACAACTTGTTTTCTGAAAAAGTACGGTTTTGCCATAACACTCGAAATGCTATCTCTTCCCACATTGATAAAAATAAGGAACAGTAGTGGTACCATTGTGTGACAAATAGCACAGAAAACCGTTCTTTTTGGTATGTTCTGGCAACGCTGGTATCGACGCACCCGCGCGACCATTTCCGACGACCTCAGGGAAATAATGGAGGGAGGTTAGGGCTTGGGACTGTGATGGCAGCCATTTTTGTGTCTTTACTTAATTGCGGCAATATCGAGTTTGCATCGCGACTGTATCGCGTGGGTAAACCAGTGTAGGCGAGAAATGTATATGTAATTATAAATAATAAGACCAAATATGATAACAGTTATTAAATATTATCACACAAGTTTGTAACGCGATGAGACGGATACCGACGCTTCCCAATTTCCTAAATTTCCCAACATCCTCGCAAACGAGGATGGTTCAAATGGTTGCGACAACCACTCGCCACATTACTGGTTATTATACCCTCCTTGTTATTGCGACAACCACAACCACTTATAATATCTACTGGTTATTACTGTACACGGTCACCATTATATTTTATAAAACGTAAGGACTGGCCATGCTAGCATTAAACGTCTTCAACTTGAGTGCCCCATTCATTAACTGCGGTTCCGAGCCTCACAAAGGCACGAGGCGAGATTGCCATGCAAATTAACAAGACGCAGACTTAGTGGTAAAAATAGTTTAGTGGAAGTGTTCGCAAGGGCTTATCCTTACGTTAGAAATAGTTGACGGTCGCCAAATAAACTGTAATTAAGTATTTTGCAACTAAACCGCTTACTCACAGTAATAGTATCATACAGTATTGTAACTCAGCCGTGTCTTTGAAAGACGTCTACAGCCGCGCGCGTCTTTCGCTTGTTTTTTTACGCAAACATGCGATAGAGCTGCTGACCTACAGTCACATCTATCACATCTGCTTACTCTCGAGATAATCGATAATCGAATCAGTTCAATCTCAACCGCTTTTGGTTTTTTATTTGGTGCATTACTTTGAAACTAACCGGGATAAAGAAAAACGTTACATCGTAACCTTTTGTCCTCCCGATCAATCGACTGAGAATCTAAATAAACAAACGTCAATTTTATTTTATTTTTATTTTATTTTTAAGGAAAACTTACAGCTAGCACAGGTTTAACAACATAGAAACAAAACGATGGCCAATTACAAGTTTTCACGAATAAAAAGAACAGAATAAATACAATTTTTAACAGTACAGTAGACATTGATCAGACGAGCAGAAAGTAAGGAGAAATAACTTAAAGAGAACTTATCATTAACTATACATTGTTAGTTAAGAAATAATATTATTAAAAATACCAATTGTATGAACTAATTAGCAATTATCATTAAAGAAGTAGTCTGTGCTTATTTTTTTTAAGTTTGTTATATTTGTATTGAACAAGTCTATGTCAGTACTTCGAGACGCTGCATTGTATGCTCTACTAGTTCGCACGATGTAAGCGTTCTGTCGGTAGTTGGTAGATGCAAACGGAACGTGTAGGAGTTGGTATTTTCTAAGTGAACTGGCGCGGGTGGGTACCTTAATTTCAAATTTACTAACTAGTTCCGGACAGTCCACTGAACTATTAAACAGTTTGAAAAGGAGCGATAAATCGGCAATGTTTCGTCGTTCCTCGAGCGGTAGAATATGAAATTTTTTGCATCTTTCGACATAGTTGGGTAAGTAGGTCCTGGACTTGAACTGGATATATTTTATAAACTTTTTTTGAATATGCTCAATGCGATTAATGTACGTTGTGTAGCTAGGATTCCATAAAGGATAACAGTATTCTAAGTGGCTGCGAACGAAGGCACAGTAAAGTATTGTAATTGTTTTAATTTGCGTGAAATCGGAGGACAATCTTAATATAAAACCTAATGCTTTAGAAGCTTTTTTAATAATGTGGTTAATATGCGAGTCGAAGAGAAGTTTAGCGTCAAAAATAACTCCGAGATCCCTAATAGTATTGACCCTCATTATAGTAACATTGCATAACTTGTATGGATACGTTATTGTGTTGGTTTTTCGAGTGTACGAACATACGTAGCATTTTGACACATTTAGATCAAGCTTGTTTATGACACAGTAACGATGAAAACTGTCGAGATCTCTTTGAATATTTACTGCATCTTCAACACTTTCAACCTTACAAAGGATCTTCATGTCATCGGCAAACAAGAGTACCCTTGAAAAGGAAAAGCTAGAAGACACATCATTTATAAAAATGTTAAAAATGTTAAAAATGTTAAATGTTATATCATTTATAAAAATGTTAAAAATGTTAAAAATTTATTCATGAGTACGCGGCACAATCGAATCTGTTTCGAATCGAATTTATTTAAACAAATAAAATACTTTGCAGATAGAATGAGAAGATTTCAATTAACAGGCGGCGTGTCGTCGGGCGTCGCGCCGCCCACGCCGCGATGCCGACGCCCGACGCCGTGACGCCGACGCCCGACGCCACGATGCCGACGCCGACGCCCGACGCCGTGAAGCCGACGCCCGACGCCCGACGCCACGACGCCGACGCCCGACGTCGTGACGCCGCGATGCCGACGCCCGACGGCGCGACGCCGACGCCCGACGCCGCGACGCCGACGCCCGACGCCGCGACGCTGACGCGCGACGCCGCGACGCCGACTCCCGACGCCGCGACGCCGACGCCCAACGCCGTGACGCCGACGCCCGACGCTGCGACGCCGCGACGCCGACGCTGTGACGCCGACGCCGACCCCGTGACGCCGACGCCCGACGTCGCGACGCTGACGCCTGACGCCGACGCCCGACGTCGCGACGCCCGACGCCGTGACGCCGACGCCCGACGCCGCGACACCGACGCCCTACGTCGCGACGCCGACGCCCGACGTCGCGACGCCGACGCCCGACGTCGCGACGCCGACGCCCGACGGCGCGACGCCGACGCCCGACGCCGCGACGGCGCGACGCCGACGCCCGACGCCGCGACGCCGACGCCCGACGCCGCGACGCCGACGCGCGACGCCGCGACGCCTACTCCCGACGCCGCGAAGCCGACGCCCGACGTCGTGACGCCGACGCCCTACGTCGCGACGCCGACGCCCGACGTCGCGACGCCGACGCCCTACGTCGCAACGCCGACGCCTGATGCTGACGCCCAAAGTCGCGACGCCCGACGCCGTGACGCCGACGCCCGACGCCGCGACGCCGACGCCCTACGTCGGCGACGCTGACGCCTGACGCCGACGCCCGACGTCGCAACGCCCGACGCCGTGACGCCGACGCCCGACGCCGCGACGCCGACGCCCTACGTCGCGACGCCGACGCCTGACGTCACGACGCCGACGCCCGACGTCGCGACGCCGACGCCCGACGGCGCGACGCCGACGCCCGACGCCGCGACTAACGAACAGCAATTACATTTTTATATATCATACTAGCGACCCGCCCCGGCTTCGCACGGGCACAATGCTGATACTAAATACACTACTCGTTTCGGCGTCGGCGTCGCGGCGTCGCGACGCCCGACGCCGCGACGCCGACGCCCTACGTCGCGACGCCGACGCCCTACGTCGCAACGCCGACGCCTGATGCCAACGCCCAACGTCGCGACGCCCGACGCCGTGACGCCGACGCCCGACGCCGCGACGCCGACGCCCTACGTCGCGACGCTGACGCCTGACGCCGACGCCCGACGCCGCGACGCCGACGCCCTACGTCGCGACGCAGACGCCCGACGTCGCGACGCCGACGCCCTACGTCGCGACGCCGACGTCCGACGTCGCGACGCCGACGCCCGACGCCGCGACGCCGACGCCGAAACGAGTAGTGTATTTAGTATCAGCATTGTGCCCGTGCGAAGCCGGGGCGGGTCGCTAGTATGATATATAAAAATGTAATTGCTGTTCGTTAGTCTCGCTAAAACTCGAGAACGGCTGAACCGATTCAGCTATTTTTGGTCTTGAAATGTTCGTGGAAATGTAGGGAAGGCTTAAACGGTTTCTTATTTCTATGCTTAACGAAGTGAGCACGGGTCAGCTAGTATTAATATAAACTTTATGGTGTAAACAGCTATTATTACGTGTATGAAATGCTCTGCTCGGCTCCTATGTGTCTCAGTTGTCATGCGTTATGTTTTATAGCCTATAACCTGCTCAGGAGTATACGATTGTAGAATCGTACCAAGTTTGGTTAAAATCCCTTAAATAGTTTTTGTTCCATGCGTGCACATACAGACAGACAAAAATTTTATTGATTGCATTTTTGGCATCAGTATCGATCGATTGACCTCTCTAGAGTTTTATTATAATATGTATATGTCGCAGTCATCTAATTAAATCAGCTATTTCATTGAGTGACTAGCGTTTTTATCGAATGACGACATTTAATTGTAAGACTAAAGGACAACTCGTCAAGTTGTTTATTGTAACGTCCAATGTCTTGACTGAACATTGATTGAACGTCATTTAGTCATGTAGTCATTGACTGAACGTCATTTAGTCCGATTTTTTAACCGACTTCCAAAAAAGGAGGAGCTTTCTCAATTCGATGAATAAGTAGGTTTTTTTATGTTTGTTACCGAATAATTTTCCGATTTTTTAACCGACTTCCAAAAAAGGAGGAGCTGGAAATTTTTTTGTATAAATCCCTCTTAATTGGGGGGTGGAGGGAGGGGAAGGGGGAGGAAGGGAGGGGGAGAACCCCCCCCTACCACTCCCACCTTTAGGAGACTACTAGTTTGGAAGATATTTATGGTTGAAGTTTTGAGGTTATGTCTGTGTTTCCGGGATATTTCCAGGAGTAAAACAGGGGAGAAAGGTGGAGACGGCGGTAAGGGGACAAAGGAAATCCCCTTCCCTCTACTCAGCAACCACTAGTTAAGAAAATATTTACAGTTGTAGTTTAGAGGTTAGATAAAACAGACAAGTTCTACGTGGAGATTTGTTTTTGGGACAATGTCGGTCTGTCACGTCTCCGGCGCTGCGGGAAATGCAGCCCCTTCGCCCATGCGGGCGGGGGCTGCTCTCCCTCCGCGCCTACGCGCTACAATATATACACTGTAGGGGTTGACAGACAAGTACTACGTGGAGTCGGGGTTGATAGATTCGCTTTTAGTAAAATTCAGTCACCTGACTGATTTTATGTCCGCTCTCATATAAGGGCTATGTTACAATCCGCTAACTAATTGGACGTCGAGTGACGATTGTACAATCAATGTTCGGCCTAGTCTTTCAATTAAATGTCGTCATTCGATAAAAACGCTAGTCACTCAATGAAATAGCTGATTTAATTAGATGACTGCGACATATAGATATAGATTAAACCGCATTAAAATGTATTCTACTTGTCATGTTATAAGTACTTGTATTCTTTATTAAAAAAAACGGGCATTTACTTCTCATTCTCAACCGTCTTCAAAAAAAGGAGGAGGTTTCTGAAATCGACCGCGTTATGTTTTTTTTTAAACCACACGCTCCGTTGTGCCGAGCGCACGCCGAGATTCGAGCGCTAAGGTATATTTTGCCTTGTCCGTTTATATAAAGTTACAATACTGTATAGACAGTATTACTGTGCTCGTGTCATGCTTCGCCTAATTGTATAATAATGAATGCGATAATTAGTGTGCCTCAGTAACTAAACTGGAGCAAACCAGAATAACTTACGAGGGCGTAATTCGTAATGTAGGTGGTTTGATTTCTGCTTATATAGTGTTGAAAATAAATTAAATCGTTAAATAAATACCAAAATGCATGTCACTTTATAGAGATCCGTAGCTTAATTGCGAAAACGGAGCTCGTGATGACTTTATTGCACGTGTCTGTCAACTGTCACTGGTTTTTGGGAACTTAATTAAAAATTAGCTGTCACCGCGACTTCGTTTGCGTTTTGAGCTACTTAAACCGTTTATGCAGCGCATGCAACGAGTCTCCCCGTTTTTACAACATTTCTCACTGACTCTTCGCTCCTATTGGTCGCAGCGTAATGTTATATAGTTTAAAGCCTTCCTCTATAAATGGACTATCCAACAAAAAAATGATTTGTCAAATCGGACCAGTGGTTCCTGAGATTAGCGCGTTTAAACAAACAAACAAACTCTTCCGCTTTATAATATTAGTATAGATGAAAAATGTCAAAAGGGATAACGCCTCCATCCAAGCTATCCACACTTCAAACTTATTTCAACAAGTTGTGATGTTTTTATTCTGTACGAAACCCAAGACCGTGAGTCCAACTCACCTTTCTTTGCATTTAGTATGCAATTTTACATAATTATTAACTATATTGCAATGTATATTATATAAATAAACTTTATTTTGAACGATGAGTGCTTAATGTGGGCAAAGTATGTTAATGTTAATCGTTGATAACTTTTAAACGGGCAAATGACCCACCACATTTTCCTACCACTGCGACTCCTGTGTAGCCAGGATCGACAGTGGTGACCAACCAAAAACCCTTTGATATGATCTCAGGGATGTAAGATCTGTCTTGAGACCCGCAGCGAAATTAATCATAACAATGAAATAGTACGAAGTGTTCCAGGCCCTGATTCAAGATGTCATCGCTAATATCACTTCTGAAGTTCGAAAACAAAATGTATGGAATTTGACATAAGGTTCGGTAATTAATATCAAGCGATTTTGTTTGTCATTGCAAGGCCCAAGATCCCTCCCCAAGCAAAGCGGGACAGCAATATTGTTATCACAGAATGAAAGATGCAACGCCTCCGTGGTCTAGTGATTTAGAGCCTAGCTCTCGACTCCGAGGTCGTAGGTTCGATTCCGCATTGGAACAACAAAAATGTTGTTTTCAAGTTTGGTTAGGACAATGGAGGCTGATCACCTGATTGTCGGACAAAAAAAGATACATGCGTCGGATGGGCACGTAAAAAGTCGGATAAAAAGTCGGCGGCGCCTGATCGCCCGCCAGTTGTGTCGGTTATCCGTTCCCGTTTACGAGAGTGAAGAAAGAGAGAGCGCTTCTTTGTATTCCGCACACACTTAGGCACTATAAAATAACTCCTGCGTATTATCACAGAATTAGTCTGAACTGAATGGGGAACCACGGCAATTGGTAGGACATACGGTTATGATACATTCAACAATATTAAAATGCAACAATCTTGTCAGACAGCTTTCGAAATTTAAATTCAAGGAAAACCGAGTGAGTCCACGTGAAGTCTACTCTCTGTGTGTGTGCAAATTTCAAATTTCCGAATGTGTACTATTATAGTGCACAAGACGTGACAGATCTAAAAAATATACCAGACATTTCGCTGTGTTTAAACATCCAAGGAACAACCCTATTTTTAAGCCTTTTTTTACTTTATAATGAAAAAATTAAATAATTCGGTTAAGTTACGGAGGAGGAAACAGAGGTCCTCCAAACGTCGATTTCGTTTACTTTTAATATTTCAGTTCGAGCTGCAGTTGTCTAGCCGCGCTAGTGCTGGCTAGTTAAGGCAGGCGAGACAGCAATAGATTTTATACCTAATTTGTATTTCTCTCACCCGTGCTGTTTCCTCTTAATTATCCAAGATCTTTCTTTGTCCTAAGGTAATAAAACCTTATTACCTCATAGTCGGATTTCGCCGAGGACAGTAACCCCATTCTCTACCGGAGATCCGCAGTATCTGGGACAACTGTCAGAAACGTTTATGTTTCTCAACTGTTTTTGTTAAGAAATAACCATATGCATTCTTTCACACCAATACCATACTGCATTCACTTTTAAAGGCATTCAAAATTTAACTTTCTTTGCTACACAAAAATATACTTACTGCACGCTGCGCAGCGTCGCGTCTTAGTCTTAGGGCCGAATTAATAAAGAAGTTTCAAACCCAACCTAGTGAGGTTAGGTTAGGTTAGGTTTTTAATCTGTCGAATTGGTTCTCAAGTGTGAGAACCAATTTGACAGATTAAAAAACGTTTTGTTTTTATTGGCACTTAGGCTTTTGCGAAAACATTTCAGTTAAAATTGGTCACCACTGATATGTTATGTTAATCAGATGAACGACCTACATTTATGATAAGTTAACATAAAAACTTGGTCATGTATATGTAATGTTATGCAGAAATTATATAACTTGAAACTGGTTTTGTCTTTGTGTTGCAGGCTGCACGACCCACCAGATGTAGTTTATTGGGTTTTAAGGCTCACCTCTCACTGGCGCCGGGCTTGAAGCTTCATAATTTAAACCTGTAGGCTAAGCAGGAACATTTGACTGTTTCAAAGTAACTTTGAGTTCAAACTGTCTCTTTAACATTTTATAAAGTAAATTAAAAATTAAAAAAAAAAAACCCAACTTAGCGTTTATTCCTATCACACCTACCGACCTAATGACCTTGAAGTCATAAACCGATTTCCATCAATCATAGCTAAAAACACTCTCGCGCCAGTGTGAGTTCAGCTTAAATATTACTTACTTATGTCATTTACTGTAAGTTCTTGATGGAAATTTATGTTACACAGTAATAAATAATAATACTCAAATTACATTTTCCACTTTATTGGTCTACTTATGATGATTTAGTCGAAACCGTTCGTGTATTTTAATAAATTCGATGTTAAATAACTAGTAAAGTGGAAAAGTGCTAATAACTTGTGTATTATTACTATTTCACTAAAGACTCTGTGGTAAAAATCTGCCCCTACAGGTAATTCACATAATTTTGAAGTTGGAACTTTGTAAAAAGTAATAATTTCTTAAAAATATTCCATCTTTTTAACCCCCGATGCAAAACCGACGGCGCGTTATAACCATGACGTGTCTGTGTCTGTATGTGGCATTGTTGATCCCAAACGGATGATCCGATTTTAATGCGTATTTTTTGGTTTGAAAGGTATATCAGTCGAGAGTGTTCTTAGCTATGTTTGTTGGAAATCGGTTCAGTCTTCAAGGTCAACAGGTTGTTTGTTAGGTGTGATAAGACTTAGCGTGTAACATTCGCTAAGTCGGGGGCTTTTTTAATTTTAATTCAGTTTTTGGTAAGTTTTATTAAGTAATTTATATGAGGTGCCAAAATATAAACTACTCTACGCGTCATTCTCTTCACACTATAACCAGCTTAATATATGAACCATTAATCACTGTGTATATGTTATAATTAAATGATGTATATGTCACTTCCTCCCATCAACTTAATATATCACCGTATTACGTGAGTGTCACGTAACTGATCTGATTAAGTTCGGTTTCCAGTAAGTGGTGAGTTGTGACATATCCGGTGGCACGGTGACCTTATCGATGGGAGGATTTTGGCAAGACTTGCGTAATACAGGAGAAGTGAACTTTACAGTACATACCGACATGCCTATCGTGTCATATTTAGACTCGATTTCACCAACGCTTGTTAGTGTTGATCTACTTATTTATTTAAAACATGAAAGTATTTTTATCTATACTAATATTATAAAGCGGAAGAGTTTGTTTGTTTGTTTGTTTGTTTAAACACGCTAATCTAAGGGCTTGGTCCGCGGGATGACGGGTGGTGTAGGGGGAGTGGAATCACACACGCTCTCCGGTCTCAGGACCGGGGCTCCCCGCACTGCTTGTCGTCAGGTATAGCCTTCCATGGCTCTCTCTCTCGCCATGGTTTTCGCCTGCGTTCGGCTCGGTATCCTCAATACCGGGCCCTTCGACCTCACGTAGAGGGGCTCATTAGCCAATGGTCGTGATGCCGTGGCCGCCCCGGTCCACTCGGGCTCGGCGTGCGTGGACTGCATAGGTAGCGCTAATCTAAGGAACTACAGGTCCGATTTGAAAAATTCTTGTTTTTGTTGGATAGTCCATTTATAGAGAAATACTTCAGGATATATGACATTACGCTGCGACCAATAGGAGCGAAGCGTCAGTGAGAAATGTTGCAAAAACGGGGAAAATTCGTATTTGGGGACTTTTGTTGCGTGCGCTGCATCAACGGTTTAAATAGCTAGTAATATTGATATTATCATCTCTATAATATGTTGTTAGACCGACCGATTACCCCAGCTTGGCATCACATGGATCTCAAACCTTTTTACGGCAAAAACTTTGCATTGGGTATTTTTTACAAGTCATATTTTTGATGGGATACAATATACATATTATACAAAGCTATTAACTAATAAGTATATTCTGTAGGTTCGTGTTGAGCACAAGGCACCATTGTCAATGACTGTACACCATGACAGGCATTATTTTTAAATTGAATATAATGTATAATTAGGCATGACGGCCTCTCATTAATTTTCTATTACATTACTATTCAGCAAACATTCATTATACAGGGTGTAAAAAGAGCAGTCACTATAACTTTGAGATACGATTATACTACCTTAACCCGTTTTGGAAATGTTTTTTTTATATTTTTTTGTCAATTTTTTTTTTAATTTTTACCATTTCTTATTTTTATATCTTAAGTTATAGTGACTGCTCTTTTTACACCCGTTATAAACCATAAGTGTGCCAAATTTGTCAGTCATCTGTTTCGTCAATTCTCATGAAACTGTACCCAAAGTTATTGTTTCACGTATCTATACTAATATTATAAAGTGGAAGAGTTTATTTGTTTGTGTGTTTAAGCACGCTAATCTCAGGAATAACTAGTCCGATTTCAAAAATTATTTTATTATTGGATAGTCCATATATAGAGGAATGCTTTAGGCTATATAACATTATGCTGCGACCAATAGGAGCGAAGGGTCAGTGACAAATGTTGTAAAAACGGGTAAAATTATTCACATTTGGAGACTTTCGTTGCGTGCGCTGCATAAACGATTTAAGTCACTCAAAAACCACGCAAAAGAAGTCGCGGGAACAGCTAGTTAATAATACGTCGATTACGGCTACGATCTTAATGTCTTTTGGGAATTGTCGTTATTAGTATCTGTCGTTTCTGGTTGGTTTTATTGTAAATTGATAAGTGAAGTTACACTGTTATGCTATTTGTACCTTATTGATAATTATCATATAATAGTAATATTAATCGGTAAATAGTTGGTAAATTAATAAAATGTCGCATGTTATTGGTAGGTTTATTTACAGTAAATGACGTCACAGCAAAGTATTCACGTGTTCTTCGCTCTCGAAGGTCCTCTCGCAAACGGCGGTTCCGAATTGGTGGTGAAGAAGAAAATACCGGACGTGCTACAAACACACATTAAGTATATCATAATATGCGATATACAATACAATACAATAAAATGCAATGCAATGCATTTTATTGTATTGTATTGTATACTGAAAAGCATCTTCTTATCAGGACAGCTGGCATCAGCCCACCACGTGCAACAGCTAGGAGAAATGCATGGCGTAGAACCCCGTAGCGGATAAATATACTACACCACAACTCACTTGTACGACACTCGCTCGCCGAACAGTACCTCCTCAGTGGGGGACAGCTGGCACCAGCCCACCACGTGCAGCAGCCAGGAGGAGCAGCGCGTGGCGTAGAACCCCGTTGCGGAGAGGATTGACTCAGCGTAGTAGAGAGGCGCGCGGGCGTGCGCGCAGCTGGAGGCCGCTGGAGTAAGGGGGATGATTTAGATCTATGACACAATAAACAGTATTGATGTTTTTGGAGCATGCAGATGTTGCCAGTTGCTAAATTACAAAATAAGTAAAATATTTTAGAAGCATCACATTTCGAACAAACGTAATTCAAGATTCCAACACTGTTTAACGCTTACGAAGTTCGAAAACAAAATGTATGGGCATTTGACAGAAGTTTCGTTAAATGACAAGCGAATTCGTATGTCATTTAGCGAAGCTAATGTAAATTTCATACATTTTGTTTTCAAACTTCATAAGCGATAAATAGCGATGGCATCTTGAATCAGGGCCCAGTATTGAGAAAAGGTTTGAAAGTTCTCCAATTTTCTGCTTACGCGCCACCGTAAGTCTAACCATAAATGGTTTATGCCACAGCGCGTGATGCGCGTGGAATATACCGCGCACGCGCATGAGATCCCGATGTTTATGCGCGCGCATTCAGTTGGAACAATACATAACCGCCGTAAAAAGTAAATGTACTCTTACCGCTGTTCCCATAGATTGTGCTCACTGCGCGTGTGGGAAAACGTACACAGACAGACAGTTATTAATCTATTAATAGACACTGTTTCGACATCGTAACTTATCAAGTCTATCATAGAACATTATTTTCTATAATTATTGAAATAATAACTATAGCCTCACAAATTAGGTTACTATGATCAGTGGGATGTCGGAGAAAAAATTGCATCTCCCGATCAACCACGTCTCTCGTCGGTGTCGCAAAGGCGATAGACGGAAAATATCATATACGGAAATCAGCAGCGTTTCCCCGGAGATAGTTCTGAAAACAGCGCTTGCCAAACCGCCTCCCAATCGTGGTAACTATAAGCAACATATTATAGCTGAAATTATGAGATTACTTTTGATGGTTATGAACATTTACGTCTGCTGTTTTTGAATATACTATTATTACCTAATGCCTTAATTTATATGTATAGCAATAATAGTATAACGAGGAAACACTACGCAATTTTTTCCATACAGAAACTGATGATTGATTGATGGATTCCTGTTTCCTCCCTGGATAATGCTGCTAGAGTAACAATATGTTTGAAATGAAATGAAATGAAATGATGTTTATTTGGTAAAAATATGGTTTACAAGGTGTTACAATTTTTTTAGGCTCACACATTTTGTCGCAGCTAACGACGTCCAAATACATATTATTTATTATATTATTATTTTTAACTTGTCTCAGTACTAAAATTACTAGATTTTTTCTACAAACATTTTATAAATAATTATGTTATAAATAGTTGTTTATAATAATATGTTTTAAAATAATGAAATAAAATCACACAACAATTTGATTAGATACATAATTAATAAGTCAAAAGGTTTACAAATTATGGTATGTCAAAAATACAATTTTATAATAATCATTTAAATAATTGTTTATAATAATATGTTTTAAAATAATGAAATAAAATCACACAACAATTCGATTAGATACATAAATAATAAGTCAATAGGTATTCCTGAATATTTACGTATATTGTTTGAACGTCCCAATTTTTTCATTTTTGTGATAGATAAATTATTTAAAGAGATATCGAGGGGTGCAAAGTAAAATGAGTCATCTACAAAACATTCAAATCCAATACATTTTGTTATCAAACTTTGTAAGCGATAATTAGCGATGGCATCTTGAGTAGGCCCCCTGCTACTTTTCAGGAGAGCGCATATTAGGAAAAAATGCTCTCATTTTGTCAATTTTTAACCAAATTTATTGAAATTTTTATCATTGCTAAATTATTTATCAATATATCCACATGAATATTTCATTTCTTATATGTTGTCTGCATCTACATTGCTCTTAAAATATCTTAATCTGTTGTCAAACAGAGTTAACTACCACTTGGTCGTTTCTACGTGGGAATTTCAAAAAATATTCTACGCCGTCGATTCGGCGCAAAGTACAAGATTTAGAAGGAGGTTAAATTAAATATTTACTTTGGAATCATTATTAATTCTATAAACTTGGCACTTGTGATCGTACCGGCCAGCGAAGCACATCTCATCTGCCTGATGACTCAATATGACTGACCGCCGGTCCTCCGCGTGTCCCGCGTATATGCGACCAGCGGTAGTTATTCGCATCTACATCGTGTAATTTCACAAAACAGGTGTAGAAGTCTTCTTCTACGTGACAAAATTACCGAAAATAAGGTGATATTTTAATTATTGTTTTTGCTATGTTGTAAAATATGATATTTTAAGCTAGTTTCTACAAAAAAACAATAACTCAAAATTGCAGGTGACTTTTTTTACTATGCACCCGTCGATATGGACGTTCAAAAGCCTAAAAAAATGGCCAGACTCTCCGCTATGTTTAAACATCTAGGAAACAGATTTGACTACATTATACAACAAAATCGAAACATAGGAACCTAGCTCAATTCTTTTTTTAGCTAATAGAGAAAAAAATATTTAAATCGGTTAAGTTTTAGAGGAGGAAACAGGAATCCCCTAAACGTCAATTTCTGGTACTTTTAATAGGTAATTTCAGTTCAAGTTGCAGTTTTCTCTATCGCGCTAGTGCTGGCTAGCTAAGGCACTGCGAGACAGCAATAGAATTTATAAATACCTATTTTGTATTTCTCTCAACTGTGCTGTTTTCTCTTTATTCGTGTCGACTGTTAACTTTTGAATTAATGCTATTGCTATACGTACTCGTATAAGTTAAGGCAGTACTAATAATACCTGCTAGAAAACAACAATAAATGCACTGCTCGGTTGCAGTAGACATACATACAGGACTACATCTTTATACTACACTCGAACCAGCGCCATGCAGTCCCTAATAACTTGAGTTACTTGAAGGTCACTCAGTGCCAGTGTTAAAGACTGCGTGCGCTGAATCAGGCCATCTAGTATGATGATACTGTACTACTAATATGTCTAATATGTCTCAAGTGACCTCGCGAGCTTCAAGTGATCCACAAAGTTAATCAGGACGCTAAACGTTGCGTGGCGAAACGTGGCGACGAGACCAGCACATCAGGTCGAACTGCACGTCTGCTGCCGATAATGCTGCTGTACATACATTGCTCCTTGGTGGTCTTGCAGCCCGGCTGCAGCATGCCACTGTTGGCGAAGAAGTCAGCCGCACCGCACGTCTCCAGCTTGCCCCGCTGCAGCGCGTTCGTGTGCAGCACGTCGACATAAATGGCGTCACTCGCGTCGACCTTCTTGCGGAGGTCTTTGGTCGCGAACAGTGGCAGGGCTGGGTCGAGAGCTGAGAATATTGTAGGTACAGTTAGGAGCCCCGGAGAGAGTTCTCCAACCGAGCGTGTAGGTATGATCGGTCAGGCTGAATATGTTTCTGGTACTGTATAGAACATTTTATGTTTAAAAGTATTAATTTCTTTGTAGGTCTTTAGAGCTTATTATAATCGACATAGTCTCGTATAGAGTTATATTTTAATCGCTTCAAATTATCTTAGGCCACGCGTTGAAGATTCCTCAGAATATAATACCTAGACAACTTCCAAGATCACCTGTTATCCTCTCCAGCTTCCCCGATCTGAGGTAGTTGCTGACAAACCCCGCAACCTGGCCACCCAGGCTGAACCCTATAATGTGGAACTTGGACAGCTTGAAGCCTCTCGCAACCAGGGCATCTATCAGCTGGGCGAGACACATGCCGACCAACTCGGTGTTGCGAGCTGACTCCATGTAGCAGGGCTCCAGCGCGATGCGGTTGTAGTCTACCGTGATGATGTTGTAGTCGCAGCATTCCAGGTATGCTGCAAGATTATATTTTTACAATTATTAACACTTAAGTACAAATAATTAACATTTAACTATTTTTTGTAGTAAAGGTAGCCTTTCGATATACTCGAGACAGCAACCCTTTGACACACGTTCCGGGCGCCGGGTAGCCCAGTATATTACTGCGTGCTTAGCACTCGACTACTACGACAACCATGGGTTCACTTCCCGCGTTGGAATAACAAAAATTGATGTTTTTGACTTTGGTTAGAGGCTGATCATCAGATTGTTTAGCAAGAAAAATTATCTCGACATGTAAAAACACAGTCCTACGCCACGATCTCCCACTAGTCGTGTCGTGTAACCGTCCCACTGGGTTATGATAGTCAGTGGAAGTCCTAAAGGGAGATCTCCCACGAGGTGGAACACTCGGTTAGGTCGAAGCCAATACTGTACTAGTTTTCAGATGTTATAGATATAGCGCCGAGCTTAGAAAACTCCGATAGTGAGATGCAGGATTGTGGCGCTAGTTGTACCGCCAGTTATTTACTACAAAGCTGACCTGGTTGCAACGAAACCGCCCACCAACCGACAGGGAAGCTAAAAATATTATTGCTACCTGGTCGTATCTCCGTATTCGGCGAGAAGTCCCTGTGGCCGGTGTAGCCATGTATCAGCACCTTGACTGGGGCACCCCTCACCCAGGGAGCATCGGATATCGACGCCGCATCAGTCGCTATGATCTCGAACGGGTAGTCTCTATTCCTTCTGCAATAAATGGGTATAGGTTATATATTATTATGATTTAATATACTGTTGGTTCTTGATGGAAATGCATGTTCACAATAATAAGGCACAACTTTATTACGTTTTTATAAGTTGTGACAAAATAACACAGTTATTTTGTTTTATTTATTTTTATTAAAGTGGAAAAGTGTAAATAAAAAGTTGTGTCTTATTATCGTATATATTATGAGTTTTTAGCGATTCCTCCATCCGAAACTATGGGGCAGGGCAGATTTAAATTATATTTGATATAGGTGTAATTGGCATGGCAAAATTTGAATTAATATTATGTTATTGCTAATGTCAATACAAATCATTAATAGCATTTAAGTACCTACTCATGTAATATACTGAGCAGAGCGTACTAAGCCGAACTGTATAAAAAGCTTTTAGATCTCAAGTACACTTTACGGACTCTCTGACGGCGAAGGTAATCATCGTGAGGAAACCCGCGCATAGTTGTCCCCAGACGTATTGACAAGTCATTCCTCTGGACTAGGCTGACTATGTTGTGAGAAACATTTAAAACCGCTTGTCCTACAGTATTGAAACTTCAAAATATAATGTTGACATGACTCAGATAATCCTATAACTATCCTACATTGTATGTTTGGATGTATGTTTGATATTCTTTTACGCAAAAACTACGAATATTTTTTTTTTATGAAGCTTGGTATGGTAGTTAGTAGTTTACATGCTGTATTAACATATAAGGATAAGCATAAATAATGGTAACAAACTCAGAGAATTCTATAACTGTCCTACATTGTATGTTTGTATGTATGTATGTTTGTTACTCTTTTACGCAAAAACTACTAATAAAAATTTCGATGAAACTTGGTATGGTAGTAGATTACATACTTTATTAACACATAAAAAAAAATCAAGCATTATACGAGTACAGTACTTACTGTATAATGCTTCAGTATGAGACAATAGGACCTAAGTTAAGTTTATAGAGTACTAGCAGTGCCCGGGACTTCGTTTGCGTGATTTTTGAGTGCCTTAAACCGCACGCAACAAAAGCCTTTCATGTCACAGAAATTTTCCCCGTTTTTGTAACATTTCTCACGGACGCTTCGCTCCTATTAGTCGCAGCGTAATGTTATATAGCCTAAAGCCTTCCTCTATAAATGGACTATACAACAAAAAAATATATTTTTAAATCAGATCAGTAGTTTTTAAGATTAGCGCGCATAAACATACAAACAAACAAAATCTTCAGCTTTATTATATTAGTATAGATTACTTACCTGGTATACAGCCAGAACGTGATGTTCACGTTGGGGCACACCAACTCAGGTGTGATGCACTTCGACGCAGACCCGAGCAGGAAGCCTGGAGAAGCAATCGTATGTGTAAAATAAATAAAATAATCAATCAACAAAATTAAATAAAAAGAAACCCCCGAAACTAAGTCAGTGGCGGATAAAACTTTACTATGAAAATCAGCACTGAAAGAGTAACTTTTTTTATTGTTGTGTGGGCAAATTTATGATGTTAGGAAATTTCTCATAGAAACATTAAAGTCAAAAGTAAATCACACACACACACGTTGGAGTTATATTTATACTTCCCAAGTGAGTGCGCAATACACAGTAATCACTCTTCCTTCACTCTCGTAGCCCAGTGGGACGGATAACCGACAAGACAGTCGGGTGATCGGGCGCAGACTAACTTTTTACATGCCCATCCGACGTATGGATCATCTTTCTTGTCAGACAATCAGGTGATCAGCCTGCATTGTCCTAACCAAACTTGAAAACAACATTTTTTTGTTGTTCCAACCACTTGACCACGGAGGTCACAGTAGAAATGTTGTATACATACATACATACAACACAAACTTGTACTAACGTGTATCTTCAAATAGTTCTCTACCTATAGAAATACGAAAAACAGGTCACTTTTGCTTAGATACTATAAATACTGTCAAATTGCAGATAAAACCTGTTTTTATTCGGCAATACAAAATACCGTTTTAATGTATACCGAAATATACAACGTGTAAAATAAACGAGTGATAATATTTACGGATTTGTGTATGTGTGTATAGAGTACACGGTGAATATAGCAACGCTAGGACCTTAATAACAACAAACACAAGGACATTAATAAAATAACTTTTTTTTCTCCCGTTGGCAACACTACTGTCAAGTAGACATTGTAAAGCCTCCCGACTAAAAATTAAAATTTAATTGTTAATTAGATTGTAAATGTTTTAAAAACTTAATAATTATATTCTTTTATGTGTTATTAATAAGATAAATAATCAGTTATTGTGCAGTGAACAGTTTTATATGTGTTAATAGCACTTTGTTACCGGTGCCTT
The DNA here is from genome assembly GCA_905187575.2 of Celastrina argiolus. NCBI lineage: Eukaryota > Metazoa > Arthropoda > Insecta > Lepidoptera > Lycaenidae > Celastrina > Celastrina argiolus. The sequence goes on along the minus strand of LR994579.1, from coordinate 1,718,432 downwards.
ACGTCAACGGCGATCAGCTGTCAAGGTATTTCAAATTTTCGTATTTAAACGAATACAATTCCTAATAATTCTCTTATAACATATTAATAATATTCATAATTCTTAGAAGCTGATTTAGGTTGACGATAGGCAGTAATAATAAACGTTGGAAGAAAGCATCAGATCAGCTGTTTATATCGATAATACGTCTTATAGGTTAGGCCTGTCGGTGGGATTGACGGACCCTGTTATTCCTTTTTAACAACTTATTTACCTCACTCTAGCTTGCGTGACCCCTATACACCGAGCAAATATCTCAACATCTAAAGATATCGAGTGACAGGATCATTTAAGGAGAACTTGGTATTGTTAGTTCCACTGACACTGTAGTTTACTTCTAAACCCTAATTCCTATTAAATTTGAAACTTTTAAGATATAATTTGTTGTTAGGTTGGCTTGTAGGTTTGGCATAGACTGATACCTTCTTTTACCATCTTACATACCCCACTCAAGCTTGCGTGACCGCTTTACACCGAGCAAATATCTCACCAACTATAGATATAGAGTGGCTGGGACTACTTGGGAGGTATCAGGAAGTGTTGAATTTGCTAGCTAATTAGGTAATTGGTTCATTGATAGACATATTAGTTTGTTAATTAACTGATTATCTCATAGTTTACATTACTATGATGACTAGAGGAAACCTGGCCCGTCAGACTGAGGAGCAACTCCGTCTGACCCTTCAGGAACTAAAGGAATGTAAGAAACAAAATGAACTGCTGCTTTCTGAGCGTGAGGATAATGAAAAAGAAATGCTGAACTTCTTCTTCTTTATCCTGCCCTTATCCCACTCTAGATGGGGTCGGCACAACATATTTTTCGCTTCCATTCATCTCTATTATTCGTCATCTCAGCACACATATCCTTATCACGCATATCTTTCTTCACACAGTCCATCCAAACCTTTTTTGGTCTCCCTCGACCCTTATATCCTACCACATCCATAGCCATGACCTTCCTTCCAATGTAGCTTTCATCCCTCCTCATTACGTGTCCATACCACGACAACCTTTTATTCCTCAACTTTTCAGTCACAGCTGCTACTTTTAAACTTCCTCTAATATATTCGTTCCTAATCCTGTCCATTCTTGTCACACCACACATCCATCTCAACATTCTCATCTCCACCACGTGTACTCTTCTTTCATCGATCTCTTTTGTTGCCCAGCATTCAGATCCATACAGTACGACAGGTCTTACGACGGACTTGTAGATCTTGCCCTTGAGTTTTAAGGGCATTTTCGGATCGCAAATTGCTCCTGAGACCTGCCGCCATTTCATCCAACCTGCATTTATCCGGCTCTTTACGTCTCGGTCAATACCACCGTCGTGTTGGATAAGTGAACCCAGGTACCTAAAGTCGGAACAGACCGGTAGGAATACACCGTTTAAGGCGATGTGAGAGAAAGGAGTTGTACCGCCGAAGTCGCAGAACAGATGTTCAGTTTTGGTTCTGCTTATCTTCAGGCCAACACTCTCTAATGAAAAAGAAATGCTGAACATTATCCAAAAAAATAGTGAGTTAAAATCTGAACTCAACAGGTTAAATGAAAACTGTGATAATATGTACCAAAAAAACATAGAATTACAAGACATTGTAGACAGTTTTGACAAGTGTAGGGATGAATATGAGGAAGCCCTGAGCAACACAAGTTTGTGGAAGCGGAAATTAGAAGAAGCCCACACGCAAATCCAGATGTTGGAAAGCCAAATACAGGAGCTCAATTCATCACAAACTCAAACCTTATTCCAGGAAATGTTTGAAAGGGATCCAAGTATTTTTGAAAAAGATGTCACAAATAACATAAAAAATTTGCCAATTATTGACTTGACAGGTGACGATACTATGCCCTCCCAAACATTTCAAAGTAAAAATAAATTAAAAAAATATGTTAAAATTAATAAGCACATAAAAAAAACAAGAAAACTATTGGTAAAGAATAAGAAAAATATTTTGAAATTGTCTAAGTTAGCAAAGGATAAAATGTATATTAAAAATCAATACTTAGCTAGTACTAAAAAGCTAGAAAACACAAAATGTACCTATGAGGCAGAGGTATGCAGTCTCCAAACCGAAATCACAGACTTACATAACTCTTTGAAATCAATTACTAAAAGATATGAATTATCTCAGTTAGAAATATCTAGTCACATATCTGCGTTGAATACTTTATTAGAAGTGTCTCATTACAATGAAGAAAGAGTTGAGTCTTTATTGAGACTTAACTCAGTGTGTCATTGTAAGGTAAGCTGTTCAATGGATAGTTCTTGTGTTGAAGGTGTGGAAACTCCTACTAAACCCTCCATTAAAGAAAACTTTGTTGCATCATCGGCCACAAGTTCAGGCTTAATCAGTATATACAGCGATGAGCTTGGACGGGGAGTTGGGGTGCAATTGAGTAAGTTGTATGATGGACAGTCAGTGTACAATACCTGTATGCCGGGTGCAACATTTCAAGATATAATTAAAAAGGTTTTATGTACAGCTCACTGTCCTAATACAACACTGATAATATTATTAGGGAGGCGAGCAAATGTCAATAAAATTCAAATGGAAAATTATATTGAGCATCTAAATAAACTTAAAAATATTAGTAAAATTATATTATTTACGTTTCCTTATATAAAACAGTTGCCACGGGAGAATATTATAAGATATAAGCTCAACAGCCAATTGTATACTGCTGTTAATAATAATTGCATATTATTAAATAAATATGACAATAAAATAAATGTAATTGACATTAATAATATTTTATCTTATAAATTATGTAAATTGACATTAGATAGATATTTTCTATCTTTTTATTATACAAGACTTATAGCTAGTACGCTATACAATTTTTTATATTTAAACTCAGCCAAGAATTTGGCTAGTAAGACAACAACTGCTTCTTTTGAGCAGTCTAGTTATAATAATATGACTTATTATAACAGCTTGGAATATGTTCCAATTAATAATCATTTAAATTAGACTGTAAGACAACAGAGGAAGTCTCTCGCACCATAGTTGTAAGTAATAATACAAATAATATAATTAAACATAATAAACTATGTACACTTACGCTGGTGCATCAAAATATACAAGGTATGGCTAATAAAGAGCTAGAAATTGACTTGTTTTTAAATAATAACAATATAGATATTTTTTGTATTACTGAACATTGGTTCAAAAAAAATGAAATTATATTCAATTTTAGTATGCACCAGCTGGCGAGTTCTTTCTGCAGAGAAAAAGCCATAAGAGGTGGGTCACTTATATTAATTAACAAGAATTTGAAATATAAAGAACGGAAAGACATTGTGAGCCTCTCTACAGAAAGAACAACTGAAATAGCCTGCGTAGAGGTGGGTGACTTTATTATTGTAAGCGTATACAGGCCTCCATTAGGATTATATGATTCATTTGAAAAAAATATGGAAATATTACTAAACAAGGTATGTGCATCTAACAAACAAATACTATTATGTGGCGATTTTAATATAAATATTTTAGAAAGTAATTCTACTACAGTTAGATTCACATCTTTGTTAAAATCATATAACCTAACAAATTTATTTCTGGAACCTACAAGGATCAGTAGCAACTCTGCAACATGCATTGATAATATATTTAGCAACATAGATCCAATTAATAAAGAAATAATCAACATGCTAAGCTCTGATCACTGTGGACAGCAAGCAATTTTTAATATGAACAATAACTGTAAACAAATAAATAAAGACAGAGGTACATGTATACCAATAAATGTTAAACGTATTGAGAAGTTTAGAGGTAAAATAATGGCTAACATTGGAAAGTTAGAATATCATAATAGCCCAGATAGGGCATTTGATAAATTATTTAAATTAATTAAATATCATTTTGACACCATTTTTACCTCTAAGACAGTAAGAATAAACAACAAAAGTAAGTTTAGCGAATGGGCATCAACAGGTATTTTGAAAAGTAGATTCAAGTTGTATGAATTATATAATGAAAGGACATTTAATCAAAGTGAAGACTTTAAAAATTATGTGAGATTATATTCTAAAACATTTAAGCAAGTTTGCTCTGCAGCTAAATCTCTTCACATTAAAAATAAAATTAAAAATTCAAATAATAAAGTAAAAACAACATGGCAAATAATTGCGACTGAAACTGGAAGAGTCACCACTCGCAACTCAGATTTTAAATTAAATGTAGATAATAAAGTAATTAAATCCGATAATGAAGTTGCTACAGTTTTTGAGAAATTCTTTGCTGACATTCCAGTTTCAACAACAAAAAATTTAATTGCCTCTTCTGTTGATGCTGAATTGCTTCTTACAAAAAATGTAAAAAAGTGTGAAGTTGACTTTCGATTTAAAGAAATAGCACCCCAAGACATAATAAAAACTTTCAATTTATTAAATATTAAGAATACCGCAGATTTATGGGGACTATCAACGAAAGTTATTAAATCGATAGTCGATATTATCGCACCTTTCCTATCAACAATTTTTAATGACTGTATAAAAAGTGGCTCTTTTCCTGATTTAATGAAACATAGTAAAATAATACCTCTTTTTAAGTCTGGTAGTAAGTCGGATCCATCCAATTTCCGGCCTATATCTATTCTACCAACGTTAAGTAAAATATATGAAAAAATTATTCTTAATCAAATGCTAGCACACTTTAATATTAATAATATTTTACATGAGAAACAATTTGGTTTTACCAAGGGACGCTCTACAACAGATGCAGGCGTCGATTTGTTAAATTATATTTTTAATGCTTGGGAGGAATCGCGGGATGCTCTTGGAATATTTTGCGATCTCTCCAAGGCATTTGACTGTGTGCAGCATACAACATTAATCAGGAAACTAGACCACTATGGGGTAAAAGGTCCAGCACTTGCCCTCTTGAAATCATACCTATCAAATAGAACTCAGAGGGTTGAGGTGAATGGAAAAAGATCCTTAGGCTCTAGAATAGAGATGGGGGTCCCACAAGGGTCTATTTTAGGACCTTTTCTATTTTTAATTTACATAAACGACCTACCATACCTCATAAATGAAAAACATGGGATAGTATTATTTGCTGATGATACGTCTCTTATTTTTAATATGAAACGGCAAAATATATGCCATGACGAAGTAAATAATGCTCTCTCAATGATAGTACATTGGTTTAGTGTCAATAATCTTTTACTTAATAATAAAAAAACAAAATGTGTAAAATTCACATTGCCTAATGTGAGGCAAACTGAAACCAATGTGCTATTAAATGATGAACGTATGGAACTAGTGGATACTGCAGTATTCTTAGGTATAACGTTAGACTCTAAACTTCAGTGGGGCCCCCATATTGCTAGACTGGCCGACAAACTCAGTTCAGCAGCATATGCAGTTAGTAAAATTAGACAATATTCAGATGAAAGTACAGCACGCCTAGTGTATTTTAGTTACTTTCATAGTATAATGTCCTATGGCATTCTGCTATGGGGCAGTGCTGCAGATATAAATAGTATCTTTGTGCTGCAGAAGCGAGCTGTTCGGGCAATCTACAAGCTGGCCCCCAACACTTCTCTTAGAGAAAAGTTTAAGGAAACTGGAATACTAACTGTAGCTTCTCAGTATATCCTCTCTAATGTATTATATGTTAAGAAAAATGTAAACCTGTTTATAAGAAAATGTGATAATCATAATAGAAATACTCGGAATAAGAATAAACTTGTTGTTCCAGTGACTAGACTAAGCAAAGTAAAGAATTCGTTTAAAGGCCAATGTATACGCCTATACAATAGGATCCCAGAAAACGTTCAAAATTTTTCAACTAATAAGTTTAAGAAAGTAGTCAAAGAACGTATGTGTGCAAAAGCTTACTATAAAGTTAATGATTATATGAATGATAGCACACCTTGGGAATAAAGTAGCCCCCTACAAGGCTACTTATATATAGTACATTCTATGTTATTTAGCTTTAGTATTGACATATTTATATGTAAATTTATACTTTTTTTAAAAAGAGAAATTTTCCATCTTTTTGGTAAAAGATGGCCCCATGCGAGTTTCTTACGCCGGTTCTTCTTGCTGGGCTAGTTTCCGAACCGGTGGTAGGCATCATATAGAAACGACGTTCAGAAAACATTTTTTTGTAAAATTTACTCTGAATAAAAATATTTGATTTGATTTGATTTTGATTTAACGTTTCGTTTTACAACTTTATTAATATATACATAGTACTTTAATTTCTTTTCTTTTTATACCGCAATATACATATTACAGATTACATAAAACATTAGAATAAGTTTATATAGTATATTTTATTAACTTTTTAAAAAAGAAAAAAATTAAGGTAGGTATGTCATTTTTTAAAAGTGAAATGAAACGATTTTTTATCTGTCAAGTAGGTTCTCAAATGGGGTTGGGTTTGAGACTTCTTTATTAATATGGGCCTCAGTCAGCGACAAGCCGACAGCAAATCTATTTCTATTGTTGAAGTGACAAATCATCGTAGCCATAAACCAGTTACATAAAAATTCGCTTAGAATCGGTATACATGTTGTAATCAAATATTATCATACGTGTATTTTTTAACATTGTATGGTTTGCATCTACTTTGCGTATAACAGATTCACACATTCAAGACTTTAGCCAGTAAATTTGTCTCACTCATTTTTGTTACACGCTGTATATTATGTACTGTGCTCTGGTACAATGCAAAATGCTCCTTACGGCTATAATGCCTCTAATTTATTAAATGTTAATTCACCGAGTCATAAATAAAAATAACATTTAAAGGACTATGGGCAAAAATGTATGGCCTCCCTCCCCACCCACCAACAAACACAGAACTTGGTACCTAAAGTGCCCCTTATTTCATTAAAATCCTTTATCTACATCTACATCTACATAAAGACGAAAGATTTGTATTTTTGTATGCAACGACTTAACTCAAAAAGTACTGGACCGATTTTAATAATTATTTTTTCATTAGAGAGCTACATTATCACTGAGTAAAATAGGCTGTATAAAAATCAATTGCTGATCGTTAGTCTCGCTAAAACACGAGATCAGCTGAACTGATTCGGCTATTTTTGGTACATCGCCATGGTATAAAAATATCATCTGGCCAAGATGTGTCAATTGAGCTACATTGCATTTCTGTTGATAGATGGGGAGGATTCCACCCATAGTCCTTGGGTCGTTTTTAAATTTTTGCTTACATGAACATCACATTGAATTGAAACGGACAAATTATTGTAAATGACAATACTTACATAGAGATTCACTGAACAAGCTGACAAAGGCAATTGTAATTTTCATTGTGAAAATGTAAAATCCGCTGAAGAAGCCACCTTACTTAACACCCCTAATTGTACTGAGGCAAATTTAAATATTATCAGTTCCGTGCTATCTTCTTGCGACAAAAACCGCCAATCTATTCATTTGTATTCCAATGTTATTTCACTATCGTTGTACAGATCGTTAAACCTTAGACTTTGTATACAGCAACTAAAAACAAAACTACCCAACGCCTTCCCAGCTTATATATATAATCTATATGAAAAAATAAAGGTACAAGTACCTAAGACTTTGGAAACAAAACACTGAAGTAACTTAAAAATACTTATATCTCAATTTTAAATGATTTTTATACCCTATGGTCCTGGTTTTATATGGTAGCAATTAGTTTACAGTTACAATTATTTATAAACAGACATCCGGTCAAAAAAGGACTTCCGTTACACCAATTTTAATTTTTAAAATCAATAATATCTTGTATTTTAATTAAAAAATAGTGGGCTATTAAATCAGTGGTCTATTTTATGATAGCTTTAAGTTGTAGAGTTATGAAGCAATAAAAGTTAATAAGTTGAAATTATACCTACTACTTAACATATTCTTTTTATTTCTTTCCTCTTAAAGTAGGTTCGTGGGTTCGATTTTCGCGTAGGAAAAAAAAATGTTTTCAATTTTCGTTAGGACAATCCGACAAGAATTATAAACCATGTGTCGGATAGACATGTTTCGGTCCTGCGCGCTTTATATAAGTTATCCGTCTCGCTAAGTTATGATAGTAAAGGAAAAAAGAAAAAAAAAAAAGAAAAACACCACTTGTAAAAAATGCCAAGTATTACTTAATTGTTATGTCGTAAAAAATTGTGAGATCCATGTGATGCCAAGCTGAGGTAAGTCGGTCGGTCTAACAACTGTAGTGATTATATCAATAAATCTAATAATAATATCTAATATCTATGGACGCTTCACACCACGTCAATCTGGTCCCGTGCGAAGTATCCGAAGAACTTGTGTTACAGGTGCCAGACAACGGAAATATATATAATACAATACTATACATATATTTAAGGTTTTTATCACATTATACACAAATTTAATACACATCCATGACCCAGGAACATTGAAAACTTTTTATTCCCTCGGCGGACTTCGAACCCGCGACCTCTCGCTCGAGCACCAACGCGCTCAACCACTGCTCTACGGAGGTCATCAAATCTTTCATGTTTTAAATAAATAAGTAGAACGACTCATAGTTAATACAAGGCTCATTTTATCCACATTATCCACAACGAAGTTATAGGGACCAAAAATGCCTGATCTGTTTCGAAAAAAAGATTACGTAAAGTACGGCCGTGCTCAACTTGGCGGGGGCACTACCGTGCCGCTAGATTTGTATTGCACATTCATACTTGGGATCTATATAAATGTAAAATGTATCCGACCTGGTTTAAACGAAACCGGTCTCCGATATCGGTGTGGGATCTACTATAATATTACTTAAATATCATTTTAGCTACCAAATGTTTAAATTGAGTACAAGCAAACTTGTTTTGAGTCATCGAAAAAGACGAATTATCTGTTTTTAGCCTTTATTTATTTAGGTACTAAAATTGTGTGTTAAAAATTGAAATGTAAAAATTAAGTGTGTGTTTTATATAACATTAGTATAACTTATCTGCAGTCATAAGGAAGAAGTATTTATGATAATGTTCTTGTATAATCAAGAACATGCGTCTATCTTATCGCGGTTGTAAATAGGCTGTATTTTTTGCTTAGCGCCTTTTTGTCATTGACATAGGTACCAAATTATGTAGGACAGTAATTTGGTTAGATATCTAAATAAATTTTGATGTAAAATGGATTGATGTAAATGGCAAAAAAAACAGGCCAGCAAGAGGGCAAACAGGGCAGGTCCTAATAAGATGAAAACTAATATAAATATTTGTAAAACGTCATATTTTCAAAATATATACCTTTATAAAATAGGCATAAATATATGAAACATGTTTTTTTCTATGAAATTATTAGACACTAACACTTTTATTCTGGAGAATATTTTGGACACCAAAATGTAAAGGCTTTAACTATAACTAAGCGGGCTCCTAGACTATACATACGATCCGATTGGTCGTTTAGACCTGACCAGGATCGAAACTCATCTGTTTTGTTATTGTTATGCAGATTTTTAATCGTGATTTGTCGCGTTATGGACTTTATGGTAAGTAATTTATATGAGGTTCCTAAACAAAAAATGCTCTACGCGTCCTTCTCTTCACACTGTATTCGGCTTGATAATACCTTCAATCTTTCTGTATTATTCTCTCTCCAAGTGAGTGCATAAAACAGAACTGTGCGCTAATACAATAGAGTTCAAAATTGAATTTTACATAGAAATGAGTTGAGTTGAGAGAAAGAGAGAACCATATTGTCAAACAACCGACAGAAAATTCAAAAATCAAATATATTTAAAGAATAATGAAAAAAAAATTCAGCTCTAACTATATTCAGTGCTTTAATTTTTAATTTTTCTCCGTACTGTCGAATTCCAGACAATATAAACACGGCCTAAAAGTAAAATTTGACACTGTGGCAAAGGTAGTAAATTGTTGAATAAAACAAAAAACTTTTAATTATTTATATATTTATGTAAGTTTAAAATCAGTCAGTTCTTTTGAACAGATCACGCATTTGGCACTTTATTCACTAATTAGTATGGCTTATAAATATTACAATCGTTGCATACAATTTATAGGACGTCGAAAATTTAGGACATTGTACTGACACTTTACAATCCAAATACAAAAATAGTTACGAGTCTATTAAAGCCTTCAATGCGCTGTACAAAACGAATAGATAACAGTAAACTAGAATTAACTAAGATTTTATATACACATCATTATTTACATTGAGGTTTGTCGTATTACTTCCTAATGCCCGCTACGGAAGACAACGATACAATTTCAGTTTTTCAAGGTCGCTAAATAATATAAATTCAAATACACTAGCACCCGGAAGGTATGCGTGCGCCGATTAGGCTGGTCTGTATAAAGAAGAACTGGTAAAAAATATGCAGTGTATTCGCTGTCACCAGTAGCGTACTTACGTCTCATACAAATTCAACAAGATATGGCAAGACAAATGTAACTACGAAGATCTTGATACAAGATCCAAACAAATTTGTACATTATTACAAGAATTTAAAACTAAGTTATTTACATCTTTCCTTAAACATACTCTTCGGACGGTTTTGGCGTTCCGTTTGGAAGTCTTAGAGAGGAAGACATGCGTCCATTTACTGAATCTGGTAACTCAGCAATATCCTTAAATACACCAATCATGCTTTCAAAGTTGGGACCCCAGTTCAGTAAGTAATCCCAGCCCAAAGTGCCAGGCGCGGGCGAACCGTTGGCTTGTCTGTAGAGAGCTGAACCGACGTGGGTCGCCAGGTCGTCGTCTGACGCGACCAGAGTGCTGAGTGATCCCCGAAACGAGGAATCGAAACTCTCGTAGGGCGGCGGCAAGATTGGTTTCTTATTATTATTAGTATTTACATTCTGTCTTCTCACATCATCGGTTTTATCGGCGCTGATACTATTGTTGTCGTACTCGATCTCTGAACACGTAAAGCTATCGTTACCGCTTTCGTCATCTGACCCTGTGGAACTTCTATTATCTACTGGAGGAGAGTGATGCCTGTGCGACATGTGATGACTCACTCCGCCCCCTCGTGGTGCCTCGCTGGAGCTAGACACCGCATCTAAAGTGGACACTAGACTAGAAGTGCGTTGTCTGGCATTCATTCTTTCTATCTCTTCAGCCGTTAGTCCCACAGCACCGGATCCGACTGAGACTACTTGAGAAACTTTAGGAGTAGCGCTAGGAGTTTTTCTACCCGCTGAGGAACTTTGACCACTTAGCTGCGACATGACTGGACTGTTTAAACTACGTTCACTATTACTATGTAAAGCATCTTTTCCGACTCCTCCAGAGCTAGACGTTGTGGCTAAGAGTGCACTTTGCAGGGGTTTTCCCGATATATCGTGTAAAGTGAGGATTCTCGGTTGTTGACTTAATTCACTGCTCGGCGATAGCCTAGCCAGTGGTGTTGTTTGGTGAGTCCTTGGTTGAGGGGGTGGCTGTGAACCTTGTGGAATGACTCTCGGTGGATAGCCTCCGGTATGATGTGGGGAGTGCCGATGCTGAGGAGTTTGATGTTTGTGATGATACCCCGCTATCGGTGGCGGTGTTGCTTTATATTTACGTACTCCCGCATTTTCTCGGAAAGTTTTGTAATGATAAGCAATATCAATATCCGATGGTGCTATTGACGATGCATTTTCAAGGTCGTAATGTTCAGGGATATCAGAATTCATATCCATGCCCCCAGGTTGATCGTGGGGATGGTGGGAAGTATTAGATGAAAGTGGCGGTGGAGGATGATGATCGTCTCGAACCGCTGGGCTTTTCCCGATCACTTCTCGTTCAATTATATCTGGCCGTTGAGGTCGCGGTGGATCTATGTTCATTATTTCTCTATCTTTATATTTTTTTGATAAAATCTCTGGGCCAACTATGTGTCCGACATTTCGCATTATGTCTGCATTTTCAGACATATAACTATTGAGACTGGTTTCATTGTTATGCATGCCTCTTCCCATTAGACTATCGTTAGTGCCAGCGATTAAGTTAGGAGCATTTAGCATAGCCGGACCTCCGTTGGGTTTTAGATGACTTTTGTTAGTTTTAGCGGGGCCATCAGATTTTTCTTTCTTTTGTTTTCGAAGACGAACTACAATGAACGATATGAGAATTGCCAAAAATAGTATAACAAAGAATATAATAACTAATGTAACTCCTATACTAAGAGGATGTGGATTTTTAGCGAGACCAACTGTATCATGGCATCCTGAAAAGATTTTTCCTGTTCGGACCACATCTTTGAATATACTTCCGTTACCAGTGAAAGGTTGTATTTCAAAATTTATACTGAAATTTGCCAAACATCCTTCGAATTTATTATAAGTTGAAATCCATTCTGATTTGAGGCCTCCCAATGATAGTGTGGTGAGGTAAGGATCCAAAAAGTCATGCACACTTGCGGTGTCCAGTTCTTCGCCAACATAAACATTATCTACGATCAATCTTATACTTCTTCCGTGAGCGTATAAAGTTATATTGTGCCAGTAGCCGTCTGCAGAGTTAATGTTATCGGATTGACTAACATTAACAATTGTGTTTTGTTTAGATGAGTAACTAACCCTTCCATTCGTCAATTCAATCATGGTGTAATATTTATCTGTCGCAGAATAGAAAAGAACTCCGTCTTTTTTGTGGCTTCTAAAGAAAAATGTTAAATGTTTGGACTGATTAGTAGTTTTTACAGCCGTTTTAGTCATACCTTTTGACAATTTTCTATTCCACACAGTATTTCCACCATAAATTGTTTCGAGTAATTGCATTCTTCTGTGTTTATCTGATATGACGAAAAATATAACACCATTTTCACCAGGTGAAATACTTTGTAGAGAATTCGAACAATCTGGAGCCGTCAAACCATCACAATCACAATAGTTAGTTTTCCATCGATCCAAACATTTTCCAATGCCACAAACATTTTCTTTGAAGCAAGCTCCTTTTTCCGTTCTATCGCAATGTGGCTCAACTCCTCGAGCATTCAAAGGATTAGTTAGGTTTAGTATTCGTCCGTTTACTGTTATACTGTGCATGCAGCCAACGAAGTCATCTGAATGTATTTGACCAGGACGCTCCAGTACTGGATCAGCCTTGTGTAAGCCTCCAATAAGTAGTGGCTCGTTGTTGAAGTTTAAAGTACTGTAACAAATAAAATATATACATTAGAGCAAATTTAAAATTCCTAGACCTCCACAGTATGAACACAAATATAAGAAAATATATTAAACTTAATTTAACTATTATAAGTATTAGGAAAATGGATAAATTTACATTTAGCCTTAAAATATTAATATTATACAAAATAATATTTTCAAACACTAAAAACATAATTTATAATACTATTCTTTTTTGCCAGTAAAATATTTAAAGTAAAATTTAAAGGTTATATTTAATAAAAAAATTAAAGATGATAATATTATAATACATCATTACTAGTCAATATAAGAATGTTACTTACCCGGCTTGTCCGGTGTCGTCACCATAGCATGTATCGTCAGTAGGGTCACATTCTGTGCAGGCATCACCGTGATCTGTACAGACAGCGAAGCTTAGAGATATTACTCTTCCGTTTCTAGTGGCTATCAATTTGTACCACTTTCCATCAGCAAGATTCTTTTCAGTGTCAAGTAAAGCGACGGATGTGATGGATGTTCGAGCGCCTCCAAAGGAAAATACTGGTTTACCGCCCAGTAATTCAATAGCAATAAAATCCGATCGGCCTCCAGTTTGGGCACCATAGTTATATAAAAGAAGAGAGTCTGATTTTGTTGTAGCGAAAGTTATTGTAATGTCGTTAGTTGAGGCATCTAAGGCTGGGAATTGCATGAATGATAGTTCTCCAAATCCAAATGTAGAACTTTCACAGTGTATTCCATAGCGACCATTGGAACAACTACATTTATAGCCTGGCTTAAGGCTTATACAAATGCCACCGTGCATGCAAGGGTTTGGTCTGCATGAGTCAACGAGTGCTTCACACTGATTTCCTCGATATCCAGGGCGACATAAGCAGAAGAAAGAGTTCCTATCTGAACTTTCTTTACACGATCCACCATTTTTACATGGGTTACCGCTGCACACGTCATCTCTTTCTATCTCACAAGTTTTTCCATCTCGGCGAACAGGACAGCTACAGACAAAATCATGGCCCTGCTTTCTACATTGTCCTCCGAATAAGCACGGATTTGGTGAACAAGGATCTTGTCGACGTTCACAGTTATTTCCAATAAACCGGTCTGTGCAATGACAGGTATAATCATGGCGCACTAACGGCGATGATAGTATCAACGATGTGCTTTCTGTTATTTTTGTTTCATCCAAAACCTTAAATCCATCGGTACAAAGCCCTTCGTTCATACATTTATGTGTTGAACATGGATAATAGGGAACTGTGATTGACCTTTTTAATGTTTTACTTATCTCAGAGTGCTTAGCTTTAATGTGGTTTTCAGTTTGTTCTTTTTTCCAAGTCTGTTTACTTCCTTTGATAACCATTGTAACATCTAAATTTTCGTCTTCTTCAATCAAGCTATATAAATAAACACTTTCGTGTTCTTTTATACCCACCTTTAAAATTTCAATCACATTTCGGTAGTATTGTAAAAGAAATTCTGAAGCAGATATATTACTAATTCTTGTTGTTATTGATTGTTCAACTGTGTGGTTGTCAAAAGAAAAATATTCAATACTGATCGATGATACGACATCTCTATGGATTCCATCATTGCCAATAACAGAAAATGAGTAGCCTTGTCCTGGTCTTATATCATTTGTAAATAGGTCGCAACCTTTTTTTATTGTCAGTAACGATAATGTTTCGTCGGAAGTAGAATCTTTATCTATTTTACATTTATATTCGCCAACTATATCAGGATCGTTTGGGCGGACATCAGCAATTTTTCCGTGTGGAATCTTGTTATTGAAGGCATACACAATGATGTGAGCTGATCTTGGCGTAGGAGGATTATCATTACGATCTAGAACTTTAATTTGTATTGTGTAATTTGATTTCATTACGGGAACTCCACTGTCTTCAATTTCTATAGTTATTTCTAAGAATGGAGTAACTTCTCTATCTATTTTCTTAGTAGTCATAATAACACCAGTATGTTTATAAATTTTAACATAGCTTTGGTGCCTACCTCCAATAACGCTGTAAGAGAATGGCGCTCCGTTTGGAGGTAAATCTGGATCTGTAGCAGAAAGCGTTGTTATACTGGTGTTAGGTGGTTCGTTTTCGTATACAGCGCCGTCAAAATTAGCAACATCAAAAACGGGACCATTGTCATTGATATCTGTTACACTTATTTTCACGGTCGTTGTGCCAGTTTGAGGAGGTATGCCAGTGTCTATTGCACCAATTATGAGTGAATATGTTGATAGAGTTTCACGATCTAAGTGTTTTGCAACTTGGATTTCACCACTTTGAGGATCAACTTTAAAATCTTGATTTATATTTCCACCAATTATTGAGTAACTAAATTGATTGTTTTGTGGGCGCACATCTTTATCTACAGCTTTCACTTGAGTCACTTCTTGGCCTAAGCTTGCACCTTCTGTTATAGTTGCTTCGTAGTAGGGCTTAATAAATTCAGGAGGATCATTGCCATCTTGGATAGATATAATGACTTGTGCTTCATCCGTGTCATTACCACGTATGCCACCAGAATTTTTGGCTAATACTGTAAGTATGACTCTATTTTGTGTTTCTCTGTCTAGGTATCTGGCAACACGTATAACACCTGTCTGGGAATTTATACTAAAGCCCTTATCATTACTTGACCCAACTAATAAATAGTAGATTATTCCGTCGTCACCACTGTCTTGATCAGTAGCTTGTATGACTCCCACGTTTGTACCAACATCAGCAGATTCCGAAACATCAAAATGAAATACTGGCTGTACGAATTTTGGATAATACTCGTTAACACCTGTTATGTGCACCACAACAGTTGTTGAACTTTTCATTATTGAGTCTGGATTAGCTGCTAGTATTTCTATGTTATATTTTGTTTTATCTTCATAGTCGAATATTTCTTTTGAAAATATTTCCCCTGTATCGGAATTGATGTTAAATAATGATGACATATCATTTTTGATGCTATACTTAATAATGGCATTTTTAGGTGAATCGATATCTTTAGCTTGAACTTTGATAATAATACTATTTATCGGAGAATTTTCGGGTAAGTATGCTTCGTATTGTGTTTGATTAAATGTTGGTGAATTATCATTTATGTCCGTTAGTATAACAGTCACGGTGGCTGTTGTTTCTTTAGGCTTAAAACCAAGATCTTTTGCTGTTACATTTAATCGATATTCTTGAATAGAATCATAATCTAGAGGCCTTAGAATACTTATGACACCAGATATAGGATTGACGTAAAAATCTTTTTCTTCGTTTCCTGATGTTATGGCATATCGAATTATGCCATTAGGTCCATCATCTTCATCATTGGCTTTCAGTGTAAGTATAGATGAACCTATTGGTTCATTCTCTGGAACAATAACCTGATAACTAAGTGCTGTGAATTTAGGGCTATGATTGTTTTCTCCAGTAACAACAAAAACAATCGATGTTTCATCCCATTGAGGTGGAATACCACGATCGACAGCCTTTACTTTTAGTTCGTAATATTGTCCTATATAATAAAATTGCTTACTTACAATCACCCAGCCACTTAGCCTATCGATAGAGAAATATGCAGTTCCATTACCGCCAGATATAGAATATTCGATTTCAGCATTAATCCCGTAATCTAAAGTATCTTCCGCTTTCAACCTGATCACTTTTTCACCTAAGGTTGAATCAAGAGGAACTGGCACAAATTTTTCATGTTCTATAAACTTAGGTTTGTTGTTGTTTGCATCTACAACATTTATTGTGACTAAACATTCGGAAGACATTGGAGGTTTACCGTTATCTGTGGCAACCACAACCACAGAGTACGTATTTTCAGGTGATGTATCTACCGACGTTCTTTTATAATTCATCACGAATTTACTCAAAATTTCACCAGTTGCTGGGTCAATCGTAAACAAATCTGAAGTTTGTTGTAGCGAATAGGATATTATTGAATTAGGACCTTGTTTATCTTTATCTGTAGCAATAACTTGGCCAACAAAACTGTTTTTCTTTTGCAATTCCGGAAAGTTGAAGCTATAAAAAGAGTATTCGAATTCTGGTGCATTGTCATTTTGATCTTGAATTGTTATTGTTAAAGGGGTTTCTGATCTCCAAGACCCATCGATTGCCGCAACTTTGAGCACATATTCATCTTGCAATTCTCTATCTAATGGCCTTGCAACAGTAACGTTGCCGCTTATTGCATCAATCACAAATTTTTCTCCCGGATTATCAACAAAGCTATAAGTTGCATTAGCATTAGGACCAGTATCTAAATCAGAACTTGTTACTTTGATGACAAATGAACCAATTTCAGCATTTTCTGTGACATTCACACTAAAAAGTCTAGTAAAGCGGGGCGGATTATCGTTTTTGTCCAAAACTGTAACCAAAACAGTTGATGTACCAACTAACTGAGGAATTCCATGATCAACAGCTTCAACAATTATTTCATAAAATGGGATAGATTCTCTATCAAGCGCAATATTGGTAGTTATTTCTCCAGTGTCAGAATCGATAAAAAATGTTTCTTCATAATCATTTACTAGTTTATATGATATTCTTCCATTTTCATTTGAGTCTTCATCTGTTGCTTCTATTTTTACAACCACTTGAGGTGGAGATTCCTCTTCTGGTACAGTAGCATTATATAAAGTACTTTTTATAACAGGAGGATTGTCATTGGCATCCGTGACTTTGATTTGTATTTCAATAAATGATTTAAGTGGAGGATTATCTGAGTCTTTTACTTCAAACCAAACATCATATAATGGCATGGTCTCATAGTCTAGGCCTTTTCCAGTGATAAATACTTCACCACTTATTGGCTCCACTCTTAAAGCATCTCCAACGTTACCACCAGCTATAGAATATTGTAGCATACTAGCAGGACTACTTTTAGGGGACGTTGCTGATAATTGAGTTACCAACACACCTTCAGGAGTATCTTCAGAAAATGAAAATGTAAGTTTACTGTTTACGGTGAATTTAGGAAAATTCTTGCCTGATTTAGGTATTAGAATAAGTTCTGCAGAACTTTGCCTGGGAATAGTACCACTGTCACTGGCTATTATTGTTAATTCAATGTTAGACTTGTTTTTGTCCTTATACTTTATTAAATTTTCTTTGGCTTTTATAACACCTGTTTCTCTGTTAATAACAAATAAACTTTTGTGCTCGCCACTTAAATCATATAATATCTTTTTGTTGAGACCAACATCATTGTCTTTGGCCTTGGCTCCAAAAATGAAATCTCCTGGAGTAGTTCTTTCAGAAATAAACACTTCGTAGCTTGATTGTGAAAAAGTTGGCGGGTTATCATTTTCATCTTCAACATAAATCGTCAAATTAACCGTTGCAGTTTTTGGATCCGTCGTTGAAGAATCTTGTGCCATGATAATCAGGTAGTATACATCCCATTCCTCTCTATCTAAGCTTTGTTGGGTAACGATAACACCTGTTACAGAGTCTATCAAAAATCTTTCAGACTTATCACCAAGCAGGGAATATCTTATTTTTGCATTATTTCCAATATCTTTGTCTGTTGCTTGTGGATTCAGAATAACAATGCCAGGAGGTAAATTTTCCTTCACAGTAGTTTTGTAGGATTGTCTTTGGAACTCTGGGCTGTTGTCATTTACATCTTGAACTAGGATTTTTACAGTACCCGAACCTGTAAGAGGAGGTGAACCTGAAAATATAATTGTTTTCGTTAATTTACCTAAAGCAACTTAAATAATTAATTATTTAAATTATTTGCTGACACTGAAAATAAAATATTTTGCGACCATACCTGTATCCATAGCGACGAGTGACAATGTATATTCATCTTGAGCTTCTCGGTCTAATGTCCTCAACAATGATATTTCTCCAGATGATGCGTTGATTTTAAATAAATCTGTTTCTCCTTCTTTTATAAAATATCGCACTTGGTTGTTAAATGGTGGTGAATCAGCATCGAAGGCGTGTACTGTTAATATATAGCCACCATTAGGTGGAATAACGTTTTCCATAACGTATGCTAGATATGGAGAGTCTAAGAATGTCGGTGGATTATCATTTATGTCTTGAATCATTATTGAGAGCTGCGCTGTATCATATCTGACATCTTCTGAAGCGCAATCTTCTGCTCTTATCGTAAGCACGTAACGAGATTTTCTTTCAAAGTTTAAGTTCTTTGCAACTCTCACTATTCCACTATCCTCAGATATACTAAAATCTCTATTTTCGTCACCGGACGCAATAGAGTATCTTACTCTGCCATTTGCACCTTCATCTATGTCAGTAGCAGAAACCTGAAAATATTTATTATTAAAATATAAGCACGGGGAATTAACACTTTAAAAAAAGCCCAAAAGTAATACATGTGCGTTAAATAAAACTTGAGTATAGTTTTACATACGAGAAATATTTATTATTCGGTCGGCTGATTACGTAAAAATAGCGATAAGCAAAAATCGCGCAATATATTGCTGAACGACAAAAACATTGTGCTATTCTGTCTCAGAAGCGAAATAACTCTTATCAAGATACAGCTGTATAATAAAAAGGGCTAATTTCGACTACAGGGTGACTCTTGCTCGGTGTTAATACTGATAATATATGGGCAATATACTTGTAGTTTTATTGCTTGTATTGACTAAGCAACATTTACATTTATATTGTTTTTGTATAAGGTTAAATGAAACTTACTTGTAATACACTAGCACCAATACTAGCGTTTTCAGGCACAGACGCACTGTAGTGTTTTGGATCAAACACAGGACTATTATCGTTTTCATCCAGAATATTTATAGTAATTTTTGAATTGGTAAGATTTGGAGGATCACCTCTATCTTTAGCGGTGACCATTATGGTGTATTTGGATTTCAGTTCTCTGTCTAATTTTCCAGTAGCTCGAAGTATACCATCTACGTTACCCAGAGAAAACAGTCCATTGATCTCTGGGTTGGACGTCATAAAATATTCCACGTATCCATTTCTACCCTCATCTTTGTCAACAGCCTTCACCGTCATCACGACAGTATTCAGTGGTATGTTTTCTAATATTGACGTCTCATTGGGCGAAGTAAACTGCGGAGCCATATCGTTTACATCTTTCAGCTGTATCGTTACCTGAAAAATAAAATTATTTCTTGTAAAAAACAGAACCCACTTGGGAATTCACAAAAGTATCACGTGCATTTATGATTTTAACATGTTAATAACATTGTTAGATTTCATAAAATTCGACTTAACACGGTCTTGTAAAACTAACACATCGCGCGAGCGCTGACGTGTGAAGATTTTTTGTAAAATGTAAGCAAACCCATAAAAGTTACCTGGACGGTGGACGATAGTTGGGGTTCTGGGGGCTTTGCCATGTCCCTGGCGGTTACTATGAGGTTGTATGTGGGGATGGTCTCTCTGTCCAACAGGCGGGCTGTGACGATAGTGCCATTCTCGGATATGCTGAAGTCGTGGTTCTCATCGCCGGAAGTGATCGTGTACGCCAATTTGCCATTCCAACCTGTAATTGAGTTCGCATATAAAAGTTATTTCAACATACATAATATAAATCTGGAATAATTTACTTCATTCAGTTACATTGTAATAAAATTAATTCAAAAAGCTTTTTTCGCAGTTCTACTCTTCGAACGAGGTTATTTTATGCAAGGGTATTCTTTTTTAATTATAGTTTTATAGATTGCTGCTATAAAATCCAAGCTTATGCCCGCGGCTCCGGCTGCGTAAATAAATTATGCCACGGGAGTGTTGCACTTTCGGGCTAAAATCCTATAACCTTTTCTTCAAAACTTAAAAGTAGCTTCAACGATTAAATCAAGAAGAGGCAACAAAGAGTCTCTAAGAAAATACTAAGAGCACTCACCAGAATCTATATCAGTGGCGCTAACGGCTACCACGGATGACCCCACTGGGACGTCCTCCAGGATCTCGTTGGAGAAACTCATGGGGTCGAAGATGGGCGCGTTGTCGTTGAGGTCCACCACGTTGATGTAGACCGTCACCGTGCCGGACAGCGACGGGTGGCCGGCGTCCTGCGCCTGCGCCACCAGGATGTAGTGCTGCGTCTGGAATTAGAACAGTAAGGTCTATAGTATGTGTTATAAATTATACATAGGGGGATGATACATAGGGGCATAACCATTAGTAATAATAGTCGCTACGCAGGGCGAGTTTTGTAACTCGACATGGTAAGTCTAAAAGTATTAGATAAAACTGCTTTTATGTAGATAATATTTGAAAAATTAATAAATCAAAATGTCTGCTTTTGAAAATAAATATGCTGTTTTTTTATAATATTTATTAGAAATATTCTTCTACAAATGACGAATACCATAGACATAAGAAAAAGTTGTTTTACAAAATAAAATGTTGACCTGTATAATATTACAAATCAAGTTTAATTACAGTTAACTTATTAGTTATTTATGACATAATTATATTATAACGTAGATAATCACGAACACTCCTTGAAAAGCTACCACTGGTCATATAGCGAGAGTCAAAACTGTTACTATCCCAATCAATCAGATTAATAAAAAAGATATTGTTATTTAAACAAACACTAAACAGTTTTAAAGTATATAATAACGCTTCATAATATTGTCCGCGGTCCTAACAAAAACGCCGCACTGAATCATTTCCAGCAACATTTTAAGCATGGCATCCCGATATTCCATATAATAGGTCAGCGAAACTCGCCAGCTATGACAAGCTCTTTCATTCGCGGCTCGATGCCCAAAAAACGGGCCCCGGCCTCGGAATCCGGCCCAAATGTTTTGCCGACGGCCGCTTTGTCGACATTGTTCGGCCCTTAATTCCGATAGCGGACTCGCAAATGCCGAGTATGATGCGCGTGCGCAAAAAACGCAGACGAAATTAGCGCTCTAGTACGGGGAACCGGCGGGCGACGACGGGCGACGGCGGTGTCAGCGGGCGACGGCGGTGACGGCGGGCGACAGCGGTGACGGCGGGCGGCAGGCGGTCACCGGCGAATTGTATTTACTAATTAGCGAGCCCGGCTGACTTGATGAGACGCGAATTGCCAGAATTCGCTGAGTTGTGTCAACTCACGATGTGTCGTTGTTAAGTCACTGTCTAGTTATTTACCTAATAATTGTAACTTATTATACTTTAACTTGATAAGTCGTGCAATACAGGGACTTTTAGAATTTTCTTTTTTCGGATATTGTAATATTATTGGGCTTTGAATATTAACTATATTACGTTCTTCAAAATAATAATATGTATAGACACTGTCACACCACGTCACGTTAATTGCCTAATTTCGTTCTCTGTGGTACTATTCCACCAAAATAGTGTTCACAACATTTGTTAGCCAACATTTTTTTTCAGAATTCCAGCTGTACAAATTTGTTAATGTTGAGTTAGCGAGTCCACCGGAACAAACATCTGTTACGCACAATGTTAGCAACAGTTCAGAACACCGGTGGAATCGCACCTTAAAATCTTGTGTAACACGTACCTACTAGACAACGGAAGTGTTTTAATGCTTTGTTACAAAACATAATTATATTCATAATATTAATGTCACATCTAGAAAAAATAAAAATGAGCTCCAGACACCTAAGTCTATCTCTCAATGAAATTTACATAATCAATTATAAAAACAACACTCTGTCGAGTTAATTTTAGTCTCGTTTACATAAAACGGCATGAAATATTTTTATGGCTGTGGGCAATAAGAGGCGAGTGATTTATGCGTGTACTGTATAGCTTAACGACTTGTCATTTCACTGAAGCCTGTAGTGTATAAATGTAGTGTAGTGTGTATGTAGCCTTGACGAGTCCGGGCGCAACAGACTGCGCAATAACACGTGAACTCGGTAAAGTTCTTATTGTGAAGCTAGCTCTTAAACTTTTTGCTGTACGGTACGAGTCATGTTCCATCCATCAAAAGTGGCCATGAACGCTGATATATAGTAGAGTTTGATGTTTCTGTAATTATGAGATTTCTAGTTAAATAATATAAACACATCATAATAGTTTTTAGCTACCAAAGATATTTGCGTAATTATTTAACAACAAAAAGCTAACACACTTGGTTTACCAATAACTAATTATTTGTAATAATTATTTGTTGCTATGTGCCACATACACCTGAAATAAATTTATTTTATTTAATTTTTTAATAACAACATTGTTGACATTATGTGGGTCGCGGGTTCGAATCCCGCTAAAGGAAAAAAAAACCACGTGTTCCTGGGCCAAGGATATGTAGCAGTGAGAAAAGGTTCCTATAACTTCATTTCTATTATTTTCTTCCAATAGGAATAATAATTTAGGCTATCCTGTAACAAACAGAGGCTTCCGTCTGACGGAGAACCAGTTTTCGTCACTGATGTGTAGTATACATACATTGAATTAGGACCAGATTATGGCTTTACTAGAACGTACATTCTCAAATATCCTAGCCTTCTGTTGGTGAAAGATTTTTTTGATAAGTTCAGCGTCTTCCAAAATTACTCCCGACACCCTACAAAGGTCATGGCCATTGTCAGTGAGATCATGAGTCTATACAGTAACAGAAACCTATCCTATATTATAATCCTAATTATTGTTATTATGAATAGGGACCAAATGAGGACTATATTTCGTAGTCTCGTTACGTTCAATTCACAACTGCAGCATAAACTCGAGAGCACAAAACGAAGAATTTGACATTTTTATTAAAATAATTCGCCTTTATATCGCGGGTACAAAGCCTTCGATCGGCGAGCCTCGCCCAAGGGCAGCATCACCCTTTCCCCGCACTGACTATAAATCTTATTTATCCGTATTTTATTTAAAATATTTTTTAACCGCACACATTGCGCATCTGTCGCTTGAACTTAAATATGGCCGGCTATAATCTGATTGTTATTGATGCGTCCATTTGCTGAGGAATGTTTCGCATGAAAGTGAACTGAATATGTTAATTAAGGATTTCTCATACCCTTCACCAATGAGGTTTTACTAAGTTCGTTTTATTATCGAACCTACAGCGTCCTGCGTGTACAATATAACAACATCTTCAGAATGCTGCTGGGGATGCCGTGGTGCTGTAGCGTCTAATATATTTGCTGAATATCGGCTTTCATGCAATCATGGGCAAAAAAGCAGCGTCACTACTGCAGAAATTACGTGACTGTGACATCAGCAGTATGAAGATTTTGAGTGATTTATTTATTATTAGAAAACCAACAGCTTTACAGTGTTATAATACATAGCATACGGATAGAAAATAGAGAAACCAATAACAGGTTTTCACAATTAGTGAAAAAGAGTACAAAAGTGCAAACATGACACTTGATGTAAACATTAGAATAAGTTACGCTACACAAAAATAGTAACAGACAACACATATTTATACCAAGGAAATATATATTTACATTTAAATAAATAGGTTATTTTGTATCTCGAAAAGGCAGTGTTTTTACGTAGCAAAAGCTAGTAGTGTATGAGTGATTTATTTATTAGAAAACTACATATTTTATTTAAAAAAATCAATAAATTATAAATATATAGCCCATTCTACCCAGGATTCTATTACCTTGAGTATATTGACACCTATAGGGCGAAACAAACAGATCTTTACTAACATAGTTTGCTAAAATCATTACAAGGGTAAATTCTTCAAATCCTTTCAGCACAGTCAGGTAAAAAAGGTTACTTAATAAGTAGAACTCAAGCAACATTATGATAGTAAGCTTGTAACGCGGTCACTGACCCCGATGTTGAGATAAACCGATCAATGTAAAGTACACCGAGATACCCAGTGGGACCTGTCAAGATGAACCGCTTTTTGTGTACGGTCGGTAAAACAGTCTGAGTTTTTTTAATGATATATTTTCCTTACCCGATTTTAGCGATGCCAAAAGAAAGGGTGATGGTTTTGGTATTACAATGTATGTTCTACCGTAGCTCCCAAATTACTGATTTTAATAAATATGTGTGATTTAGGCTACATTTACGTGGTCACTTTTAGTTTTTCAATGTAACGTTATTTTATTTAACGATCATAAATCGAGTAGACGCATCACCTAATATTATAAGATTACCGGCGCTCGCGGAGCAATACCTGAAAAGTCGCAACTGCGTTGTTGGCTTTACATAAAGAAGCACTCATTCTTAAAGGTTGAAAGTCGTATTCGTCCGGATTTCGTAAATACCGCCAACCAACATTCCAAAGTTTCGGATGTTATTGAAAACACATTTTTTAACAGTTAAAAATATACTTGTGGTATAACAGCATTAAAACTACGTTCCATTTTAATTTAAATTAAAAAACAATATGAGAAATCATTGGATAATCATTAGACAGGAATATTCTTGTCTAAATATTTTAATTACATTAACTAAACACCCTAAAACCTATGATCCCTTTAGTAATATTATTTCAATTCAAAACCGTATATTTTTTATATTTTTTTGTTGTCGGTACCACCAAACTAGCTCAAATACACCGCAGACGCTCTACCGATACAAAAAGATATTATATTGTTCAACATCTAACGTTTTACTTTTTATGAGGTTCAGTTTTACTTATGTCTTTTATTAAATAACGATAATAAGTACCTATGCCGTAATCATAGTATCTATAGACGTTTTTAAACCACGTGAATTTGGTCCCGTGACAAACTATAGAAGAACAACGGAAATATATTTAACTAGCTGACCCGTGCTCACTTCGTTGAACATACAAACGGTATAAACCTTCCCTGAACACAAACATTTCAAGACAAAAATAGCCGAATCGGTTCAGCCGTTCTCGAGTATTATTGAGACTAACGTCAATTCATTTTTATATATATTATTTGAGATTTTTTTATGTTACGTACACTTCATGACGCAGAACGGTAAAAATGTTAATGACACTTTTTGGGAATCGAACCCGCGTTTTCGGCTTAACCACTGAGCTGTCGTCAATTAAAAGCGGACCTTTAAGCGCATGTCTTCGCAATCGCTTCTGGCAACCGTTTTTCATTGTCGTTATGTAAAGTAGGTGATAAATTGTGCAACCAGTACGTCAATGTTGACATAAACCAGTCGCAGCCCAATTACTCGTAGACGTAGAAATTGCGTATAATTACGCGGTCTTAATGCTCGATTGTACCCAAATGGGTACATCTTGTGGTCAACGGCCCGCCTTGAAATTTGTGAGATTTATGGCTGCGGGCGTTGTCGTGATCGGCTCCGGCGAAAACCGACAAAACATTACTTTCCTGGCATTATAAGCATTACACAGCATATTTTGTAAATAGATAATGTTGGTATTTTGTATTATATTAGACTACCCCGGCCAAATTCATACCGCATAACAATCAAACTTTTCAACCCAAGGTTTACACAGCGGAAGCGTCGAAAAGGAATAAAATACCCAATTTCAAAACTCCTATAGGTCTAAACGTGATATAGCCTTTAGCTTTCCTCGATAAATGTGCAGTCCCATACGTATACGAGAGTTTATTTGTGTATTATTATAAACACTCTACAACCTGAAATCTAAAATCCGGAGAGGCACTCCGGATTTTAGCTTGACAGGGGGCCTACTCATGATGCCATCGCTAATTATCGTTTACAAAGTTCGATAACAAAATGTATGTGATTTGACATAAGGTAAGCTAAATGATCGCGATTTTGTATGTCATTTAGCGTACCTTATGTCAAATCCCATACATTTTGTTATCGAACTTTGTGAGCGATAATTAGCGATGGCATCTTGAGTAGGCTCCCAGGTCAGTACACTCGCGTTTACTATGGAAGTACAATTGGAATAAAAGTAAAATGCAGTAGGGTTTCTTAAAATTTCTTTTCACTGATACTTCCCAACGAAATCCATCATATCAGCAACTACAGTGGGTGGCCATATTATTAGGGACAACGAAATTTTTTATATATTTTTTCTAAATACATTGTTTTTAAATAAAATAAAAAAAAATTACCGTGGTAATTTTATTTAATATTACTCCTTATAATATTGCTATTATTTTTGCGATATGGCAACACAGGTTACGTACGTCATTTGTCAATTACATGGTACATCATGTCAGATGCAATTTTTTGTCGAAAAGGCGCGAATTTTCAGTTTGTTTGCCGGTTCAACTTGCTTACTTTTTATTAGTTTTAAACAGATTTTTGTACTTAAAATAACCAAAAGGTAAGTGAAAGATGTTATAAAAATATTTTCAACTAGTTTTAACAGACAATTTACATGTTATTCATATTTCAATACGACAACTAATGATTTTCTATTTTTTTAGAATGGGTAAGACTTCAGACAGTTCTCCAAAAAATGTAGGGAGGTACAAACACTGTTACTGCACTCCGCACATTCTCAAAGAGACATAGCATTTCTTTCAGGCATTTCTAAGTCAGTAGTAAGTCGATTAAAAATTAAAATTGACAATAAACAACCTCTTGAGGCAGATCGCGCGGGCAAATGTGACAGGAAAAGACTCCCTACGGCTCGTACTGATCGAAAAATCAGGGATATTTGCCTGAAGAATCGAAAAAAGAGTGTTGCCTGTCTAACTACAATGCTGAATGATGATGGTATTAGCATTTCCGAAAGAACAATGTGGAGACGGCTTGTTGAACAGAAGCTAATGGGCCGGCGTCCTGCCAAAAAGCCACGTCTTACCGACAGTATGAATAGTATGAAGAAGATACGTCTTGAATGAGCTCGGTGACATCAAAATATGACTGTTGACGATTGGAGTCAAGTTGGTATAACTTTCTTTGTAGCGCAATAAGTCAATAACCATTTCGTCCTAATAATTTTATTTATTAATAGGTCTGCTTTTCCGACGAATCGACGTTCCAAATTTTGGTCGACAAAAGTTCTTTTGTAAGACGCCGTCCTGGAGAACTATTTCATCCGGACTACTTGGTTCAGAGACTTAAACATCCAGTAAGCATAATGGTATGGTCTGTTATATCAGCCAAAGGCATGGGGCGGCTGTATGTTGTGGAAGGGACGATGAAACAGGACCAGTACAAGAAAGTACTCAAAACCCGGTTACTGCCGCAGGTCCAAGAATGGTTTCCCAACAACGAAAAATATATTTTCATGCGTGACTCGGCACCGTGCAATAAAGCCAAAACTGTAACTGCATTTTTAGATGAAAAAAAAAATAATATTTTGCCTTGGCCAGGGAATTCGCCAGACATGAACCCTATAGAGAATATGTGGGAACTCACGAAACGGGCCACTATAAAAAAAAGTTATAACGACTAAGCAGCAACTTATAGATCTTATATAAGAGAGTGGCATAATACTACACTCTGGGAACATGCAAAACATGCATCGAAAGCATGCCCCGATGCATAGATGCTGTTATTGCAGCAAAGGGTGACATTACAAAATACTCATTTTTTTCTCGATTTTATATAGAACCTAATATGAAGAAAAATAAAAGTTATTTGTGATATTTTTAGTTGTTTTTGTAACCCCAATAAAAAGAAGAAACAAACAAAAAATATATGACATACCTACAACTAATAGTTTCTTTCAGAAATTCAATAAAACTGACAAATTTGAAAATGTTCGTACTGTCCCTAATAATATGGCCACCGATGGTATTTTCTAAATTGTTTTCAACATAACACTCGACGTGAAACATTTGTAGTGTTCAAAGTAGTGTACATAATGAGGTACATGTGTTTTACGGCCGGGTAGTTGGGTACATCGTAACAGAGTCGTTCCGATAACATTTACTGTGTTACGATAAACCGCGTTATAGCTTGCGACGGCTTAGTAATAGCGGCGAGATTTCATCACGTTGATACGTTAAGTGATGAGCAGTGAGATGGATATATTATTAGGGCTCAGTACCTGATAGTGAGAATGGACTTTATTACAAAGTGGATATAATACAGAGACACGACCTAGTACTAGAAAATGGTATCACCCTAATACTGGCAATGCGACTGGCAAAGGGTGAAATCCTTAGAAATTCCGGAAATCGCCATCTAGCGCCACTATTCGAAAATACTAATTACTAATTTCGTTTCGTATCTTCTTCTTAATTAAGGAGTTGAATTTAGCTTAATGTGATGTTATGCTTAAAAATATGCTTATCTTTATTTTAATGTTAATATTTGTACTTAATTCGGCATATTTACATTTTATAATTTACAAACGTCAATAGTAGTGACATCTATTGCAATTTTTTTGTGTTAAAGATAGATTGTATGGAATGGTAGGCCATGACAGTATGATACGACGTTGAAGCTTACATAGAAAAATACACAACAATGTTAAATAGCGAACTGTAGAATAACAGGATATATATCAAAAGCATGCCAATATATATATAAAGTATCACTAGCCACTTCGTTAATAGAAATCATTTTATCGCCTCCGTCGTCTAGTTTTAGAGCTTCGCTCTCGACCCGGAGGTGGTGGGCTCGATTCCCGCGTTGGAACAATTAAAAATGTTGTTTTCAAGTTTGGTTAGGACAATGCAGGCTGATCATCTGATTGTCTGACAAGAAAGATGATCCATGCATCGGATGGGCATGTAAAATTCGGTCCTGCGCCTGATCTCTCGCCAGTCGTGTCGGTTTACAGTCCCACTGGGTTATGAGAGTTTTACTCGGAAGAGGGATTCTCTTTGTGTATTGCGTGCACACTTGGGCACTACAGTAGAAAACTAAAGAAAAATATAAAAGGAAAGTATTTAAAAGACTTTAACTTAAAGTCTTTTTTCCATCATCCATCCATCCACATATCTTAATATTATTAGTCAGGCAATTAATGAATTATAATTACTAATGATATAAAAGAGAAAGTGAATGTTTACTGACTCTTTTTACGATTGATTACTATATTAATTACTGCTTACATATGCCTAATATTCCAATTACGTATTTGTTTTTCTATGTCGCCATAGTATATATTTTTTTTTTACAAAATATTTAACAAAATTATATTTTTGCATTTATGTTATTATTGCGACAAAAAAAAACATAAATTGTAAAAATATAAAAACTTTTTTTTTTTAAATTTGGCAAATAATACATGTTTACAATGAGAAAAGATAGCATAATCATCATTGGTAATAAACCTCATAAGTAAATAGAAATGAATATACTACGAGATTAGAGTTCCGTCGGCCAAATTGCTTTGCAGACGCTTTCAAACTCGCAAAATAATTACGTAACTTCACGTATAGTCTGATGCTCCATTTTTATATATGTTGTACCAGACAACCTACTTTTTTCTTGCCCATCCGACGCCCATCCGAGCATGGATCATCTTTCTTGTAAGACAATCAGGTGATCAGCCTGCATTGTTATATTTCAAATATATTCAACTATATGCCATGAATATATTATACATAAATATATTGGTTAGGACCAAGCTCGAAAACAACTTGTTGTTCCAGCGCGGGAATCGTATCCACTAGACCACGGAGGCGATGATCTCTCTCTTGGACTATAAGGGGATAAACGCGAAGAAACACGATGTTTCGTCTCTGTGCCAAACTGAGAACCATAGACTAAATTTGGCCGTTAGCGTGAAAAAATAGTAACTTCATAATCCTTACCTCCTCATAATCCAGCCTCGCCGTCAGCGTGAACACGCCCGTTTGGGGGTTCAGGGAGAACACGTCGTTGGCCCAGTCCGACACCACGCTGTACGTGAGCTGCGCGTTCGCCGCTGCGTCTGCGTCCGCCGCTGCGACGGATCCGACCACCGCGCCGCGCGCCGCGTTCTCGGCGACGTCGAAGGAGTACGCGCTGTCCGCGAACACGGGCGGGTTGTCGTTTGTATCTGTCACCTGTAGTATACACAATATTATTATAATCAGTATCATGATCATTGTAACAATACTTTGATTCTGCTGATTCGTATCGCTAAAGTTAGCGATACGAAAAAAAAAAGTATAGTCTTCAGTAAGTACTGAAGACTATACTTTTTTTTTTTTTAATAATAATAATTAATATCTATGGACGCTTCACACCACGTCAATCTGGCCCTGTGCTAAGTATCCGAAGAACTTGTGTTACAGGTACCAGACAACGGAAATATATTTAATACTTCTATAATATACACATATTTAAGATTTTTATTATATTATATACAAATTTAATACACATCCATGACCCAGGAACATTGAAAACTTTTTGTTCCCTCGGCGGGATTCGAACACGCGACCTCTCGTTCGTGCACCAACGCGCTCAACCGCTGCGCTACGGAGGTCGATTTTAAGTACCAGCGCTGAAAGTGACACTTTAAAAAAATATGTATGGGAAAATTTATGACGTTGGGGCATTTCTCAATGTTAAAGTTAATCCTTCGTTAATATCACGTTGTTCCTCTCGCAATTCCTATCAATGAATAAGATGGCACGTTATTTTAACAAGCCGTTAAATCTAACAAGCACTGGTGAAAACGGGACTTAGGCCGTGTTTCACCAAGCAATGTTAAAGTTAACGCCATGTTAAATATCGTGTTATCCCTCTCGTATTTCCTGTCAATGAAAGGGATGGCATGGTATTTTACACGGCCTTAGTGCCAAATTCACCAACAGATGTTAAAGTTAATCCTTCATTAAATATCATGTTATCCCTTTCGTATTTCCTTTCAATGAATGAGAAGGCATGGTGTTTTAACGAGCCGTTAATATTAACAAGCGTTGGTGAAATCGGAACTTAAGGGATTCAATTTCCACAACAAGAGTGAACGAAGCCACAGAACAGCTAGTATTTTATAATCAAATTTCTGCCGCAAGTCGCTAAACCCCACAAAAAACTAGATAAAGTGGCAGTTATCTATTACATTGTAGTTATAAATTTTATTATCTAGACAAACCCGTTCCCAAATACCAGACCACGAACCGTTAATATGAAATATAGTTTGTCCCACTCGTGGACTAGTGTCGTAGGAAATTAAGTTTTTTTAGTATGGCCGCACTTTAATAAAGTAATTATCGGTACGGGTTATCGACGATTATATTCATACAGGTTGTAAAAAGAACAGTCGTCATAACTTTGGGATATGATTATACTACTTACCTTTTCTCATTCCAGAAATGTGTTTTTTTTAATTGCTACTATAGAAACGTAAATTGTAAAAAGTAAAAAATAACATTTCTAGAATGAGTAAAAGGTAGTATAATCATATAATCATATGTTATTAATGTAAACAAGGCTATAACTCCAATTTAAATGTTACGTATTAACCACTCTACAATGAAAAGTAATAGCACAACAATTTAGTCGAATTTCGAGTTTTTGTTTACATCTATATCACATTGAATCAGTGCGGACTTTACACTATACAGGCTGACTGGTGAGACATGTGCAATACTTACGGAGAGTACTCGGTACTCGATTCCCATTATGAATATGTTATAAAATTAGATACTTAATTTTTTACCAAATTTTCCTTTACATAAATGAATCATGGATACTATGAAAATTACGCGGCTAGGCAAGTAGGCATACCTATGCAGCCGGCGCGGCACCCCGGCGGCGGCGTGCGACATCAACGTAGGTAGTACGGGCGCGTTCCTACGCGTGGTGTCCATGCGTTGGGTAAATTTACTCGGTGATTAATTGATATTATTTTTTTCTATTATTTTTTTACGTGCCATATAATACCCAAATATTACGTCCTCAAGTATTGCTCATGCCTCACCAGTCGCACTGTATAATATACTAATTTATGTCCGTAGCTTCACCCGCAATATCGAGTTTTACACTCCTCTTTATTAATATTTATTATTTATAATATAAGTGTACGTTACAGAGGTATAATTTTGCATTTCAATGATAACCTTACAAACATAAAAATAAATCTCCCTATAATAAACTAAGAGATACAATACATCTTTGCAATTACATCGTCATTATATAATACTCGTTATTCCGCCTAGCATTAGGCAGTAAAGACCATAGTACTAAAACCGCAATTTTAGACACTAAAAATGCTCATACGAATAATTACTTTATTAACAAGCAAACACCACAATACCGGTTTATGTAATCTAAATTAGATTTTATAAAACGGCCGTATAATATTAAACGCTGTGTCGACATTCGGTCCGATATTCGAAAACTCGTAAATTCGGTTGATAATAAATATGTTATGTACGCGTGGGCGGTAGATACTGCATATGGTCGCCCACCTGATGGTAAAAGGGTCAACTTCTAGGGCGTCGTAATTATTCTGCTAAATCATTTCCCTTAGGGTCGAGTCATACTAGCGCAAACATAAGGGCCAGGGATGTTAGGGAGTTCCGTAACCGTAACCGAAACTATCGGATATCCGGTATAAAATATTATCCGTAACCGAATCCGAAATAATATCTATGGACGCTAATATCTATGGACGCTTCACACCACGTCAATCTGGTCCCGTGCTAAGTATCCGAAGAACTTGTGTTACAGGTGCCAGACAACGGAAATATATTTAATACTTTTACACTATAAACATATTTAAGATTTTTATTATATTAATACACAAATTTAATACACATCCATGACTCAGGAACATTTAAAACTTTTGTTCCCTCAGCGGGATTCGAACCCGCGACCTCCAGGTCAAGAGCCAAGCTCTGAACCACTAGACCACGGAGGCGTCTAAATAAAAATTTTGCTACGTAAAAAGGACCCCAAAATTTAATATCCGTAACTGAAATTATCCGAAACAAACGGATAATCCGAAATAATTTAATATCTATATCCGTAACGGATACTCATATGGATATTAAATTATTCCGAAATGTCATATCCATTCCATCCCTAAAGTCAATTTGCCATCGATATTAAAGCGTCCGTGGCTGAGAGACCGTTGATTGGCATTCGAAAGAGTGCAGTTTCGATTGCCAGGGCCCTAATTCTCAGGCCTCAAACTTAGTTTTTACTATCGGTCTGTCCCGCTCATGCAAATGAGATTTAGCACGCGTGCGAGCGGGATATACTAATATTCGAACTTTTTTCCACTGCCCGAGAATCGTGCTCCTGGGCCATAATTCTCAGGCCTCGAACTTAGTTTTTACTATCGGTCTGTCCCGCTCATGCAAATGAGATTCACCGCGCGTGCGAGCGGGATATACTAATATTCGGAAATAAGTTCGAGGACTGAGAATCGCCGCCCTGGTTGTGGCATGTACATGAGACTTCAAATCTCCAGTACATACGGACTTTTTACTATCGTATAGAAACCCACACATTGGCCCCAGACTACGTTACTACTTGCTTTCGTTTACAATATTGTTACTTAAAAACCTATTTTTATTTAATTTTATAATCGGGAGATAAAATCACAACGTCCTGTCAAAAGTGTTGCCACACGAAAAAAAAGACTCACTACTACTATCTACTATCACTTAGGAACTTCGAAAAAAAATGTGACATAGGCTACTACTACTTAGCGATCTCTATGTACTTGTCTATAGGCTCTGGGTTGCGAATAATTCACTATGATGTGCTTAACGTAATATTTGCATTATAGTCCTTCTGGAATAATAAATAGGAATCGATTTAGAACGCCAGTTCTTCTCGGCGGGATGAACCGGTGATAGCTTTGTCTTTTGACATTCCAAGAAAAATCTGTTAAGTTTCATTTGAAAATATATTGTTTATTGATTTTGAAATATATTGTTTTTGAAGACCTCCGTGGCGCAGTGGTTGAACGCGTTTGTGCTCGAGCGAGAAGACGCGGGTTTGAATCCCGCCGAGGGAACAAAAAGTTTTCAATATTCCTGGGTCATGGATGTGTATTAAATTTGTGTTAATAACAATCTTAAATATATTGTGTATAGTATAAAAGTATGAAATATATTTCCGTTGTCTGGTACCTGTAACACAAGTTCTTCGGATACTTATCACGGGGCCAGATTGACCTGGTGTGAAGCGTCCATAATAAAAAATGATTATGCAAAATCGCCAGCCACAATTTGATACTCAATATCGTAATATCACAGTTTCGATTGGCCAATACCTCTTGAGTAGTATTTCGTTCTGTGGTCGCCGCGGTCCGAGGTACGGCGTTATTCATGTCAATTAGAGGATAAATATTACTACAACGTAATTAATAAGTATTGGCACTTCTGTGTTAGTTGGCGATTATGTTACGACCTTCTGACGGTTGTAACTTAATAGGCAACGTTGACACAGTTTCACAAGTAGGTATATAAATTGTAAATCGCCTGAACTGTTTCGAGAAATGGTACGGCCGCTTATTGACTCTAATGATGGTTGTTTACTTTTGATCGACTTGGCTGGGGCACTGCCGTGTCTAGATAGAGTAGTATGTGAAATGCTTTCCAAATTCTGTATAACAAATCTCTGACCTTTGAAAATATTAATGATAAATGTACATTTTCTTTTGAGAAGTTAGTCGTATTTTTAAAGCAATTTATGAAAAAAATAGTCATTAATCTAGTCAAAACAAACTAACGCCTCCGTGGTCTAGCGGTTCCGAGCTTCGCCCCCGACTTGAGTTCGTGGGTTCGATTCCAGCAGTTGGAACAGCAAAAAATGTTGTTTTCTATTTTGATTAGGTCAATGCAAGTTTATCACCTGATTATCTGATAAGAAAGATGTGTCGAATGGGCGTATAAAAAGTCGGTCCTGCACCTGATCTCACGCCAGCGTATCGGTTAATCGTCCCACTGGGTTATTGGGTTATAAGAGTAAACGGGAGGGAGTGTCATTGTGTATTACGCACACACTTGGGAATTATAAGACTCCTGCGTATCTGGTTTCAACGAAATCGACCACCAAAGTAAATAAGTAAAGAAGTTTGTCATTTGATTAATCTACGTACTTATAAGAAAAGATTCATACAAAGTTATATACGTAAAAAGTAATATACAATTCTAATAGCAATCGCTAAAAAACCATATGAATAATTCACATCAAAAGTAAAACCTCATTGGTTGACTATTGATAGTAATAGGCTAAGTAAGGGTGTTTAATGAGGTGAAAATGTCACACCTTGCGGGACACCGAAGTGACGACCGAGTGGTAAACGAAAGGTAAATGGAACGTGAATGAGAGGTAATGAAAGGTAAACGAGAGGTAAATGTAAAACACACGAACGAGTACAGTCAACAATGTCATGCGACAAGTATGTGTGATAAAAAACACTGCGCCGCGATCGACGCTTTCGTATACAGGTAATAATTTAATGAGTGACAATACTTTAGGATGTGTATGGATATATAGAGTTTATTGTGGAAGTACAAGTATTGAAATATGTACATTTTTAATTATTGTATATTATGAAAATTTATGATGTTAGGGCATTTCTCATACAAACATGAAAAAAGTGAAAAGTAAGTCTTACAGCGCTGGTACTTTCACAGTATACTCTACATAGGAGGCACATACAAACCCCAAAGTATTATCACTCATTTATTTTACCTTGTATACAATATCAATAGAAACACTTCTGATTTTCAGTAACACACTGCATAGTGTTGTGCCGCTCTTGCAACATGTATCTTCTTCTGTAGTGAATAAAGTTCAATTTTGAATCGCTATCTTAAAAATAATCGGCGCTATTTGCAATAAAATAATAATAATATCTATGGACTCTTCACACCACGTCAATCTGGCCCCGTGCTAAGTATCCGAAGAACTTGAGTTACAGGTACCAGACAAGGGAAATATATTTAATACTTTTTTAAGATTGTTATTATATAGTACACAAATTTAATACACATCCATGACCCAGGAACATTTTAAAACTATTTGTTCCCTC
The DNA here is from genome assembly GCA_905187575.2 of Celastrina argiolus. NCBI lineage: Eukaryota > Metazoa > Arthropoda > Insecta > Lepidoptera > Lycaenidae > Celastrina > Celastrina argiolus. The sequence goes on along the minus strand of LR994579.1, from coordinate 1,681,580 downwards.
GGCGGGATTCGAACCCGCGACCTCTCACTCGAGCACCAACGCGCTCAACCACTGCGCTACGGAGGTCGTCGATTGGATGGATAGCTAGTAACCCATATGATATCTATTTATCATCATCGGAACTAATAAACTCACCTGTATAACTATTTTCGCATCCGTAAACTGTACTCCATCATCAGCCCGCACCACGATCTCATATTCCGCAATTGTCTCCCTATCCAGTGGCTCCCGGAGCGTCAGCTGGCCAGTCCTGGAGTCCAGGGCGAAGGGCGTAGCCTCATCTGACTGTATACTGTACTTCGTGGTGCCTATGGAGTCAGGATCCTCTGCTGTGATGGTGGCTATCACCTGCCCTGGCGCCAGGTCTTCCGAGGCGAAGTACGCTGAAGGAATGTTCTTGAACTCCGGCGGACTGTCGTTCTTGTCCAAAATCCGGACTTCGATCTGTGAAAATATAACTTGCATTAGTTATGCAACATAACTTAAGATTTGAAATTTCGGTCTAACATGTCCCCGGGGCACCCCTGTGATCACATCAAATTATGATGTTGGGGGGTTTCTCATAGAAACATGAAAGTCAAAAGTAAGTCTGTCAGCGCTGGTACTTTCACAGTAATCTCTACATAGGAGGCATATACACATCCTAAAGTATTATCACTCATTTATTTTACAGCTTGTATATATTATGGACCAGGTGATAAATGCGGGCAATATGAACAATATCTCTATCCAGGCAAATTTTATGTAAAATGAGAAATTTAATAAAAAAATATATGTTTTATTACTATGCCCAATAGATGGACATTATTATGTATATTGCCCGATACAAATGAAGTCTTTGAATATTATTATATTGCACTCTCATATTGGAAATATTAAATAATAAGCGGGCATTATGTATAATGCTCAATTTATTACTTGGCCCATATCATATACAACACTCTAGTGCCTAGTCTACTTATTATTGTAAATAATACCCGAGTCCCGGCGGCAAAAAAATGTTTACATCTTTATTAACTTAATGCCGTATAAATAAAAAAGTTTGTACTAAAATTTCGCACCTCACTTAGTGATAATGTATACTTGTTTATCGTTAAATATGGAATTTATTTTTATTGCGCTTGCGCAGATAAGGGGATAAGTAAGGCGCTATAAAGCGGCGTTATCCGCAATATTTACACCAAACGACTCACTTTGTATCTTTGTTTATGATTGGTATATTTTATTAATTGTCATATTTTGGAAAGTTTGTTGGAGTTTGAAATAATAACTATTAATTGTTTTTGGGGCTTTAATGTATTGCCTTAGTTATTTATTTTTACTATTTAACCGACTTCCAAAAAAGGAGGAGGTTTCTCAATTCGACCGTATATATGTTTTTTTTTTATGTTTGTTCGCGGATAACTTCGTCGTTTATAAACCAATTTTAAATATTATTTCTGTGTTGTGTAGGGTATAATTCCAATTTCGTCCTATTGTCACCAAAATGGTAACCTGATGATGGGATCCGTGAGGAATCGAGGGAACTCCTCAAAATTTATATGGAAATATAAATTTTGAAACATATCGATTTTGATTTTTTCTAAAGTAGCCCAAGCATATTATGTTACCAAATAAAAAGGTTTTGCACAATATCCTGGACCTAAAAGTACTGATCAGAACTTTTAAGTCCTTAGATATACATGTTTGAAGATTTCAGCATTGTTTAAAGGAATGCAATTTTTTGCTTTTTAGTTTACCTATTGAAGTCGTTTTTTTTTGTTTAAAACTATTTTAAGATTACATTATACTCCGTTATTTAATGTGATCTTAATGTTAAGATAGCTCAGTAGGTATGGCTAGGTATAGTGCGTATTTAATTTTAATAAATAAACGACACAAATTTTTATTTTTTCGCTTTAGTTATTTTCAGTTAGACTTTTTAATTGGCAGCTATTCATAATATTGTGATTGCTATTTTGTTTATTAAATCAACCAATCAATTTGGGTTAAATCAATAATAAAAATGGCAATACTTTTGTCATTTAATTCACTTTATATATAGAACATTTGAATCCTTTGTTCCTAAAATTCCTGCCATTCTTTGCCCTACTAATTGGTTTTTACATTTCATGAGATTAAGTATACCTTTGCTGCGCCGACGCCGGACGACACTATCGAGCGGGGCCAATAAAAATGTATTTAAACAAACACAAAATGGCCGCCATGTTTTATTCAGAACCTACAAATCCGGTACGAGGAGTAAAAACAAATATTTTAATCCCCATAATGGAGTCAGTGTCTTTCTTCTTTATAGCTTTTGCACGCGCATTCACTCGTTAATCTGACCCTCGCCATTAAAACATTAGGCCTCATTTTTTACAGTTAATGTATTAATTGTTTAAACCCCCCCCCCCCCCCTTAAAAAAAATCATACGATTGCTAAGTCAATCTACTTATTTATTTGAAACGTGAAAGATTTTTAAAAATATTGATATTGGAGTTTATAATTATTGATGTTGTTACACCGACCGGCTAAATGATAAATATAAAAAACGTAACGAAAACGGCCAAGCTGGCAACATTAAATCACGTGAAAACGCCCTGACATGCCAACCTCATAATTACACAAAGTAAAATCGAGGTTTTCCGTGACTTGGCATCACATGGATCTCACAACTTTTTACAACAAAAGAACTAAGCTAAGACTTGGCATTTTGTACAGTTATGTTTTTGATGGGATTATTAAATGAGGGGTCAATTTAGAAAAACTTGTATATTATTGCAAGCCAAACAGGTCCCAACTACCACATTAACTTGTTATAGAGGTGAGAGGTTATTACAAATTAGTGAAAGTAATATTTGCTAATTAGTATTAATTAATTAACTGTCTAATTTGTAACTTTTTAATTTGTTGATAGGTATTTTATACAACCATTAATTTATATCGGAATCAACACAATTATGTCACTACATTTTGAGAATAGTAGAGTTTTTACGATCGATGAGTTAGATAGGATGGTACTATTGCGGTCTATCGCAAAAACTAGCCGAAAAAAACCCCACAACTGACAAAGGGAACGAACTAAAACCACCACTTTTATACAGACCTATAAATCGGTAGATATGGCATTCACTTACAATAATTAATAGACATAATATTTTTATTCTTTTAATTAGAGAAACTTTTGTAAATGTCTTGGACTAGAACTAGCTGGGTGGGTAGTTGTTTTGCTGTGAGTAGATATGAGATTTTTTTTGTAAAATTTAATCTGAATAAAATATTTTGATTTTGATATTTATTCACATGTCTTAAAACTTTAACCTTAGTTCGTAATTTAGATTTTTTAACAACACTTTATGCATTTTACAAAGGCGAGATTAATGCATTGCAACCAGCCAACCTTAGGGACTAAGGTGATGCAGAAATAGTGTGAGTAGGCGCAATTCTCAAAATTACAGAAATCGAATACAAAACCAAAAAAAAAATTGACTTTCTGTGTAGTAAGTCCAAAAGTACTAACCCAGTTGTAAATATATTATAGAGATACAACCCATAGTGTTATGATGACTGTACTTCGGCATTGTAAACAGTGGTAGGCGTTGTTTACGTAACAGCGGACTCAATTAAGATCGCTTGTTCCCGTACAATTGCGTTAGTCATATTTACTAACCGAGAATTATTATATTATTAAAATATTATAATATTATTATGCTGCAACACGCGGCTCTGTCCGCACAAATACAGTATACCATAGAATATACATATTACGCGATAAATATTAGTAAATAGCGTACACACACACGCACATACACACACACGCACACACACACACTCACACAGAAACACATGCACACACACACACACAAAACACACACGCACACAGGCACTTTTTAAAACTTAAGTTCACAATAGGTATATTAAACTAATGCTTTAAACTTGTTACCTAAATTATTATATTATATAAAGTATGATAGATTTAAGGAAGAGCGGGGCCGCCTAATACAAGTATATTTTTTACTTACCAGGTAGTTCCAATCTCTGTTTAATTGTACAACAAAAGTGTAAAAAGTTAAATAAATATTTTTGAATTTGAATTTGAAAAAAAAATCTTAACACATCCGTTCAATAGCTTTAGCGTGAATAAGTCACGAACGTCCACAAATTCACCCTAGTAGTAGTCATTCAACTTTTAAGATAGATTTGACGAATTCTAAAGTACGAAGCAATGCTATTTCGTACTGGAAGCCTTTTTTCCTACTGGAAGTGTTTAATAGAGTCAAATAGATTCCTCCTTACACGAAACCCTGCAGGCTTACTCCCGACACAATTGCAAATCGAATTAGTTCGATCTCAACGGCATTTGGTATTTCATTTGGTGCATTACTTTGAAACTAACCAGGATAAAGATAAACGTTAGATCGTAACTTTTTGTACTCCCGACCATATCAATCGACTGAGAATCAAAATAAAAAAACGTCAATTATGTACGTAACGTAAATATGAATCAAAATCGAATCAGTTTAGAGGGTAAGTATGTTATTTGAATGCCCCGTCTTCAAAGGTTTGAGTATTGAAGGCAAAATAGCACAATGCAATCGATACCAATCGAATACCTCGATCGCATTACGGGGAACGGTGCTTCTCCTTCAAAGGTCAGCCTTAGACTGTTTAAGGGATGATGGTCAGCAAAAGTCTTGACCCCTTGGACGTGAGGTAGTGACCCCCATAGGAATGAAGCTGTAGGAACTAGGAACCCCACGCCGCTGCGCATTCCGGCCTAGTGACTCTCAAAACAAATAGGCACAAAATCAAAAGAACCTGACCCCCTACGGTTGAAGTAATCGATTAGGGCAAGAGAAATGACAATCCGTCGGTCGACTGATCCGCCGATCCGTCATTTAATATTGATAGTATTCGGCCGCTAGATTAATACCGGCGATCGTTGACGGATGGACCGGGCAGGGCGACCATACATAATGATCGTAATTAATGGTTTAAAACAAAACATTTAATATCGTTTTTTGTACATTGAACTGTTTGCTGAACAATCATAGCCTACACCGTGGCGGTAGACAGCTCTATATGTCGCCCAAGTGTGTGCGCAATACACAAGAGTACTCTTCCTTTACCCTTGGAAATTGGGTCGGACCGATACAACTGGCGAGAGATCGGGCGTAGGACCGACTCTTTATATCCGACGCATGGATCCTCTCTCATGGCGAGCAATCAGGTGATCTGCCTCTCTGTCTTCTCTAACCCACGACCTCCAGAGTCTAGGACGTTCTAGCCACTGGATCACGAAGGAAATAATTTTCCTAAAACTTCGTTTGTTTTTTTTATCACGGGTAGGGCGGGAGACTCCTTAGAAATTCCTTGTCCAACAAGGACATGTCTGACTCTTCGGGGAAGGTGGCAGCAACCTACGGACTAAACTCCCTCTTTTCACATACTTTAATACTGAGATTTTTTTTTGCGTTAGTCACTGACTGTTGAGACGAATTCAGATAACATCTGAAGATGTCTCTCTCTATTAAGGCATATAAAAAGACGCAAGAATTTCAAAACATTTTGCAAGTATTTCTATGTCAGATATATAAATTAATTCATCAGGGCCATTCAAGATGCCTTCGCTATTGTCACTTCAGAAGTTCGAAAACAAAATGTATGGGATTTGACAAAGGCTCGCTAAATTATCAGTGAATTCGAGCGAAACTTATCATGTTCATCACACTCGTTCAATATGTCCCCTACATATTGAGCGAGCAACATTCGATTCTCGTTCCAAAAATATATAATATAATATATAACCTTAATTTAGTATCATATTATCCTACAATATACATATCGCCTCCGTGGTCTAGTGGTTCAGAGCTTCGATCTCGACCCGGAGGTCGTGGGTTCGATCCCCGCGTTGGAACAACAAATAATGTTGTTTTCAAGTTTGGTTAAGAGAATTCAGGCTGATCACCTGATTGTCTGACAAGAAAGATGATTCATGCGTCGGATGGGCATGTAAAAAGTCGGTCCTGCGCCTGATCTCTCGCTAGTCGTGTCGGTTTACCGTCCCACTGGGTTATGAGAGTAAAAGGAAGAGAGACACACTTGGGCACTATAAAATAACTCCTGCGTAGCTGGCCTGGTTTCTTTGAAATCGGCTACCGACATCGAAATCGGTGAGGGGAGCATTACTATATTATCCTACATATGGATTAGGTACGAGTACGTATTTAGGGCCGATTTTTCAATCGTCAGATAACTTTTACTTAAGGAATAAATATGTGACTTTGGCAGATTTTATATGAAACAAATGTCAAATTCACATGTTTATTAAAAAGATAAAAGTTATCTGACGATTGAAAAATCGGCCCTTAGTAAGATTATGTAAGATTACATTCTGTATAATATATTGTTTTGTAATCCATTGTAAATGTTAGAACCCACGGTAATTATATTCAAAGATGATTCAAAACTTAGCCGTTATAATTAATTTTGCATACCGCATCTAAGTTCGTCTTTTTTCTTGAATTCGTACATCAATCATTCTCCTCATTTGGGCGCAACGTCGCGCGGGTATCGCCTCGCATCACTTTTAATAACGTCATGCCGCGGCGGTCGCTCGCGCAATTCATCATTTTCTGAAATTGATTGCAATTCCCTTAATAATGTTACGTGACTTTTAATTTATTCCCGCGTAATTATAAATTCGGCAATAGTTGGCCGTCAAGAACACGGTAATGAGGAAAAAATTTTGTTCGAGAGCACTCTCCATTCTCGCTGTTCTATTTTTAAATTTACTTTTTTTTTATTCTGATGTGCCTGTGTTATTAAAATTAAAAAAAACAGAATAATATTTATATTACAAACAGTATATTTTTTAATACACGCAGTGTTATAAATGATAACTCTACCAAGTCAGTATTTTTATCCCACGACAAAATAAAAGGGCTCCATTTTTAAATACACGCAAGTTTATAAATCACAATCCAAGTCAGTATTTTGTTATAAATTCGGCAATAGTTGGGCGGCAAGAACGCGGTAATGAGAAAAAAAAATGTTCGAGAGCTCGCTTCTCGCTGTTCTATTTTTAAATGTACGATTTTTTTATTCTGACGTGCCAGTGTTATCAAAAACCTAAAGAACAGAAAAATAGTTATATTGACAAACAATATATTTTTTAATACACGCAAGGTATAAATGATAACTCTACCATGTCAGTATTTTTATCCCACGACAAAAACAGAGGGTTGTAAGAAGCTCCCAAAAAAGTTTATACTTTTTATACGTTTACACTAACGTGTCAGTGTTATCAAAAAATATTTTTAAAAAAAGAACATATTTGACAATCTGTTCCATTTTTAAATACACGCAAGTTCGTAAATCACAATCCAACATGCCAGCATTTTGTTAATTTGGTAATGCCATCAACTAAATTACAGGAAATATTAAATTGATAGGTTCGCATTTGGTGAGATGTAGAACATTATTCTTTCGTATTTTCTTTATGGGTGCTTGACATATGAACTCGAAGGTTCTAAATTATCAAATCGTAAAAGAGAAAATACACAAATGAGTTTATATAGTCGTAGGCATATTAGATAAATAATCGGTATAAATTCAAACACAAGCCAAGCTTTGGTAAAAGATATTTGTCATGTGGATTACTAATTTAGTTAAACCAATAATGGATGTCATGTTATACAATGAAACGTTAAAAACGTTTTCATGTTGTGACATATGATACAAAATAATTGAAATTACGAACATACCCGTTACTCGTTATCGACGCTAATATTATAAAAAAGACGTGTTTATTTGCATTGAATGAGTCTCCGAAACTAGACCGAATGTGATGAAGTTTGGCGTAGACGTAGAATAGATCGGGCGAAGGACAAATGTTACATAATATATTGCGGAAAAGTCATTATAACTTATCGTTTTTCTATTGTCTGATTGGCAGCGGTAAAACAGAAGTATACTTAATCAACCTATGTTGTAATCCAGAGTCTATTACCATGCAATGTCATCAAAATCCATTCAGAAATTTTTGGGTGATAGAGTTACAAACATCATCGCAAACTTTTACTAGGATACCATCAATTCTCAGTTATTCCGTCATAATTTTATTCCTGTCAACAGGAAGCTATTACACAGTTAGTTACAGTATTATTACTCCATATTGAGAGCTGGGCGAATACGGTTGAGGTAGGCTATGCCGAGATAGGCTACTTAGAGATAGGCTATCCTCGTGACCGCACCGCGCATCTCAGGGAATTACGACCGGAGGCACATGTTTGTGCTTAGTCTAGTTTTTATGACGGCTTTGATGGAGGTAGTGGTTTCGAGTATTTTAATCACTCGAATGATGTGTAGAATATACTATGTTAGTATAATATAACCAAATTAACTTCTTATTGACATTGCAATAAAATAAACTTAATCTTCTTGTTGACATACATAAAGAATGAAACGTTAAATGCCAACTGTAATTTACTGTTAATAGTTGAGTAATGTTTATACTCCCAAATAACACTTATATTAATATTTGTAAAATATGAATCATAGATTCAGTCGCCGTAATACACCTCTACATATTTTCAATAGGTATCATTTCAATTTCAAACCTACATCATTTCATCGTTTTATATATATACTAGTAACTTAACAGATAACACATAATTTTCGCTACAACTAATAAACTTATAGCAATAAGGTAGATAACTTATTGTTGGTACGGTCGGTAACGGAAAGTACGTTTTATTTTGCACGATTAACAAGAGGATAACAAGATATTTATTCGGAAAACGTTTAAACAGTACACTATGCAACTACATTTAGTTCCGTATACATAAAATAATCCCAATCGCAACCTCTAGACAACTCTCTTGAGAACCTATTTGACAGATAAAAAAACGTTTCGTTTCACTTTTAAAAATGAAGAACTTTACTTATGTACTTTACTGTTAAAAGTGAACACTTTTATTAATTTTACACTTTTATTAATGTACATGTTCTCCAGTAGAGGTTTCTATTGAGATTGTTTTGTTTATACCTAAGATTTACGCCTGGCGACCAGGTTTACAGCTGCGTCCAGCTGTATAACTGCATTTTAGATATTAAACCCATGTAATTTGTGTCAACTGATTTGACCGTGAAGTGGAGTTTTACAACTAAAACTCAATTAAGCTTTTAATTACTGGATACTTTCACAATCTCTATCGGCAGTCCAACATCATATAAACCTTATCATTAATCGCATCTGATAGGTACAGCTTATGTTAGTTATTAGCGACGTGGTCTGCCCTATATTTAAGTGAAAATAAATCGCATAACCCTGTTTTGCGTTCATATCTAATCGAGTTATGAGGAAACATGGAGATATACGTGAGCAAAATCTTTATACTGCTTTTACGAATATTGCGTGGGTGGAGGAGTATAAAATTGTCCAAACTTTTCGTTTATACAGGACTAGCTGTGCCCGCGTGGTTTCGACGCGTGGTTTTTGAGTGACTTAAACCGTTTATGCAGCGCACGCAACGAAAGTCCCCAAATGTGAATAATTTTCCCCGTTTTTGCAACATTTCTCATTGACGCTTCGCTCCTATTGGTCGCAGCGTAATGTTATTTAAATCCTAAAGCCTTCCTCTATAAATGGACTATCCAACAAATCGTCGGACAAAATTCAAATCGGACCAGTAGTTCCTGAGAGAAACAAACAAATTCTTCCGCTTTATAATAATAGTATACCTAGATGTAAATTGAACAGTCACAAGTCACAACTATGGAATATGATTATATATTTTTTCTCTTTCTTCTATCTGGCCCTGTGCTAAGTATCCGAAGATCTTGTGTTACGTTGACCAGACAACGGAAACATAATATTTAATACTTTTATATTATACACATAATTATTAAAAAATTTGATTATACTAATACTCAAATTTAATACACATGAGCACAGTAAACATTTTTGTTCCTTGGGCAGGACTGGAACCCGTGACCTCGCTCTCGCTCGAGTACCAACGCACTAAGCCACTGCACTACAGAGGTCGTCAATTCAAATTCTAATCAATTGAAAGTTAAAACGGACTTCATTGATAACTGTACCGTAGGGTAACGGTAGGTGCATGGTTGGAGATTGATGATGATGGCGATTGTATTGACTTTCTAATCTACATATCGGTGACGGGTGACGGCTGAGGAATGAAGGGAGTGCATGTATGGCTTTGACATAAATATCTCTAAACGACAACTGACAGGCTGCAACTGGTATGACCTATACTTTAGGCCGGTTTATTTTAAACCGAATACGCAAAAGCAATTATAGTGCCCAAGTATGTGCGCAATACACAAGGATACTTTCATTCATAACAATATTTCAATATTATGTGGACATATCACTCGTCAACATCATAATCGGATGGATCCGATGCATGGATCATCTTTTATTATCATTTCTTGTCAGCCGACCCGTGATCCGCCTGCACAAGACTCGGAAACAACATTTTAAGTTTTGATTTAAAAATAATTTTAGCACTGTATAACGGAGGCGTTCAAACGGCTTATATTTGAGATTTAAATGAATAGAAATGGAGGAAATTCAATACTAGACTGATACTTTGTCACATCTATGATTACAATACAAATGATGAGCAGAATTGCTAAACTATTATTGTGTAACAATTAATATACATTAAATAAAATGTATAATGATAATATCTATGGACGCTTTTATACCACGTCAATCTGGTTCCGTACTACGTGTTCCTTTGGCTGGATTAGAACACACACAAAGTATATAACTTAAGTGAAGTTTACTTTTAAAAGTGAAATGTTGTTTTATTTGTCAAATAGGATCTCAAGTAGAGGATTCGATTGAGATTGTTTTATTTATACGGGCCTTAAATTCATTGATACATTTACCTACCACATAAACGTTTTAAACGTTATTTATAATTGACTTCCAAATAACTGTATCGCTAGTCAATTGGAAGATAATAAAACCAAATTAAAAGTCGGCCCGGCGATTTAAATCGTTACAAAGTCGTATGAAAATTGGCCTGACCATACGTCGACACTGATGAGGATGTATTTTAAATTAAGAATTCATGGGCCAACGGCCGCGAATTCCAGGCCGAATGAGGCCTGAATATGCTTTGATTGATTATATTCTATAATCAATTGTGTTTGCTGTATTCTGCTTTTGTCGTGTTAAAATTAGTGATCGAAATATAAATAAATTTTAGACATAAGCTTCGACTTTGTAATTTATTTTATTTTTCAAGCTGTGAACGAACTGATAATGATGAATATTCCGAAAACTCCCGATTAAATAAAATTCACGTTACGTGACCAAAAATACCTAAATGTCTAAAATATATTATGATGTAGAAATAAGTCGGGGTTGACCGAAAACAATTTGAAATAAAAATGGGATTGACGTACCTAACCTTTGCTAAGTTGCATACCGCAATAGTTATAATATTATGTGTATCTACGCTAGTGCTAAGTAACCGAAGTATTCTGAAGAACTAGTGTTACCTATACCGGACAACGGAAATATATTTTACTTACTTTTATGCTATACACATATTTAAGATTTTTTTATTATATCAATACACATCCATTTCCCAGGAAGACAGAAAACTTTTCGTTCCTTCGGCGGGATTCGAACCCGCGACCTTCCTCAAGCACCAACGAGCTCAACCACTGCGCTACAAAGGTCTTCAAATACGTCAATACATTTTTGCTTTCTAGCTTCGTTATCGTAATTACCGATGGCATCTTAACTAAAGCCCCCACTCGCACAAATTATAATGTTTCCCCAGCCTCATTTTATGCCATTTTATATCGCGTCGATCGCTTGCAAATCGCCATTAAGAATGTAAAGTATGTCGGCGTTTATCGCTATTTTATATTCCGTCAAACTGTCGTGTGTGGCGTATGATTTGGCAAATAATAGTGTTAGAGCGCGCATGCGCCGCGGGCCAGGCCGGCCGGCACGCAGCGGCCTACCCCGGCCCAGGCATTTTATACCGGGATATTTGTAAATCAACTTTGTTGCCAGCCAATCTTTGGGACAATAATTTGGGATGTTAAGTTGTTCCAGATTGGGTTGATGCATTTTTTTTAATAGCTTCAAAGGTCATTAGCGACTACAATAGTTACATTAATACTATATTTCCATGTAGGTACATTAGAATATAATAGATTAATATAAACATAGGGAAGTAAAAATGTTCCTACTAATATTATTATTTAGCAAACGCCTGTACAATGCACTAAGTTTTATATAATCTGTCTATATATTTTGATTTCTGTATAAGCTTGGTTGCTAATAAAGTTTTTGAAGTTTATTTTAACAACATTAATAGCGTGTGTCCTCTTATGACAATGCTGCAACCAACAAATCAGAGATAGCAAGTAGATTTTTTTACAATCTCAAATCTCTACTTTAGTAAGCATTATTCAAAGGAATAAACATCATCATAGTATATTATATTTTAGTAAAAGCAGTTTAGTACTGTTTAATTTAAAGCAATAATTATACTAGAGTTTAGACCCTATTATTATATTATACAGAACTACAGGCTTAAGTTACGTTATGAAACAATAACAGTCCATTTTAAGCGCAATTCGTGCGACACCCGTTGCACCCGTTCTATAAGGCCACACTTTCCAACCTGGCCGGGCCATAGGCCAAATGAATCATAGACAATCAAAGACAAGGCACATTACCTCCACTGAGTTACGAGGAGTTCCGGGGAAACAAATGAGGAACACGACGGGAAATCACGCGCGGGAGATTTTTCATGCACCTTGAGTTTAGGAGCGCCAGGTGTTATGGTGTTCCCACATGTTCAGCGTGTGACGTTACAGAGTCGAGCATTACATTACAGTCGTGGCAGAAAAATCTGGACTTTATTATCTTATCGACTGGGTCATGTCAGTGACCCGTAGTATTCTTTGACCTTCCATATATCTCTAACGATTTAAGGTTTTGTATAGCACTAAATACCTTAAACGACTATTTGTTTAGTGAGAAAGGAATGTTACGCCGTCCGGAGCGTGTTGAAATTGTATAAATACTCGTTTTAAAAAAAAAGTATATGTTGCTGTTTAACAGTTAAAACTAGCTTAACCAATTCTTTTGAGTGTTTTTATTGATTTTATTATAGCACCCTGATAAACAAATAATCTAAAATTATTTAAGTACAATTAAAAATAATGTAGATAATAAACTATTAAATATTATGTAGGAACGAAAAGGGAACAACCGATTGTGATACATACATTACATAAACCTACGTGTAAATATCGTTTTGCGAGAAAGAGAAATACATACATATCCTAATTTTTATTTTTGTTTCTCCGGTTAAATGAACCCAAAAGTAAATAAATTTATATACTATTCATTCAATAACTTAATTCAGTTAAAACTATTGGTTAAGTGAGTGCAACACTTATATATGAATATTATTTAACTATTAAACAACCGATCCTGAAGTGTTGTGTAAGCTCCATGGTGTAGAAACACCTTAACACCGGCGTCGGCGGCCTCAAAGCGCTGAGTATTACCTCATTCATTGTGTGTCATCTCTGTATTTATTATTGTCTGAGTAATGGCGGGCCGGCACAGCCCGCGAACGATATCGTTCCATTTTTAATTACTCTCGTTAGTTTTTTTTAACAATACAATATTCTTGTGGTATAGATTAAAACTATCTGATGAATCGCTGGATGGTATCGATAACAGCGTGCGAATTTTCGTCACTAATTCCTGTAAGAAAGTTAACTCATTTTATACTATTAAAACTACTGAGCCTTTAAACTACCATACTGAGCTTTGTGTACATACAAAGTAAAATAAATGAGTGATAATAACTTAGAGTGTGCATGTGTCTCATATTATGTAGAGTTTACTATGAAAGTACCAGCGCTGAAAGACTTACTTTTGACTTTCATGTTTCTATGAGAAATGCCCCAACATCATAAATTTTCCCATACAATAATTTAAAAAAAGTAAATGTTTTAGCGCTGGTACCTACTTTCACAGTAAACTCTATATACGGGACCCATGCACACCCTAAAGTATTATCACTCATTAATTTTACAACCTGTATAGATCACAATGATTCAGAAAGGAGAACTTAGAAGATTAAATAAAACGAATTCCTACGATTTCAATTATGTATTTAGTATAATATTTTATCTAATGAAATGGAAATTAACATGAAAAAATAGGCCTGCCCACTTTCACTTAGATTAGTGAACAGTTTGTTTTCATGTTCGGTGACATGTTGAATTAATGATAGTGTTTAATGCATTAATGAAACTATTAATCGGTCTCATTTACCACTGAATTCGGGGTAACTGGATGTTTCTGGAACTAGCACAGCTCGTCCTACATTATTTTTATTAATTCCGTCTCCTAAGATGTCCCTTGGGCACCACAGAGATCACCAGTGTTTTGTGGTTGATCACAGTTGCTAGGACAATGTAGGCCGATCACCAGATTGTCTGACAAGAGATATGATCCATGCATCGAATGGGCATGTAAAAAGCCGGTCCTGCACCTTTTCTCTCGCCAGTCGTGTCGGTTTACCGTCCCACTGGGCTATGAGAGTAAAAGGAAGAGAGAGTGTCTTTGCGTATTGCGCACACACTTGGGCACTATAAAATAACTCCTGCGTAGCTGGCCTGGTTTCAATGAAATCGGCTACCGACACCGAAATCGGTGAGTGGAGCTATTATACGCCTGTCGAATTGCTGTTGCGAGATATATAATCAGTTGTTTCTTCTTCAGGTCTGTTCACCTGGTGGTCCTCCAATGCTTATAGGTCTCATCCGCGGTCTCCACTCGAGAACAGTCCAGGGCCACCCTGCTACTTCTTTTTGATAATTCTAGTATTATTGTAGACTAACTAGTTAGGTGATAAAGAGTGACACGCAATAGCGCGGGCGGTGCGGTGCGGTACAGTGGAGATCAGGACACGACTAATGGTGTTACGTAAGAGTTGCGTTACTTGGGGAAAGGGAAAGGATTAGAAATGATCTCTATAAAGAGACGGGTTCCAGGTGTGCAGATATAATAAGATTTTAGGGACGGTTTCCTTCAAAACCTGACGCAGTTATTTGTACAGGGCCCAAGTATGTGCGTAATACACCAGATATGTCTCTCTTAGCATTCATAAGCTAGTCAGATGGATATCCGACACGACAGGCAGAACAGACAAGAGCAGAACCGATTTTTTACATGCACATCAGACGCATGTATCTTGTCAGACAATAATGTTAACAGCCTGTCCCAGCCAGACTTAAAAAAGACTATTTAGTAGTTCCAACTCGGGAATCAAATCCACGACCAAGAAACAAGAGCCAAACTCCAAACTGAACTCGAAAATTCCAAAATTTCCAAGTCCAAAAATTTACTTAATGTTTCAATTTATGTATCATTAGGTAAAATATATAACTTAATAATATTGTATGCTACCATAATTCTTCTATCCTCAAATTTATATATATTACTAGCTGACCCATGCCCACTTCGTTGAGCATAGAAACAGTTCGTGATGAACCGTTTAATTACACCTTCCGGGAACTTCCACGAATATTTAAAGACTAAAAATAGCTAAATCGATTCTGCCGATCTCGAGTTTTTCGAGACTAACTAACAGCAATTCATTTTTATATAATATAAGATAGAATTTATTTTATATTAGCTCCATATTTCTAGCATTGAAAATTTTATCAATACCTATTTTAAGTAATCACAATAATCATAATGCTATTTTCTTCTCAGTTTCTCTTCTGTCTCTTATGATCTGCACAAATGACTAGTATGAGGCAATGTCACACCGACCCTACAATTAACTGATCAGATATGTATCGGAGTTAATTGAATGCGTTTCGGACTTGGCCGGTATTGTGACAGCGCCAATTTATGTCTTATCTAAATGCTAACTAGTGCGCGGTGATTACTCATACCGAGCAGTCTAGACCGAGGAAACACTAGATATACCGAGGAAACACTAGATATACCGAAATCTAGATTTTAGTAGGTGACATATAATATTTGAAAAAGTGAGTTTTATGACCTATTTATCAAAGGGCCATCAGCCAGATCACTAATTAGTAATTACGAAGACGAAGTACGAAAACAAAATACATTTGACTTAAACATCGAAAATTTATGCTTACTAAAATAAAAATTACAAAATTATATCTTCACGTAAGTTATTATAACCAGATTGAAGCCTAATAACGATATGTGTATTTAAGTATGAACTGTTTAGAATCGAATGCAAAATGCGTTCAGAAAGCATGAAAGTACCTATAGATTTATGATTAGCTAGACTTACGTATTTAAGTTTCGAATCAAAGTAAAAAAAGATATTTTAGTAAACTTACGATATAAATATTTTACTTAGTTACTAAATCTTGTTTTGTCATAACTTTAAATCGAAATTTAATATCCTTCCAATTTCAATGGTACTTTGTAAATTAATTGTTATCTAGACTATGTACTGTATTTGCAAGTCTGTTCGGTATTCCAGCCACGCCTGCCACGTAGAGGCGACATCGATTAATCGACTCGAGTCCAGCGCGAATTCGATTAGAAAATTAATCGCTAAAGATCCGAGTCACAACCGAATAAAGGCGATCTAGATAAATGATCGTGAACCGATGACGCGAGCGCTGTGGACATAACAGTATTTTGTCTAGTCACAAGCATAAGGCCGTGTTTCACCAAGCAATGTTAAAGTTAACGCCATGTTAAAATACCATGCCATCTCATTCATTGGCAGGAAATACGAGAGGGATAACATGATATTTAACATGGCGTTAACTTTAACATTGCTTGGTGAAACACGCCCTTAGGGTGCTTGTCCACAGCCTGTTTTTGAAGGACCAATAATCGAATAATAAATAAGAAATATTAAAAAAACTAAAAAAAACCTTAATTGCATTGTCATTGATCCTGGATACGCATGCAAAATTTCAAATTAATTAGACTTCTAGATATTTGTTTTAATAATAAAATGATGCTCTAAGATTATGTTACAGACATACAGAGATTTACATACATTAGCTTAAAAGAGCGTGTAAAAAACAAGAAGATTATTCTCCATATTATTTCTGACCGACTTAGTGTTTAATAATAATAATAGCCTCTCCTCGCCGATTTCGATGTCGGTACCCGATTTCATTGAAACCAGGCCAGCAGGAGTTCTTTTATAGTGACCAAGTGTGTGCGCAATACACAAAGACACTCTCTCTTCCTTTTACTCTCGTAACCCAGTGTGACGGTAAACCGACACGACTGGCGAGAGAACAGGCGCAGGACCGACTTTTTACATGGCCATCTGACGCATGAATCATCTTTCTTGTCACACAATTAGGTGATCAGCCTGCATTGTCCTAACCAAACTTGAAAACAACATTTTTTTTGTTATTCCAACGCGGGAATCGAACCCACGACCTCCGGGTCTTGAAATCAGGATGTTATATTTTTTCCTTAGCAAAGTCGGTCCACTGATTATCGCTCTTGCCCACGAATATAATGCGACTATAAAGTCAGAACAATAATTTCTGTAAAACCCCGTACTAATTATTACCATAAGCACTTTATTTTAACCGAAATTCAAAATGAGGAGTTCGTTAACCTCGGCCAGATAGATGAAGGAGGTATTGCCGCCATTAGCTGAGGCCAGTTTATCTAAATCGTCAAGTTGTTTTGTTGTACACACTCTGGGACAACGCCCTTTGACGCTTTACATAGCCTTCGATGTTTCGTGAGTATTGTGGAGCAAACAAACCTATAATATTGTTCGTTAAGCATTCGAGAGAGTTGACAAGTTAGTTTTTTTTCTTGTTTGGTATATTTAAACATGATTATAAATCACTTTGCCGAGTAAGTTAACTATATTATAGCCTAACATTGGCTAATGAAACTATTTTGTGACATATTTAATTGAAATTTGTTTAGTAGGTTGTCTACCCTACTAAGCGTCTGCTACGATGGAACTACATGGATTTCATGATTGTCATCTACAAATTATAAGTCTTCTAAAAAGGAAAGGCTAGTATAGTATAATCATTTTTTTTTTAGTTAAGTTATCATAACTGGTCTTATTATTTTGTATGTGTCTGTTAGCGCAGTGGTTCGGCACGTCAGTGCTTAAGCTGGTGGTCGCGAGTTTGAATTCCGCCGAAGAAACAAAAAGTTTTCTGTGCTCCTGTGTCATAAATTAATATTAAATTTGTCGATAAAATAATACAAATCTTAAATATGTGTCTAGTATTTCTGTTGTCTGGCAGGTCGTGCTGTATCACAAGTTCTTCGGATACTTACTATGCGGCCAGATAGATGTGGTGTGAAGAATATACTTTATAATACTAGCTGTGCCCGCGACTTCGTTCGTGTAGTTTTTGAGTAACTTGAACCGTTTATGTAGCGCAAGCAACGTAAGTCCCAAAACGGGAATAATTTTCCCCGCTTTTGCAACATTTATCACTGACGCTTCGCTCCTATTGGTCGCAGCTTAATGTTATATAGCCTAAAGCCTTCCTCTATAAATGGACTATCCAATAAAAAAAGTTTTTTTCAAATCGGACCAGCAGTTCCTGAGATAAGTGCGTTTAAACAAACAAACAAGCAAACTCTTCCGCCTTATAATATTAGTATAGTTTAATGTTTAAACGCCCTTGTCTCAGTCCCTGTCCCTATCGAAGTACAGTTCATAATACTCAAGTTGTAAAACACAATGTATTCTTGGTAGCGATAAGTAACCGCCAGTCGCAAATCGCCGGACCGCTAGTACAAATAGCGGTGACTTATTACCGCGAGCCGCACGATGGCGGAGCGGAAATCGGACGATCCGTCCGGCGATCAGTCGGGGTGTCGGAGGAACAATGTCGTGACTAGGGTTGCCTTCTTTGAAGTATTTAAAGCAATAAATAATAGATAGGGACGCTTCACACCACGTCAATCTGGTCCCGTACGGTCTTACAGGTACCAGACAACGGAAATACATTTAATACTATACACATAATTAAGATTTTTGGAAGGTACGTTCAAAACATTTTGTTAGTTCCCTCGGCGGGATTCGAAGCCGCGACCACTCGTTCGAGCACCAACGCGCTCAACCACTGCGCTACGGAGGTCGTCAAAATGCTTTCATACGCAACTACTATTACATACATACTTCCGGACGCAAAATAAATGAATTACAAAATCGGATGCAGTTTTCTGTTGCTATATTTCATCTCATCCAAATTTCATTCCATTACGTGGCTAAAGAATGGATGAATCTATTACGCTACACAAGGAGCGTATTCACGAACAACAAACGGCCGTGTCCATATGTAATATATTATCTTATAAAATGTAAATATAAGTATGTATAATATATTATTTATTTTACAAAAAAATATATAACACTTAATCATAAGCAAATTGGCTTATTTCTGGTTTCAAATAAACTGTATTTTGTATTCGCTATTCACTTTCAAAGTACGAAAGTGTTTAAATTTGGACATTGGTCCATAAAAATCAGTATAATATATTTTAATTTTAGCTTATTGAAGAAATTAGAGTAGACATGATATAATGTTAATATATTGTAACCGTAAGAATTATTAAGATATACCTACTTACGTTTTCAAGAAAACTCTTTCATTAAGTTGGCCCTTAGTGTTCAAAGCCTTATCAATTAGGGCCCAGCACAATGGGCAGATCGTTGTCTCGACAGGCCACGGCGCGCGGGTTCGAATCCCGTTCACTAAATTCAGGTTAAAAAACGGCAAGCAACGGTACCAGCCCACTATTTCTCAGGACTACAGACTAATTAGTCGTAGGTAAATTGATTACAGTTGTTTTTTTAATGGCTTAAATCACACCGATATTTAGGCAAAAGTGTGAAGTGACTTCACGCGAAAAAGGCTGGGCCAAATTTGATAAAATTTGGTATGCAGAAAGCTTACACTTTTATTGACGGCTACTTTTCATGTAAAATTTTCGTTTCTATCCCGTATGTAGTTATATTATATTATGTCTTTACTGTTTTGACAGAAAAATCAGATGAAAGCTATATTATATTTATGAGCTCCTGTCTCTACCTAGGGAATTAATTAGAGATCACTTATCTCTATGATAGTTTATGGTAGCGCTGACTAACTTTGACCAGCCTTGAGACAAAAAAAATTTAAAACCTTTTATTTCACTTCATAAGTATATTTTGAAGTAACTTGCAGCTCAAACGAAGACATGTCTAACCAATCGCGCTGAAATTTTGTAATGTCAATATTTTAATTCAATAAATACATTTTAACCACACAATTTCTATTAAAGACGTTTATAGTTAATAGAATCAAGTGTATTATATCTTCTAGCAATATCCCGCGAAAATGATAACCACAACCTGCAAGCAAGTGAGTGAGTGTACGCATAAGCTTGCTATTGATGATACGATAAAGACTTGATATATAAAGTCTAAATAAATGTCAGCAGTTGTATTTTCAACTTAGCTAATAATATACTACTTAGTAAAAATAGTCATTATAGATTGGTAAGAAAATACTTTGCGTAATTTTGATTTTAGTTTCGCAGACGTTTTACGGCCCCACATATCCATAAAAGGAGTACGTTATTAACAGAAATATCTTAAACGCTTCGCAAATAAATACAAAAATATAATCCGCCTCGTAAAAACGTACGACAAGATTATATATTCGCAGCAAATGCCACACGTACAAATTGTATTCTGTGCATTAACACCTCGATACCCAATAAGCTATATTTAAACATGTCCTATTAATACGGGGGACCGTATGTTATACAACTAAACTCCCCATATTATGTTACCTATAGCTTAAGTACTTCATAGCTGGTGCATTAAAGAACTCTATTATCCCACCTAAAACATTTTCAAGTAAAAATGTCGCCAAGAACGAGTCTACATAGCTTACCCTGTAAAAAAGTTATCACATCTCATGTAGAGCCATGATTTTTTACCAATGCGCCCTTACTTTACCAGCCCTAACTTCACATACTCTACATTTCAATCAATAAAATGTATATTGTATAGTTACATTGTAAGAATATATATTATACTTTTAAAAAAGAATAAAAACATATTTTTGCTAAAAGATGGCCCCGTGCGAGTTTCTTACGCCGGTTCTTCTCGGCGGTTACAGTTGAACCGGTGGTAGCTTGTTTTTTTATTGACCTTCCGAAAATAGTTTGTTAAGTTTCATTTGGAAATATTTTTTTTATTTCTCCGCTGCCAAGCGTAGCGAGTATAATCAACTACCCCCCAGCAAATTCTTTGAGGGAGGGTTATGTCCAGCAATATTATAGACGTCATAGGTAAAACTACGACGAATAAGTTAATAATACTATTAACAGTGCACTTCTAGATTCAATGTACCAACGTACTGGTCATCATCGAAACTAACGCCCGTATAAATAAAAAAATCTCAATGGAAACCTCTACTTTAGAACTGTCTACCGTGAGTACGTGACTCACAAATTCTTCATCACTACATAGTATAAAACAAAGTCGCCTTTTCTGTCCCTATATCCCTATGTACGCTTAAATCTTTAAAACTACGCAACGGATTTTGATGCGGTTTTTTTCAATAGATAGAGTGATTCAAGAGGAAGGTTTATATGTATAATACAATGAAAAAATGGCTTATTTACGAAGCTATTTTAAGCAATACGGCATTAATCCTTATCGAATTAAGTACCTTAAATACAGTGTGCAATTAATATAGATCAATATGGTTCCTTACAGCATGTAAATTAAACAAATATTTTCGGAGATATTACACTGCAACATGTAACCCAAATTGGCCGGAAATTAAAGAAAATATTAACACTAATTTAAGTCCACAAGACAGATATGATATAGTTAACAGAGTCTTCCATTTAAAAGTACAGAAACTCCTGGACCTCATTAGCAAGTCTCATATATTCGGTCCCCCGTCATATGTACACAATAGAATGGCAAAAACATGTGCACCTGCTGGTGTGGTTAGTAAACAAAATTAGACCAAACCAAATTGACAAGGTCATTTCAGCTGAGCTGCCGGATAAAGATAAGGATCCTATCCTGTACCAAATCGTAAAGAAAAATATGGTACACGGCCCTTGCGGGACTTTAAATCCGAATTCTCCATGTATGCGAGATTCTAAATGCAGCAAAAAATTTCCGAAGTCATTCCAAACTCAAACAATCACTAGCGATGACGGATATCCCAAATATCGTCGACGATCGCCAGAACAAGGCGGGAAAAGTGCTACCGTCCGAAACCGTGATATTGATAACCGATGGATCGTTCCCTATAATCGGCTCCTTTTGAAAATTTTTTATGTCTACATCAACGTAGAGTTGTGCAATTCGATAAAGTCAATCCAATATGTTACTAAGTACATTAATAAAGGTAGTGATCAAGCCACTTTCAGCATACAATCACCAAATGAAGTGGAAAAATATCAGTCTGGACGTTACATCTGCAGCTCTGAAGCTGTATGGAGGATATTATCATTCGAAGTGCACGACCGGGCTCCCACAATTGTCCATAAATACCTAGGTAAAAATGTAAAAAGTAAATAAGTAAAAATGTGTAATGTAATAAAAATTTTATGAATTTAGATATTCCAAAGATAGCAGGAAATCTTCATAGTAAGTATAGGGCTCTTAATTGTTTTACTCCAAATTTAATGCGTGCAGGTCAAAGGCAGTAATGAATGAATCAAAAATACTGGATCGATTTTAATCATGTTTTCATTGAGTGACATAGGCATATATATTTTATGCCCGTGCAAAGTCGGAGCGGGCCGCTATGTTTTTATATACGACGTTCATAGTTTTTTTGTAGTGTATTTAATTTAGTATCAGCATTGCACCCGTGCGAAGCCGGGGCGGGTCGCTAGTACTTAATAAAATGAATGTCCCGCGAAGATTATATTCGCTACATGGTTGACTATTTTCTGAATTCCGAACGTATTACCGGTTACTAGGCGCTAGTTCGCGACTATGTGTTGACTCTTGTTGGCCAATAAAAAGGAGTATTTATTCGAATAATATTATCGGAACCTATAAAATTTACTTCGCAACTTATCTTACAAAATATGATCAATAAGATTGTACTGTAAAAAGTGTTTTAACTGACTCATTATAACTGATCCCATGTATTCTTAATATAATTTTATCAAAAAATATAACGATTTTATTTATGCGATAGAATTAAATGTAATTTGTTATTTGCTCAATGTGGTGGTAATCACTACTAATCACACTTAAGGCGAAAGTTTGTGAGTATGTTTGTATGTTTATGATGATGTTTGTATAATATTATAGAAGTATCTATACGTCTAAACGGCTGGAGGAATCCTCATAGGTTAGATGGAGTTAGATGCTGAGATTATTGATTAACACATAGGTTACTTTTTACCGTAGCAAAATTTACGTTACGCCGCGCCGTCTTGATGGTTGTATCCTTTCAGCATAAAGACTGCGTGCGCACGAAAACCTCAAAATTTGAGAACTTTAAAACCCTTATTCTTAATACTGATCTTATTGAATTACATTTCCAGAGGATAATCGTTTAAGTAATAGATATTTTTGTTTCAATATAGCTTAAAAAAATGTAAAAATGACTTCAGTATTTAAAGTGAGACTATCGTATAATTTTTTGCAATTTGTATATTTTTCAATTTTTCAAACAAATTTTAGGCGCAATACTCCTGTCTCACCATACTACCCCTGTCACTGACGTTATACAAAGCCTTAAAAAAAAAAAAAAAAATCTATATCTCAGTATGATGTATGTTTGCTCATGCGCGATAGCCGTTCTTTGCTGACAGTAATTAATTATTTAAATTGCCCCCACGGTGGCGGACGGAGGTAAGTACGCCCCTGAGTCAGCGGCGGCATGCGTTCGTTAGTGTTATCTGGGGCCGGCGTATCTGCCGCAGCTCTTAGCCGGAGATTTCTGTGGATGTGTAAATTTACACTTGACAGCCGGTTTATCTATTTTTTTCGACTGAGCTATTCAGAAGTGACTCACTATGCTAAAAGTTGTTTTGTTTGAAAAGTGTTAGATGAATAACACGTATAGGTAATTTTAAAAGTGTTCATTTCTCATCTTCTTATATATTCTTATATATAAAAATGAATTGCTGTTCGTTAGTCTCGCTGAAACTTGAGAACGGCTGTACTGATTTGGCTATTTTTAGTCTTGAAATAATCGCAAAAGTCCCGGTGTAAACGGTTCATCACAAACTGTTTCTATAGTCAATAAAGTGGGCACGGGTCAGCTAGTCTTATATATATAAAAATGAATTGCTGTTCGTTAGTCTCGCTAAAACTCGAGAACGGCTGAACCGATTTGTACTCGAACGGTTTGTATGCTCAGCGAAGTGGGCACGGGTCAGCTAGCTTATTATGATTTACGATGCGTATTTGATAATAATTTGTAATGAAGGAAAAAGGTTTTTTTTAATTATTATTAAATAAATTATTGTGCTCAACGTATTTCATAGCATTACTATATTTTGTATCTTCTTTCATTTAATATATTATATTCATTTCATCAATTCCTAACAAGATTAATTAATTCTTAGATAAAAATAGATTCAAGCGCATGACTAATGACCATACATTTATAATGCGACGATCGTTTACACGTCCACTATTCCCGAAGATTAAACAAATAAGTATAAAATTAGTGTTATGGCTGTAATAAAAAATTTATAGTCAAGTGTTTTGCATACGTACTTGTTCTTTGTTTAAGAATCTAGACATGTTTTATCAATCAGGTGATTCTATAGATTTTATCACTATAATTTCTTCACTAATTAGGCTAGTATTTGTTTTCAAACCTATAGTCTTGTCCTACCATCCCATACAATTTATCTTTAATACAAAAAAATTGCAATATATGTCACTACTATTAACGTTCGTAAATTATAAAATGTAAATATACCGAATAAAGTACAAACATTGACATTAAAATAAAGATAAGCATATTTTTAAGCATAATATCACACTAAGCTAAATTCAACTCCTGAATTAAGAAGAAGTTACGAAACGAAATAAGTAATTAGCAATTAGTATTTTCCAATAGTGGCGCTAGATGGCAGTTTCCGGAATGTGCCTGGAAATCGAAGAAAACAAAAATAGCCAGGTGAATTGCCAGTATTAGGGTGATACCATTTTCTAGTACTAGGCGTGTGTGACTTTTTCACAAGATAAATATGTCTTACACACGAATTTAGTGTTTTTTTTTAATATTTCTATTTAATAAACACCCCAACCAGGAACGCGGAAAAATTTTATGTTCCTTCAGCGGGATTTGATCCCGCGATATCCGCGATAACCGACGCGCTCAACTAGCGAGCAACAGTTATCAATTTATAACCTATAGGCTCCCGATGCTCGTTGCAAAGCATTCCAAGATAATCTACGCTTGTAAAATCCCTCAACTTATTTCTTGTATTTCATCGTATTTTTCGTATCACTTCGTTCGTAACTCAATTTATGGAACCTCATAGCATGGACCAATTATACAATGGTCTATGCTCATAGCTTTCGTCACTTTAAGGATGTGTTTCAACAAGCAATGTTAAAGGTAATCCTTCGTTAAATATCATGTTGTTCCTCTCCTAATACCTATCATATCAATGAATGAGAAGGCATGGTATTTTAACAAGCCGTTGACACTGACATAGTGTTACCGGCTTCCCGAATTCACGTTGGTAAAATTGGGACTAAACATTTCGCACCTTCAGAATTATAGCGACCTAATCCTAAAATTCATCTAGTTAAAATCATAATTTTTTGGATTAGGTCCCTATAATTCTGACGGTGAGATTTGGAAGTGCCCGTTTGTCTCTTGAAGTACTTGCTGAAAAGATTATTCTATACATCATGCAAGTGACACTCGCGTAAACTTCAATATTGAGTTGCCGTGTAATTACGTGGAATGACGCGCCGCGGCCGGGGTTGGCGAGACGGCGCGTAAACTGTCTCGATAACGATCGCGAGATAGAGATCGGCTAGGACAGTTGCCCGACATTCGCACCCGTCCGACTTTGCCGGAACTTCATTAGCTGTGTGACGTCACTATCGTTAAGGCTATAAGACTGTATAAGATTTACTTTAGACTCTAGATTGTAAGTTTTTCAGATTATAGAATTTTAATCTGATTTGACATGCCTGTTGTAACGTGACTTATATTATAATCACCTTCTTAAAGCTATCTCGAGCTAAGATTTGTATGTTGCAACATCACAACAATACCAGATGGCGCCTAGTTTGTAAATGTTTCATAAGAATTTTACGTATGTTGAAATATTATGACATAGTAACAAACTAGGCGCCATATGTAAATCACGTTAGTTCATAATATGTAACTGGATACAGTATGACGTCATGGCCTGAAATTGCACGGCACATTTGTCATCTAATTTACGAACTGGTAGTACGTAAGTGTCCATTATACAGGGTCGGTTTTGTACTTATTGTGGGGGCCGTCGACCTCACTTTAATCCCACAATTAGCATATTTGACAGATGGCCCGTCGGTCACCGCGGACTCGCGGATAAATGCTCACCGCTCCCGCCCTACTCAATATATTATACATATTTATTGCATTGTATATTTAATATGCAACGCAAGGAAAAGGAATTTTAAGGATCCAATTTAAGGCCCTGCTACTTTTAGTAGGTACCTGAAATACGGACGTCCGTTAGTAGATATTAATAAAGTTCCAGGTTCTTGACGGAATAACTCGTGAAAGATATATTTAAATACTTTAGAGGCTCATAATGACATAATATTATATTAAGGCTTTATATAACGTCCATGACCTTGAACGACTATTTGTATGACGAGAAAGGGGTATCGCACCGAGCGGAGCGCCTACGAAGGCATAACACATAGGTTGTTGCATTCCCGTAAATCCATGGTTTTATCACACAATGTAATGCTAGATAAATTACACGGCCCGTCGCGGGAGCCGATGGCGGGATCGTCCAATTTATTTGGTTTTTTCGAGGTGTAATGTTACGTCGGGCGGCAGATCTCCCGTCGCGCGATATGTTGATTTACGTTCCCGCGCGTGACCCGGCCGAGCGATCGCGGGCCGATAGCGATAGACTCGCGGGATATCGCGCATCGCCCTCGTGCCGATCGCGAGAACCCCGCGCCCCCGCGCCGGTTGGCTCCGCGCCTGAGATTGCTAGATTTCTTTGTGTTTCACACGATTTCGTCCGCAATAGAAAGGGGCGAATATCATAAATTCGAGCCGATAATATTTACTCGTCGATAGCGCGCGGATTTAATAGACGATTATAAATTCACGCCGATGTATCGTAAACTCGATATCGAGATATCGAAATTCAATTTCTCGTTAAAAATTTAAATTATCGTGCGCAGTGTGCGTTTGTCAAATTGAAGTTAGTGCGAGGCGTCGCTGTCGGGATTTTTCGCCGGCAGATTCCTCGCGGGTTTTATGATCCTAATATAATTTGATGTTATGAAATAAATATAAAGTTTTGACTTTTAAGTGGACATCTGATACGCGGATGCGAATTTCGCGTACTTTGTCCGTTAGTGGCAATCGACGACGGTATAAAGGTATTTCATCGCCGATCGTTTGTCTGTAGTAGTTTTATATTATGTTTTATGGCGTAGTAAAATTATATGGTTTTATCTAATGAAATGTGAAGTCATACAACAATACTGTTACCTTAAGGATAATTAAAATTAAACGGTTTTAGAGACAACGTATATACATACATTTGCTTGAATTTCAATTGTTATTTATCTAATTTTCTTCACATTGAATCTGAATCGAAATTGTATGGCGAGAAACGGGTATCGCGCCGATCGGAGCGCGTTATATAAAAACACGTTTTAAAAAATTAAGACAAAATTTGCTAAAACTAAGAAGATAGTCCCCTGAGTCTTGCCCCACTTAAAATACTGAAGTAATTTTCACATTCGCGTCACTAATATAATTATAAAGAAATAAAAATACGCACAAACATAGCACAAAAAAAATACATTTCCAGAATGAGAAAAACAGTTTAATATAATCCCAAAGTTATTATAACTGGTCTCTTTACACCCTTTATAATGAAGACTTTTTTTAAATTTTTCAATAAGACCAGTATTGAGAAAAAGGTTTCATGGTTTCAGCTTAAGCGCGCACGCATACTATAAGCTTGGTTTACAAACCCAACATTATTACCGAGGCTGCTCTAAGCCTACTAATGCGAGGATTTTATTTTTCTTATAAAATAAAACATGTCAACATAAAGCAGGCTGTCCGTCAGTCTGTTAGTTAGCGAGATAAACATGCAAATTCCCTTAATGCACGTATCGCCAGGCGGAGGGACCGAAGGACCGATAAGGGCGAGTGCGTATTTCGGTAACGAACATCTTTAGATATGGAATGCATTAATTACTGACATAATTCACTGGATGACCGATTCGGTAACGAATCAGGCTTTTTGTTGAGGACAAATGTTGTTTGAGTAAAAATAAAAACCGTTGTAAATGTAATAACCACATTTTGTATACAAATTTTAATCCAACGTAAAATAATATAGTATTGTAAAAATTATATAACCTGTGCTATTATTTATAATACCTACGGACGCTTCACACCACGTCAATCTAACCTCGTGCTAAGTGTCCGAAGAACTTGTTCAAGTACCAGACAAACGAAATATATTTAAAACTTTTATAATAAACACATATTTAATCCATGACTCCAGAATACAGAAAATTTTTTGTTCCTTCGGCGGGATTCAAACCTATACATTGAGCACCGACGCACTGAACCACTGCGCTACAGAGTTCATCAATTACGAATCTACTGAGACGTCTTTAATTAAAAGCTGGTCACTGGTTCCAGCTCTACGATAGAACACACAAACATCAACAAAGACCACCAGAATCATTACCCTTCCTTATGGCTTGGCCGTAGTCGGGTAAATTATCAACTATACAAAGATTTAAAGAACTTTTAGATGCTTTCTATAACCATTTTTGTAATTAAAAGGTTATTAAATTAAATAATGGGCGTAGACATTCGACCAGTATGTTCGGACTTTATTAGAGTTCAACCATATTTGTAATTAAAATGTAAATAAATTATGTACCTATATAGTGGATCCCCAGTGGTCGAAATTCGTCCAGTATGTTTAATTCGTTAATTCGTTCGAAGTTTATTAGTTAGGGTTATAAAAGGGTTATATTATCAAAGGCTCTTAGATTAAGATACACAATAAAAATGGAAATCTTTTCTATGGATTGTAAATGGTGATATGATTGACGAACGTCTCACAGCAACACTTACTCTTGAACAAACGCATGAGTGTTATGAATCCCTGATAGTGTACAGGCTATAATATTAATAAGTGATAATACTTTAGGGAGTGTATGGATGAGTTACTGTGACATACCAACACTGAATGAGTTACTTTTTTATTATTATTACTGGCTGTTCCCGCGACTTCGTTCGCGTGGTTTTTTAATGTGACTTAAGCCGTTTATGCAGCTTATTTCTTCGCTCCTATTGGTCGCAGCGTAATGTTATATAGCCTAAAGCCTTCCTCTATAAATGGACAATCCAACATAAAAATAATTTTTCAAATCGGACCAGTAGTTCCTGAGATTAGCGCGTTGAAACAAACAAACAAACAAACTCTTCCGCTTTATAATATTAATAAGTAAGTATAGATGATGTTGGGGCATTTCCCATACACATGAAAGTCAAAAGTAAGTATTTCAGCGCTGGTAGTTTCACCTTAAAGTATTATCATTTATTTTACACCATGTACCTATATGTTGCAGCCAAAACTTCTGACCGGGGAAAAGTAGTTTTGACCAATAAAGTTAAAATTACGTTTGACTTGTTACGAATTTTGACTGCAATATAATATATAACGTTAATTAAACTTTATGTAATACCTATATTTTACATCTCCACGCCAATAAATAAGTTTAAACGTTTTCTGAACTCTCCTAAAGCTGTAGTTAAATTTAGCTTCCAGGGCCCTAATTCTCATACTCTCAACTTAGTTTTTACTATCGGTCTGTCCCGCTCATGCAAATGAGATTTACCGCGCGTGCGAGCGGGATATACTAATATTCGGAACTAAGTTCGAGGCCTGAGAATCGTCGCCCAGGATAAATAGGTATCTCATTACACAAAATTGACTTACACATTTACTGAGACGAAACAAGATGGCGCAATTGGATTTACCTGAAATACAAAATAAAACATATTAAATCACGGGTACTAAATAACATAGCAATTATTATATTATCATCTAAATTAAATAGGTAATGAAACCTTAAAAGCAACAAATGGTTTGCACACTGCATTCGAATTTTGTGAACATTAGAAATGTCAGCGGAAATTTTCGTTCGAACAATTTTCGTACAACGTTTTTGCTTCACATTTGACATTTATTGTTTAGTAATTTTATCCATTATTTAATTGCATACTACAATGTAAGCATCATATAATATCATACAATATTTACATTACTTTTGTTAGTTTAGTTCTGTGTTATCAGGACCAAATGATACGTCTACGTATTAATAACGTTTTTGAGTGGTTATTGTATGAAAATTTTGACAGCGTCCATTTAATTGACATTCGATAACATTACGAAAACTTATTCGTCTTATTGTGTGTTTTGAGTGTTGAGTGCTTATTGGGAGGTTGGCGATCATTATGGTTATTTCTATGTTGGAAACTGCTGTTCTAAGAAGTGATTTGATGCTTTTTCAGAAACCACTGTCGAAGGTTTTTGCGCTAAGTTATCCTTCAGCAGCCTGGTCTCCTACCTACCACCTTGCCTTGCATTATTAGCTAAAGGAGTTATTTTTGTTGCGCATTATTAATACGTAGATGTATATTGTTCCTTAGTGCTTGGGCCATGTTCCAGGTTCCTACCGGTCACAGTATCAAATAAGTTTTGTAGCAAAATGTAGACATACAGTACAGTGTACACACGCAGTGCAAATTGTGGAACACGCGACAAAGTAGGCCAGCTATCTCCGCATCTAACTTTCGTCATTCAATTGTATACCAAATTGTTCCATAAGTATAAATCATCAGTCCACAATCACAATAAAAGTCTTCCGGCAATCCGCCGACCGGTCGCTCGATCGGTCAACACAATTGAGCGATTTGTCAACTTTACCGGTACCCAAATCGACGGTACGAGGGTAACGTTACTCATTCCCGTTTCCCGTATAGGGCTTCGCGGACACGTCGAAGTCGACGAGTAATGGACAGGAGAGTGCGCGCGGCGGACGTGGGCCTAGATATATCTGTCGTAGACAATGGCCAAGGAACAAGCTTTTCGGGAATTTATTGGATAGATTCTGTGTGGGATTGGACCCTGACGCCTACTGTGTTACATAACAAATATGTTTTATTGAAGTTGCAAAATGTTACGTCAACCGAATTGTCTGAAATCTGTTAAGTTATTACGCTGAACCGTCATCAAATATGCTATGTGGGACTGCGGATACCATTATAAGTTTTCCTCAAAATTCTGTTGTTATAATATAATCTTTTATATAAAAATGAATTGCTGTTCGTTAGTCTCGTTAAAACTCGATAACGGCTGAACCGAATAGGCAATTTTTGTCACGGAACATTCGTGGAAGTCCAGGGAAGGCTTAAACGGTGTGTATGCTCAACGAAGTGGGCATGGATCAGCTAGTCTTATATATAAAAATGAATAGCTGTGGCTTAGCTGAATCGGTTTGGCTATTTTTGGTCTTGAAATATTCGTGGAAGTCCATGGAATGTTTAAACGTTTTTTTATGCTCAACGTAGTGGGCACGGGTCAGCTAGTAATAGTATATTATCATAGGCACCAGTTACCAACAACAAAATTTTTGGTTAACTTAACATTATACTTTTTGAACACACCAACTATTCTAAGAGATCATTAGACTGTTTTTAGAGATTACTCATACAGCCTATACATAATATTATTATAGACTTCGGTAACTTATCAACAAATTAATTATCACATGTCAGTTACCGAAACTAGTATTTTTAAAAACTTCAGTAACTGATGGCTAAGATATTTTAAGTTTTAAAGTTCTTTGTATACTAACATTATTGTGGGCAAAGCCTGAAATAAACATTTTTTACCCGGTTTCGGCGAAGCCAAAAGGAAGGCTAATGATTTTGGTAGTCTAAGCAGGCCTCCGTCACTCCATGTACTTGCGCGCTATAATTACCTACCGCCCGACCGAGCGGTCTCGGGCCACCGGAGGCCCAAGCTCAGTGCGGTTGTCGCGAGCGAAGCGCACGGGTGTTTTTACATTTTAATTCGTTCGTACGCGCCTTACGATGCCTTCTGGTACTTTATGTGCTGTAGATGGGTGCAAATCAAGTAAAAGAAGGGATAAACACCTATCATTTTTCTATTTACCTGGCAATGATTTTTATTTTATTTTACCTACACACTGACGTCTATAATAATTATGTTCTATCTAGATTGCACAGTACAGCACTAATTTAGGACTGCCACATATAAGTCAGAACATATTCACAGTTCTCAATAACATCGACACAAAAAGTTATGTTAATTTAATTTTATCAAAGAGGCAGCCCTGCGATTGCTACGTGATCGCGCGGTGCGAAGCAATCACAGCTATACGCTTGAGCATTAAGGCACAGTTTAGCATGCAGTGGTGGCTGACGCGACGGAGTAGGCTATTATAGCAGTAGGTATTGGAAATTTTCTATTGAGTGAAGTATCTGGTAACTATTTAGTAATCTGTGGTCTAAGTATGTATGTATAGGCTAATATAGAGTTATGTTTAATGTGGAAACCAAAAGTATTAAATAAAAAAAAGTTTAAAAACCTAAAACCTAACTTCGCAAAAAAGGAGTCTAAAAAGGCTAAAACAAGAAAATAAGAGTTTGCTATTTCTCATGATTTTCGAATACTATTGTGTCAAGTCTCAGTGACTACATAATATATACTTATATACTTATCTATACTAATATTATAAAGCGGAAGAGTTTTTTTGTTTGTATGTTTGTTTGTTTAAACGCGCTAATCTCAGAAAGTACCTACTGGTCCGATTTGAAAAAATCTTTTTTTGTTGGACTATGGACTATCCATTTATAGAGTAAGACTTTATGCTATATAACATTACGCTGCGACCAATAGGAGCGTAGTGGCAGTGAAAAAAGTTGACGGGAATGTTAAAGAAAAACGGGAGACTTTTGTTGCGTGCGCTGTATAAACGGTTTATGTTGCTCAAAAACCACGCGAATGAAGTCGCGGGAACAGCTAGTTTTCGAGATAAATGAGTGATAATACTTTAGGATGTGTATGTCTCTTAAGTAGAGTTTACTGTGAAAATGCTGAAATACTCAATTTTGACTTTCATGTTTCTATGAGAGATGCCTCAACATCATTTACATACAATAAGTAAAAAAGGTTCCTCTTTCAGCGCTGGTACTTTCACAGTAAACTCTTTATACGGGACCCATACCTAAAGTATTATCACTCGTTAATTTTATAGCCTGTATACTGCGTGTACTTTATGTTATTGGTTGTGTGAGTGATGGCCGCTACTGCAGCTTGTACATTATATATGCAGCGAGCTGGTCCCATGTCATGTCTGCTTGTCGCTTGTGGGTCAGCGCTGTTCGCATTAGCTTATACCAGGTTACGATAGTACGTGGCTACAAAATGTTAGATAATAAAAGTTTATGCATATTGATTTAACTTGCATTTGAGGTATTTAGTAGAGATAGATATAAGATATAAGATGGAGGCTAGTTCCCGTACCGGTGGTAGGCATCAAATAGTCACGACGTTCAGAAAACATTTAGTATTTTTTTTCTGAATAAAATGTTTTGATTTTGCATTTTAAGTCTTATCTTAAGCATTGGTGCGCGACAGTTAGTATGTTTAAATATACAGGCTGCAATATTAATGAATGAGTAAGTTTACTGTGAAAGTACCAGTGCTGAAAGAGTTACTTTTTTTAAATTATTGTATGGGCAAATGTATGATGTTGGGGCATTTCTCATAGAAAGATGAAAGTAAACAGAAAGTCTTTCAGCACTTTCAGTGTAAACTCTACACATCCTAAAGTATTATCAATAATTTATTTTAAAAGTCAAGTCTTAGTGAATAAATATATAAGTAGATATATATGTAGATTATGTAGTCACTAAGACTTGAGACAATAGTATATGAAAATTATTAGAAATAGCCAAATCCTTAAACCTACTTAAGTTATTTTAGTTTTGTAATCTAAAATTACTTTCGTAGGTTTTAGGATTTTGCAGCTATTAATAAAATCTATAATATATGAATAGAAGTGTGTATTCTATATTCGCATTTAGATCGCAAGTAAAGACACAGGACATTAAAGTCTTAACAAAAAACACCAAAACTGTTGAGTTCAGCATGCTTACTCCCGACACAAATGACGCCTCCGTGGTCTAGTGGTTTAGAGCTTGGCTCTTGACCCGGAGGTCGTGGGTTCGAATCCCGCTGAGGGAACAAAAAGCTTTAAATGTTCCTGAGTCATGGATGTGTATTAAATTTGTGTATTATTATAATAAAAACCTTAAATATGTGTATAGCATTAAAGTATTAAATATATTTCCGTTGTCTGGTACCTGTAACACAAGTTCTTCGGATACTTAGCGCGAGGCCAGATTTACGTGGTGTGAAGCGTCCATAGATATTATATTATTATTATTATTACAATCGAGAATCGAATCAATTCTATCTCATCGGCTTTTTGTGTTTTATTTTGGTGGATTACTTTAAAACTAACCACGATAAAGAAAATCCTAACCATCGTAACTTTTTGTACTCCCAATCATATCAATCGACTGAGAATCAAAAACAAACGCCAATTTATTATTATTATTATTCAGGAGTACGCGGCACGATCGAATCTCAATCAAAATCGAATCACTTTGGTGAGTAAGGCCCCAGGTGCTTGAGTTGAGGTTGCAAAATTGTATAAACTCTCAGCGCATCCTAGACGTGGCATAAAACGGTCGTGTAAC
Source organism: Celastrina argiolus (assembly GCA_905187575.2). Lineage (NCBI taxonomy): Eukaryota > Metazoa > Arthropoda > Insecta > Lepidoptera > Lycaenidae > Celastrina > Celastrina argiolus. The sequence goes on along the minus strand of LR994579.1, from coordinate 1,646,497 downwards.
GGTCGTCGCCCACTCGGTGTCGTGTCGTCGTCTCGTCGATTTACGATCGTCGAACTTTATTGGACGAACCGAGTCACAAATCCGAGCGACACTATATAACTATTTGTGGTACAAAATTGGCTAAGCTTTGTTCGCGAGGTAACTCTCGTAGGCGTAAAAAATTATACATTAATAATGAAAAACAGTGATGAATTTTATACTCTACTAGCTGACCCGTCACCGTGGCCACTTCGTTGAGCATGGAAACCGTGTAAGCCTTCCCGGGACTTCCACGAATATTTCAAGACCAAAAATAGCCGAATCAGTTCAGCTGATCTCCAGTTTTAGCGGGACTAACGAACTGCAATTCATTTTTATATAGCCTATGTTATTAAGTGATAATGTAGCTTTCTAATGAAAAAAGAATTATTAAAATCGATCCAGCACTTTTTGAGTTTAGTCGTTATATACAAAAATACAAATCTTTCCTCTTTATCTTAATATATATATTTCTTGTGTGCGTGTGTATGTGACTGAACTCCTCCTAAACGACTGGACCAATTTTGATGAAATTTTTTGTGTGTGTTCGTGGAGATTCGAGAATGGTTTAGATTTACAATTGGAACCGATAGGTGGCGCTGCAGTCAGTATGTCAAGCAATTAATTAATAAGGCAATACGAAGTTTGCCGGGACAGCTAGTAATATTATAGTATAGATAAGCTATGAACATGAACAGAAGCGACAATGTTCATTACCTATAGCCTAAAATTCATATCTTTCATTATTAAAATACCTACAATTATTTTAATATGGAAAATTGTATTTAAACCACCATTTGCCATATATTTTGATATAGATATAGAATAGGTCGATCTTCGGACGGACACAATGTGCTCTTCATCGCGGCAAAATGTACGGTTCCGTAGCATTTTGACACGAAGATAGATAGAAGCTTTAAATAGTTATAAAAAATTGCTAAATTACAAAACACAGTATTCAATCTTATGGTGTCCACTTAGAAATATCCACAACCGGTTCGACGCATCATTCCATCAAATGAAAATATTTCAATAACGTCTCATACCAGCTGACCTGGGGTCCGCGGTACCGTTACCCGCCCGAGGACCCGCGGTGATTGACAACACTAGCCCCGCGCGCGGACCCGCCTGCCACTGATATCATCTACCGCATAGATAAATAGCAAATTCGCTATAGGTATTATTGACCTCTGCTCGGTGGTTGCGAGGCTGTGTTGATGCAGGGCTCGAATCCCGCTAAACGAAGTATTATACGTGACCCGGTGAAAGTCTTTTAAAAAAAAGGACTTTTTACTGCTAGACTTTATTTAAGTAGAAAATTACGCATATATTGTAATCTATTATAACCGCCCAAAACAGAGGCTGAATTGGAACTGGCTCTTTCTGGCACTCCAACAACATCCTCCTAACTTCTGTTGATATAGCAAAGTAGAGATTAACCAACTTGTTTTAATTAAACTAGTCACCGTCACCGAAAACGATCTGGGAGGCAATATTATTTACTATAACAAAACGAAACGAATGAAAAACGTTTTGTGTGTGTTTATAAATTAAATATACATATTTTTTTTATATTATTAAATTTTTATTGCGATCCCACACACGGACAGAAATTCTAGAAAACTAAGCCAGACCTGATAAGACCAGACTAGCTTAGTGTGATATTATTAAATTTGTAATTTAACAAAAAATACTTCCTGTGTTTTTTTAAAACAACCATTTTTCTCCTCTGCGGAATTCAAACCCGCGTCCTCCGCCGCGCCGACGTTTGAGTTGCAGAGAGACCGTTGATTTTTTATATTTATAAATCTAAAACAAATACAGAAATTGCACGAAGAGAAAATACATGAGAAAAAGTAATTAAATGATCTGAAAACGGCAATTAAGGGGTAGAATTAGCGCAGTTGTGGCAGTAAATGGCTGCCGTTAATGCGTTGTAAATACTGGTAATACAGTAACAATTTCCGACTAACGGCTAGCGGCGTCACTCCGACTGGCGAGGCAGGGCCGCACACGCTTCGACGTGCAGGACAGCTTTAGATGTTATGCTTAACGCGATTACTGTAAAGCCTCTTGTAGGACTGCTCTTAGATCTTGAGCCCTAATGCCATGATTATTGATTGCCCTTTAGGCTACGGGACTATACTTATTATCATCCAAAAATCACGCTCCGTCATCTCATCCGTCAATCAAAAAGTACTATTATACTTATTGTCCAATGTTAATCCTTAGCCTTGGACCATGCATGAGCGTGTATATCTACAATTCCATCCCCAGTATGAACTGTTTACCTTGTACTGCAGGCAGGAGCGTGTAGCTCCCCCTTACACCATCTAGTAAGTGGCCTAATAAATCTACTCGTAGTACACGTAGATTGTTTGATTTCTGAACACATCGGTCGGAATCACTAGATTTATATTCTTCGATTGCGATGCTTCAGCACTAGATGTCTGCATTATGGTACTGGTTCTGGTGACCTATTCATGCTGCATCATCATGATTTCATGAACTTCCCCTAAAGTATATTCACCAATATTACCACGATAAATAATCATGCGCCATAGATAAATAATAATCTTTACTACATACTTACGTGTACAAAATTTGATCTAAATCACTCTAGTACTGTCTGAGCCCACTCGATGCAAACAAACAAATATTAGTATAGAGTTTTTCCCATAGAAAGATAAGCATCTTAATTCTTAATCGTAAAAATATCTCCACGGAATGTTGTTTAATCAGGTCGAGTAACGTTTACCGACTGTTTGTGTACAACTCCGTGTTTTTATTATACTAGCTATCGCGTCCACTGGACATGGGTTCCCCCAAAGTATTTCATAGGGGTTGTTGCCCATACCACGCTTAGCAGGCGGGTTGGCTAGCGCAGTTAATAGAAGAAGAAATAAAGAAGTTTATTTTTCAACTCACACAAAGACATGTAAAATAAATATAAATAAAAGTAATAACAAATACACACTTTAGAAATATATTCACACAACAGAATAGGTTCTTCCCGGCGGATTAGGGTTGAACCGGTGCCTTTCCGAAAATAGCTTGTAAGTTTCATTTGGAAATAAAACGTTTTTTATTATTTCAGCGCTGGTACTTTCTCAGTAAACTCTATATACGAGGCCCATACACACCCTAAAGTATTACTACTCATTCAAATCATAGCCCGTAGCCCAGCGAACGGAAGAAAAGATTTCCTCTATTTGTCACTTTTTCTATTCTTCCGTAGAAGGGAACTATGTCTATGGTGATCATAGCGTACTAGAGCATACTAATACAACAGTCTAATACTTTCATTCTATAACAAAATTATTAAATCAAATATAAGTAACATGTCTACTTTAGCTCTACGAATAAATCTATTTAATACAATGTAACGGTCATTATGCGTTTTATAGGTGTTATACGACCATATAGTGTGTAACATAAAACGTAGGATATAAATCATCACAATATTTGCCTCGCCGAGTGAGTTACAGCTTTAATAAACGGCTTTCAAAACAAAGTGTTCCAACTGTTGTAAACCATAGACAATAAATGAGGACAAATGCGCCGCCATCTTGGAACACGATTCGGAACATCATAGATAGATAATGGCGATCCCTATCGGGTATTGGAGATTTGAAACTGTGAACTCACTTTAATAAAGATGCTCTGTTTATACTAACTGTGCGGTGTTTGTTGTGATACGTTATAGTTCAATTACTGTTGCACGGTTAGAAACAATACCCGGCCAAACATAATCTGATTGGACAAGTAATATTTGGACTTTAGTTAGCGTTGACTATGGTTAAATCGCTTTAAGGTTCAGTCGCATCTCGATGTGACCTAATCCTTAGTCTATGTCAGGAACAAACTACGAATTTACAAACATGTGTATTAATTAACATGGCTACCATACATTGCGTCCGAGTTTTATGATCATCATCACTACCAAAAACTCCTAATCTGACATATTTTAAGCAAACTAGCTGGCTGTATGAATTGCAAATATTTTTAAAGATATGTATTCGAAATAAAAGAAGATTCATGTTCAATTACTCAATAACTTGAAGTTCAAAGATTCTCACGAAGCTACATGGCTGTATTAGATAATGCCTCCCACACAGATTTCGGTGCAGGTGACGAAAACGGTCAACAAAAAATAATATATTTTATAGTGTCCAAGTGTGTGCGCAATACACCGAAGCACTCTCTCTTCCTTCACTCTCGTAGCCCAGTGGAACGGATAACCGACACGACTGGCGAGAGATCAGGCGCAGGACTTTTTACATACCCATCCGACGCATGGATCATCTTTCTTGTCAGATAATCAGGTGATCAGCCTGCATTGTCCTAACCAAACCAGAAAACAATATTTTTTGTTGTTCCAACGCGGGAGTCGAACCCACCACCTCCGGGTCGAGAGCAAAGCTGTAAGCCGATCACGGATGTATTAAATATGATAGTTTTAACATAATTATGCGACAGGTATGTTGCACTATAATATTATGGGGGTATTATGCACGGAGGCGCCGCGCCGGGCCGCGGGCGAATCCCTGTGTCCTCGCCTCGAATGTAATTGTTGATTTCATGCTCACGGGCATGTAGTAGTGATGCTACAGACAAATATAGAACTGCAGTTTCCACGGTAGACTTTAACAACATAAAGAAATTAGTGATAATATGTGAATATGTGCACAATAAGTGAATATGTGAAAGTTACGGTGTTTTCGATTTGTTTACGTTTAGGTTGAAATGGATGTACTATACGTGTCAATGTGGTCTAAATATATATATCTACATTTCTAGAATGAAAAACCAAAAACCATCGAGAATAGGAGATGAAAAATGTTAGGACACTTGATACGGCACGACAACTTTATTAGAGGAATAATTGAAGGAAAGATAGAAGGTAGAAGAAAACGTGGTAGGCCGAGAAGAACTTTTATGGACCAGGTGAAGGAGAAAGTGATGGTCGTGTCGTATCAGGAGGTCAAGAGAAGGGCGCAGTGCAGAGAGGAATGGAGAAAACTCTTAAGTTAGAAGAAGAATAAGAAGAATGAAAAAGGTAGTGTAATCATACACTAAAATTATAGTGAATGTTCTTTTTACACCGTGTATATGTCGCAGTCATCTAATTGAAATCGCTATTTCATTAAGTGACTAGCGCTTTTATCGAATGACGACACTAAATTGAAAGACTAAAGGACAACTCGTCAAGTTGTTTATTGTAACGTCCAACGTCTTGACTGAACGTCATTTAGTCATTTAGCGTAGTCGTTGAATTATCTACTTATATCGTATTCTTTAAGAGATGTAATTTATTCACTGCGAAGACAAACAATGAACATTGGTTTGCATGTAGATCACATTAAATCGAAACGGAGTTCAACACGCGGAAATTGAACTTATCATCACTGAATTGAATAGCTACCAAGTTCATCCCTTGTATCGTGGTCTACGGAGCGACGGTTGAATGCCGCACTTCTGATGTTTACATGACGTCATAAATACAGCCTGAAATTACTGGCAATTAACAACCGCCACTACATAACTATAGTAGGTCCCAGATAATTTTAACCAAAAGGTAAACAAATCCGTCTATGACACAACCATAGACTAGTCAGTGATGGCCAATATTAATACAATGATTATTGTTTGCTACCATGAATCCATAGACTAGACTTTGTTTTACAGTCAGCAGGGTCAAAAAGGTTAATCCATAGACTTTATCTACAGTCGGCTATGTCTAAATATTTTATAGTGAAAGTTTTTCATTTGAATTTAAACATATAAATTACAGTTTAATTGTTATATAATGAAGTATGATCCTTTAAAATTCCAGTGAAAGTGCTGATAAGTGTGCACTATAACTAAATATGTAAAAAACGGTGTTTTTGGTTTGTAAGACATACTATAATTTATCTGGGACGTACAGACAAATGAAGAACTTACTGTCACATTACACTATAATAGTGGTTTGACCTTAAGTTTTTTCATGATATACATTGGCACAATATTATATTTAAATGACTTAATAAGGTAACACTTTCATATGTATAACAGACAAGTACAGACACTATTTCTAAGATAAGTTTTTCACCATCGTATAGCAAATTTATCAGGAAAGGTTTTAACAATGTAATCGGTTTCTACTTCATCGGCTGCTCTTCATCAAAATAATAGTTATACTTTTTAACCTCAAGAAGGAGATTATTAATTAACTTCTTCAGTTTCTATGATACGAGTATAAATATAATTGAAAATATTTTTCTACGATTTTCTCTAGAACCGCTGATGCTATTTGGACGAGATTTTCACCATTGAATAGCAAATTTATCGGGGAACTTATACTTAACTGTTTTTTCCATGTAAAACTATTAATGTAAATTAATAGTCTGACGCAAAAAGTGTTCCCGAGATTTACCGCTTATAAAGAGAAACTCATAAAAGACAACGCGTCCTCATATAAATCTTCATAAAAAATATAATTTACGCTTTAAATGCCGTACAGATACTTTATACACACGTACTTAAACTTGGCGCGTACTCTACTATGCGGGCTCTACACGCGCGCGAACACCCGCGAAAGGCGCCGTGAGCGATGATGATGGTTAGGGTTCTCCGTTTCTTGGATGTTATTTTGGTCGCACCACAAATATAAAAAAAACAAGCAGATATGTCGTAGTTGGCACTAGCTTAGTGAGACTACAATCTGTCTTTTGGTGCTTTCTAATACGTTATATTCAAATTGAAATTCAATTTTTATTTTATGATCAAATAAGTAGGTATAATATAATTAATATTTTAAATAATTATATAAAATGTTGTATATTACATAATTTGATTGAAAACATCCATAGAGATACATTATAGTCGTACTTAGGTGGTCCCAATGTTCACTACGGCACAACATCTTCTACTTTTCTAGTTTTTAATATCTGCGGTCGTACCAATAAACTACCAACAAACGGGGAACCTCCATTATCATCATCAAAAACTCACGCCGCCCTTCGCGGTTTTCGCGCGAGTGTAGAGCCCGCATAAGGTTTTATAGTTGCTTTAATGTCTTACATGATTTTACCTCCGGAGAACTATTCTGGGAAGGTGCGGGTTCGAGTGCAGCCCGAGGCAGATACGAACGGATATTAATATTTGCTGTTTATTGTATAACAGCCTATCCGGTGTGTGTGCTTAATTAAATCTTCCTGGAACTCATCTTGTATTATTCATCTAGAGTGGAAATGAGAATTACTTGTAAGGAAGCATACTATTCAGTTACAAATATATGTAGTACTAGAGTAAATATTTTATTCAGTTATTAATATAATAATACAGTTTCGAGCCAATCTCGATATTTAAAAAAAGGCAAAATGGTTGTCTTATAAATGTAAAACGCGATTTGGACCTGATCAAGGCGATTCAGATTCGATTAATATATTTTTAAATTCAGTATGAATACACTAACTATTGCCCACGGTGCGTAATTACAATAACACACGGAGACACCGTACATTTTTGGGATAAAAAGTAGCCCATTGAGTAAAAGAGACAAACATCCATTAATCCACGGAAACTCACATTTTTATTCATAGTACGACGACGCGTTCATTAGTGGAAAGCTGATGATAACAATGAACTATAGTAAGTAAAATGACGTCACATAGTAGATTATACGATCTAGTACTAGAAAATGGTATCTCCCTAATACTGGCAATTCGACTGGCTATTTTTGTTTCTTTTCGATTTCCAGGCACATTCCGGAAACCGCCATCTAGCGCCGCTATTGGACTATACTAATTCGTTTCGTATCTTCTTCTTAATTATTAAGGAGTTCAATTTAGATTAATGAGATGTTAGGCTTAAAAATATGTTCATGTTTATTTTAATGTCAATATTTGTACTTAATTTGGCATATTTACATTTTATAATTTACAAACGTTAATAGTAGTTACATTAATTGCAACTTTTTTGTATTAAACATAGATTGTATGGGATGGTAGGCCATGATGACGTCATGAAAATGCTTCTTTACCGTCCCAACATGAACATCAGTTGGCAGATATCTAAATCTGTTCAAATCTGATTTATTTCGGCCGATAACTGCGACGCTCTATTGCCGATTCGCGATAGCCCCCCGCGGCTATACCACATACTTCGGTTACTTCCTAAGTACGGTGCGCAAAAAAACAGGGACAATTGAAGAGATTAACGGATGAAGGTGATATGGAGCAAAATTAAGATTTTGAGAAAATTGAGTTCAAACTGGCACTTAAACATCTTAGTCGTAACGTATTTAGTACATTAATCTAAATATCCGTCTCTAGAATCAAAGTACTTAATACGTTACTAGATATCCTAAGATGTTTAAGTGACAGTTTAAACTCAATTTTCTGGGTAAAATTATTTTGCGACTTCAATTCTTCAATTAGTGTCCGAACACACTATACCAAAGGTACGCGAGGGAAGTGTCGCAGACGTTATTACGTTCTGACGTATTCGGGTGAAGCAGTCAACCATGAGCGCTCAACTTGCGCGGCGTATTTTTTTTCTTTTCCAATATAATCAATTGCGCAACTTTGTGCAACTACCTACACTACGTCAATCTATCCCCGTGATAGGTATCCGAAGAACTGGTGTTACAGGTACCAAACAACGGAAATATATTTAATACTTTTATACCTACTATAAACAATAAACATATTTAAGATTTTTATTGTATTAATACACAAATTAAATACACATCCATGAACACAGAAAGCTTTTTGTTCCTTCGGCAGGATTCGAACCTGTGACCTCTCGCTCGAGCTCAAACGCACTCAACCACAGCGCTATGGAGGTATTATAGGTATTATCTCTTGCGAAGTTCGAAAGCACAAATGACAGTTGTGATTTGACACAAGGTTCGCTAAGTGACTAGTGAATTGGTATGTCACTCAGCGAAGCTTATGTCAAATCCGATGAAATTTTCATAAACTTCGAAAGTGATAATAGAGATGGCTTCTTGAATTCGTTGGCAATCGAACCGAATTTGTCGAATGCAAGTTGAATTAAGCTTTGTGAATCAGGCTACACGAAGTACAGGTTTTGCTGACTGTACGTGGCTGCAGAATCCTGAGTTCACTTCTCATAATTTACACTCATACGATATTTATATCGCATACAATAAAATGAATGTTTAATACCGATCCGATTTAGGTGTTTTCGATGTTTAATAAAATATAATTTTATGTTAATTCAACATTTTTTATGAATACCCCCGACTTTGTCCAGCTGCGCTGCACCGTTAGGTTTCATAAATGACTGTTGACCGTCGACCTGATGTGAATGTGCTCAATATATTTCATAACGTCATACAAATGGTTTGTTTAATCCACAGTAGGTATAAAGAAATATTCACTATACAGGTTGACTCATGGTTCATAATATATTAAGCCGAATATAGTGTGAAGAGAATGACGCGTAGAGCATTTTTTGTTTTGGCAACTCATATAAATTACTTACCATAACGAGTTGCGTTAGGGTAAGTAATTTATATTCGGCTTAATATGTGCACCATGAATCGTCCTGTAGAAACTCTACATTGTCGGTAAAGCTTAAAACTTTATTATCCGGAACATGGCAGTCCGAAAATTTTTATTGCAGTTAGAACTATGCGTCAATACAATAAAGATAAAAATCGAATACACGCTGTACAAATATACAGCTTTCAAATCTGACATTGACATTTGACTCAAAACTCGAATTCATTCAGTGTGTTCCTTTAAGCGCTCTGAACGTTCAGATCATTCATAACGCTGACATTGACAGTTGCCAGTGCGTGTGGAACAGTTCAAAACGATCTTATACAGTGCTAAAGAAACGCAAATCTGAATAAAAAAAACGTTCAGATCGTTTAGAGTTAAGAAGTGGAACAGCGGTATTTTCAGACTTGATCTGAATGTAATATAGTCTTAATCTTAAATCAGTTGATTTTAGCCCTTATTCACGAAAATTATTGTGGGTATAACGTTGAGGTACCTTGTGGACCCAAAATTTGACAACCTAGAAGGTCATATTTTTTGACAATATGGATAATATTATATTATAATAAAAAAATATGAGCTTTAAGACACGACATATACCTAGTAGTCGGTACATAGTCCAAAATTTGTTTCCAAGTTTTGTCTCAAATAATTATTTATTTTAAAGCAATACAGGTGTAAACTTACACAGTGGACTTATTGAACAAGCGTGATAAGCATTTGATCGAGATTTTTTAAAGAAAGACATGTTATATTAAATAATCCTGTTTTATATATTTTGATTACTTACATGAACCCTAACGTTAGCTTAAATTTGTCCCATAAGAAAAATTACATCCTATATAATCCGATTTCAATCATATTTCGCAATATAACAACGACAAAATGTACTTGTGGCATCCAATTTTAAGTTAACCGATAACCAACCGGCAGTAAATTGAAACGGTTATGGCGGAGGTCGCGGGACAGCGCGGGTTAAAGAGCAGTTCGATACAATGGCCAATTTCCTGATGAATCTCACTAACTGCTCTTCGAAGATCGTCAGTATCTTAATATTACACGACAAGACGTCCTCCGTAGCGCAGTGGTTGAGCGCGTTGGTGCTCGAACGAGAGATCGCGGGTTCGAATGCCGCCGAGGGAACAAAAAGTTTTCAATGTTCCCGGCTCATGGATGTGTATTAAATTTGTGTATAATATATTAAAAAGCTTAAATATGTGTATAGTATAAAAGTATTAAATATATTTCCGTTGTCTGGTACCTGTAACACAAGTTCTTCGGATACTTTGCACGGGGCCACATTGACGTGGTGTGAAGCGTCCATGGATATTATATTATAAGAGCCCGCGACTTCAGTCGCGTGAAATATTACAACCATGTGGCGAATATATGTTACATAGTAATGCCTCCCACACCGATTTCGGTGACGGTGACCGGTCTAATTGAATTGAGTGTGTGCGCAATACACAAAGCACTCCCTCTCCTCTCCTCCTTCACTCTCGTAGCCCAGTGGGACGGATAACCGACACGATTTTCTTACGCCGGTTCTTCTTGCTGGGCTAGTTCCCGAACCGGTGGTAGGCATCATATAGAAACGACGTTCAGAAAACATTTTTTGTAAAATTTACTCTGAATAAAAATATTTGATTTGATTTGATTTGATTTGATTGGCGGGAGATCAGGCGCAGGACCGACTTTATACATGTCAATTCGAAGTATTTTTGCAAATAGTCTGTGTTTAAAAACACACAGACTGCTTGCAAAAATACAAGCTCCAAACTTGACATAACATTCCATGCAACGTGTGACCCTCACCCAGGTTTGTAAAATAATTTAGTTCACCCAATGTCGTAAAACTTCATTATATAATAATATGATGATAATCTTAATAAAACGTTTAGACTGAATTTCAATTTCGCTGCTTATTAGGATTAAGGATTAATCCTTAATCCTAAGAAGTTTAGTCGTAAATCCGCAACATACAGACTTTCACACTTACGTGTATAATACCAGAAGGTAGTAATAATAATAAAACTATAGAGACTTTTACACCACGTCAATCTGGTCCTAGACTAAGATCTCAAAGAACTTGTGCTACAGTAACCCGACAACGAAAATATAATAAAAGGTATTTAAATTAAAGATTTATTATACACATATTTAATGTACATCCAGAACCACAGAAAATATTTTTGTTCCTTTGGCGGGATTCAAACCTGCGATCTCCTTCACTACTGTCACAATTCGCGACGCCTCATATTTCAATACATTCATTATGAATAACATAACGCGCGTCGAAGCGTCGCGACGAGACTCCTGCTCCATATTATGTGCATAATCATAATTTGTACCTTTATAATCGAGAAATAGAGACGAAGCTTGTCGGAAAACACAAAAAAAAAGATTTTTTTTTAATAAACACAAAATGAGCATTCGGGTTAAAAACAAACATCTGTAAATCAAATTAGTGTCCACTCAGCATAATATGTTGGAAACATAATCTGCAAATACTTTCTACGAGCACCGTAAATAAAAAAAATCAACAATGTAATAAAAAAAAAACTTCAAGTATCAACGAAATGTACAAAAATCTCATTACGAAAGAACGCGACGCTTCTACTTCGTGGCAATGTGAGTTGAGCCTAATCCCAGTTTCCCGAATGCTATTCAAATGAATGATCAAAGTTGACATACGATTCGAATCAGCGAGCGTGATGTAATTATAAAATATCTGTCTGTTCCTTTCTGTCTGTTAATGTTCTACCAATCAGTCATGTAAGTCATGGTAAGGATATTTTTGAGAATCTGGAGGACGATTCTCGGGCAGTGGAAAAAAGTTCGAATATTAGTATATCCCGCTCGCACGCGCGCTAAATCTCTTTTGCATGAGCGGGACAGACTGATAGTAAAAACTAAGTTCGAGGCCTGAGAATTAGGGCCCTGTAGGGTTTACTCAGTTCGAATGCTCGACCTTTTAGCTCGTTACGGGAATTCGTCACAGCGTCGAGCCCGGACCGACCTCCACAAACCCATTACGGCCCAACCCGTGACACAAACTCATTTCAATGAGACTTTTTTCACCTCGGGAAAAAGTACAAAAGACTTTTCTTAGGCGAAGCGTGACTTTCGTAATTAAGTGGCGAGAAAGCGACGAATTTGGCTTCGTAACCGATCGCGTTACGAAATACGAGTTAAGGAACAAACTAGCTTTGCAGTTTATTATAATGTTTTAAGGCTTAACATATCTAACCTAATAAGCTGTCAAAGGATTTTCAAAATCTCTACATATAGTATTACTTTTATAAGTATTTTAAAAATAAATGTAACACCTAGTTTTACCATTTTGAAGTTGTTATAGGAGAATAATGTATTTGTTTTTAAGCTTAAATATCATATTTCAATGTAATTTTACAGCAAAAATGAGGTTTAAAATCATCAATGGCCTTAGCGACGATTTAATCATTTCAATATCCGATTTTTATCGAATTACTTTCTATAACTGATATAACAAATACATTTAATACAAAATAGTTTCTTTGACAGTATTTATTTTTTATCTTTGCGACATATTGATTAATTAAAGGCAGGTATTGTCGAACTAATGGTACACCATAATGGTATATAACAATTTCTCAACGTCAACTTAATGTATCTATTTGATTTAATTTCGATTAAACGTATAAATAACACTTATCGCGGCATGTCACCTTACAAACTTAATGTACCTACCTGACGGGTTAGAAATACATTGAAAAAGGGGTGTGGCACACGGACGTTCATTGTACGTGGCCCTTATGTAGCGTAATAAATTCTTTGATTATTTATATTGAGTTATAATTAATATTTGTATAGGGTTTATAGATATGTAGCTGCAACACTAGGGGCGTTAGTGCGTTGCGCTGCGTTGCGGCGTCACCGCTGCCTCGACATCCATAATATACTTTTTATGATAAATATACCCATATTCTCATGTCACTCGTTTTTTTAATTGCGTATCTGTGAAAACATTTTAAAGACGAATATCAAAATTAAACTCTCAGAAGGGCCCCGTCGGGGTTGGAATATAAATCATACGGGGCCCCAACCAAAGGCCCAGAGAGGCCCCAAATCGTCGTCGAGTCCGGCATAAAATAGGATTATGTTACCTTAATATTTCAGCGTCCTTTACAAAGCACGTTCGACTAGAATCAGTTTATTGTGCTGGGTGCAAGTTTTTGTCACTGCTTGTCATGAAGAAGTTAGGTTAGAATTACAATATGTATAGCATTGAATTAATTTGCCACTAGAGGCGTTTTTAACCCCCGACAAAACAAGGGGTTTATGTTTGACATATTACATATGTGCATGTCTGCCTGAACATCGAGCTCCAAATTGGATCAAACGAAAAATGTAGATCATTTTGATTCGGAATTAATCAAGTAGATCTAATTGTTTGAAAGCTAATGAACGCAGTGTCACTCACTGCTTCACAATTTGTAGGTTACTTACATTATTTAATTTTATTCATAGTTTGCAATGTATATACAAGATCAATCGTTATTTTAACTTTGTTATTAACGCAGTTAGAGTTTGAGTTAAGGCCTCAAGTAATTTTTCATTTCATTTCACCGTCAATGTATAAACGGTAAATCGCAATAAAACTCAAAATGGTTATTACAAGTAAAGATTACTTGTGTTCATTTCTAATAAAATAGCAATTTTATTGGTAATTTCAATTTACTCGTAAAATCAAGAGAAATAAATGTACAGGTCCTCACACAAAATATCCCGATAGCCAGGTGTAGAGTATGTACATTATGTATACTGATAATAGTCTTGAGTACGCCATCTTGTATCATACTCGTATATGACACAAGATGGCATATCAGTCTTAGCTAGTTTGTCGCCCCGGCTGGATGTGTGCTCCTATCGTGATAATACATTGTCAAGCCTAATATTATGACAGACGAATACTACACCAGGGCGGGGCCTAGTTTATCGTAATTAAATTTGTAAACTTACATTATTACTAGGCCACCCTTAATATTTAGTTAATTAAAAGACGTTGGCTTATTCTCAGACCTTTTGAATATGCACACAAAATGTTATTAAAATCGGTCCCGCCGTTTTGGAGGAGTATGGTAGCTAACATTGTGACACGAGAGTGTTTTATATTAGATATTATGCCAATAAAGATTTTGTTCACCCGACAAAAAATAGCACATAGGTACTGTTACAACCCTAGCTAGTATGTAGCATATAAGCTAATACAGCACTTTTACCACGCGCTTACTATTTTCCGTTTACTTAGCATTTTTGTCTCAGGTTCTTTTAATTATTAATTATAATATTCAGTTAGATTCTGGAAACCGCCGCGAACAGTGCATTTATTAGCCACCGGCATAATCTGTGGGAAGTCGTAGTGTAGTTTGTGTGTGTAAAAGTTAATAAAGTAGTTTAGTGTAAAGTGTAGTTTTTAAAAAAAAGACAAACAGGGACAGCCGCCTAACAGTACTGATTACAATAGTGCAACGTTACAGATCATATTTGTATAGTGGAACAATCTGACCCATAATCTTTAGAAAAATCATCCTACAAAAATTAAGCTGTGGTCACGCAACCTAATCAAGCAAAAATCCGCTTTAAAAGATTAGTATAAATAAAAGCTGGCAAAATCGTTATACCGTATCAATTCCAACAGTTTTCACTAATTTTATACAAAAATAATATTTATGTGTTTTACATAAAAGACGGGAAGCAATAAGAAAACAAAGGAAAAGTCAGCCACATGGCGCCTTACTTCTCAACAAGGCCAGCCCAGATCCGAGCAGCCTTTTCTATCTCTACTGAATGCATTAACATATTACTGGCTTGTAAATAATACCATCGTTTATAATTTGTAACCAATATACTTATCTATACTCTATAATCTATATTGTAATAACAAATAGGAATAGGAAGAACTTGGTTGTTGGTATGTTTGTTTGAAGATTCCGCGACTACTGGAATTTGATGAAATTTGGCACTTTGGATTTACGACATATCAAAAACTTAAAATTAATTAAATACCATTTATTGCAGGCTGCATAGGCCCATATTATAAATACCTTAAAGACTAACATACATAATATTTAAAATACTTAAAAACTACACTACACTACACGTGTTGTCGGCGACGTGTAGCGCGCTTCATTCCGGAGTCTCCCCCGGAACTTCCGGTAGACCACACCCGTCGGCCAGAACTCCTCCGCCTCAAAGGTCGATAGAAGATGCGTCGGTTCTCTCCCCACAAATGAACTGAAGTTGACCTTGTGGCGAGACTCCAGACGCTCAACCCTCAAGGGGAGGGACGTCTTCTTCCGGATGTAGTCCACGACGTCCTTAACCTCCATGGACCAGTGCAGGCGAGACACGTACAGCGGCGTGGAGCGCACTTCACACCGCAGGCGCTGCTCGGGTCCACAGGGTGCGGTGCCGCGATGGTTGCGGACGGCGGGCTTCTTCTTCCTTCTCTCCACCAGTATGAAGCCCTCCTCATCGCACCTCCTGCTCTCGTCCTTGCCAGGTTGCGGTGCTGAGCCTTGCGGCTTTCTGTAGCCTTGCGGCTCTCTTTCTTCCCCTTTGTCTTCGCCCGCGGGGGAGGTGCGGGGTGAGCGGCGATACTCGCAAAACTTTTTTGCTGAGTTGCTTGTTTACTCGGCGACTGCGCGACCCGGAGGGGAAGGCGGGCGGAGGCGGCGGCGGTTGCCGACGCATCAGATTCTGCTGACACGCAAAACGATGTGTCGGCGCGCGCGCCACCACGACGTGTGTTGACGTAGGCAGTTGAATGATCGGGTGACCCACTTAATGAATTATTACATTTTAATTGTAATAATTCACAACGTAAGTCACTGATGGTAGATTCCGATGCATCCAATCTACCCCGCATCTCGTCCAGCTCTGCCTTCATACTGTTGAAGTTCTTCAACAGGCTGGAGACGTCGACATGGTCCATCGTCACCACCGGCAGCTTGTGGAGATCTTTCGCCACAAAGGCCGGCACGTCGTCTGGATCCGTCTGCTTCAGCAGGGAGATAATATTCTGCACGCTTCTCTCTGTTCCATCTCTCCGTCTCGATGGCATGTTCGCGCTCTGGCCGAGCGTATCGTACAGCAACTGCTTACCACTGCAAATCTCCTCGCTGGTGAAAGAAGATTTGCAGATCTGCATTATGCTGAGCTCGTCCATGGTGTCAATGGCGTGCTGGATGAACGCCAGCAACTCGTTGGCCACGAGCGCCATGGTGACATGCAGCGGCACACAGCCGCGCGACTCGCAAACAATTAAATTTTGCTTCTATAGTGTAATGCGGAGCGCGACCGTTCTGTAGCACTCAACGCAAGACACAATAATGTAAATTAATAAAAACTTAGTAATGATAATACCTTTGTAGATCATAACATATCTGTTCACAGTAGATCAGATACGAGTAGTTGTACAGGGCCCCGATTCACGATGCCATCGCTACTTATCGCTTACGAAATTCGAAAACATAATGTATGGGATTTGACATAAGCTTCGCTAAATGACCAGCAAATTCGTATGTCATTTAGCGAAGCTTATGTCAAATCCCACTGTGGGCACAGGTGAGTCTCGAGTTTTACTCGAGAACGGCTGAACCGATTCGGCTCTTTTTAATCTTGATGTAATGATAGTTCAAGATGCCATCGCTATTTATCGCTTCCAAAGTTCGAATTGGATTTGACATAAGCTTTGCTAAATGACATACGAATTCGCTCGTCATTTAGCGAAGCTTATGTCAAATCCCATACATTTTGTTTTTGAACTTCGTAAGCGATAAATAACGGTGGCATCGTGAATCGGTGTCCTGGTCCCTGTATTAGAACTCGTAGAGACTGTCATACATCACGCGCGGTACCGCCGGGGGCAGGCTCGAACAGTTACGTTCCCACGCCGCGGACAAATGGCCGGCAGATGATGATGATGATAGTTTTGTGATAATAAAACTGATGAATATCATCAGGGGCAGTTTCGTATTAACTCAGGGTTAGTTTAGTAGCACAACGAGACGCTACAGTGCTAAAGATCAAGATTCGCTCACTCCAATAAATTGGTTGTAACAAAGTATTTTTTTTTTTACAATTTTGACCCTAAAGGACAAAGAAAAGAAGATTTTCGAGATGTAGCCCGATGTTGATGATGATACAGCTCTAAAGAATTTAGAAATGGTACCTAAATAGCATTTGAAATTTTTCCGAATGCAAATTTCATTTTTTTTCTCATGGGTCTCACAGTCCGAATTGGACCAAATCAAGACTCTTCGGGAACACGAGCTTACAATAAACAAAAATCATCAAAATCTGTTCAGTAAAATTAAGCTAACAAACATAAAAATACGGTCCAAAAAGAGGGTCTTACTCTTTTTTAGTCGGTTGAAAATGTGTGAACTAACGCATCTATCATTTCTTACAACTAGAAATCATACGACATCTATTAGTGACAAAAAACAAAATGGCAGCTCTCGCACACTCTCGAGCGCGATAGTCGGTGAGAGTTGTAGGCGACATGCATCATGAACATCGACACACGACGCCCACGCACGCACATACACCTTGTTAGTATAGCAATAAGGTCTAAAGTACACGTCACACGCGTCTGACAGGACATCTGTCACGGATCTAGCGAAACACAGAATTGTCGGCTTTGGGCTAACAATATGAGTTATGACTTAGCCGGTATTGGTTCTCGACGAAATACGTCTATCACGCCGTAAAATATGGGTATGTCGTAATAGACTCACAATAGTTTATGACTTATAAACTATTTGTGAGTTTCTTAAGTTGTACACTTATTTTTAAAAATATCTACGGACGCTTCACACCACGTCAAATACCGTTCGGTGATATGTCCACTGTCCTTCATACGTACCAAATTTTGTTAAAAATCGCCAAGTCGCTTGCGTTTTTACAAACAACACATTCATAAAATAGTTAATAAATAGATACTATATAACTACTATAGAGATACTTTAAGTTCAATACAGTATATTGTAAAATTCCGATTTTGTCATTTCAAGAAAAGGCAAAGCCGAGCGCGGTATTATTTGTTACAGTTCTAGTCGGACATATCTCAGTTGCAAAGTAAAGGCAAATAATAGTTCAACTAGTTCTAAACAGGAAGCGCTACGGAATCCTATGCTTTTTATAATTATTAGAAAAAAACTTTTCTTGGGAAGGTGTCAGGAGCGGCTACAGTAATCGCTCCGGCAAAAACATTCAAACGTGCAGTCAATTACTGGCCATGTTGGGGCCGCTCCATACGTTAAATAGATCTAATTTTATACATAGCCTGCGTCTACGTACAGGGCGGGTAGGCCATATATTAAACAGACTAATGGTACGATTCAATACATCGTGATCGATCGTTGCCGCGCACGGCTTACGACAGTATTGTTACATAATATACTATAATCTATACAATAAAAATAACAATTTTACATCTTTTTGCTAAAAGGTGGCCCCGTCCGAGTTTCTTACGCCGCGCCGGTTCTTCTCCGCGGGCTAGGGATGAACCGGTGGTAGCCTTTTTGGTGACTTTCCAAAAATAGCTTGTTAAGTTTCATTTGGAAATAAAATATTTTGAATTTAGATTTTTTTTGACTAATATTATAAAGCGGAAGAGTTTGTCTCCAAGTCCCCAAATGTAAATAATTTTCCCCGTTCTTGCAACATTTCTCACCGACGACGCTTCGCTCCTATTGGTCGCAGCGTAATGTATAAATGGTCCATCCTCTATAAATGGACTATCTAACAAAAAAATATTTTTTAAATCAGACCAGTAGTTCCTATTAGCGCGTTTAAACAAACTCTTCCGTTTTATAATATTAGTAGAGATAGACAACAAGACACTAAATAAATATTAAATATTAATAAATATAGGCATCACGTTTGTTTTTTTCAGTGATATTAATCTGACATTTCAAATATTTTTTGGACTACCACGAAATTTCAAAATCAATACTAATTAAGAAATTAGTCCTAAATTGTGTAATTTATTGGATTGAAATTGATTATTAAATACACGGCCGTTTCACGAGTTAAACACAAATACATAATTAAATCACAATTATACAGGAAACTGGTGATAATTATTTAATAAATTTCAACAATATTGAATATATTATTCAATTTTAAATGCAAATTTACAACAATTTACAAATTTGTCTCAGATATAATTTAAATTAAACGCTTTTAAGTATTTTAGGCTTTTTCCATAACAAATAATATAGATAAAATATACACGTAATAATTATGCAGAAAAATAGTGTGAAATATTTATAAAAAATAAAGATTATTTTGTTTCATTACACTAACATTATAAAGGCAAAAGTTTGCGTTATTTCTTTCTACAAACGACTATACCAATTTTGATAGAATTTAGTATGCAGAAAGCTTACATCCTGGATTAGCACAGGATACTTTTATTCCAAAAAATACCTATAGGGTTACCACTAAGATGAAGTCCAGGGCAAAAGGCATTTTTTGGTAAAATATATAAGATGTTTTCATCAATACCACCATTTTACTTTCAAAGATATCTTATCTATATCTATATTAATATTATAAAGCGGAATAGTTTGATTGTTTAAATGCGCTAATCTCAGAAACTACCGGTCCAATTATTTAAAGAGGAAGGTTTTACGCTGCGACCAATAGGAGCGAAGCGTCAGTGAGAAATGTTGAAAAAACGGGAAAAATTATTCACATTTGGGGACTTTCATTGCGTGCGCTGCATAAACGGTTTAAGTTACTCAAAAATCACGCGAATGAAGTCGCGGGCACAGCTAGTAATAACATAAACACGGAAGACAGGGCTCACGACTCTACGTACAGTTCCTGGTGATGATGTTCATGTTCAAATAAATACGCAAATTACTGAACACTCGCCCTGACACCTCCGCAATCACCATAACTCCCAGCTTACTAACTGACAGACATAATGCTAAACAATATTTATAGTCGCAAAATATGTCTATAGTGGCAAAATATGTCTATAGTGGCAAAATATGTCTATAGTGGCAAAATTTGTCTATTGTTACAAAATATATCTATAATGGCAAAATATGTCTCTAATGGCAAATTGTAGATAGTAAGTATCGTATTTTATAAAATTTAAGTTATTGGGAAATCCTCGCATAGTTTTGACTAAGGGCGCCTTCCCACGTCATACGTTTTGTAGGACGATTATTCTACCGATTTTTTCAGCTTATGGGTATGACTGACTTTTTGGATGACCATTACAATGCACTGACTTTTTGGATGACCATTACAATGCTCACCGATTATCGCTGGTACCCACCCTAAAGCTACTTTTATTTATATAAGTAAAGGCCCATAGGATAAATAACATCGTATAAAGACAAGACAAGCACTATTCCTTAATTCTTCTGATAATTTTCGGTGCCCAAGATAGATTTACCATGTTTGTCGGTGTTTACCACTGTCGATCCTGGCTATATAGGAGCTGCTGGTGGGAGTTTATGGTGTGCCATTTTCCCGTTAAAAATAAACGAAATTTCTTGTATTTTTACATTTTATTTGTATCGTTTTCGTCGAGCCGCGCTCGCGTTGATCTCTAATAGATGGCTATAATATAATACCGGTAGTGACGATTTCTGATTATGATAAAAGAATTTAGAGTACTATGTAACATTATCATAGTTATTCCCTTTTAAAAGTGAAACGAAACGCTTTATATTCTGTCAAGTGAGTTCTCAAGTGAGGTTCGGTTTGAGACTTCTCTATTAATACGGGCCTAAGTCCCGATTTCACCAACGCATGTTAGTGTTAACGGCTTATTAAATTACTATGCCTTCTCATTCATTGATAGGAATTACGAGAGGAACAACATGATATTTAACTAAGGATTAACTTTAAGAGGAAACACCACGAAATTTTTTCCATACAAAAATAGGGGTCTAGGGGATTTCTATTTCCTCCCTGGATAACATCTCTAGAGTAACAATTTTTTACCTGAATATTTATTAATAATATTGGATATTGTTTGTACGTCCTTGTTTTTTCCTTTTTTTAATAAATTAATTATTTAAAAAGATATGGACGTTTAAAAACCTAAAAAAAATGGCCAGACTCTCCGCTATGTTTAAATATCTAGGAAACAGATTTGACTACAATAAACAACAAAATCAAAAAATAGGAACCTAGCTCAATTCTTAATCCCCCTAAACATCGATTTCTGGTACGTTTAATAGGTAATTTCAGTCCAAGTTGCAGTTGTCTCTATCGCGCTAGTACTGGCTAGCTAAGGCACTGCGAGACAGCAATAGATTTTATAAATACCTATTTTGTATTTCTCTTAACCGTGGTGTTTCCTTGTAACATTTCTTGGTGAAACACGCCCTAAGACTACGAGTGCAATTATAACAAAAGCTCCTCCATCCATCGCATCCATCCGCAAGATGGCTGCCGCGTGCCAGGATGGACTAGCAAGTAGTAGCTCGCCGGCGGCTACGGCCGGAATGCCAGGCCGCTTGTAAATTCAAATTCTTTTTGCCTGCGATTATCTTCCATGGATTACAGTTTATATCGACCGGCTCGCCATATCTAGCCGAGTTATTTGTTCGACAAAAACTCTGATTAACGAAGAATTCCGTTATTTATTGCGTTAATATTATCCGACGCCACATGATGTTATAAGTTAAGTAAGGATAAGCCATTTATTCTGATAATAATTTCTTTCATTTCTTTCTTTCATTCATAATAAAAATGTGAAGATTTGGCAATATTTGGCTGACCTTACATAAAATACAAATATCTCGGCAAAAAAAAACTCGTGTTATAAAAATATACAATTCACGTTTCAAAAGAACATTTAAAAACAGACTTCAATCACTGAAAACCATAAAATAATATTTTTATATATTTTTAAACATAGTTTCTTTCTTTTTTTTTACTTTTTAGTATCTCTAAGTCAAATGAAACTACAGTAGGATAAATCCATTTGGTAGCTACATTGCTACAGGTAGGCATTTCTGATTTCGCTCATCTTTTTTTCTGCGTAATGAGTCCAAAAGTAAATAAATTTAATATTAATTTTAATAAGATTAGTATTATTTACCACTGGGATTAAAACTTGAACTTATATACCAATTTCCTTCGACATCCGTCTGTCACAGATGTTTGTAAACAAAATCGAGGACACGTCTATGAGGACACGTCTATAAAAGTGAAATTTTACAGCTCAGCCTTGATTGTATTAATTAATATCTAATTGATGACCGGTCAGAGGAAATTAAGCTCTATGGTCGCATCCATAAGGATGTTGATTAAATAATTATATTTTTATTTCGATGAATCTGATACAAAGTCGACATTAATCTATTTATGTATGATTGGCACACTACTGGGCTCCGATCCAAGATGCCATAGCTATTTATCGCTTACAAAGTTCGAAAACAAAATGTATGGGATTTGACATACGCTTCGCGAAATGACATACGAATTCGCTCGTCATTTAGCGAAGCTTATGTCAAATCCCATACGTTTTGTTGTTGAATTTCGATAAATAGCGATGGAATCTTGAATCAGGGCCCTTTAGAGTTATCGTTGATTACGATTTCATAGTTCAACACAGAACTTCGTAGTCCAAAAACCAAAAAAATGGGACACAATATGTTGACTATACTTGACTAAAAGTTCTAGCCAGATATCGGGCTGCATATGGATACATTTACACTATACACAATACAAACACAACCATATTGAGATCAAGTTGGAATTAAATAAAATATCTAGACGATTGCAAACTGATTGTTAATATATTTGACTATCCTGTTTAATTATTGAATGTGACAGGAAGAAATAACACAGGTTTTGCGTTAAACGCGTTTAGTGCCAGTTTAGTGAAATCGGGTCTTCGCATCGTAGCAAAATAAATCTTGTTTGTAAAACCTAAATATGATAGTAGGTATAATTTAATAAAAATTGACGTAATTAATTATTCCGACACTGAAGTTGGCTAATTAAGAAATTAAGATAAAAACCACTAAAAGTATTCGAGATGTGAATTTTATTCACGAATATTATTTTTTTGTTCCACATTCATTAAGCTTCCCACATCGATTTCGGATTTTTTCGTGCCCAAGTATGTACGCAATACATTAATAATCTCTTTCTATCCTTGTTCTCTCTTATAAGCCTGTGGGACCCTACACAACTTGCGAGAGAACAGGTGCAGAGCCCACTTTGTCACATGCCCATCGGACGCTTGATCCATAATATTTATTGTCTGACTATCAGATGATCATGTTTAGTTGTTTGCACTCATCAACTCATCAAACCTAGGGCCTCCGAGTCGAGAGCTTAGCTTTAGCCACTGGAGCGAAAAGGCGTGTTACATTAATTTATACTAATATTATAAAGCGGAAGAGTTTGTTTGTTTAAACGCGCTAATCGCAGAAACTACTGGTCCGATTTGATAAATTCTTTTTTTGTTGGATGTTCCATTTATACAAGAAGGCTTTAGGCTATATAACATTACGCTGCGACCAATATGAGCGAAGCGTCAGTGAGAAGTGTTACAAAAACGGGGAAAATTATTAACATTTGGGGACTTTCGTTGCGCGCGCTGCATAAACGGTTTAAGTCACTCCAAAACCACGCGAACGAAGTCGCGGGCATAGCTAGTTATAGTTTACAATAGTAACAGTTAATGGAAATGAACACATGAAGTCGTTTAAGAGGGTTATAAAATAATTAGTAATAGTATAATGACGTAATATTGTTAGGTTCACGACGCTGTAATGCGCGCGGTAATTAATATCCCATTCTCACGCCGAAGGCTTTCGAGGTTAATTGTTTATGTATTACCCACGGTGACGTAGTACTACGTAGACGTAGAACTTTACGAAGGCAACGGAAACTGTTACTATATTTTTCAATAAAGATGAAGTTTACCTGAGTGAAATGAAATGAAAAAAAAATCAAAATCACATGTTTATTCAACAGATTAAGGCTGTGTTTCACCAAGCAATGTTAAAGTTAACACCATGTTAAAATACTATGCCATCTCATTCATTGACAGGAAATACAGAGGGATAACATGATATTTAACAAGGCGTTAACTTTAACATTGCTCGTTGAAACACGCCCTAAACTTATGTTACAATTGAAAAATCACTCTTTATTTATTTTTTAAGTTATTTTTTACAGCTGAAAACTGAAACGATTGATAAATAAAGTGGCGTTCAAGTCGCATGCTATCCATGTTCTGCTACGCGAGTAGAAACAGTGACAGCCTGTGAATCGGAAGGCTCCTAATTTAATTATTATTATTATACTTTAAGTACTCGGCCGCTTATGACTTAAAGTCTTACAAAATTAACAAAAAAATAGTATTCTGTCAGTGCGAAATATATCGGCGTCTACTCACGTCCGTCGATCTTATTTTATGGCAGCCATTTCGAAATTACCTGCAAAAGAAAGGAGACGATTAATATCAAATCGAATAACAAGACAATCGTTAAAATGAAATCGTTCCGACGTAAAAAAACGTAATAACAATGGAGCTAAACGTTTCCCGCCTAAACGCCGCCATGTTGGCCGCCATCTTGCCGCTAACCCCGGGACATAAGTCACGTTTATCGCCGCATCAAAAACCAATCAGGGGACAATCGTTAAACGACTCATCTCGCCGGGAGAGGTCAACTAGTGATGGGAAACTGAGCGGTGAACTTTTTTCTAATTTATGGAACTTTTGCAAAGACTGACATAAAAACTGCATTCTTTGATTTTTTTGCCGTATACTATTTCATGGGCTAACATAATTGCCATCGTTTTAATTTGTTTTTGTAAATAATTTTGAAACTTTTGATAAATAAATTAAAAATTTATGCACAATAATATGTTTTGATTACATCTACTGTTATGGACTGATCTTTAAAAAAATAACACAAACTACCTGTTAATTTTCCACTTATGCAATCACATTTACACAACCATCAATTCATTCAGCTATATCTGTAATAACTAAACAAAAATAACACTAGTATTGCCAAACTTGACTAGATAGATATGAATCGATGAATAGACGTATACAATTTATTACTTCTAATAACATAGCTGCTATGTCAAACAGGTTTTGAAGCAATAGCAATAATAATAAAATATTACGTGGACACAATACTTGTCTCCTACAATATAACTGATATCCTGAACATTAATAATATTACTTTAATATATTTGATAACAAAAAATAAGATTAAGTCAATAAATTATTTTTGTAACTAAAATTAGTTTTTACCACACACCTTTCTTGTTCTGTGGTTTTACCGTGGAATTTTTTAAAAGTATAAAAATGACAAAAGCATGAAGCTTCACGTCCGCACGCCTCGGTCCCTCGCTTTATTTATAGAGTCAATCGATTACGAGAGGAAAACGAATGCGATTAATATTATGTTTACGTAACTATTTCAGTATATTATGCATACTTTATAAATTTCCTCTAAAATAAAAAATAGGTAGTTAAAATTAAATCAATAAACGTTTATTGAACAAAACGGTAATTATACTACAAAATAACATAAACACGAAGCAACAACAGAAAGACAACAAGAGGAAATTACAAAAGATTATACATTTGATGGAAAACATTCATTTATTAATACACGATTAAGAGCAGAACGTGCAAGCAAACATACATTATGAAAATAAAATGAAAACGTCACTGTATACTAATCTAAAATATTATTTAAATTACAATATTATTATTTATATCCACGTCGTATTCAAACAGTTACAGTTGCGTCATTTTAATACTTTAGTTAACTAAAACATAAAATAAGGCTTGGGAGAGATTTTTAAAAGTTTTAAGATAAATAAATATGTAAATATTTGGAGGCGATTCTGTGGAGGTCAACGTCCTCTTTATTTACTTTGTGCTTGACCTTCGCTCGGTAACTTAAGTCATGATAAGATGCTTTTTAGTTATACTCTTTTGGGTTTGCTTATATAATTATACTTTAGTATAAGATTTATTATGAACATACCAACAGCGCATTTGTTATTTTAACTTCAAACGTCCTTGTAAATACAGATTGTGGCGTAATCAATGGATGATCCTTCAGCTGTGGATGTTAAATAAAAGTTCCATAGTTTTGTAGTTTTTGGGCATTTTTTGTCAATAATTACACGAATATTATGAAAACAAAAGTTAGTGTGCGTGTTTGTTTGTTGCGTCCGTGCCATTTTGCCTTTTTTATTTTTTGATAGGTATTTAATTTTTTCAATAAGTAATTGATCGTATAAATATTTTTTTTGTCATTTCTTTCTTGTTTAAATGTTTTTTTATCGCTTTAGATGATGATTTCCATTCATTTATTAATATAGCTTAAGATTTGATTTGATTTGTAACAAATATTTAAAGATGCCACAACATCCAGGACGGAATTATTATATAATATTATAATATTACATCTAACTATAACTCTAGTAGTTTGAAGTAAGATTTTATAAGCTAGGGCCTCTAGATATCTATTATAGATCCATTGGTCTATTACGTAGTTATGGCCTTATTTTTTACCTGTTTTCCTTTATTCCTAACACAGGAACGTTACAAAGTATAATTCATTATCGTAACGATACATTTATGTAAAGTCCACATCATTAGAGCTAGCGCCCCCCGCTGTCCTGCGCGCCGCACTAAATCACTACAATTTCAAAATGGCCGCCAAAAAACCAATTTGAGCACCGGACCTGCGTTCATTTGTTAGCGTCTTAATCACAGTTTGTAATTAATGAAATTGTAACGGTGTCAATTCACGAATTTATTCGCGATTTTATGTACTTGTATTTATTTGTTTTGCTGTGTATAAAATTTAAACTTTAGTAATTACTAAGAGCTCACACTCTCATTTACAAATAAATTAAAAAAAAAAAAAAAACTGTTTCCTATACGCGAAATTCTGTAATTGGCTCTCTAATGCTATAACTTCGAACTAATTGTAAATTTTTAGCTGTAGAATTTCCTGTGATTAAATAAATAAATAAATAAATAAAAAATAGAGCCTGATTCAAGATGCCATCGCTATTTATCGCTTACGAAGTTCGAAAACAAAATGTATAGGATTTGACATAAGGTGCTAAATGACAAGCAAAGTATGTCACTTAGCGAAGCTTATGTCGAATTCTATACACTTTTCGGACTTCGTAAGTGATAATGGCGGTGGCATCTTCAATCAGGGCTCTGTTGCACATTCTTCCTTGCCCACCCTCGACCGATATATAATCGGAGGCCGATTTTTGTTGGTAAAAAATAGAATAAGCGGATTATTAGTTAGTTGGTTAGATTCTATGGTTTCCATAGTCTTTATGTTTTACATATGGAGGAAAATCTGCCCGATTTTCGGACCTTTAACGGTAAGACACGACTGCTGAGATATTCTTGATAAGCGCAGGACCGATTATTTACATGATTTGTTAGTCACGTTTGACTTCAAAATAAGATCGCTGCGGAAGTCGAACCTATGACTTCTGGAAGCCAAGCTGAATGACTGGACCATGGATGAGGAATTTCATTATTACAATAGTCCTAATAAAATCATGAATGTAAACGTTTATGTAATGTATGAATATATGTTTGTTCCTCATTCACGCAATAACTTCTGAATAGATTTTGATGACATTCGCTATGGTAGTATGTTCTGGAATATCAGATAGGCTACTTTTTACCGCAGCAAAATGTACGGTTCCTGTGGTATTTGATTTTGCGTGTACAAGAATGTAGAAATCATCCAGTAAACAATATAGTACAAAGTGACATAACTGTGATCTCGCCCCGAGACTCTTTGAAGCTTAAGTTTAAAACTTGTCCGGGTTCGATGACCGATGCTTTTATTGGCAAAATCAGTGCGACTTAACCTCACTGTCAAGTGTCAAGATCAGAAATAGTTGTAAGGTAAGTTGACTTGGTCGGATTTTTAATAATGCAGAAAAAGTCTGCTGATATTATATAATAATAATGTTTATAAATAGATAATTATCATTAGATATTTTAAATTTTATCTATCATCAGAAAAAATCTGTAGTTTTTCTGATAAAAAGGCTATGGTCTTTCTCCGATGTCTACTCTTTATATATGCCAAATTTCATGAAAATCATTCCACTAGTTTCAGAGCCTGTTTAATGCAAAGAAACAAAAACATATTTCTGTTTATTACATTATTGTAGAAAATATAACATACCATAAAGGATTTTGTATCCAATCAATTCAATAGCTTTTCATAATTGAAGACATGAATGGATGAAGGTGGTATGTTGCAATAAAATGTTATCCAGAAAATTGAGTTTATACTGTCACCTAAACATTTTAGGATATGTAGTAACGTAATAAGTATATACATTCTAAAGACGGATCTTGATGTACTAATAGTTTACGACGTATTCTAATATGTTCTAGTATCAGTTTTAATTAATTTTTTAGAATATCATAATTTTGCTCCATTTTACCTTCATTCGTGTCTTCAATTACAAATGATATCTATATTTTCTTATCCTATTAAAAATCTTTGCGAATTATGTTGTAATATTTAGTCATAACTTCTATTGTTTAATTAATATAATTTATAGTGTCCACCTCCATTAGGCATTAGAATAAAAATGCGGTCTCTAGATGTGGCCAGGTCATAAATACTACTCGCTAAAGGTCGGCGCCCTCATATATTCTCTAGAAACTTAATTTATAACAACTACATAACTTTTGTCCGCATTACAATTTATTAAACAAATTACCGAATATCTTTAATAACTAACAGTTCCTCTACGATAAATTATAATTTCAACATCCCCGGAACTGGTCAAGCAGTTAGCGAAATGATAATAAATGATATAACTAAATTAAAATTAAAAAAAAACTCTGACTTAGCGTGTAACATTCCTATCACACCTAACAAACGACCTGATGACCTTGAAAACCGGAACCGATTTCCACCAAACATAGCTTTAGACACTCTCTACCTTTCAAACAAAAAAAAAACGCATTGAAATTGGATCATTCATTTGGAAGCTACGATGGTACAATCAGAAACATACACATTTACACAGACACATCAAACTTATAACACCTCGTCGTTTTTGCGTCAGAGGTTAAAAAAGAAACTAGATTAAAATTGTTATTCCAGAGCAAAGATGCCACACACACACAAACACAAAAACACATAATACATAAAACACCATTTTGAACGGGGGTTAAAAATACCTATCAATACACTACTAAAAGAATTTGTCAAATCGAGCCAGTAGTTCCTGAGGTTAGCGCTATCAAACAAACTCAGCTTTATAATATTAAGTATAGATATATTAGAGAACACCAATGTCCCGTATAAAGAAAACTTCCCCCTTAAGCAGTTTACGGTAAGGGGGTAGGTGTCTTCGTACTGGTTCGCTTATTATTTATACCTTTTTTTCGAGGGGGATATCTTCATAAGATCATTCTAAGCTCTCTTCGGAAAAGAGCTAGGGGTATGTCACCCCCCAAAAACCCCTTGGTCCTCTTCAACACTATAGGAGAGCTTTGGGATCTGAACACGCCAGTGCTATTATTCCTACCTTAGAGCACCCTAGACTTTTATATCATAAACTAGATTCTAGTTTTTTAAATTGATTTTTATAAATTGGCGTGAAAACCACTACCGGTGTGACAACACTAGCGCCCGTCACACGTACAGTTCGAACTGTGAGGGACACAGGCCGGTCCAAACCGCGCTACGAATGCGGGACAATCCGATCTGGCGTGTCGATAACAGCATATTTTCCACGTGTTTTCTTGCGCGTTAGACGTATAAACAGAGGGACGTTAGTTAAGTAAGTTTGATGTGTCTGTGTGTATGAATGTCCGTCTGTCATATCCCAAATGAATGAACCGATTTTGATCTATTATTTTTTGTTTGAAAGCCGACCTGATCACGGATATAATATTATGTACAAGCTCTCCACACTGATTTCGGTATCGTTAGCAGATATCGTTTGAAATCAGGCCAGCTACGCAAGAATAATTTTTCTAGTGCTCAAGTGTGTGCGTAATACACAAGGATACTCTTTCCTCCTTTTACTATCATAACACAGTTTATCTGCTACGAGTGGCAATAAAACAGGCGCAGGACCGATTTTTACATGTCCATCCGACGCATGGATCATCTTTCTTGTCAGACAATCAGGTGATCAGCCTGCATTATCATAACAAAACTTGGAAACATAATTTTTTATTCTTGCAACGCGGAAATCGATTCCAAGACCTGGAGGTCGAGCCAAGCTCCATACCACTGGACTATGAAGACATTAAATATAATAATATGTATCTTCAATTTGCTTACATACGACAAATCGGGTTACATACATTTTCAAATTTGTTACGTCTCCTAACGTAACACGCAGGTAGTCCGCACCGTGGAAGATATTGACGTAAGCTACTCTTTCTATGTCAATATCGTCAATTCCATCAATCCAAACTGTATATCTACGGTTTGGAACGCAGTCCGAACTGCGCGTGTGACAAGTTGACATGTGTCACATGTGATACATCCGTACACCTGACTGATTTCTAAGTCATATGGCTTCTGTGCTCGTTCTTTTTTTTGCAATAGCTTAAAGCGAACTGGTTTACGTCTATGCTGTGGTTCGCACTTACCTACCTGTATCATGCAATATTTCGCAATAATTATACAGGCTATAATATTAATGAGTTATAATACTTTAGGGTGTGTATGGGTCCCGCATATAAAGTTTACTGTGAAAGTACCAGCGCTAAAAGAGGTCCTTTTTTTAAATTATTGTATGGGAAAATTATGATATTTAAACATGATCTTTTAGCGCTGGTACTTTCACAATATACTCTACATAGGAGGCACACACCTACACACCCTAAAGTATTGTGACTAATTTATTTTACTATCTTGTATAAACGTGAAACATACTTTGAGTACAGTTTTAAGAGAATTGTATGAAAGAAAATGTTTATGTTTTCACTCACACTAGCGTATGTTTCTTGCCACAACCTTGACTTTTTTCTATATGAGAGGCAAAGATCAATTATTTGAGTATAGTTCATAGCGATTTAGACCACAGGGTGTTCCTCTAGTATGTTTTTACTAATACGACTTTATTACACTTAGAAATCTACTTTGTGACAGACAATATTTATTCTGATTTTTCTGCACACGAACGTAATGAAACAGGCTTATTAGTTCAAACTTTTACTGCTAGAAAGAGGACTGTCAGGCATCACAGGCTATCAGATCAGGACTATAAATGTTCGAAGTTTACTGCTAGACGGAGGACTGTCAGGCATCGCAGGCTAACAGGCTAATGATGCAAAATGCGCGCGCAGTAAATTACCCCACGTCTCCGCTCGGGTCAAATTTGTCGCGATATTAATTGTACTGAAAACGCGCGGCTACCGGTCGTAATTGAATATAGCTAGCTCCCCTCCCCCGAGGCAGGCACCCCCCGGGAAGGGTTCCCCGCGCCCCGCCCTCGCCCTAGAGTATTAATTAAAGATTCCCGCGGCCCAGCCGAACACACTTCTTGTCCGCTACCATTTGTACCTGCTCACGTTTACAAACACCAATACAAATTAAGCATTCGGCGTAGGTTTTAAGGGCGAAATTTGAACAGCGATAGTTTGGTTTCCGACACCCAAATCTGAGCCGTAGCTCGTTAGTTTAGAGGCTAATTTACGACGGCGGAATGCACACGGGAGTATAAAATCAAACAAGGAGCGCAGTTAATAATTTATTGATATAAAACATGCGAGGCCCATAAAGTAAGGTTTGGCACACGTCTTCGTTTGTATGTTGTTAGTACTAACCGCTAGCCAGATTAAGATTTCAATAAATGTTTTATTACTTTCCTTAATCTCTTTTCATTTAAATTCTAGTGTTTAGATACTTGCTTTGATGACACTATAATGGCCGACATTTAAAATTAACTACCCAGGGATTGTTAAAGTACTTCATGTTGAATGTTGAACTACTTATATTGAAACAAGCTGTTCCCGCGACTTCGTTCGCGTGGTTCTTGAGCGACTTAAACCATTAAATTCAGCGCATCCTACGAAAGTCTTCCCGTTTTTGCAACATTTCTCACTGACGCTACACTCCTATTGGTCGCAGCGTAATATTATATACCCTAAAGCCTTCCTCTATAAATGGACTATCCAACAAAAAAAAAATTTTCCAAATTGGACCAGTAGTTCCTGAGATTAGCGCGTTTAAACAAACAAACAATCAAACAAACTAACTCTTCCTCTTTTTAATATTAGTATAGATTAGGTGTTCATTTCTTCATTGGTTATCCATTTGACTGTTTGTCTTACAGTAATGATATGACTATATCCTATAACCTTTCTGGATAAACGGGCTATCCAATACTGAAAGAATTTTTCAATTCGGACCAGTACTTGAGCAAGTATAAATAAATAAACTCTTCACTTCAGTAATTTATGTAAAAATTTATTTTGTACAATTCCGCATCCAAAACGATGTAAAATGTAAATTCACAGTTATAATAAACGATGGTTATTATATTTTTCATAAACAAGTATGTTGGTTGGTTCGTAAATAACTGGTCGGACAAATTCACGGGCAAAGGTTAGTGAGATATAAAACTATGCAATGATACGTCATTCGTAAAGGTATGCGTTCACCATAGACAAAACAGATTCATAAAGTCTACAGAGATGATTTTATATCCTAAGGGCCGATTTTTCAATCGTCAGATAACTCTTATCTGTTGAATAAACATGTGACTTTGACATTTGTTCCATACAAAATCTGCCAAAGTCACATATTTATTCCTTAGATAAAAGTTATCTGACGATTGAAAAATCGGCCCTTAAAGTAATAAACAAACCAAAAATACCGAAAATTTCACATATTTACTTATTGTGCACACTTATCAACACTTTCACCGGAACATTAAAGGATCATACTTCATTATTCAATTCATTTTATTACAATTAAACAATAATTAATAAATTATTTAAAAATAAAACAAAAATGTTTTTCAGTAAAAATACACATACATTTTGACAGCTACTGTAGAATTATTTTATAGTCTATGGATTCATAGTAGCAAACAATAAAATCATTGTATTGTCTTAGCCATTTGGCATAACTGACTAGTCTATGGTTGTTTCATAGATGAGTTTGTTTACGTTTGGGTTAAAACGGTACGTAATAGACAAGAGGAAATCGCAGTTACAATAATTATATTAAAGCAGTGGGCGCATAGCTGTAGGCACATACTTATCCGGTACAATTTTTTTTGGTACCTAAAACATCCCAATATTATGAAAGCTAATAGGATTATGTGTTGTATGAGTCGCAAATTACACACCATGTAATAGCTTAACCAATAAACGTAATGATACATTATTAAATACACAGTCCGGCGAACCGTGAACACAATCGTAACTATTGGACCAGCCCGGCCTTAGAAAAACTTATAGAAAATGACAGGCCGAGCGAGAGGTCCGATATATAGGGTGAGTGCGAGCGGGACGGGCGCAGAACTCGTCGGCCGGCATTCCGTGGCTGTGGATTTAGGAACGGGGGCAAGCGTTAGGTTATACCTTGTTATTTTCGGTCCGAGATCATTTCTGTAACGGATCACTTTTCGCCAGCAGTGTAACACATGTTAATTGCTTTGGGACTGTCGAATTGGACTAAGTATTAAGTATCTACGCGACTGATGTTCGATACTAACGGATCACTTTTCGCCAGCCGTGTAATTGCTTTGGGACTGTCGAATTGGACTAAGTAGCAAGTATCTACGCGACTGATGTTCGATACTAACGGATCACTTTTCGCCAGCAGTGTAACACATGTTAATTGCTTTGGGACTGTCGAATTGCACTAAATATCTACATGCCGAAAGGACGCGACTGATGCTCGATACTAACAGATCACTTTTCGCCAGCACTGTATCACATTGCTTTGGGACTGTCTAATTGGACTTAGTATCTACACTATGCTGAAAGTACGCGACTGATGTTCGATGCTAACGGATCACTTTTCGCCAGAAGTGTAATGTTAATTGCTTATTGACGACTGTCGAATTTGACTGACACTAACGAAACGTTGTCGCTGAATCGCAATTCTTGAGATCGAGTTTGAGACATGTCTATAAATACGGGTCTAATAACATGATATTGATACACTCACTCACAATCACAACAAAGTAAACATATTAATACTTAAACTTTAGTTAAATTAAATGACGTTCATTGTCACTCCGGCACAAAACTAAGTGACTTTTCAATTTGCCTATCAACTAATTCCCATGCAGTTTAGTGAGCTTACATCTTACATAGATTGTTAGCTATGTGTTTTGAAAAATAAATATTTTCATTATCATCAGCTGATCGAGCTTAAAATATCCAGCAGGCTTACTCCCGACACAATCGAGAATCGAATCAGTTAATCTCAACGGCTTCTTGTATATTTTATTTGGTGGATTACTTTGAATCGAAGCAGGATAAAGAAAATTTAGATCGTAACTTTTTTTTTTACTCCCGACCATATCAATCGACTGAGAATAAAAATAAACAAACGTCAATTTATTGGAAATACGCGGCACAATCGAATCAAAATCAAAATCGAATCAGTTTGGAGAGTAAGGCCTCAGTACTAAATTGATGATAATAGTATTTGTTTAGCAGTGATATCATTGCCATTTTAATAGGCATATAATAATATATACATATACATATATATATATATATACAAAGATAAATCAATGTAGGTACAGTTGTGACTTTGCAAGCAACATATCTTTTCTCTAAATTATCTTTGATATATTATTATAATTACGAAATATATATCTACCATTTAGAGTCGATTAATTTAATATCATGTACTTATAGAATGTGGCAGAAATGAATCTCTCAGAAAGTACTTTATGTTGGATACCAAATGCAATAGAATAAATATTTTTTTTTATACATAATATTTTTTCGATTTCAAGATCGAATACAGTGATAGATTGATAAGTTATATAATACATAGTTTACATTTAAGAGATCTTGATAAGATTGTTAACTAATTTTAATAATATGTAATGTTGTTGATAAGGCCGGCTTTCTGTATGATGTGTGGCCTTAATAATATAAAGAAAAAAAAACCCCTAATAGATTGATATGAATGTATCCATAAATAATTGAATCAGTAAATTTAGTAAAATAGTAAAATGATATTTGTACACAGGTTGGTGTAATGTTAACAACGTGACGTCACAATCGGTTGTTCCCTTCTCGTTCGCACACTATATTTAATAGTTTATACATTCAACTTTAAATTTCCCTCTAGAATTATCGAGGGCTTCCATCGGGCGTGAGATAACATATGAATCCTTTAAAATTCTATTTACCTTCGTCGTGACCTCCGGCTCGTGCACCAATAAATCGTCAACGTATAATTCTCTGCTTTCTTTATCCAGATCTTCATTAAATTCACGGTTTACCTCCTAGTAATTAAAATATCGTTTTCAATTAATATTAATGTCATGTGTAATGACCATAACTACCGTTTTGAACAAATTCGACGCGACGCCTAGACCCTAATTTCATTTGTTAGTAGATGTTCGGGTGAGATAAAAACTTTGGTTATTAGGGAGAAAGCTTCACCCCGGTGACCTTTAAGCTGACCTGACGAGCTAATTTGACACGTCAGGTCAATCTGACAGAGCTTTCCGAAGACTTTCGGATACTTTTATTTAATACTTTATATGATACTTTAATTTTACGCATATAACTTTAATGAGAATTAAAGTTATATGCGTAAAATAAAAATATCACTTCCAGATCATGTAATTGCGCATTGCCTTATGGTAAAATGGTAAAAGCTTAGCTCTTGAAGCTGAGTCTTTGGTTCGATTTCCTTAATAAAACAATCAAAAATATTATTTTCACGTCTGTTTAGAACAATGCAGGCTAATCACCTAATAATAAGAAATAACTATGTTTTTTTTGTTATGTTACCTAGATGTATAAGAAGTGCAACTTATTTTGTTTTTGTTTTTATAAATTAAAGTATCTTATTCAATATTATGTAAAAATTATGTGCTTGTCTGTCCAATTAGGTCACGATCCTGTAATGATAGAATGAATGTTTTGGAGAATTAAATGATCCAAGCGTCGGATGGGCATGTAAAAGTTGGTCCTTCGCCTGATCTCTCGCCAGTCCCTCTGGGTTCAGAGATCAAAGAAAAACGAGTGTCTTTGTGTACTGCGCACATACTTGCTCACTTTGGAATAATCTTTCAACGAAACCAGCCACAGTCACCAAAATCGCTTTGGAAGATATTATTATAAAGAACGCACTACATCAGCTACATTATACGTGATAGATGAAACGACGATCTTTTTGTAAATAAGGCTGGTAAGCGAGATACATATAAATAAAGAAAAATTAAACATGTTTTCAACAAAACGGACGTTACACCATACGATAAGATGTCTCTTTAGTGTATATTGCTGCATAATCTTGTATTGCAATAAAAAAAAGTAATGTCAAAGTCAGATTGACATATGATGTGACAGTGACAGGGATGCCTAACATAGTCGGCCAAGAGAGTATTGTAAGACTAGGACCTAAGGACATATTTAAGTAGATATAAGATAATATATTATGTTATAAAAGCAATGCATCAAAAAAGCATGGACCTTGACTAAAGGCAGTGGCATCACAACATAATATATGTATATGTTGTTATATGTAGATATCTTTTTAGCATAAATAAATATCAGTAAAATATAATATCATAATTTGAAATTAGTTAAACACAGGTTTAACTGAACAAATTCAAATTCAAAAAATTTTATTTCCAAGTTAAACTTAACAAGCTATTTTCGGAAAGTCAACAAAAATACTACCACCGGTTCAACCCTAGCCCGCCGAGAAGAACCGGCGTAAGAAACTCGGCCGGGCCATCTTTTAGCAAAAAGATGGAAAAATGTTCTTTTTTAAAAAGTGTATACATAGTATGTTAACAATGTAAAAACTTAATCTATATAATATATTATAACAAAAGACAGAGTACATAAAGTACATTGAGGTAGCCTTGCATGTGGCCATCTTATTCCCAAGGTGTGCAATCGTCAATAAAATCATTGACCTTATAATAAGCTTTGGAACACAGACGTTCTTTAACTACAATTTTAAATTTATTGATAGGGAGGCTCTGAACGTTATTTGGGATTATATTGTACAGGCGTATACATTGACCTTTAAATGATTTACTAACTTTACTCAGTCTGAACACCGGTATATCTAGCTTGTGCTTATTTCTAGTGTTCCTATTGTGAGTGTCGCTTTTCATTTAAAAAAATTAATTATATTCTTTTTAACGTACAACACATTGTCTAAAATGTATTGAGAAGCAACGGTAAGAATACCAATTTGTTTAAACTTCTCTCTTAGAGATTCAAAAGAGGACATTTTGTAAATTGAACGTATGGCCCGCTTCTGCAGCACAAATATTGTGTTAATGTCGGCGGCATTTCCCCATAAGAGGATGCCGTAAGACATCCTACTATGAAAATAACTAAAATATACTAATCGCGCCGTGTCTTCGTCAGAAATTTCTCTAATTTTTCTAACCGCATATGCTGCAGAACTGAGCCTACTTGCAAGATTGGCAATGTGAGGACCCCACTGTAATTTACTATCTAGTGTTATACCCAGGAACACAGTGGAATCCTCTAGTTTCATTTTCTCATCATTTAATAGTATATTGGTTTGTAATTGCTTAACATTGGGCAAAGTAAATTTTAAACATTTAGTTTTTTTAGAATTTAATAATAAGTTATTAACATTAAACCAATGTACTATTTTTGAGAGAGCACTATTTACCTCGTCATAATTTGACTGTTGTCGCTTCACATTAAAAATTAGTGAAGTGTCATCGGCAAATAATACTATCTCATGTTTATCTTTAACTAGATAAGGTAAGTCATTAATATAGATGAGAAAAAGAAATGGGCCTAAAATGGATCCCTGTGGGACACCTAACTCTATTTTAGTCCCAGTGGACCGTTTACTATTTACCTCCACCCTTTGAATCCTATTTGTAAGATAAGAACTCAAAAGGTTTAGGGCTGAGTCTATGCTGAGAGTATGCCATAGTGCTTTAATTTCCTGATCAATGTAGCATGCTCAACACAATCAAAGGCCTTGGAAAGGTCGCAAAACACACCTAACGCATCCTGCGATCTCTCCCAAGCTTCAAAAATATTACAAAGCAGACCTATACCAGCGTCCGTTGTGGATCGACCCTTAGTAAAACCATATTGATTATTATGTAATAGATTGTTTATATTAAAATGTACTAATAACTGATTTAAAATTAATTTTTCAAATATTTTACTAAAAGTCGGCAAAATCGATATAGGTCTGTAATTTGTCGGATCAGATTTATTCCCAGCTTTAAATAAGGGTATAACCTTGCTATGCTTCATTAAGTCAGGAAAAACACCACTCTTTGTACAATCATTGAAAATCATTGCTAAATGAGGAGCTACGATGTCAATTATTGATTTCATAATTTTTGTAGACATGCCCCAGAGATCAGCAGTATTTTTGATATTTAACATCTTAAATGTATTAACAATTTCTCTGGAATCAATTTCTTTGAACTTAAAATTGACATCACATTCCTTTACATTATCTTTAAGTATTTTTTCAGCAGCTGCAGGAGACGAATCTAGACTTTTTGTAGTTGAGACCGGAATTTCAGCAAAAAACTTTTCGAATACCGTCGCAACTTCTAGATCAGTAGTTATTTTTTTATTTTCAAAACTAAGTTCATAGTTTGTGTTACGACAGGTGACGTTTCCAGTCTCACCAGCTATTATCTTCCATGTAGTTTTAATCTTATTTTTAGAATTTTGTATTTTATTTCTAATATGAAGAGCCTTTGCAGCTTTACAAACTTTTTTGAAAATTTTAGAGTAATTTTTTCCTGCAGTTGCCCACTCAATAAAGTTACCTTTTTTGTTGCTATTTCTAACCGATTTAGGAGTAAATACTGAATTAAATTGGGTTCTTATTATCTTAAACAATTTACTAAAACCTTCATCTGACCTATTTGACCCATCTAATAATTGAATATTTGAAC
The DNA here is from genome assembly GCA_905187575.2 of Celastrina argiolus. Taxonomy (NCBI): domain Eukaryota; kingdom Metazoa; phylum Arthropoda; class Insecta; order Lepidoptera; family Lycaenidae; genus Celastrina; species Celastrina argiolus. The sequence continues at coordinate 1,606,796 of LR994579.1, read as the reverse complement.
TTAAATTACTCCTAAATTTCTCAATACGTTTAGTATTCACAGGAATAAACACTTGATTTTCCTTTAGGTTAATATCACAATATATATTAAAAGAAGCTAACTGTCCATAGTGATCAGAGCTGAGTTTATTAATTATATATTTTTTACTTGGAGTAAGATTAGTAAATATATTATCAATACAAGTAGCAGTTGTATCACATACTCTTGTTGGTTCTTGAAATAAATTAAATAGGTTATACGATCTAAACAATGATGTGAATCTAACCGTAGTGGAGTTTAGGTCTAACAAATTAATATTAAAGTCACCACATATAATAACGTTTTTGTTAGATGCACATATTTTTGACAATAATTGTTCCATAATTTGTTCAAATGATTCGTATAACCCAGATGGAGGCCTGTATACGCACACAATAATAAGATGACTCAATTCTATGCAGGCCACTTCAATTACTCGTTCAGTTGAGAGACTCACAATATCTTTACGTTCCTTACATTTTAAGGTTTTTTTAATTAATATTAAAGAGCCGCCTCTAATAGAATTCTCTCTACTGAACGAGCTAACTACCTGGTGATCATTGAAATTGAAAATGAGTTCATGATTTCTGAACCAGTGTTCAGATATGCAAATAATATCAATATTAAATTCCTTTAAGAATAACTCAATTTCAAGTTCTTTACCTACCATTCCTTGTAAATTTTGATACACCAGATTAATCAATTTACATTTATTATTATTTGAAATACATTTAAAGAACGAGAAAAGGTAGTTTAATCATATCACAAAAGTGCTGACTGCTGTTTTTTACACCCTATACATTTGTTATGAAGTAGATTTGAATTTGAATTTGAATTTGAAAGTGTCTGACTAAGGGCGTGTTTCACCAAGCAATTTTAAAGTTAACGCCATGTTAAATATCATGTTATCCCTCTCGTATTTCCTGTCAATGAATGATGGTATTTTAACATGGCGGGACTTTAACATTGCTTGGTGAAACACGGCCTAAGGATGAAGTTTTTATCTTCAGAGAGTATCGGAAAACTTTTAGGTTACTTTGAGCATATTTAAATATCAGTAAAATATTATCTCGTTCGACTTCTCGGTAAGGAATTTTATAAAGTGGCCAACATTAAAATACGAGGCTACAGCCCAGGCACGTACTTTGTATCACATCGTCCGCTCGCATCTCGATAGCCGATATGAATAATTTAAGTAAAACGTAGTGATTTGGGTGAAGTAATAGTGACTGTAATGTACGACGGGGCCGAGTGTACATTTTTGTTTTTATAAGTAATTATGCGCAGGCATTAGGGCCGGCGCAGATAACTCCCCGCGCGCCGCCGCCGGCTACCGCCGCCCTTATCTGCCCAGATACGATTTTATGCGTCCATTTTTCTTTTTCTGACTTTTATGGATCGGTTTGCGGTGTATCGATCTCACAATTCTAAATGTTGTAGCAAAGTATTTAATCTGGCTTAAGTTTGGACGATTTTACCACCGTTTCGCGTCCACAAAAAGCGTTAAGCGAACCGGTTTCGGGCGGTTCTCACGAGCTCATAACTGGTCACCTTGCGCTATTGTGATGGTCTAGGCGCTGCGGGGCCGGTACAAAAACTCCCATACGAGCCGCATACCGTAGACAGGGTTGTATAAGTCCAATGCGTGACTGCGTAAAACTATGTCACACTATACTGGTGTATCTTCGTTTTGTTTGGCTCCTTAGACCTTTTGTACTTGCGTCTATACCAGAACTACATACCGTAGACACTAGATAGGGTTGTATAATAATACTAGCTGTGCTCGCGACTTATTGGCTAAATAAATATCTGAAATTAATATTTAATCCAACATTAATCTCGAATAGATAACAATATTATAAGTAACTAGCTGGCCTCGCGACTTCGTTGGCGTGGTTTTTGAGTGTCTTAAACCGTTTATGCAGCGCACGCAACAAAAGTTCATAAATGTGAATAGTTTTGCCGGTTTTGTAACATTTCTCACTGACGCTTCGCTCCTATTAGTTGCAGCGTAATGTTATATAGCTTACTTAAGTCCCTCTATAAATGAACTATCCAACAAAAAAATACGTTTTCAAATCGGACCAGTAGTTCCTTAGATTAGCGCGTTTAAACAAGCAGACAAATTCTTCCGCTTTATAATATTGTTGATATGATCAATTCATATCAATATTGAACAATTTTTCACTTTTCTCGTAATATTCTTTATCCGTAGTTTAGTGGTTTAGAGCCTATTTCTCGACTCGGAGGTCGTGGGTTTGATTCCCGCATTAGAACTACAAAAAATGATGATTTCAAGTTTGGTTAGGACAATGCAGGCTGATCACATGATTGTCTGACAAGAAAGATCCATGCGTCGGATGGGCATGTGAAAACTAAAAAGGTCCTACGCCTGAATTGGAGTTGTGTCAGTTATCCTTCCCACTAGGCTACAAGAGTGAAGGAAGAGAGAGTGCTTATGTGTATTGCGCACACACTCGGGCACGATAAAATAAATCTTGCGTAGCTGGCCTGGTTCAAATGAAACCGGCCACCGTCAACGATATCAGTGTGGGAGGTATTATTATTATTATATTTCTGTATGTGTCTTTTATTTATTCATTATTTAAATACTTCCTACTCCTCCTTTTTTCTTCCGATTAATTTCGTTGTGGGTCCCAAGACAGATTTAGCTTGTCCCTCAGGCACCCCTGAGATCATATCAAAGGGTTTGTCGTGGTTGGTTACCGCTGTTGATCCTGGCTTACTGGAGTTGCAGTGGTGGGAATGTGAGGTGGGCCAATCCCCGATTAAAAAATCAGTCCGGTTGTTTCGGAGACTATTCGATACGAACAAATATATCTTATTTATAAAATTATGTTATAGATGATGTAATATAATATACCGTAGTTTACTCGCAAGAAGACGGGATATACTAACAACTACCAACAAGTGTTAATAAGTGCGTAAAGTGAGGTTTTACGACACTCTATACTGCTCGTTATACAAGTCGCACTTGATACACGAAATAAAACCAATAATAAGGAAACGGTTATCGCAGTAATATATATTGGGCTCCATTTATCTACGAACATAGAGCAACGGTATAAAATACACACTCCAGTTGAAGTTTTAAATGTAATCGAGTGTTAATATGAATAAAAAAAATAAAAAGAGTGGCGCAGTCCAAGTGAGACGTTAAACAAAAAAAACAAAAAAAGCTCGGACGCGAGCTTTATTGCCTTCGGACATTTTGAATGCGAGCTTTGGTGACCCAATTTAATGAGAAGGATCATATTATGATACGTTTTATTTTGATTCTTTTCTATACTAATGGAAAGAGGAAAGAGAATATTTGTAGACTTGTTTGATTGCAATACGCGCCGAAACTAGCTTCGCTAAATGACATACAAATTCGCTCACACAGCTTATGTCAAATTCCATTTTGTTTTCGAACTTCGTAAGCGATAAATAGCGTTGGCATCTTGAATCAGCGCCCTGGTTCGATTCTGTTGATTTTTGATAAAGATAAAAATAGTCGTTAGTTCATTTACGTATTTACGAAAAAAACAAGCAAGAAGTAGTAAAAAGCTGATTAATTATTTATTTGTAGACGACTATATGATTATTTTATTTACTAAACGATTCCCAGCTTCCCGCTATGAACGCGTAATATAAAATCGCGCGGAAACCGTACAATTTGATACCGTAAAAAATAGTCTATGTATTATTCCACCATGCAAACTACTACCATATCAAATTTTATCAAAATCCGTTCAATAGTTTTTCTTGTGAAATAGTAACATAGATAGGAAAAGAGATAGATAGAAAATTCTTTACTTGTACATTAAAATATAAAAATACATACAATAATTAAAATAAATAAATTAAAATAACAGTCTCTTCCAGACAAACTAACAGACGTACTCACAAACGAAAGTATTTATAATTAAATTGTGATTTTTTTACATACTCGATTAGTAACTTCTAAACAGCAAGCTTACTCCTGACACAATCGAGAGTCGAATCAGTTCGATCTCAACAGTTTTAGGTGTTTTATTTGATTGATTATGTACTTTGAAACTAACCAGGATAAAGAAAATCGTCACATCGTAACTTTTTGTACTCCCTACTATATAAATCTGAGAATCAAAATAAACAAACGTCAATTTATTCGGGAGTATGTGGCACAATTGAATCTGAATCAAAATCGAATCAGTTTGGAGAGTATGGCCCCAGGCGTAAAAATTTATGCTAGCGAGTATAGGTATCGGAACCATTAGGGAGCGTTTCCACTGACGCGGAGATTTCGAGCAAAGTGATTGGTCAATTCGGGCACCGTAAGCTCCTCTCCGCCCCGCTCCGCGTCAGTGGAAACGCAGCCTAATGGTTCCGGTATTTAGCTAGCATAATTTTAGAGGAAGTTGAGGTTTAAATAACGCACCTGTATCCCTCTGTGTGTGCCAATAGTGCCTACGTCATAAACGTGTCAAAGCAATCCTATACAGCCACATTTTCTTTGAGATTCCTACGCACATTAGAAATGCGTTTTAAAACAATACTTAATTTATATAGACATTTTTAAGCGGGAGCTCATAAGATAAATAGCGGACTGTACGTACAAGCTTATCATGCCCCGGAGTTATACGAGAGTGAACCTTATACTCTGGTGAAAGGGGTTCTGTCGGGAGTAAACAACTGAACGGTCCGGCTAGACGCTGAATAATGGCGTCTGCGGGTAATTGACACAACATCGCACGTTTGATATTGAATGCTCGGCGAAATTGCCTTTTGTATACGTTCGTATTTACTATATTTATTATTTATATACTAGCTGACCTGTGCCCACTTCGATGAGCATACAGTTTGTGATACACCGTTTAAACCTTCCCGGGACTTATCGAGACTAACGAACAGTAATTCATTTTTATATATAAGACTAGATGTTCCCGCGACTTCGTTGGCGTGGTTCTTGAATGACCATTTATGCAGCGCACGCAACGAAAGTCTTCCCGTTTTTGAAACATTTCTCGCTGACACTTCGCTCCTATCGGTCGCAGCGTAATGCTATATAGCCTAAAGCCTTCCTCTATATATGGACTGTCCAACAAAAAAATATTTTTTCAAATTGCACCAGTAGTTCCTGAGATTAGCGCGTTTAAACAAACAAACTCTTCCGCTTTATAATATTAAGTATATAGATAAGATATAATATAATATGAGAATAGATAGAAGAAGAAGATCTATCACATTATTGTGCTTATTTAGTAACACAGGGTGTAAAAAGAACAGTGACTATAACTTTGAGATTACCTAGGTATACTCGTGCAGGTAGCACGAGTATAATAATATAATCTCCTTACTTTGGAAATGCATTTTTTGTCAAAAACTAACAATTGTTTTTTTATTCTTTACTATTTCTTTCTTTTATCGCAGGAATAACGCAAAAGCAAAAAATAATAATATTTTGAAAAAAACAAATGCAACAGAATAAAATGAATATTCTACTAATAGGAAATGCCAAATTTTTGGTGTTTACGAAGGAACTAGTCTTGCGCAAGTCCGGCTCACACTTGGCCGATGTTTCGTGATTGTTGTCCCGGCACGGGGTCCGTATCTGATCTGTCGGACGGTGTCCGGACGTAACGTTATATGACGGACACCGGACACCTCGCGTGCGGAGGCCCGGTGGCTCGAAATTCACTCTACACTCTACATACAGAACAGGTTGCGCTACGAGTCAACGACATTGAAGTCTAGTGTGAAAATAATTCCAAATTATCGATATTAATGGAGTTGACACTAAAACTGAATTCGTGAACATATCCTACTTAGGCCTAATAGTCCCGGCTGTATTATATTTCCCGTGGCTCCGTCTGCGGCGGTACTGTCGGAGAACCGCCGAGGTTTAGTGGGTATGGCTGAGTCCACTTACCATCGTAACGGATTCAGCGAGCCCCACATACCCGTGGTAATCCCTATCTTCCATGGGATGCGACAAGAAGCATTTCTCGGCGAAAAATAAAGGCCCGTATTAATAGAACAATTTCATACTTGGTCTCAAGAAATGCGATCGCAACAACTACTTGAAAACCCATTTGAAAGATAAAATATAATGTTTCATTTCACTTTTAAAAATGAACAACTTTAGTAATATTACATACTTTTTTTGTGACTCGATATTCATAATGTAGACTATATGAAAATAAGATTAATTTGTATATAAGAATAATATGTAATATATGTGTTCTTCATTTTTAAAAGTGAAACGAAACGTTGTTTTATCTGCCAAATAGGTTCTCCAGTAGAGGTTGCGATCGCATCTTGAGACCAAGTTTGAGACTAGATTATTAATACGGGCCTTAGATTACATTGGAAACATTGTCGCTACTCAAATTAAGTTTTGTGTACAGTTCAGATTAGTATAAGAGTATAAATAAAAACATACTTTTTCAACACGAAAAAGTAAGTACATGTATTTCTCTTTTATATTCCGGTACATGTTTTTTTTTCCATGGTGTAGCGTAATGTCCGTATTGTCGAATAAACGTTTATTTTTTGTTAAATTTTAATAGCATTATTGTGGTAGCAACATACAATAATATATATGTATGATATATTTAATTCAAGTAAATATTTAAGCATGTCGCTTTAAATTCCTAATGTCTTCGATGAATCTCCCTTCTGTAATTGGCGTTGTCGTATTGTCGCCATCGGTGTTATCGATGTTGTCGGTGTTGTCGGTGTTGTCGGTGTTGTCAGTATTGTCGGTGTTGTTGCGTGCGACGACACACGCACATTTTTGTCGACAATCGCGACTATCTCCATAGACACTTTCTAAACGTTTTATCGCCATATTTCTTTATTTTTAATGTTGTATTTTGATTTATGTTGCGTAAAATTTTCATTGTTAGTTTAAAGAGATAATCTCACTCATATAATCTTTGTTTTATATGTTGTATAAATGTATAATGAACTTTACATTTGTGCAAAATAGTTTTCCTTGATATTTATAGTCTCAAAAAGAAAATATCTCGTGGGAACAGAGTAAAAAGTAGCCTATGTGCTTATCCCGAGGGTCAGCTTCTTGCATACTTAATTATATCAAAATTGGTTAAGCCGTTTTGGGCGTGAAGATGTAACAAACGTACACAATTCACAGTACCCGTCACATAAAAATATACTATGTTTTCTCCTTATCGTTCACGTTAGAAAGCTCATACGATAGACAAGGACAAATGGTTTAGCTTATTCAGCGTGTAAATATTGTATTAGGTACATATATGTGTGTATATTATTTATAAGGTTTACGATTGTCAGCGTGGTTTATTGAGTCGTCCATAAAACCGTTGATAACAATATCCAGTCAACAAAAACAGTTTATAATTGGTCCCACACTCGGAGGTCTGAGATTGACAGCACAAAGAGCTCCTCTATATTTATACTCGCCTAGTACTTGTGGGTTTCTAGTCGTTTAATTAGATATAATAGGGTTATCTCCATCTGAAGTTCTGAACAGTTATTTAAGGTATCTGTAAACTTAACCCCATTTGGTTATACTAGACTCTGTGTTCGTAATTCACCTATTATAAGTCATATCATTTTTAATTTGACGCCTCCGAGGTCTAGTGGTTTAGAGCTTTGCTCTCGACCCGGAAGTCGTGGCTTCGATTCCCGCGTTGGTACCACAAAAGATGTTATTTTCAAGTTTAGTTAGGATAATGCAGGCTGATCACCTAATTGTCTGACAAGAAAGATGATAAGTCGGTCCTGCGCCTGATCTCCCGCCAGTCGTGTCTGTCCGTCCCACTGGGCTAGGAGTGTGAAGGAAGAGAAAGTGTTTATGTGTATTGAGCACACACTTGGGCCCTATAAAATAACTCATACGTAGCTGGTTTATTTATAATGAAACCGGCCACCGTCACTGAAATCGGTATTGGAGGCAAATGCCTATTATAAGAGTTAGCCTCTTAGTTCTTCTCTCTGCTGTATTTCGATAGAAATATTTATGTTTTGACAGACTCACATAATATTATGTCAATGTGTAATAAAATTAAATAAAACACATGGAAAAATAGAAAAACAGGACATAAAGTTTAAAAAAACCGACTACTAAAAACACGCTTTAATATATTCTGTCGATTATTAGGCGATTGCAAGAAAATCTGTAAGCAACAGCTAATAATATTCACACATTTAAAATGTGCTAACAAAGCTCTTTCATTTGATACCCAACACGACACCGCTAAGAAAAAAAACTTCTTTACTTTATGTCCCCTGGAATGCGCTAATAGCCATTTTACTGTGACGTCATGTAGAATATAACCAGTGGACCATCAAGGGGCTTCCAACGACAGTTTGTCTATCGCTACTAGTTTAGAAGTTATGAGAGAACAGATGAAAATCCATAGCCACATGGGTACATATACTTACAGGTCAAAATCATAACCCTTCTTTTTTCCATCCAAAATTAGTTTCCATCACATATAATTTCATATTTCCCCGTTCGCACGATTTACAGAAACCTGTAAGTACTCATAGCTTTTTCTTCACGTACTTAATATCGGGAATTTAACATAAAATTGACTTACATTAACTTAAACGAAACGAGATGGCATTACAAATGATTTACCTGAAACACAAAACATATATTTAATTACGGGTACTAACATAGTATTTATTATAATAATATCAAACAAGTATAGTATGTAACGTTTAATTTTAACCCAAACATAAACAAACCCGTCTATGACACAACCATAGACTAGTCAGTGATGCCAATTGGCCAATATTAATACAATGATTATTACAGACAAAATTCTACAGTCGGCAGTGTCAATGTCAATTTTAGGTTTTTTTTTAGGTTTAAGGCATTATTTCTCACAAAAATAATACTTTAATTATTATAACAAGGCGAGAAACACAGATTTACACAAATAAAAATTACAATTATAAATTATTATTTATTTTAAATTTAATTATTATACAATTATAGAATACATAAAATTTTATATTTCATTCCATTTTACTGAAAGTTTTCATTTGATGTTCAAAATATAATTATAATTTTTAACTGTAGTAAAATGTGTTGGACAATTTCGATGTTTTTGGTTTGTTTACGTTTTGTTAGATTCAAAATGAACGTCCTATTGTTCAACCTTAAATCATAAATTGTTACACTATCAAACGTACAATTAAATTAATTACTGCATTTGGAGTATTTCGTAAACAATAGTGAGGTGGAATGTTAATGTGAAATAGTTTATGTCGACCATACCAACTACCACACATGTGAGAAAAGACCGAGTTTCATTATTTAAAAGAAAACAAATTATATCTGAATAAAATAAATAACATTCTATGCAAAAATATTTTATACACAAAATATTCATGACATGATTTTTTTCCAAATAAAATTTAACAAGTTATGTTCGGAATTAGCACAAAAATGCTACCAACGGTTCAACCCTAACCTGTCGAGAAGAACGTCCAGTATTTGTTTGTGGTACCTGTACCTACTACCGCGGTGGTTTAGGATGCAGTCCGATACGCAACCGTCAGGCTTCTGACGTATATACGAGTACGTAGATATACGTCCGAAGCCTGCAAACTTTGGTCCTTATCTACTATTAAAAGGTAATATGGTATATAAACCCCGAATTAAACAAGATGGTTTAAAATTGTTGAAAAATGAATTTGGCATAAAAGTTTGTTTGAGGTAGAATTTAATGTTCCTTTAATTATTTTTTAGTGTCGTAGCAAAAATGAAGCAATTTTTGCTACGAAATTAGTACTTTTTTTTGTTCAGCAATCGATTGCGTGTCGATCGCGCGATTTTTGTTAATCGCTATTGTGTGAAGGGCGTGTGAAGGGCGTCAAAATGTACAACAATCGTCATGCCAGATCGCACTGTCGTTCCAAAGCGTTACGTTTCGGATTGGAGTGGCGACTGGCATGTATAAGGCTGCGTTTCCACTGACGTGGAGCGGGGCGGAGAGAAGCTTGCCCGAATTGACCAAACACCATGCTCGAAATCTTCGCTCCGTTTCCACGGAAACAGCACGAGCATAGCGATAGGTCTATTTGGGCGGAGAGGAGCTTAGTGGAAGCTACTCTCCGCCCCGCTCCGCGTCAGTGGAATCGCAGCCTTACCCGCGATCCGAACGTGTACATGAAACCTGCTATATTTTGCCACGACAGAAATAGCCACTGAAATTCTTTAGAATATCGCGTGACACACCCACATAAGTCATTCGTATACACCAATTTTAATCCCATAGGGTGACAAATAAAAAAGGCGATAGCATCTGTAGCAGGTAACAAATAGCGAACCTCGAGGTACAATAGACCCTCGGCTTAAGATCGATGGTATAAAATAGTACCTGCACCCTGACTCATCAGTTTGTAAACTACCTGGTGCAGGTAGGAGTAGGGGCAGGTAGAGTTGAAGCATAAATCAAATATATTAATTTATTGGCTTACCACCTAAATTTTGGCGGAACCCAAAATATTTTTAATAATAGAGCTGTGAGCAACACTGCAAATGAATCACTGCAAAATATTTAGTTTCCCGTGGCAACCTATATTTTGGATTATTTTCACTCTAAACTTTGCTATTATAAGCAGCACGTGTTTTTGAGGGTAGGTATAGCAGTTTTAAAGATGAAATGTAAATGATACTAACATAACTATTATTACTAACATTAATAAACATTCGATTACAAAAAACTTCAAAGTGAGATAGAAAGGGTAGAAGATAAAAAATATGACTTATTAAAAAGTAGAGCTTACTGATACAGAGTAATTTAAATTAGGCTACATAGCGGATGTATAAACAGCAGTCACTATAACTTTGGCATATTATGATAATACTACCTTTTCTCATTCTAGAAATAATTTTTATTTATTTATTTTTTTTCCATTTTTTATTTTTGTCGCAAGAAAGCAAACATTTTTTTTGAATTTTTGTAAACAATACATTTCTAGAATGAGAAAAGGTAGTATAAGCATCCCCCGAAGTTGTAGTGACTGTTTCTACACACTGTATATCTTCTCCCTCTCCATACCCCAGGTGACTGATCCCCAGAAGACTCATCGTTGGTCTCCTAAGATTTGTCCCCTGAGACCTCTCAGGTTCGTCTCCTTGGTCCCCCGCTCTCCGCGCTAATTACGGACGTGGGGTACTCAGGGGTACTACGGTCTTAAGTACCAGTGTCGGATATCGAGAGGTGCTAGTACCGACAGCAGGCTAGGTTGTGACTGGGTCTGAGTTGCTAATTATAGAGTATAGTGGAATTTGAACTTTATTTCTGTGTCAAAAGGTGCAAAACAAAATATTTTAACTTACTATAAAGGTGTAAAAAACATCTGAATTTTTTTCATCAAATTTCAATTATAATTTTATTAGTTTTATATTTTACTTGAAAAACTGCTCAGCGCAATATTTAGTATTATGTTGCATTTTATTAATAAACAATTCATAGCATAATTTGCGAGAAATTTGAAAATGTGGAGCATTTCGCTAGAAAGATATAATATACAATCGTTTCGTTTGGCTTTATTTCTAAAGTCAATTTTTATAGATATATTTTTATTTATTCGTAAATATTAATAAAAATATCATACCCACACTAGCAAACCTGTTTACATCTGCAATATTTTCAAGCACTATAATTCGATAAGCAATAAGTCATAAAATCACAAAAACTCATCAAAAGCACTAAACTATTCGTTTTTGCGGACGGTACTCGGAACAATGGCCGCTAATAATAAGGGACGTGGTATTTACGAACATACGTGCGCTCTGTACCCCCCCCCCCCTCTATTGTGCGCGGACCTCCTATGATTTCAGGTTCATTTTTTCAGCGCAGTCATTTTATGTTCGAATTTTACGGCCCACATGGATCCGAGTTCCATTAATAGCGATTCCTAAAACTATTAAACCTAAGGCTTCACTCACATTGGCATCGAAGCGTCGCGTTTTTCGTATTGGCCATGTTCTTCTTTTTCTAATTGATGAAGGTGATAAGATGAAAAGATGTCGTAAAAAATACCCAGAAAATTGAGTTTAAGCAGTCGCTTAAGCATTTTAGGATATGTAGTAACGTATTAAGTACATGGACTCTAGAGACGGATCTTAAGATTAATGTACTTTACGACGTAATCTAAAATGTGTAGTTTAAAATCAATTTTGTCGAAATCATAATTATGAGAAGTTTATGATATGCTCTTAATATTACAGTATCACCTTTTTTGGAAGTTAATCGTAAGTGAGTTTCGTTTGTATTTGGCTCCGGAAAATACTGTACCTATTGGAATGAAATTTGACACAGTCTACAGGAAAGGACATAGGCTACTGTTTATCTCATCACAATGTTTGGTACCCATGTGATGTTCTTTAGTACGAAGTAATTGGCGTTGAAGATAAGGATAATTTTTACTCGTATTCTCCTTATCATCAATTTTATTTTAGGTGTATATAAAATGGTATGAATAATACTTGCTACATATTACGCCTTGTGTCCTACGTATATGTATAAAATATAAAGATTAAAATCAGGCCAGTTTTTTCTAAAGCTATTCAACGCAACACAAACTAATCATTCCTCCTTAAACATAAAGTGTAATATATTGTATTGAATACATAATACCAATTATTTATTAATTACTAAAATAGAAATATACTTTTGCAATGTATGAGAGACATTAACATGCTATACCACAATGCGTTATTCAAACCAAACTAGAATTGAAACATACAGACATACGAAATAATGATTCATTAATTCACAATAGAATTCCGAAACCGGCTGAGGCCCACACGGTGACCTACTTGCCTCAAGCCCCCCACCGGGCCTCCCCGAGCCCTTCCAGAGCATGCGCCTGCGCATAAACACGCCACTGGCGCCGCAGATATGACAGCTGTATCTAAACCCTATCCGCATTATTACAATGTGATTTGAATAACTTTGTTAGTGCTTTTTGTGTTGGACCTCAAGCCCAAAGCTCGTAGACCTTTTGTAAAAAATAAATAAATATAGATCAAGACCCTTATTTAAGATTCCATCGCTATTATCAGTTACGGAGTTCGAAAATGTATGGTTTCTGACGTACGGTTCACTAAATAACAACCGATTTCGTATGTCACTTAGCTAAGCTTATGTCCAATCCCATATATTTTGTTTCCGAACTTCGTAAGTGATAATATAGCGACAACAATCGGCACTCAAGGAAGCCGCGGGTTTGAATCCCGATGGAGCAAATGTTTTCAATGTATCTGGATCATGGATGTGTATAATATAATAAAAATTTTACACAAATGTATTAGACGCAATATGATCGACATCTTATCACGGAACCAAATTATCGTGGTATGAATTTGATTACTTATACATTATAAACGTGTAGTAATATAATATGGCACACAAAATTTATTAATGAGTGACAAAATAAAATCGTTTTACATCTATTTTATCGCTCCTAATGTAAATCGTTGAAGTCTTTTGTATGGCAAAAACGAAGCGAGACACCCTAATTTAGTGCGCACCGCTCGCGATCAAGCGGAACTAACTCGAACGGCTTTACAGCGGACGACGTATTTTAATTACCTAGCCATCATCATCAGCTCAAAAGCCGTATTTTAATTACCTAGTCATCATCATCAGCCCGATTGAAACATTAAATAAAATATAATGCAGATGTCAGTAAAGGTTGGTTTGGAACTAGTGGAGCTGCGCAGGAGTTATTTAGATGCCTTTGTGGTCTAGTGGTTTAGAGCATAGCTCTCGACTCGGAGGTCGTTGATTTGATTACCGCGTAGTAACGTATTAAGTTCATTGAGACGGATCTTTAGATTGATAATATACTTAATACGTCTCGTCGAATTCTATGACAGTTTGAACACAATTTTCTCAAAATCACCTTCATCTATTCATGTCTTATTTAATGGCGCGTGCATTATGTTTCGCCGAAGAGGTCACCTGAGCCCCAAGGGGAGTTAACTAGGTTAAGAGGGAACGCACTTGCAAGTCGCGGGTTATGTCAGGGTCTCGTTTGGTCCATTTCATTTAAAAATAATCTCTAAATCCGACAGAAAACGGCTACCGCACTACGTTGTCCGAACCGGTTTGTGGAGTAATTACGAGTATATAGAACCTTTGCCTGTGTTTTCCGTAATTATAAAGTTTTCAGATTATTTTCTTAGGTGAAGTTACTTAAGAAAATACAATATTACAAAACGACAATTAATTTTTACAAAAGGTCGCCCTATGATTGAAATTCACTCATAATTATTTATATTTAAAATTTATCTTCTTTCGGGACACCGTTGGATTTGCACGCCAGTGTGTGTGTGCAAGATTCATCTTCTATAGCGGTAACCGACTTCACAAAAAGGAGGGGGGCTATATTTTCGACAAAATATAAGAAACATATTTTGTATAGTTTACTCCTCTTATTAAAAAAGAAAGAAAATCTCCACAAAGTCGTGTACTATTGAGCATGACAGACACAATGACAGGCTTATGACGACATCCGTCATGAACGAATGAACGAACGAATTGCTGACAAAAGCTTAACAAATTACCAAAGCTTTATCCGGAAACACGACTTAACCCTTTAGTTATTGGCAGCTTTTAGTAGTTAATCTTGTCGCGTCCATATTTTAAACCCCCAAGAAAACATTACAAGTTTGACGTTCCTCCCATCAAAGTAACGTTACTTCTGATTGTAGCTCCCTAACGGATACGCCGATTTTATTCTAGTTTTTATTTGAAAGCCGACATGATTGTGGATGTTCTAAGTTATGATTTACCAGAATCAGTTTGCCAACTTTTTGAAAATCGGTGGTTACTTTAATGTTCAATTTTGTTTATTTAGTAATTACTACCACCCAGAAGAGTTGCAATTAGTATTTTGAATGATTTTAATTGATGTTATTATAGATCCCTGGTAAACTAAAATAAAACTAAAATTATTTAAGTACCATTAAAAATAATGAAGATATTAAACTATTAAATATAATGTGCGAACGGGAAGGGAACTTCCGATTGTGAATTGTGATGTCACGTTGTTAACCCTACTTATTACACATTACAACGCCTCCGTGGTCTAGAGGTTAAGAGCCTCGCTCTCGACCCAGAGGTCGTGGGTTCGAGAATCGTTTTGGGACAACAAAAAATGTTGTTTTCAACTTCGGTTAGGACAATGCAGGCTGATCACCTGATTGTCTGACAAAAAAGATTATCCATGCGTCGGATGGGCATTTAAAAAGTCAGTCTCTCACCAGTCGTGTCGGTTTACCGTCCCACTGGGTTATGAGAGTAAAAGGAAAAGATCTTTGTGTATTGCGCACACACTTGGGTACTATAATATAACTCATGCGTAGCTGGCCTGGTTTCAATGAAATCGGCTACCGACACTAAAATCGGTGAAGGGAGCTATTATTATACATTACACCAACCCGCATACAAATATTGTCTTGCGAGAAAGAGACGGTTACTTTATTTCATTCCTATAACTAATAAGGGCCTGTTCCAGGAGACGCTCTGAACGTTCAGATCATTCATAACGCTGACATCCCCAAATGATTGAGACCGCAAATCTGAACGATAAAAACGTTATTTTCGTTTACTATTTTCTTTGGCACTGTTTAGGATCGTTTTGAACTGTTTTCACAGGCACTGTCAGCTGTCAATGTCAGCGTTATGAATGATCTGAACGTTCAGAGCGTCTCCTGGAACACAGGGTTACTATACGTCCCTGAGGACTCCGGTAACCGAAGAATCTTCATCATTTCACCCATAATTTCCACTATAGCAGGCTTACTCCCAACACAATCGACAATCAAATCAGTTCGATCTCAACGACTTTTGGTATTGATTACTTGGAAACTAACCCGGATAAAGAAGATCGTTAGATCGTAAATTTTTGTACTCCCAACAATATCAATTGACTGAGAATCAAAATAAACAAACGTCAATTTATTCGGGAGTATGTGGCACGAACGAATCTGAATCAAAATCGAATTGGTTTGGAGAGTAAGGTCCCTGGACATAAACCTAATAACGCAAGCTATAACCGCGGCGGTCTAAGAGGCCGTGGTATTTATCCAGTGAGACCATCCCATTCGCGCCGAAGCACGGTTCTGCCGCGTTTATATCGTGTATTGTTCAGCAAATGGTGTACTTACGCCTATCTTATCCGTACCGTCGTAACTACACATCAGCGAGTTTTATTGGGCAGTTGCGCCGTTTTTCTCGTAAAGCGTTGGCGGTTTATTTTAGTGCTCGATAAACTTGAATCACGTTAACCCTCGACTTGAAAAGGGGGGTGTTGTAATTTGACTGTGTATCTGTGACATTGTAGCTGCTTTTGATGCGCATTGTATATCATTAAATTTGTTTTTAAATAAGCATTTCCGAATACTCAATATTCCTTCATTCAAAGACCTAGGCTCCTGTCGGTGGAGTAATCGCCATGTTTCTCGCTCCTGTGCTTTACTTTCGACCTCTTGATACGGCCCAACGTTTATCTTCTCCTTTATTTGTTCTATATAACTTCTCCTAGGTCTTCCTCTTCCTCTTCTCCCCTCTACTTTTCCTTCCATAATATTCTTAAGAAAAATCAATATTCCTATCCATAACATAACAAAGCCTACGTAACTCGTGACATCATTACAAATCTATTGACACATTTATTCAAATCTATCCTGAAATAACCTATTAAAAGTATGACAAATCGACGATTAGGTTGTTTTTCCCTATTTCCTTCTCCAAAACATAACCGATTTAAGTAATTTTTGTTTCAATTTTAACATAAAATGTACTCCAATTTCTTTGCCGAATATAATGACATATTTATTAGGTTTTTGAACCTTTTAATAATTAATTATTTTTGTATGGAAAAACGGCCGTTTTGTTTCATCTTAATAGTTATCGCAAAACCTACGAACATAAAAGTTGTATTTATAAATACAGATTACAAATATTATTAAGATATCTCTAGACGCTTAAATATATGTCATTTGTGATACAGCAAAAAGTACATACTGGCATCGTGTAGTCGCCTTATTAGTCACTGGCGTCATGTAGTGGGGCCTTATTAGAAACACACTGGCGACATGTAGTGAGGCCTTATTAGAAACATACTGGCGTCTTGTGATTAGAACGCGCTCTCTACTCTCATTTACACACTTTAGTTTTCTCGACATATTTCTTATGAATAGTACTTAACTTTTCAGTGTATATTTTATAGTATTTATTATGGTGGTAAAACGATGTTATTTGACGACTTTTGTAGCGCAGTGGTTGAGCGCGATGGTACTATAGGCGTTCGAATCCGAGGGAACAAAAAGTTTTCAATGTTCCTAGATTATGAATGTATATTATTAAATTTATGTATAATCTATGGACTATGATGTATAACGGGTGTAAAGAGAACAGTCTCTATAACTTTTGTATATGATTATACGAGCTTTTCTCATTCTAGAAATGTTTCTTTTTATAAAGATATTTTAAATTTGCGACAAAAAAAAATGACAAAAAAAAATACATTTCCAAAATGATAAAAGGTAACAATCGTATCTTAAAGTTCTAGTGACTGTTCTTTTTACACACTGTATGTGTAAAATTGGATGGATACGAATCCACGACCGCCAGCTTGAGAACGCGCTCAACCACTGTGCTACAGAGGCCACTGTACTACTGTTAGTTATTTCTATCTATCCCAGTTACCTTAATTACATCGATTGTGTCCGTCTGTCTGTCCGCGGACGTGTTGGGTTTATTTAATTACACAATAACGGCTAGAGCGGAATAATATTGATACAAAAACTCGCTGCCACTCGGCTCAGCTCGGCTCCGCTCGGCGCGAGTATCTCTTGAGATTTAATGCTGTGTCACTGTGCGCGAGGAATGGAGACTTCCCTTTACTGTGTGCCATTAATAGTGATAAATTCCTGATCAATGATTATACTAATATTTAAAATAGAAAATATATTTTATTTGTTTGTAGTTGTAGTTGAACGTTTGTGTGCTAAGCTTATTATGAGGTCAATGATTTTATTGACGACTAGCTGACCCGTGCCCACTGAGTTGAGCATGGAAGCCGTTTAAACCATCCCGGGACTTCCAAGAATATTTCAAGACCAAAAATAGCCGAATCAGTTCAGCTGATCCCGAGTTTTAGCGAGACTAACGAACAGCAATTTATTTTTATATAGCCTATGTTACTCAGTGATAATGTAGCTTTCTAATGAAAAAAGAATTATTCAAATCGGTCCAGTACTTCTTGAGTTTAGTCGTTACATACAAAAATACAAATCTTTCCTCTTTATATAATATTAGTGTAGATTCCACACCTGATAAGATGGCCACATGTAAGGCTACCTCAATGTACTTTATATACTCTGACTTTTGTTATAATATATAGATTAAGTTACATTGTAGACATATACTGTACCTATACATTTTTTAAAAGAACAATTTTCCATCTTTTTGCTAAAAAATGGCCTCGTCGGAGTTTCTTAGGCCGGTTCCTCTCGGCGGGCTAAGGTTGAACTGGTGGTATTTTTGCTGAACAGCTTGTTAAGTTTCATTTGGAAATAAAATATTTTGATTTTGATTGAGCGTCAAGACCGATTTTGATGGAATTTGGCACAGATATTGAATAGATCATGGTACATGGATACTTTATATCGCAGCAGTCTATTTTAATAGTATGTGGGCTAATATAGTATGTAGTATGGGCTATAAGCAGTTTAGCTCTGAATTTACGCACGTGCGAAAACTTTACCGTACGCCATACGGTTTCTGCATGACTTGTTTGCGTTCGATGAAGAAACACATATTAGTTAATTTACTTTAAAGAAATTTTGTGTTCACCATTAAAACTAGTATTTTCTATTGTTACTCTAGCTAAAACTGATTTCATCGTAAATATCTAAAGCGTTCCAAAACAAAAATATTACACATTATAACAATAATAATAATCATATCTATGGACTCTTCACATCAATCACACAATCTGGCCCGTACTAAGTATCCGAAGAACTTGTGTTACAGGTGCCAGACAACGAAATAATACTTTTATACGATACACATATTTAATATTTTTATTATACCTATGTAAAAAAATACACATCCATGACCCAGGAACATGGAAAAAAATTTTTTCCTTCGGCGGGATTGGAAGTATTGGAACCCGAGACCTCTCGCTCGAGCACGAACGCGCTCAACCAATGCGCTACGGAGGTCGTTATTATAATTAAAATTAAATAAAAAGTACACTCCACAGATTTTTTAGCCTGGAATACGATCGATGGAGCGGGCGCAGGTTGTGACTTGTGGCGTGTGGGCAGTGAAGGACTATTGAGTGTTCCTCCTTTTTTCCGCGCACCTCTTAGACTCCCACCCCCCCACCGCCGTCACCCGCACCCCCTGCGCAGGCGCACTAAAACGACCCGCATCCCAGTACTGAGTGTATGATTGTCGCAACGACTTACCATTTTAATAGCTATCGTCACTCGATTTTACAGTGTGAACTTTTATTAGTTTTATGACATAATTTGATGAATTCGCGATAAAAGTGTTGAACATTTCAACAACTACCTAACACGGAAATCTATAGCATAAAATTTAAATATATTATATCTCGCAATATCATAGTGCATACCTATCAAACGCATGCCTATGCGTACACTAACTCATTGCTTGCAGGTTGTGGTTATCATTTTTCGCGGGATATTGCTAGATACAATATGTTTAAATTTTACACACTACATTTCCAAAACCCTTACCAGTTTCCACGAGGTTTTTACTAGCGGCAGGAACACTAGTAACAGTTTAAGTAGTAATATTTTAACATACTAGTAATTTCGCGCAATTTATAATTTTGTTTATTTATACACAGAGATAAATCTTTCTTTTAAAGTTCGAAAGTAATACTAAGGCCTCGTGGGACGCGATAAGGCCATGTAACGGTTGGTTTTACAAATCCAAACTTTTACTGCCTATTATAATTAGATTTCCAAAAGTACTATATAAAAATAAAACTACGCTTAAAAAACCGACTTCAACAACTACAAGGCACTAAACAAACTGTGTAAAATTTTTAAGGGATCAAATGGCAGCTATTCTGCCTTTAGTTGAAAAAAAAATGACGCATTGGATCATTCATAAACATTTTTTCTATTCCAAAAAGGAAATCGACTGGCCGATTTAAAAAACAGGAGGCTCCTTTTTTGAAAATCGGTTAAAAATAGGCACATTTACTGTTTATATTATATGTAAGCGAAATAAAACGCTACACGCTTTAGGACGCTATATTCGTTCTCATAACTGTCGTGGTAAAGTGTGAGCTGCACTGTTCACTATACAGAGTTATATTACCGTTAACAGCACTTCTATGCGGACGACATAAAGACCAGTCTCGTAGAAACTCGGCGGCAAAATAACTCTATATGCCTGGTTGTAAAAATCACCTCGCTAAGTGAGATAGCCGGTATCGCCGCCATCACTTGCGCAGGCGCAGCTCGTGTTACAAATGAGGGAATTATCGGCGCAAATAGAAATTGTACTCCTCGGTCCTCGCACTCCTTTGTTTTGACAGGAATGTTCGTGTGGACGTCCTGTGAGGGCTTATTTGAGTAGTTGACCGTGTTCGGTGTTTAAATAGTTTTAGGTGTATGTGACACCTAATACATCCACAACCTACAGTACAAATAAAACACCAAAAGCCGTTGAGATCGAACTGATTCTTAATTGTATCGGCAGTGAGCCGGCCATAAGGTACCTCGTATGATATAAGAACGAACATAACAGTTCTTTATTCTATAGGAGAGTAATTTTAAAACCCTCTGCGACCGGTAATTTATATTTAATGTTGCCAATTAAAAGTTACATTAGTTGTGGCGCTTTACGACGGAGAGTTCGCTGTTTTCTTAACATAATTTATTGTGTTCTAAAAATATCAATTATTATAGTTTATGTCGGAAACATCTTTTAGTTTTATTGCCGTCGGTATTAACGTGAAGGTATTGTACAGTTAATTGCGAAATGATGAACAGTCTTAGAGTACATTTCTGTAGAGGTGTTCGGAGGTTACGTGCGAAACTCCGTTCAGATTATAATAATATATCTATGGACGCTTCACACCACATCAATCGCTGTTCAATATCCGAAGAACTTGAATTACAGCAGGCAACGAAAATATATTTAATACTTATATAATAAACACAAATTTAAGATTGTCATTATATTAATACACAAATTTAATAGACATCCATAACTAAGGAACAATGAGAACTTTTTGTTCCGTCAGCGGTATTCGAACCCGCCAGCTCCAGCTGGAGCGGAAACGCGCACAACAACTGCGCTACAGAGGTTGTCGATTTGATAATAATGGTAACAAAACTATTATTTTGTTATAGCGTGGTGAATGTGTGACATTTTAGCCTTGTTTACATTGCGATTACATTGGTTCGGAACGGAGTATATAAATAAATAATAATTTTCATTTGTTTGTTTAAACGCTAATCTCTGGTTAGTTCCATACCATACATTAATCTATGGTGTAATATGAAAAAATCTTACAGTGTTGGATAGATTTATCGAGGAAGGCTATATTATATCCTGACGCTAGAACACCAATTTAGAATGTTTTTAAATTGGGGGTTTTGCTTCTTGACGCGGAAGATAGCGGACACACATTTTTTTTTAAGTACAACGAAAAGAGAAATTCCTGAGTCTCCGCGGGGGCCGGGAGAGCCAGGCACCACACAGCTGGCTCCGTAATTAAAATATACAGCCTCACCAGTAATCCGGGATAGAATTAATATCGTTATTTACTAGGGAACGTCGTAATAAATTGTCAAGTCCCTAACCTCGTGCACTCGATAATAAGCCATAGCACCATCAACATATAGTCCGCTTTCGGACGACGGCACCACGGGACCGTGCTTCATAAACTATATTTATTTTGTAAGCCCAAATTCTCGTTAGAAGCCGACGGGGAACCGGTATTTTTTATCTGTTTTATAAATATGTAGATAGCGACGCCTTCGCGGGCTCGGACGATACACGTTTAATAATTCTGTTAGACCGTACAAGTGTAACAGTTTTGTAACATTTCCTGGTAAATAAATACTCCGTGTCAGTAACTATTTAGTAATCTGTGACGGCGTGGTAGAGTCGGATTACAACTGACTGAGATACAGCCAGGGCTAAATGTAATATCTAATTCAAATTCAAAATATTTTATTTCCAAATGAAACTTAACAGGTTATTTTCGGAAAGTCAACAAAAAGGCCGGTTAAACCCTAGGCTATCTACGTATCACACCATATCAATCCCATACTAAGATCTAGAATTAAGTGTATCAAGGAAATTTTCGTACTTTTAGAGCAAATAAAGAAGTGAATCTATCAGTGGGAGAATAGCACCCCTATCAATCATCTTTCTCGTTGGTGTCATAATAGGCGACAGTGGGAAATGGGAAGCAGCGCATCTGAAAACTGCGCTTGCCAATCCGCATGCCAAGCATGGTGGGTATAAGCAATTATCCCCCATGAAATAATTTGGGCTTATGTCCAGCAGAATGAAACAAAAAACAGAGCCCGTTTTTTTACTACATACAAAGAAACACACACTTCGACACAGGCATAGTTTCGATACAGGTGTGTGAGTGTGTCTGTATAGTTACACGGTGGTCTAGAGCCTAGCTCTCGACTCGGCGGTCGCGGGTTCGGTTCCCGCGTTGGAACTACAAAAAATGTTGTTTTCAAGTTTGGTTAGGATAATGCAGGCTGATCACCTGATTGTCCATGCGTCGGATGGGCATGTATAAAGTCAGTCCTGCGCCTGAGCTAAAACCAGTCGTGTCAGTTATCCTTCCCACTGGGCTTCGAGAGCGAAGGAAGAGAGAGTGCTACTGTGTATTGCTCACACACTTGGGCACTATAAAAAAACTCCTGCGTCCATCATCTGTGGGGGGAGGGGGAGAATTGTTATTATAATTACACAGTGACCGGCAACACGTGTGGTTCATATAACTCAGAGTTTACTATTTTCTGATGTACACAAAATATTATTAATTGTGATTTTAGGCGCCCATTATGTTTCTTACCATACCTATCTCAGTCAAGTATTTAGCGACTAACTATATAAATTAATCCGAATCATACGTAATGAACTTAAAATTGGTCAATTAATTATAATATTTCATTAAGTTCGTTAAAAAGTTATTAATTACTTATGTTTAAGCACCTTCATCATATACCAAATTGAAGGAGATTAAAAAACGATAACTTTAATAATACTATAACATATAAAATAGTAATATCCGAACCACATTTCTCGTAACTTAGACTTTCATTTTACGTTTTTCATAAATGAACCGTCTTGAATTCATAATCAGAAGTTAGGTTTGGTGTAATCAAAATACGAGAAGGGGACCCCCTTTCCCATCAAATCCCTATACCATAATTCCCGTGGATATTGTAAAAGATAGAGGGAATGTTTATTCTGAATTGGGCAGCAGTGTTTCCGCGTTTATTGTTAATCTGAAAACTGATCTCGCCAACCCATTAGCCCAGCTTGACGAGTTTATCTCCATGAGATACTTTGAGGAGCTGAAATGATGATGATAAATAAAAAGCATATGATTCACAGTTTCGACCAATCGAAACGCTTCATGAGAATACCGTTTTTCTATTTTAACATAATATCAAAACGGCATTGTAACTATTGTAGATTTCGATTTGCAGTATAATAGCTCCCCTCACCGATTTCGGTGTCGGTAGCCGATTTCATTGAAACCAGGCCAGCTACGCAGGAGTTATTTTATAGTGCCCAAGTGTGTGCGCAATAATCAAGGACACTCTATCTTCCTTTTACTCTATTATCCAAGTGGGACGATAAACACGCTGGCGAGATAACAAGCGCAGGACTGACTTTTTACATGCCCATCCGACGCTTGGATCATCTTTCTAGTCAGACAATCAGGTGATCAGCCTGCATTGTCCTAACCAAACTTGAAAACCACATTTTGTGTTGTTCCAACGCGGGAATCGAACCCACGACCTCCGGGTCGAAAGCGAAGCTCTCAAACACTAGACCACGGATGCGTTATTTGCAGTATGATTATAATGAAACAATGCATTAATTTACATCGAGTTTCTTTAGGGCACTTCAGCTGTGTTGCCATACAATTTAACCGCCTTCAACTGTGAAGAAATACTTAATCCACCTACCTAATGTCACCAAATGAGTATAATATACGCGGTGGGCTCTTGGAACAGGTTGTATACATATTTAAAAAATTAACCCGAATAGAGTCAGTTAAATCTCAATAATTGTGAGGAGGAAGTATAAACTAATACTTGTCAGTTCATAAATTGGGCTTAAATCGATCGAGATTATAAAGATAAACTCACTCACCGTTATGTTACATATACATTAACATATATACATAAAAGGTGTAAGCTAGTTTAAGTGGCAATTTCACCAACGCACGATAATGTCAGTCGTTGGTTAAGTATGTTGACATTTCTCTCGATCTTCGTGTTAATGATAAAGATGGCATGATGCTTAAACAAACTAGCAAACAAGCGTTGGTGACATTGGGACTAAGTATCACAGTTACCATAACTCGAGTGCCGGACAGATATTCAAACGCTACTTAAGTAGGCCTCTAAATCACAGTTAATTTATCTCTGCTTTGCTGTTAACTCCTCTGTGGTCTAGTGGTTAGAATTGAGATCTCGACTCGGAGGTCCATCGATTCCGTCGTTTTGGAACATTTTTTTTTTTTTTATTTTGGATAGGGTAATTCAAGCTGATCTGTCTGAGAAAAAAGATGACGTAAAAAGTCGGTCCTGCGCCAGTAGAGAACAAGTCGGTCGTGGTCAGTTCCACTGGGTTTATGAGAAGGAAGAGAGTGTGGCCTTGTGTATTGCGAACACACTAGGACACTATTAAAATGCATCAACTAAACTGATAACGAAATCGGTGAGAGACCTATTTATAGTTATCTAGTTGACCCGTGCCCAGTTCGTTGAGCATAAAAACAGTATATTTTCAATGTCACGACCAAAAATAGCCGAATGGGTTTTAGCGAGACTAGCGAACAGCAATTCATTTTTAAATATTACAAAATGATTGATTAACATATTTAGTATAAGTTATGATGGGGCTAACATGCTTTGTATGGCAAGTCTCTAAGAAATCTCTTATATAGGTATATAAATATGAATTGCTGTTCGTTAGTCTCGCTAAAACTCGAGAACGGCTAAACCGATTCGGCTATTTTTAGTCTTCAAATAGTTGTGGAAGTCCAGGGAAAGTTTAAACGGTTTCTATGCTCAACGTAGTGGGCACGGGTCAGCTAGTAAAAAAATATATAAAAGATTTACTTAGCACAAGATTAGATTCACGTGAAGTATTTGCAAATTATTTCTATCTTTATTTGAGTGGTGAAGATATATAAAAATAAAAATAACATCATTCTAGAACTTGGCTTCGTTATAGATTAATAAGCTTTAGGAGCTTTCATCTTAAGCTCCTGAAGCTACACGCTTTGCATTGGCCGTTAAACTTGACAATAAACTTTTATGACGATAAACCGTCGGTCCCGTTACGAATGCCCGATCGTGAATAAATTTCGTCCGATACCACCTGAAGTGCATTAACGCAGTGCCAAAATTTACGAGCATGGGCTGACGTTCGTTTACAGCCCACATGTGTACCAGCATACCATTATGTATGTACTATTCTGTGTTTATTTTTATATGTTTTAAAATTCCATGAGTATTTATTTAAATTATGAAACATACAAGAAGTGATTGCTACCTAGTAGTAAGGCCGCCGTTGTTATTTTATTTATTTTATTTTATTCAGAAAACTTACAGCTTAGTAAATAATAACACTAGCTAAATTAACTTACAAGTAAAGAAGCCAATATCAAGTTTTCAGTTACAAAAGAAAAAAATGAGCGAACGTTCTGTCAAATTCTTTTAGTGTGACCAGACGAAGAGCATTTTTATTGTTCTGTCTGAGTTCGATCATCTGCTTGTTGATATCTATACTAATATTATAAAGCGGAAGAGTTTGTTTGTTTAAACGCGCTAATCTCAGGAACTACTGGTCCAATTTTAAAAAATATTTTTTTGTTGGATAGTTCATTTATACAGGAAGGCTTTAGGCTATATAACATTACACTGCGACCAATATGAGCAAAGCGTCAGTGAGAAGTGTTGCAAATACGGGGAAAATTAATGACATTTGGGGACTATCATTGCGTGCGCTGAATAAACGGCTTAAGGCACTCAAAAACCACGCGAACGAAGTCGCGGGAACAGCTAGTCGTAATATAAACTTCTACTTCTCTAAACTTCTTTTGTTTACGCTAAAAGATCAAGTAAGCTTCTTCTTGTTCTATCTCTTTGTTCTTTAGATCTAAACCCACGTTTCTTTGTACCAGCATTCCGAGCCTTACCCCCGGTTTCTATAAGGTTGATTAAGTTGCTGAACAGCTAACATTTGAGTTAGCAAGCAATTCTGAACGCTCATTAGTGACACACGCTCATACGCTATATTTACGAATACATAGTTATCAATTGTTTCTGCTTGGACTACTGATCCAGTATCACATTTCGTAATCAGCCACGAATATTTACGAGTATTCACGAATATTCACGAGTGTTCATAGAAATGAACGATAGCGACTTGGCACGATAGCATCAGTATTCGGCGCTCATAAGGCAGAGGAATTGCCGCAGAACAATAGGGGACAAAAACACCCGCGCCGGGACCGAACCCGCTCCCGGCTTATTAATTACTAATTGTAGGGTGACAACACTGCGCCGTGTAGACAGACACTGATTTAACGCTCGTATCTAACCCGATATAATTAAATAGCAGCGTATTTCATCAGAAACGGGACTTTGTAATTGTAGCTCAGATTTGGCGGGCCCCGGGATATATACGAGGGCGGACATAATTGTCCGAGTTATTCGTTAATGATGGTTCACCTAATTAACGAAAAAGTGTCGCCTGGACCAGAAAAGGGCGCCGGAGCTGCGTCTGCGCATTGGCGGGTGCGTCGCCCAAAAAACCGTTTAAAAGTCGCTCGCCCCGCCCACCGCTCTTATGATTTATCGAAGCGACATACGCCCGCAGCTTCCTTACTAATTATACCCCCCACCCCCCCAAATCCCGTCATTTTGACGACCGTTTGAATTTCGAATAAGATCGATCGATCGGAAAGGTTCGCGAAGCGTCTGACAAGATGTCTTCAAGCGCTCCGTTGGATCTAATTTAATATAAACGCAATCAAGAATTATTTATGGTAAACAATTTCCTTTATCAGTGAAAGTCGAATTTAAATTCGTAACATTATAGTATCCTGTGTTTTTCATTTACTTCTAGATTGAGTTGGATCTAGCGCTAAGTATTACTTCAATATTATTTTTACACAAATATAACCTATATTCATAGAACCAAAAATATATTGTTAATTTGCGTGAAAAAAAGAAATTACAATAATTACTACTACAGATTCTTTTTTTCCGATGTACTAATCTTGCAATCAGTCCTAATTGCTGATATAAACCACTAATATGAAATAAGACCTTGTGGTACGTATTCAATAATATGTCAGTCAACCTGACTGACATATTATTGAATACAGTCACAAAATATGAAAGAGATTTTTAATCAGTCGCCTACCAAAACGTTGTTAACATACTCGGGACTTTTTATAGCGGTCATTATACCGCGAAGAGGAAAACCGGCATAACTCTAAAACGCTACTTTTTCGCAAAAAAAAACTGTTACATTTCTGGTCTTCGATTACTGAGAAATATTAACATGCTTGGAATTCCGTATGTTTTTAACTGAGGGAAGACGGAATTGTGTTTTAAATTATATAAAAAGTATTTTAATTTATTTATTAATTAACACTGTTATGCAATTTATCGGTATTATTGTAACAGGTAAAAGCAACACCGGTACCTTCAACGTGAATACGTCTTTAAAATTGATTTTATAGGGATGGAATAAAAAAAAAAGATAATAAAATAGGTTGATACAGTTTAGTGCTGCAGCTACATATATATTGCCAATTTCAATTACATCATTCATCAAGGATAAAGGAATATTACGCAACTAGCTGTGCCCGTGACTTCGTTCGTGTGGTTTTTGAGTGCCACGAAATTTTTTCCATACAAAAATAGGGGTCTAGGGGATTTCTATTTCCTCCCTGGATAACACCTCTAGAGTAACAATTTTTTTCCTGAATATTTATGGATATTGTTTGTACGTCTCTATTTTTTCCTTTTTTTAATAAATTAATTATTTAAAGAGATATGGACGTTTAAAAACCTAAAAAAAAGCAAAAAAATAGGAACCTAGCTCAATTCTTTTTTTAGCTAACACAGAAAAAAATATTTAAATCGGTTAAGTTTTGGAGGAGGAAACGGAAATCCCCTAAACGTCGATTTCGTAATTTCATTCCAAGTTGCAGTTGTCTCTATCGCGCTAGTGCTGGCTAGCTAAGGTACTGCGAGACAGCAATAGATTTTATAAATACCTATTTTGTTTTTCTCTCAACCGTGGTGTTTTCTCTTATCCAGCGCACGCAACGAAAGTCCCCAAATGTGAATAATTTTCCCCGTTTTTGCAACATTTCTTACTGAGGCTTCGCTTCTATTGGTCGCAGCGTAACGTTATATAGCCTAAAGTCTTCCTCTATAAATGAACTATCCAACAAAAATATTTTCTAAATCGGACCAGTACTTTCTGAAATTAGCGCTTTTAAATAAACAAACAAATTCTTCCGCTTTATAATATTAGTATAGATATACGCTCCGTATTCACATAGTAGAAAAGGCGTGTCAATAACACTTTATCAGTATATCTTTTACACCTAAGTACATTTTAATATTAAAAACCGCTTCAAATTGAACCGTTGCGGGAATTTTATGCGTCGAAATAATTATCGGTTTATGCAGGTTTCAACGCTTATTAGTGTTTTTATATTTCATCGCCTCCGATTAAAAGTTGTAACTAATTCAGTCGGCGGCCACGACCGGGCTGCGACTCAAACTGGATCCGAAGCTCGCGGTATGCATATTCAAGTTTGTGCTATTGCGAGATTTCTTAGATATCTTTTACCCGACTGCACCAGATGGAGTTATGGTTTTACCCGACTGCATCAAATGGGTGGTTATGTTTTTAAGTAATATTATGTATAATTAAATTGTATGACACGCTCTGTAGTTCATGTCACAGAGTAATTATATCAAAGGTATTTGAATTTTTTTTTTATACAATATATTTTTTTTTTGTTTAAATATTATATAATAGATATCAAATCAAAGCAATTTATCTTGTATAAATTGCTTTGATGACCTCTGTAGCGTATGGTTAAGCGTGTTGGTGCTCGAGCGGGAGGTCTCAAGTTCGAATTCCGCCGAAGGCACAATTTTTTTTATTTGTAATACATATATCCAAAATATGTGTATAGTGTAAACTATAAAATATATTACCTTTGTCTGGTATATTATTATAAGGATACTTAGCATGGGGCTAGATTGTGGTGTGAATTGTCTATAGATATTATTATTATATGAGTTTATATTGAAACGGACTACTGTGTATGCTTAACGCCGATCACGCACCAAGGACGTGGCGCGGACGTATTTTGAATACGGCCCGACGTTGGTCGGGAGTTCTCACGCTGGATTTCTTACTGCCGCTGTTTATTGTCTATACAAATGTCTATAAATAGCTTAGACAAAGGCAGGCAGTCCAGTAGCTATGCGTCAGTTTGAGAGGGAGTAAAGGAAATATGTATATAATCACACAATATCATAAAGGCGCATGTTTGTTATTCTTTAATAAAATTTTATATACAGTTAGCTGTTACGTATGGGCTACTTTTTGCAGGAGCAAGATGAACGGTACCTGAGGGTTTTATTTTGCGCGTACGTAGCGGGAAACGTCAAATATATTATAAAAAATTCGAATAAATGTTGAGAGTAAATATTTTTATGTGTAGCTGAGAGTCTAATAAAATTTAAATGAAAATACTTAGCTATTGAGTATTTAATTGTATTTGAAATTAAGAAATTAATAAGTTATTCAGTGCGCTCGTCTTTTTCGGGGAAGTATAAAAGAACGAACATTGAATAGCTTATCAGTTGTGTCACTTTTATACGCTAGTTAAATTAGCATTCTCCCTTATTTATTGTCTTGTTGCAGGGTATGAAAATGCTTTGAGTTAAAGGCAGGCATAAGAAACTATAGTGGCTTACTTTTTGAGTTAAAACAAGTTTGTTTAAAATTATTTCCTTTTTGTTTAAAACTAGCTATATTCCATTTTACGGGTAACAGATAACAGTAATAGGTACCATGAACAATATCCGTAACAGTTTTATAACAGAGTAAATATTAAAATACTCGCTGGAACAAATGGCATTGTGAGACAAATTGAGTCGCGCCGCAGAATATATTAGCGGCGCTCGCTCCATCCGTCCGTCCGTCCGTTTGGCAATTATAATATTGGCATAATAAACAAAACAAAACAACCATCTATACAATATGATATGACATTACATAATATTAAAGAGTGATATTAATACTTTAGGGTGTGTATCGGTCCCGTATATAGGGTTTACTGAGAAAGTAAGTAGAAAGAGGAATTTCTTTTATTATTGTATGGGTAAATTTATGAGATTGAAGCGTTTTTCATATAAACATGAAAGTCAAAAGAAAGCCTTTCAGCGCTGGTACTTTCAAAGTATACTCTACATAGATGGCACATACCCACCCTAAAGTTGACTTATTTATTTTACACCTTGTATACGCACATATAAATCTGAGAAAACAGAGCTTTACTGAGATTTAAATAAATAAACATTTATTCAACAATACATTACACTACACAATGAGAAATAACATAATTCGACGCAAGAAAACAAAAATGCTGTAGGTACAGCATTTTCGTTTTCTTGCGTATTATTATTATCATTACATAGACCTAGACATAAAAGAGACGGAAAAAATAACATAAGAAAAACAACAAAATATCAAAGAGAATAGATAAAAAAAAGAAGATATAGATATACCTCAGCCACTATCTACAGCCTGACTGGTGAGACATGTGCAATACTTACGGAGAGTACTCGGTACTCGATTCCCATTATAAATATGTTTTTTACCAAATTTTCTTTTAAATAAATGAATCATGGATACTATGAAAATTACGCGGCTAGGCACTTGCCTACTTAGGCATACCTGTGCAGGCGGCGCGGCACCCCGGCGGCGGCGTGCGACATCAACGTAGTACGGGCGCGTTCCTACGCGCGGTGTCCATGTGTTGGGTAAATAATTATTCAAGTTTAAGATACATTTACTAAGTGAATCATTGATATTATTTTTTTATATAATTTTTTTCATCTCATATAATAGACAAATATTACGTCCACGTCCCAAGTCACACTGTATATACTAGTATCAGACATACTAGGTTCACACAACTCGGCGCAACTAATGGCGGTCGGGTTACAACCATTTGTGTTCATTAATCTTGCAAATATAATTAGCGCTATATATCACGTACGCTTACGAGATTATTTGCGTTATAAAAATACCTTATCGGAGTTAATGTGTACATCAAAATATTTTGAGTGTATAGTACAGGGCCCTGATTTAAGATGCCATATCACTTACGAAATTCGAAAACATAAAGCATGAGATTTGACATAAACTTTGCTATGTGACATTCGAATTTGTGACATTGGCCGGTTTAATTGAGACCAGGCCAGCTACGCAGGAGTTATTTTATAGTACCCAAGTGTGTGCGCCATACACAGAAGCACTATATCTTCCTTCACTCTCGTAGCTCAGTGGGACGGATAACCGACACGACTGGCGGGAGATCAGGCGCAGGACCGACATGCCCATCCGACGCATGGATCATCTTTCTTGTCAGACAATCAGGTGATCAGCCTGCATTATCCTAACCAAACCGGAAAACAACATTTTTGTTGTTCCTACACGGGATTCGAATCCACGACCTCCGAGTCAAGAACTAAGCTCCGAACCACTAGACCAAGGATGAGATAGGCATTATTTATAACCGCTATTTAACTGGGGTCTGGCTGATGATGACGACACAATGATATTAATCGTACGCCAATAAACAACGCTATAAGATGGCGCGATACGTATTTTAATTGATATGTTGGCTCCGAGTAATAGACCCGCGCTCCCCGGGCGCTCTATTGGCCAATTTATTTATATTGATTCCCATACACACACACAGATTTTATTATACAAAGGTGTATTAATCTTGTCCAGAAAGCGAGTAGCGCCTGGACTCAAAGTAGATATATAACAGAGACACGATTTAGTACTAGAAAATGATATCACCCTAATACTGGCAATTCGACTGGCTATTTTTGTTTTCTTCGATTTCCAATAGATTAAGGGTGAAGTCCAGGCACATTGTACATAATTATCAATTTAAGTGTGTATATTTACTGAAATACTGATGTTTACTCCATCTTGAAAAGAATCTTTTGAAATACGAACTACAATTAGAAACAGAAATAATTATTTATTATTCTGACAAAAACAACTTATTTTTTTATCTCGTCTCGTTTGAAATCAATTCATAAAAAGCTAATGCTCCTCATAACTAATCATACAACCTTATTAAGTCATAAATATCATACATAACCTCGGCTGGACCATTTTATAGTTCTGTCGGCGCTCTTAGCGCGTAAGGGTATAAACCTGGGTTTATGTAAGTACTAAGCCTGGAAAGTTAAGCTCGAGACACACTGTAGCAGGATGATCAGTATTTTACTTATGCAGTAACTGAATTTATTCCCTATTATATATATATATGTAAAACGTGAATTTGCGTTTGTTTGTTAAGCTTCGAACTCATCATCATGAAACTTTTTACACAAGAACTTATGTTACGGATTCCAGACATACACATATTTACACAGACAGACTATATACATATTTAAGATTTTCATTATATTATACACAAATTTAATACACATCCACAATCCAGGAACTGAGAAAACTTTATGTTCTTTCGGCGGGATTCGAACCCGCTACACCATCGCGCTCAACCACTGCGCTACAGAGGTCGTCAAACCTATGTCAAATTTACGACCAGTGACAACCAAAACAAATCTGTAGATAAAGATAACCAACAAATTATTATTCCTTCGATAAAAAATGAGTATGTATTCTGTGTTAAATTAAGCCCGGTAGTGTAGGTGTAGTGTTACACGCCGTATCGGCTTACGCTCGGTCCTACGTGGTCCTACGGTCCTACAAGGTCCTACCTGGTCCTACACGGTTCTGTCATAACTCGCTACTTTATTTACGATCGATATCCGAAGTGATTTACACCGACAATGTTATTACCCATCGGCCCACCCGTTTTAATACCATAAGGTTTTCTAATATTGTTATATAAATATGTTATACACATGTAAAGCCTGTGGTAGGAGTTCCCAACTGGTGGTCAAATAGGAAGGGGGGATAAAACGTAGGTATTTTAATAACAAACATTCGCTATAAATTTTGATAAGTAACAACAATTATTTATGTCCACACAAATTATTGATGTCCATACACACCTAATGTATAAACAAGATATATATATATATATAAGCAATGAATTAAATATTATTTGTAATACACGAGTAATCCGTGATAAAAAAGTAGTGTGAAAACCTTACCTTAGTACCTATCCTATTAGTATCCCTTATCAGCTAACCCTTATCAGTTATCCCTTATTAGTATCTTAAGTAATAAGTATATCCTAGGTTCTATATTTATCGTACTATATTTCTCTAGTAAGAGGTCAAAAAGATTCTATTGCCAACTTATTTTTATTTTATTTAACAATTTATTCCACATAATGTACTGTAGATTTTTGACAATGTCAATACGCAACTACCTACTTGGACTTTTTTTTACTTATTTTTTTAATAGTAAAATAAACATTGAACACAAGATGAACTACAATATTATATTATATTTTATTTTACGAAGAAAGACGATATTGTACTTGAGAAAATATGTCTCACAAGCTATAATATTGTAATCCTATGCAAATATACTTTGACCTTGATAAGTATGTTATATAGATAGTATAATATATACATTACCGCAAGTGAAATGTCAGTGTGAAATGTCACGCCCGGTGCGCGTTCCTTTATATTGGGACATCAATCTTATGCTAATATATTGAGTTCCCGCATATCATATACTTTAAATTGCCTATAGTGACAGATCGATTTATTACTGTTTTAATCTTTGAATAATAGGCATAAATTAATGACAATGTAATGGAGTATGTTTGTTTTAAATCACTAAAAGTATTTTGTTTTTTGAAAACAAAACAGTAAATTTTTTAAAAATTTCAGCGACATAATTAGCAATTTTATATCACCGGATCACCTCTGTAAATTGGTGAAATATGCTCATAAAATATAAAGTACAAGGCCATATATACTACATTACTATTTTTCGTCAACGCAAATCACGCAAATCATTAACTTCAGAGTAATCGGTGTACATACATAAAAACCGGCTGAATTATGAACCTCCTTTTTTTAGAAATCGGTTAATAATTGGGAATCCATAAAAACATTTTCGTTCCAACCTATAACTACTGTATGCACTATCCCATCTTGAAAATGGATGGGGATAAAATATGGGGATAACCCATCCTAATCACAGATTTAAACGCGCGCAGTAAATCCACGCATTTCATTAGATAAATCTATAATGTTTACAGCGCACTAAAATGCGTTTATGTTTGCGCAACTCAAGTGATTAAGCCCAATTTGCGCAGTTTAGCGCAGATGGAGATACGCCGAAACCGGCAGTAGGGTTATCGTACTTTACATGTCAGATAAGCATATTATTGTGTGACATAATTGTGTGTCTAGATTTATATTTATATATGCGAGGTGTAAAATAAACGAGTGATAATACTTTAAGGTGATATGCCTCCTATGTAGAGTTTACTGTGAAAGTAGCAGCGCTGAAAGACTTACTTTTGACTTTCGTGTGTGTATGGGAAATGCCACAACATCATACATTTTCCCATACAAAAATTTTAATAAGTACCACTTTTAGCGCTGGTACTTTCACAGTAAACTCTGTATACGGGACTCATACACACCGTAAAGTATTATCACTCATTAGTATTATAGCATGTATACTAAGATTTTATTGCTGAAGTGTATGTTTGTTTACTGGAACGCGCTAATCTCCTGAGATTAGCGCGTTCCTGAACTAATAGTCCAATTTGAAAAATTATTTCAGTGTTCAATAGCCTATTTACCGAGGAAGGCTATGTTATATACACTTTATCTATCACGTTTCAACCAAATAGGAGAATCATATTATCGCTAGAATATTTTCTGTGGTAAAAATTAGCCTATGTATTAAACCAACATGTAAACTAGAACCATACCAAATTTTATCAACATCCGTTCAGTAGTTTTTACGTGACAGAGTAACATCCATCTTCCATACATACTTATTAATTTCCGTCTTCTATTAGTAGGAATATTGAAATACTTGAGTTACAACTGATATACTTCTACACTAACTTTTTAATTATTAATTGTAAAGGGATTTTATTGTTTATTGCAATGAAAAGGCTACGAAACTTACACACCGATTTTGAGGATATTTGGCATAAATATAGCTTTGACCATAGAGAAAAGATACTTAACTCAAATATACATAGTGAAGGAAGTCGTAAAACATATGGAAATTTATATTAAGAGTGATCTATATAAAACTAATGCTCTGATAACATTTAAATGCCTTATAAAAAGTTATAGTTTTTTAAATACCTACATTTCCTGACCATAATAATAATATAAAAATGGCGGAACCAACAAATAAAATCTGAAAAGATGGAATTCTACATAGCACGGTTCTTTGCCCCTACCACATAGTAGATAATAAAAAAATATACAGTTGATTAGCGTTCCATGATGTTGTCTTTGTCTTTCAAATTACTTTTCAAAAGTATCAGACAAAGACAACATTGAATATCTAATTATTTGTTCTTATAACGGGTGTACGTTAATCGATGAAGTCCTTTTTTTTAAGAATAAAAAAAAATAAGAAAAATAATGGGTGTAAAAAGAGCAGTCACTGTAACTTTGGGATATGATTATACTACCTTTTCTCATTCTAGAAATGTATTTTTTTTTTTTTTACAAAAATTAAAAAATTTTTGGCTTTATTATTATTTTTGCGACAAAAAAATAAGAAATGTTAAAAATAAAAAAAAATAGTTATTGTAAAAAAAATATACTTATAAAAAAATACATTTCTGAAATGAGGAAAGGTGGTATAATAGTATCTCAAAGTTATAGTGACTGCTCTTTTTACACACTGTATATCTTGTAACCCTATCATTACAGTAAGTACTATAATGTACATATTTTTGCATATCCTAAGGTAATAGATAAGTTCTTTTAATCTATAATATAATAATAATAATAATAATAATATCTATGGACGCTTCACACCACGTCAATCTGGCCCTGCGCTAAGTATCCGAAGAACTTGTGTCACAGGTACCAGACAACGGAAATATATTTAATACTTTAATACTATACACGTATTTAAGATTTTTATGATATTAATACACAAATTTAATACACATCCATGACTCAGGAACATTTAAAGCTTTTTGTTCCCTCGGCGGGATTCGAACCCGCCACCTCCGGGTCGAGAGCGAAGCTCTGAACCACTAGACCACGGAGGCGATAACACAAATAACTTTTACAAAACAGTAGTACCTGACGCATACCTTTGTGACAAACGGGTCGGACATTTCTGTAAAAACATAGTCAAGACAGCTTATAATTGGTGACCGGAGCTGTAAATATTTATATAAATTCTACTTTTATTGGCCATTAAACATAATTTACGGCGTTCTGCGTATATGATTAAACGTTTAATGGAAATAATCGCGGGTCGCCATTATTTTTACAGATTTATGTACTTTTATAATGCCTATTTAGGGTACCGTGCTCAAATATTTAAGTCCCGATTTCACTAAATCTATAACTTTAAACTCACATCTATACTTATAATAAAACTGTAGAGAGGTCAATTCTGTACATTGAATATTTTTTCAAAATACATATTGGAGGATGATTGGCGATCGATACTGATGCCAAAAATGCAATTAGTAAAATTTTTGTCTGTCTGTCTGTCTGTCTGTCTGTCTGTCTGTCTGTATGTGCGCGATGGGAACAAAAACTACTGAAGGGATTTTAACCAAACTTGGTACGATTGTAGCCCATATTCCTGGGCAGGTTATAGGCTATATAACATAACGCTACGATACATAGCAGCCGAGCAGTGACGATAAATTGGAAGCAAGTCGGATGAATTTCGCGCGCGCGGGCTGCGGACGATCGGTTCATGCGGGGGGCGCGGGGGGATCGCTTACACAGTGACGCGAAGAAATAGAATGTGGCACTAAAGTAGATTAGAACTTGAAATAAGTACCTAACTAACAGATTTTTTTTTCTGAGAAGAGTGTTTCCACAGTGTCATAATAATATAAAAATTGTATTTTTGAACTTGCTTCACAAATTGAAATAAATTATCATTTATTGTATAAATCAACTTAATTAACTGTATTATTAAAAGAAAGCCTTTCGCGATAATCTAAAAAAACGGGCAATTAAGCGGTTTTTGGTAAACTATTTATACCATCACGGTATTAATCCTTATCATTTTTAATACGTTAGTTGGCTTAAGCATTTCATGAAGACTATATTTGTCATTTATACCTAGCAAGTATAATTAATAGTTTAGGAGATAATATAGCAAAATTAAAATCGTTTCGCCGTGATTCGACCGCCGCATCGCGGCGCCGCGCGATACAGGCTGATGCGTGACGTCTTTTATCCGAGTCGGGGTGTAGTGTAGGTATCAGATGCTGGTAGGTAGGAATTTTGGCGAAGGTCAACCAAAGGAACTCCACCCCACTGCTGGGTAAAAAATACTATTAAAATGTGCTAACAGGCAGTACCGGTAGTATGAATTTAACCACGCACAGCCGCTAACTGTGCCCCCAGTAATAATCGTGTTAAAAGTACGGCGTATGGCGTATAGATGTCGCTTTGATTTGAAGATATATGACAGTAAAAAAAATACTGGACGTTTGTATGAAGCGCGGCGGGAACCGCGCTGCTTCAAACATTCAAATTTATTCTTTTTTTATTTTATATTTTGTTTAAAACAAAATTTCATTTATTTATATTATTATTATTATACTTAGGGTAGGTTATAAAAAACGCTACTAAAGCCGATCGGCGCGGCGCGCCGAGCTGGGGCCTAACTCTCCAAACTGATTCGATTTTAATTCAGATTCGATCGTGCCGCATACTCCCGAAGAAATTGACGTTTGTTTATTTTTATTCTCTGTCGATTGATATGGTCTGGTGTACAAAAAGTTACGTTCTAACGGTTTTCTTTATCCTAATTAATTTCAAAGTAATCTACCAAATAAAACACCAAAAACCGTTAAGATCGAACTGATTCGATTCTCAGTTGTGTCGAGAGTAAGCCTGCTGGATCCTCGGCGGGGCGTGCCGCTGCGCCCATGTCTAACCGAGAGTTCCGTTTTAAAGACCTTAGTAATTGCAATATAAGTTTAAATTTAATAATACTTCAAAACATTAATGACAAAAACGGTAATAAGTTGAAAAAATTGAAAATATTTTTATGGTTTCGCAATTTATCCTATGTCGTTTAAATTTGATATGAAGCAACATTTTAATAGTGCATTAAGATGTTGCTTCATATCAAATTTCTATTCCCGGGAAGTACCCTTTAGGTTTTGGTTCCCTTTGGCGTGTCGAAAATTGCGAAAATTAGCGATATAAACGGCTGAATCTTTGGGTAGATGTGGCCAAGATGCCTGTTTCTTTTCACAGCCAGAAGGGACAGTAGAACTGAGTTTTTAATATGATTTTTAGCTTGATACCTACACGTGTTAAAGTTTTGACACCCAGACAGACAGACGGACATCGAAGTTAAATATTTTACTAAATTAACGTGAAAAATTGTCTGGGTCTATACGGTGCATTCGAATAATATTATCCTAACTTCGAATACCTTTGCTGACTTCTACATATTGTTCGAAGGCCTACTTCTTTTGCCGAGCTCCGAAAGGATAGTAATATATTATTATTATACCCTGCATACCAAGAGGCTTGCCGGGTACGTGACTTGCTGGATCGGGATCAACACTGGGATACACTGGGAAGTAACTATTAAATTAGCGAAAGTTGTCAGCGGTTGCGCCAATAAACTAAAAATATATTTAAAAATACTAAAGTGCCCTAAATCACTGTTCCACGCGTACGAAGTCGCGGGCACAGCTAGTTTTTATAATATTTATTATATTACTAGCTGACTCGAGCCCACTTCGTTGAGCATAGAAACAGTTTGTCATGTTTAAACCTTCCCGGGACTTCCACGAATATTTCAAGACTAAAAATAGCCGAATCGGTTCTGCCGTTCTCGAGTTTTAGCAAGACTAACGAACAGCGATTCATTTTTATATATAAGAAATATTCTTTTATACACAACCTATGTTTCAGTCTATGATTATTTACAATGTCAAAAACCAAGGGAAGAAATTGCTTTAAAGTAATAAGGCCGCCCTTGTGTGCATGTCTGATTATGTATTGTTGTATTTATATGTTACTTTGTAAAGTTTTGTGCACAATGAAGTATATTTGATTTGATTTTCTCCCTCTCTCATTCAGTGTTAGAGCAGGACCCAAATTCAAGATGCCATCGCTATTAACGCTTACGAGGTTCGAAAACAATGTATGACGGTATTTGACATACGCTTCGCTAAATGACATATGAATTCACTCGTCATTTCGCGAAGCTTATGTTAAATCCCATTCATTTTGTTTTCAAACTTCGCAAGCGATGGATCTTAAATGTGGACTCTGAGCAGACAGATCGTAGAGAGTAGATCAACGTTGAACATTGGTTTAAATTAGGGATAACACTTCACTATTCATTCGTGTATCTGTCCTCCGGTATCTCATGAACCAAGATAGACAGACAACTGAAATTTTCATGTGTTGCCACTATAACAGCAAAACAGAATAAAATAAATATTTAAGTAAGTGCGGCTCCCACACAACAATAAATGTTGTATTTTACTATTTGATACGGAACCTTCCGTGCACCGTCCGGCTCACACTTGGCCAGTTTTTATGTTCATGAGATCGACTTAAATTCTAATGACTGCGAGTTCCTTTTGTCATTAATAGAAACACTAAATCATTTTAGTAATGTGAAGTAGGTATACGTTTGCGCAAGCGTGTGCGCAATACACAGAAGTTTCTCTCCCTACCTTCACTCTCATAGCCCAGTGGGACGGATAACCGACACGACTGGCGGGAGATCAGGCGGAAGACCGTCTTTGTATATCCACCATCCGCGTGGATCGTTCTTCTTGTCAAACCAATCTTGAATATATATATTTTTTGTTGTTATAACGCGGGAATCGAAGTCCCTCCCAGTCCCTCTCAACAACTAGACCACGGAGGCGTTATAATAGTAGCTACTAATACTCCTAATAAAGCAGCAAGATATGTAATGTATCTATATGCTACCGCTACTTAACCCTCGTGACTGCGCTCGTGGTCATTTAGATCATAAACAATACGGCGGCATGCAAATGGCGGAGGTCGCGACCGAACCATGAATATTGATACTGCATTGTGAGATTACTGATCCAGCGATACACCGCGCACGACTACTGTTAGACAATAAAATGGAGCAATGGCTGCAGGAGAATGATGATGAGACTCCATACGAGCTCGGAGGGTCGGCTTTCTGTGAGACCATTCGAATGGTGCCGAGTATTCTATCGACAGTAATGACGTATACAGGGTGTCTCATGGTGCATATACAAGCCGATTATAGTGTGAAGAGAAGGACGCGTATCTAAAAAAAAGTCTGAATCTCGGATCTGAA
Organism: Celastrina argiolus; assembly: GCA_905187575.2. Classification (NCBI taxonomy): domain Eukaryota; kingdom Metazoa; phylum Arthropoda; class Insecta; order Lepidoptera; family Lycaenidae; genus Celastrina; species Celastrina argiolus. The sequence goes on along the minus strand of LR994579.1, from coordinate 1,565,718 downwards.
AAATCAATATTTTCTCGATGCCATGAAACTAAATTTTTTACCTCCTACTCGTATCTATGATACTACAACTGAAAAGTTGTAGTATCATAGATAGGAGGTTGAGAAGGAAAAGCGATTTTTTGTTATGGCATGTCATATAAATTACATACCATAACGCGACAAATCACGATTTAAAATCTTCATAAAAGTCACAACACAGATAGATGAGTTTTAATCCTGGTCAGGTCTTAGGTCAACGACCAGTGCGTTCGTGTGTATAGACTAGAACCAGCGATCCCCAGCATTTTTTGTATCTTTATTGCGTTATGATAAGTAATTTATATATGTAAGGTGCCAAAACAAAAAATGATGTACGCGTCATTCTCCTTACACTATATGAACCGTGGGACATACTGTATATTTTATTTTTCTTTCTAATAACAAATTAGAAAAGCATAATTCAATTTTCAAGGGACAATACAGCACCACCAATTTACCAGTAGGATAGATGAGTAACACATGGTAAGAGTGTTAAATAGTATTTTAAGAATAAGCTTCTGCCTGCATTGTCCTTGAAAATTGTTGTTCCAAATAATCCAACCCAGGACCTCTGAATCGTGAGTCTCCAAACCACTGAGGACACAAGGACACGAGGAATGGTGCAAAAACGCACAATAGCTCGAGCAAGCTCTACCGTCAAGCGCTCGTAAAGGCTTTATAGCTTGGGGCCCATCTCACCCCACCACCAGCCGTAAACCGAACATAAACACAGGAATGTTACTGTCTCTGAAATTACATTTTTGCAAGCTTTTTATAAGGGTTTGATGGACGGAGCATGAAGATGTTTTGATGTTCTTTGTATTAAGCTATGCTAGGAAATCGTTGCGTGCAATGGTAAAAGAACGTTTTCTATTAAAAAAAAATGTAAAAATTACCGTTCTCTGGTCCCCTCTTTCTATACATTTTTGTGACTTTAATCCTAGAAAAACACGAAATTTAAAATAATATGTCTATTGTCTACTCATAAAAACAATTAGTCCCGTTTGTTACTTAATATTATGAGTTACTTGATGAAAAAAATATCGTTACCTTTGTAAAACTAATTTTCTTATAACACTGATGACATACCTAAAACAATATAATTTTTAAATTAACATACATTACATTGACTACGATTTAATATTAAATATAAATTCGTAAAAAAACTTTTATATTGATCGGAGGCGTGCATATTCCGTTCCAATTCTAACTTAACATGGGTCTTTCAATTTGAATGTCACTTATTCACCACTCAATAAAGATAAAATTGACTCATTCATTTGGAATTTCATTTCTTTTCTACATTATATCTTTTATTTCGAAATAGGTTAGAAACAACTAGCCCTCGGTTTTTTAAAGGCCGATCGAAATCGATCAGCTAATATTCAAGTTGACAGGCCATTGCGAACGCTTATTGGTGAACATCAATCGCAATAACTTCACTCACTCGCTACGTCCACCAATGAGCGTCCAGAATTTTTCAGTCTTTCAAAAACCGAGGGTTACTCTTTTAGAATTGAAATAAGACAAGAAAATTGAATCGTAGCCGAGTACAAAACTCTGTAGGTAACAAGAACAAGCAGGTAGGCATTTTTTCAACTCCTGCGCAGGACCGGAAGCGTGTAAACAATGCACTCGTAATTTGTCAGGTTGATCTATTTGTTGGTTGTGTTGGTACTCGGTAACGGTCGCCTCACCTTTCTCAGAATACGTGATTGTATTTAAAACAAGACCAGGTACAAATACCAACATTTACATTATGATATTGTCTGAAGGCGTCGGCTTGCGTCTTTGTCCGTTTAGAACATGTCGTTTAGTTTCCATTTAGTTTCAATTTGTAATATAAGTAATAAATATAACGACATCAGGATACATGTTTACATAAAAATAAACACGTCATTGTCTTGTGGGCCACACTACTAGTGAGGGAAAATACCAAATTTGAGGTTTTTGAGGATACTTCTGTCAAAGATAGCTGCTATATAATATTATGTAAATTTTCCTATGTATAATCTCAAGAACAATTGTCAAACGTATGATAGACACTTAAACCAATATTTACTTATATTATACAAATGCATAGCGCGTAGTGTAAATTTTCCTATGTATAATCTCAAGAACAATTGTCAAACGTATGATAGACACTTAAACCAATATCTACTTATATTATACAAATGCATAGCGTGTAGTATAATAATAATCTTCTTCTATAATATAAAAATGGATCGCAAAATGTGTTGGTAAGCGCATAAATCAAGAACTATTTTCGGTCTTAAAATATTCGTGGAAGTCCAGGGAATGTTTAAACGGTTTGTATGCTCAATGAAGTGGGCACGGGTCAGCTAGTAATATATAAAAATAAGCGATAGGCATTATTTAAATATTTGCAGTTTACTTCCTCTGCATATAAACTTTAATTCATTCAGTGTTAAATTTCATAATTATCGTACGCCACTTTTCCTTAACATGTTTCTTATACATACTCGTATTTCATTCTTTTTATAATCTTACTGGCTGACCCGTGCCCACTTTGTAGAGCATACAAACGATTTGTGATGAAATCCAATTAGATTTCGGAACCCGCAACGCGGAACCCGTAACTCGGAACCCGGAACCCGCAACGCAGAACGCGGAATCCGGAAACCGCATGTGGAAAATTACTAAAAATTTGTCCTAAAAATTAAAAAAAATGTTAGGTGTGGATAAACCATGAAATGAATATCACTTAGGGATATGAAAAATAGACAGTAGCCGTTTCTCAGATCTACTGCTTATAAAAATTAATAAAAATCGGTCAAGCCGTTTTGGAGGAGTGTGGTAACTAACAGTGACAGGAGAATTTTATATATTAGATTAATTTAATAAGTAATGTACCATATTATTGTTTATCTCATAAACTATTCAACACTCGATACATAGGACATAGCACGGTTTATCTAATTTTAATTTATGTTACCAATAAAACTGAATACAAAGTGGCCAACAGAAAGAAGCATAAAAGCAACATAACATAAAAATCGTATTATTCAATGTTAAAACGTGTACACACTAGGAGACAAGAGAATTAAAGACATGAATGGATGAAGGTTATATGTAGCAAAATTATGATTTTGAGCTTTAAACATATTAAAATATGTTGTACATTAATCTAAAGATCCGACTATAGAATCAAAGTACTTAATATGTTTATCCTAAAATGTTTAAGTGACTGTTTAAACTCAATTTTCTGGGTAATTTTTTTTACGACATATCACATTCATTGATTCAAGTCTTCAATAACCTATCATACAAAAATATGTACATACTGTATTAGTATCCTTGTCTGATACGTTAAGATATTCACTTGACAAACAAGGACAAGACATCGTATCGTTTATTCTGTGTAAATGTTTAATTAGTAAGGAACTTATTCGTCATACATGCTTCTTGATCTTTTTTTATGGAGGGTCCACTTTTCGACGACCTTGGTGGCTCACACTGCTGCAAGTCAGAGGTCGCGGGTTTGAATCTCTCCGAAGAAACAAAATATTTTATGTGTTCCTAGATTATTGATCCTGTTTCTATCTATTCGATATCGAGCTACTTCTGTACCGTCTAGCGTTACTTCTATACAGTATAACGTTATTTCTCTAACACATCCCCATGTCTCTAAAGCTCATGTTTCATAGTAATTAATTTATATGAAGTGCCAAAACAAAAATAGTGCGTTCTTGTGTTAGACTAGGACCCCGCGACTCCGCGAGCCCAGCAAAGTAAGATGCAATGGGGTTATTTTAGACCATTGTAATTTTTTTCGCGTTATAGTAAGTAATTTATATGAGTTGCCGACATAAAAATACTCTATGCGTCTCTTCTCTTCACGCTATATTCGGCTTGACATATGAACCATGAGACAACCTGTATAACGATATGTATTAAAAAAAATATATATATATAACAACCGTTACATAGCGCTGAACGATATGTCTAGATAAACAACTAACTCGCGTAGTCTGTACTATCCCCACTTTACGATTCCCTGGGAAAAGTCTCCCCCCCATAAATCGTCAGCGCCAGTCCACGCCAGCTTTTCATATTTTTATTGCTCCATTGTAACTTCATTAGATCATTTATCATAAGACAGCCAATGAAGCGTTCTGTATGTTAATGACACGTTTAATTCCTACAATTTATATGACGTATGTTAATACAAAATAAGGTTAAACACGAGTAACGGTAAATATCGGTTATGTTAAATTTCAAAAATAAAATACTGCCTTATACTTTAAACGGCAGGTCGCCTAACTGTTCGTAAATTTTGTAACATTTAACTTTATAAGACTTATTTTGCCTCTTGAATAGAAAAAATTACATTGGAACATTTGAAAACAAGAAAAACAAAGATATAGAATAATATTAAACTTAACTTTTTAATTAACCGTGTATAGCTTTTAATGGATTTTAAATAATTACATCCAACGTATATGTCGCAGTCATCTGATTGAATCAGCACTTTAATTGAACGACTAGCGCGTTTATGAAATGACGACATTTAATTGATTGACTAAAGGACAACTCGTCAAGTTGTTTAATGTAAGCATAGTCGTTAAATGTTTGGTAGGGGTATGTAAGACCATAAGTTCGCAACTAAAAAGGTCCTCAAAAATGAGGACATGTCACACAAAATGAAAATTAAAATATCAACTATGTACTCTATCTATATAATAGTAACAAGATAGGAAGATAGGAATAAGATGCAAGGCTACCTCAATGTACTTTATGTACTCTGATTTTTGTTACACTATATATATTAAGTTTTACATTGTAAACATATTTTGTATACACTTTTTAAAAAAGAACTATTTTCCATCTTTTTGCTAAAAGATGGCCCCGGCCGAGTTTCTTACGCCGGTTCTTCTCGCCGGGCTAGGGTTGAACCGGTGGTAGCCTTTTTGTTGACTTTCCGAAAATAGCTTGTTAAGTTTTATTTGGAAATAAAATATTTTGAATTTGAATTTGAATCTGTGAGAGCTGTTTGACGCCATATTTGTTTCGGTCACTACTAGCGCCACTGCGGTAAAAATGAACAAAATTTCAATCACCTGACTGATTTTACGTCCGCTCTGTTTAATGGGCTTTGTTAAAGTCCGCTAACTAGTTGGACGTTGAGTTACGCTGTTTGTTCGGCCTAGGCAATCAATTAAATGTCGTCTTTTAATAAACGCGCAAGACATATTTTAATCAAATACCTGATTCAACCAGATGACTGCGACATATAGTTCATCCTTCTTGTGAGACAATCACGTGATTAGCCTGCATTCTCCTAACCAAACATGATAACAACATTTTTAATTCCAACGCGGGAATCAAACCTATGACATTCGATTTGAGAGACAAGCCGCTGGACCACGGAGTCAGTGTACACTTGTACACTTGTACTCAATCTTTCCTTTTTCCCAAAACGCGCGCCAGCAAGCGCCTAATGTGTATATCTAAATCTCATTCTAAAAACGTGTTTTTTATTTATTCATTTACTTTTGTCTACGCTCTACTGCCCCTTATTGTCTCTTTGTTTACTTTATTATCGTACTATGGATTACATAAATATTTTAACTATCACGCCACGTACTTTTTATTAATGGTTAGTGGTTAGTTACCCTAACTATAGTTAAATCAGCATTTCCACCTTCTCAGAATTACGGCCACTAAATAACGCGACAGTGCGTAGTGGCGGCTACACAGAATCAAGTTTACTATACCTTTTTTTTGGAAGTCGGTTGATAAAAGATGAGTTGCCTGATGGTAACCGTAGCTATTAGCTATAGATATCAGCAATTTTAGAGTAGTTACAAGTGCGTTCTCAATCTTAAACATCCCTCGAGCTTCCTTTATATACTCATTCGGTGAACATCGCTAGAGTTCGCCGGTATTCTGTGATGCTGAATGCTATTAGCTACACGTGGGTCAGCCGGCCAATTCGTGCCGACTGACCCACGTGTAGCTAATAACATGTTTATATTATTAGCTTCCCATTAATAAAATTAGTCCTGCGTCCCCGCACCGACTGCTTCCGCCGCTGAATAGCTTCCCATGCTCTCGAATGAAAGAAAGAAAAGAAAAGAAAGGAAAAAATTAAAACAAAAGCCTGCGGGTCGCCTGTCTTCCTTGGCAACCCAATACCTTCAATTCATTTACCTGTCTAAGGCTGGATGTTGACGAATTTGCTCATCATCATCAGCGGTAATTATGGGCTCTCTTTTTAACCTCCGAGAAAAATAGAGGGGTGTTATAAAATTACATGTGTGACATTGTAACTCCCAAACGGATGGACTGATTTTGATTCAGTTTATTGTTTGAAAGTGTTGATCGGAAGTGTTCTTAGTTAAAATAATAAGTGATATTTAAATTAGTAGAATTATGTGTATTAATCTTGTTGTTTACGTTAAGATTTATATGTGGTTACTCCATTACTGTAGTACAAAATATAAAATATTTCTGTTATCAAAATACCACTTTCCCGAACACCGTAAACGTATCTACAATATTTACGACAAGGACAGCGATATAAAACGAGACAGGATGAATAATAGCTCATAAATATGTATGGGGTCTGATGACTGAGCTAACCCGAATATCCAAATTGATACCCACCAATTATGCCCACTTAGACAAAACGCACCAATTTGTTTTATCCCCACGAAAAACTATCCTACCGCGCTCAATTCGATAAATTATAAAACGTTTTCACTCACCTATAACATAACCCAAAGCGTTAATTCTTTCTATTATTAATGCAAAACGTAATGTATGTCTGTCTGTCTAGTGAATTCACATTTACATTATCTATTCCACAAGTACATCAAATGCTTTTAAATACCTGAAGTAACAACAAAAATCGCTCCCTCACCGATTTCGGCGTCGGTTTAGTGAGATTTATTTAGTCCTAAAGCGTGTGAGCAATACACAATAAAAGTAATGAGAAGAGGTAGGATAATCATATCCTATTGTTATAGTGCCTGTTCTTTTTACATCCTGTATAAAACAACTAAACAAAAACGTATTAGGTACAAATTAGTATTTTAATACACAAACATGGTGACTTAATTATATTCATTGGGATAGTTGTTATGTAAATGACGAACATTTAAATATTATACTTAATATTATATCGTAAATTTCAGTGAATCTGTCATCACAATAAATTACTTATTTATTTTCCTCTTCACAAAACCAATATATTTTTGTTTTTTGCTTACGAAAACAGTCACTCAAAATACGTATATGCATGTAGACTGCGTTCCGGACACATTCCCAGTAAGAGTTTTGGATTTCTAATAAGAAAGGTAGACTCCCCTAACTGCGAACAATGTGGTATAAGGGATGATGTTTACCACAGATTGATTGAATGCACCCGGAACGCGGATCTAAGAGAACAATTAATTAATAAATTTCAGTTGCATGTAAGTAATTTAGGTATATTTCAAAGCATTCTAGCTGAACCTAATTCAGCAGCAGCTAGAATGCTTTACTCTTTTAATTTTAATTTATAGTTTTATTATTATTTGTTTAGTGTACGATGGGATTGACATCGTCAATTGTGTACAAAAATCCCTTAAAATTATTAAAATTTTTAAAAAAAAAAAAATGTATAAAACTAATAAGTAGCACTTGTTTATAGAATTTTTACTGTGCATTCCAGTTGCAAGGAAATAATAATTTATTTCCTTTAGTATTATAATCACATTCCTGTTTCTTTCTGCCTAAATTCGTATATAATATTAAATTTTCGTAAATTTAAGGTTATGTTCTGGCAACTGGAATGCACCTTGCGAAAGACACTCTAGTATTACTTTAAAAGCATTTTTATTTGTTAACACGACATGTGCCGACATAACCCCTGATTTTGAATAATTCTGTATTGGTGTTCTGCTCCTAATGTCATAGCCTGAGCTGCCTGACGATTCCTTGCCCTTCTCGATAAATAGACATCTAATAAAAAAAATTCAAATCGATCCAGTAGCTTCTGACAGTAGCACGTTCAAAAATACATACGAAATTTACATTTCTGTAACTCCAGTCTGAATTGTAGAGACCTACACAATAAACTTTAACTTACAGATAACGATTCTAATGTACACTAATCGAGAAACGCATCGATTACGCTGTACGCATTACATTAGTATAAAATTCTAGACGCGTAACAATCTACAGCAGACACTTGGCTGTCGATAGCATCCGCACTGTCTATACTAGTGCTACTCTAATGTAAACTGAATAATTAAGACTTATTTAGACAACCGTTGTGGCTCAGTGCTTTAGCTTAAGCGCTCCAGTCGGAGGTTACGGGTTGAAATCCCGCCGAGATAGCAATGTGATCGCTTATTTTGTGTTGAAATATTTTAAGGTGTCTCAGTGCATGTTTAGAAAATAATCGAGCTTTTGCTGATACTGTAACTAAACTCTACAGCACACAAAGGTTCCACGAAAGCCATTCTAGTTTCGCGCGCATTTATCTACAATTTTCTTAAGCGCAATCACAATATTATAATAGATTACTGGCTCCTATCTTATGCCCGCTTTCTTATCACCTGATTGTCCGACCAGTGGAGCGAGAGCCCTCTGCCCCCGACACGTGTTCGGCTCCTGTGATTCCCCAGGGGTCACGTTAGCCTGGCCGGTCGTGTGTGCTGGCTGGACCGGTTCTGTGGATGCTACGTCACCTCGACGTATTATGATTTGTGGTCGGAGGCGTGATGGTGGTTCTCTTGTACCTGTCGCTTGTACTTTAGACGACCACTTTGGTCATGGTTATTGGTGATGTCAATTTTCCATGAAAACGATAGGCGATATGAAAAACGATTTCCAAAACGTGTTAAATGGTTTTACTATAAATATATTATAGTGTATCAGAGCGGTTAGACCATTTTACCGATGTTACCGATTAGCACTTAAACCGGTGAAGTTTAGTGAAATTTAGCATAGAGATTGGATAGTTTTCTTTCCGTAAAAGAACGGTGTTCCCATGCTTAGACCCAGAGGAACCTAATAGTATTATACACCATTTGGACCAATGTTTATGTTAAGGGCTAGTAACGGTTTAGAACAGTGCTTTTTAACCATTAGGGCGTGTTTAACCAAGAAATGTTAATTCTTCATTAAATATCTGTTCCTCTCGTAATTCCTAATGAATGAGAAGGCATGGTAATTTAACAAGCCGTTAACACTAACATGCGTTAGTGAAAAGTCTCGTATAAGTAGTTTAATATTATCAATACACGCTATTATAAAAGCAAATCGTTTGAATTCCTTCTGTCTATTTGTAAGGGATGATCTTAGAAAGGGGCTATGTTGCCTACGTCTCGATTTTGATGTACTCCATTTCCTTGATTTTAAACACAACCAAAAATCTGGCCATATTATATATCTCTTTCAATAATAAATATATCAAAAAAGGGAAAAAATAGGTACGTACCAAAAGTATATATTTATATAATGGCAGTAAATTGTTTTTTTTTCCTAAATATCTATGTAGATATAATTTAGCTGCTGCTTATATGTATATGTAGATATTTAGGAAAAAAATGTTAATTTACTGCCATTATCCAGGAAGGAAACAGGGTTGCGTTTTTGTTTTTATATGGAAAAACGGCCGCTGTGTTTCCTCGTAAAGGGCCTGGAAATTGGGCTTTATTTTAAAGGGTATACGGACTGCGAAAGGTTAAGACGCTGGTGTAGAATGTATCGCGTGCCGCCGCGAACTGTATCACAGGGTCTCCGTCTCTATAAATCCCGATTCCCGATAGAACAGTTGAGGGAACTCCATTTGAATTCAAACAAAAGTTACAATTGTCGTACGGAATTGATTCCCCGATGTTATCTGTGAAATACTTCGCAGTTTCTCAGTGTTGCCAACTCTCAAATATATTTATTTATATCTATTGGTAAAGAGTATAGGCATCGGGTTTTTCCCATAGCTTATTTATCTCTACTTTCCCATCTTTTTGGTAAAAGGTGGCCCCGCGTGACTTTCTTATTTAAGGTTTTCTCGCCGGCTTAGTCCCCGAACAGGTGGTAGGTCACATGTAGGACAATTCTAAAAAATATGTTACTTTTTAACCTATTATGAAATTATTGATTGATTTCGAAGATGAATGATTTTTTATTTTCATTCAACTATTAGGGTACAAATTATGATTATGCATAGCATATAACGAGTGAGATATTTAAATAAATATAACTCGAAAATATTCTTCCGCCTCTGTACAAGTTTATTCTCCATACATCTGTGGGGAACAACCGCTAAGCTGGTAACACTACTTGTTTTTTCTAGATTAAAAGTAGTTATCTAGTAGATAATTACTTTGCTGTCCATCCGTCCGTCTGTCGGCTGTATCTCATGAACCGAGACAGTCACACAGTTGACATTTTCACACAGACGTATTTCTTTTGCCGATATTATAACAGCAAAGAATAGAACAAAAAATAATAATAACATCAAACGTGATGTGATTTTTTTGCTTGCGGAACCGTACGCGAGTCCGACTCGCACTTGGCCGTTTTTTTAATCTGCCGCGGTATATTGCTACCGCCGCCGCGCCGCCATGTTTGTTGAACGTGTATATTAGCGGAGCGACGCACAAAATTAATATCGATATGATCTGATAAGAGTTATACGTTTGAATACAGTGTATATTTTGTTCGGTTATAAATTACTTTATTTGCAATGCTCCAAGATAAATTTTAACCGGCACAGTAATTTGTATTAAATGTAACTTAGTAACGAAGGCATGGCACGTAATATAGGGAATTTATTACATTATAAAAGGTATCCTACGCTACTTCTAATACCTCTAAGAATAAGTACTATTTATAATAATACATTCCAGTCTATCTATAAGGATAGATCGTTGTCACTTTGCCAACGGAAAACTGTCAAATCGTATGGCGTTCTTTTGTTATAGATGGATTGGTTATTGAAACCTTATAAGTAGTTTTCGCGTGAAATCGCTTCAAACAAGCGGACGTTCACATTTATATTATTTTATACTTTATTACGTTTGTATTGTATATATTTTGCAAAATATCAAAATAAACAGCACAAAAGTGATCTAGTTTTTGCGGCGATCATTAAGAATGCAAAACAGTCAGATAGTGAAAGTGGGATGTTATCAGCTCCGCATAACTTAGTTTGTTATACCCACTAATATTGAATAACTTAGCCTTTATTTCGCAGGGGGAATGACCATCCCCCAAGGTATCAGGGGTATATGTGAATCTCGGCACCTGCATAACTTAGCATGGGCTAAACAAAATAACAAAGGTCTTCGGATTTTAGAGCAATAGATAGATCGCATTGTACATAATCTTAAATTAGGAATGTCCCGAAAATATTAATTTTAATGCCTTCTACACCGATTTTGGTGACGGTGACCGGTTTCACGAAACCAGTTATTTATAGTGCCCAAGTGAGTGCGCAATACACGAGTGTTGTTCCAACGCGAGAATCTAACCCACGACTTCCATGTCGAAAGCGAAGCTTTGAACCACTCGACCACGGAGGCGCTTTTATAAGCTTGGGTTGTATGTGAGTAAGTGTGTAAAGGAATATTTTAGAATCAAACGCATGCCTATGCGTACACTCACTCATCTGCTTGCAGGTTGTGGTTATGATTGTTTCGCGGGATATTGCTAGAAATTAAATTTTATGCTATGGATTTCCGCAAAGTTACGCCTGATTCCATTAACTATTTAGAATCTTTTAGCATTGGTATATACCACGCGGACAGATTCAGCCTTGTTTTTGTATGGGACACGATATCTAGTATATTGTTTATCCACAGTAATAGTTCTTTCGTAAATACAGTATTTGAATCGTTAATTGCCTCTTAATGAAGTATATAATTATGATCACGGAGGCTGTGTCTGCAACAGGAAACGAACTTTCTTCGCCCGCGACGCAACGCGACGCAGCGCGCTAGTTTTTACCCGGACTTTCTCCGACATTAGGAACCGTTTAGAAGCCTCTTTCTTACCTGTAAAGGTCAGATCGTCAAGTGTAGAAGCATCAGGTACAAGTTCTACATAAAAGCTTTGGTATGTTGTACGTTTTATAATTCATTTATTTGCCAAGAATATGGTACAGTTGGTGTTTACATTTATTTGAGTAAATGATTCCTGCGTAGCTGGCCTGGGGCCGTATTATGATATTTTACAATACCAGCCTGGTTCCAGGCAATTCAATAATACGGTCTTAAACTGTCTTGTTCTTTTTCATATTACAGCGACATGTTATACTGAATGGTTACGTTAAATCTTTTTAGAACACGATTTAATATGATTTTTTCAATGATTTTATCAAATTAAAAGTATTTTAAAAATATTTAACGTCACAATGTCAGTTGATGTCCACGGTCGTGAAAGCCACAGAAGTTGCGTAATCAGCCCCCAGGACTTGCTTCCGAATGTCACTTTCAGACAGCCAAACTAGGGTGGATCCATTCAGTATAACATGTTGCTGTAATATGAAAAAGAACAAGAAAGTTTAAGACCGTATTATTATATAAGGCCCCAGTGTCAAGTGACCGCTAACTACGAGTAGCTGTCATCATGAAGTTATTATGTGATCGTAATACGAAAATTCCAGGCAGCCATGTTGTATGGCGTAAACTGGCTGGAATTAGGAGCTTGTAATAAGCCCGCTGGTTTCAACGAAATCAGCTACCGACACCGAAATCGGTGAGGGCTATTACAATACCCTTATTATTATAATTAAAACGTTTTAAAAAGTAGAGCAGACTGTTCTAATCTCGAGATGCACCGCTCGGCGTTTCCAAACAAACGTATATCTCCTTGTTACTAAAGAATAATTGAAGACATGAATCGATATGTCGCAAATAAATGTTTGCCCAGTAAATTGAGTTTAAACAATCACTTATACATTTTAGGATAAGTAGTAACGTATTAAGTAAATTGATTCTAGATACGGATCTTTAGATTAAAAAAACTTAATTTGTTACGACGTATTCTAAAATATTTAAGAGACAGTTTGAGGTAAATTTTCTCGAAATCAGAATTTTGCTACATATCACCTTCATGCATTGATGTCTTTAATCCTGCATCGCTATTTCGGTACGTGGCGTCGCGTCACTCATCAGACATCTAACATCGACGACCCGTCGGTAAATTACTGTCCGCTGCACTTGAGGATTTAAGGTTTCCGATAAGGCTTTTAGGCCACCCGCCACCAATACGTTATCACAAAAAACGCATTAGGGCTGGACGCGCGGACATATATTGTGAAAACAGACAGACAAGGCAGTAGATCAGCGAATGCTTTCAGACACTTAAATTGAGAGTATTTATATTAATATGGTTACCACTGATATGGAGAATTTAAGGTGCCCGATTGAATTTGAATTATAGAATTTGTAACTAAAATAAAAAATAATACACATAATATTATAATCAAAGTGTATTATCAATAACACAAAAAAACTCCTTAAAAATAACATATATAAATTGAAACTATTTTAGGTAAATTATTATTATCTAAACTACAAACTAAACAAGTAATAAAAAAGGCTATATGTAAAAAACTATATCTAAATCGGCGGCCGCTGGTAATGTACCCAAAAGACTGGCAGTATTACCTCGCTGTATCGCTAAACTGATACGTTGGCCGAGGTAAGCGCCAGCCCTTGGGTCATTTGTCTTTTCCGTGAGTCTTTTAGATAGGTCTTTCAAAAGGCGTTTAGCACTGGGACCCCATGGACCCAAAGTCTCGACACCAAAAGGCAGAAAAATGTATCCATCGCCGATGGATTCATATTTCCGCCCCTTGTGGGTCTCGGCGTGTGCCGCCGCCGCCCCCGCCGTCTTTGCAGTGGCCGTCACGTGTGCCGCTTTATATTATAATATAGTATTATAAATTTATAATATTAGAAATAATATACATATTACTTAAGATTTTTATTGATACACAAATTTAATACAGCTTCGGCGGGATTTGAACTTGCGACCCCCGTTCGAACACCAATGCTATCAACTACTGCGCTACGGAGGTCGTTAAAATAGTGACCATACTAATGAGACCGAAAAATGTCGAGTGTGCTTGAAGGGTTCTGTACAATACAGCAAAATTTACGTTTGCCCAACTTTAAACATTATTCATTCTATTTGTATGTAACAAAAAAATATTGTACAATTATTATAGTTATAAGTTACAACTATGGTGGTCCGTGGCACACGGTAAAGTTTGATTAAACTTATATTGTACCATAACAAAGACTGTCAATTTGTATTTCTTTAATAAAAATAATCTATCTGTTGTTTTTATTACGTTATAAATTTAAAATATTTCGTTGTTCATATCATAGTGAAACAGAATAAAATATAGACAGTAGCCACACACGCCATCTTTCCCACACTCCTAAGTTGAATTGACTATGATTCTACTATCTATTCTATTAAGCTAAGTAGCTGATATCTAGCTCGGAAGACCGAATATAGAAGAACATGGCCTTCAATACAATCGACTCAAAAGCATACACTGTACACACCATCTAAGTAGGGACATGAAAATACGCTATATCAAGTTCTGTACAAAAAAGTTTTATATAAATATAATCCCCTACATCTACTTTATTTTGTATTGAAACTTATCTAATATTAGGTTCCAATTCTATTATTGATTTAATAAATAAATAAAATAAATAAATAATAAATATTAATCTATATATGTATGTACTATTCCAAATCTTTCGTTATTCACAGTAAAATAATATTATGATTAATTCCTAAAAACACTGATCCACACAAACTGCCGTAAAACGCGCCTTTGAAGGTCAAATTTTTAAGGTCTTTATGGGCCTCGCATTACGAATAGAACTCAGTATTTTGCAGGATTTTGGAACGAGAAACGAATAAGTGTTCGCTTGTTTTAAGACCAGAGGCAGAAGGAACAAAAAAGCTCCTGAAAGTAAAGTAATCGGTTGTCAAATAAATTGGCGTTGTCAAGCTTGTCACATAGTTGACATTCGATAGCTAAACGGAGCTATCAAATGTCCCTGCTTGGTCCACAAGCAGGAAAATCTGAAGCTACGTAAAAGTGATGTAAGCTATTGTCAATAGTACGTACGAGTATTGTTTCAATGCTTTTTATACCATTGTCATTTGATAACTTCATTTTTGGTTGGACTCCTGTATAAAAAGGTAGCACAATAAGATTGAATTCGACGACCTCTGTAGCACAGTGGTTGAGCGCGTTGGTGCTCAAGCGCGAGGTTGCGGGTTCGAATCCCGCCGAGGGAACAAAAAGTTTTCAATGTTCCTGGGTCATGGATGTGTATTACATTTGTGTATTCATATAATGAAAATCTTAAATACGTGTATAGTATAAAAGTAATAAATATATTTCCGTTGTCTGGTACCTGTAACACTAGTTCTTCGGATACTTAGGACGGCACCATACTAACGTGGTGTAAAGCGTCCATATATAATTACTAGCTGACCCGTGCCCACTTCGTTGAGCATGAAAACCGTGTAAACCTTCCCGGAACTTCCACGAATATTTCAAGACCAAAAATAGCCAAATCAGTTCAGCTGATCTCGAGTTTTTGCAAGACTAACGAACAGCAATTGATTTTTATATAGCCTATGTCACACACTGATAATGTAGCTTTCTAATGAAAAAAGAATTATTAAAATCGGTCCAGTACTTTTTGAGTTAAGTCGTTACATACAAAAATACAAATCTTTCCTCTTTATAATATTAGTGTTGATGTAGATTATTATAAATTTCTTCATTCCCATAAAAATATCGACTTTTCTAATGCAATACATTAGAATTATCGTAATGACAAAGGCTCTATAAATTAAGATGCGCAAGCCGTTTATACCGCAGCCACTTCCTACAGATAATAAAAACGCTAGGGGATACATGTGCGAATAGTCTGAATTCCTGAGAGTGATTTAGAACTGCATTCAACGATAGCTCCGCCGGTATTCTGGGATTTAATCTCTTAATCACGCATTACTCTGTCTTTTATTCTAAGTGCTCACCTGCTTGTTAGGTTTGCAGATGTAGAAGGAGCATGGTGAACCGCTACAGACATGCAACACCAGTGGGGTTGCAAACGTATAGTCTTTTGTTAACGTATACTATAAAAAATTATATACTATGTCAAAGTGACATAACATCATATTATGTCAGTTTGACTTTGATACTTGATTCTGTTTTTAGTGCGTCGTAATGAAGATATCCTACTAATATGGTAAAATTGACGCCTCCGTGGTCTAGTGGTTCAGAGCTTGGCTCTTGACCTGGAGGTCGCGGGTTGGAATCCCGCTGAGAGAACAAAAAGCTTTAAATGTTCCAGAGTCATGGATGTGTGTTAAAGGAGAAAGCCCACTCTCCATAGTGTCTCAGGCCCAATGTGGACATCAAAAAATCGCATTAAAAATGAGTGTTCCAAAATGTTAATAGTATTAGATATCTGAGAAAAAAACTTAAAATGCCGCCATTATTGTAGAAATATTTTTTTTTTTACTTTTTTTCTATTTTATTTTCAAGGCCTTTTCCGACTTTTCAATAATTTATAATAGTAAGATATAATAAGATAGCCCTTGTTGTAGTGCAAGAATTTCAGTTATTGCTACCCACCAATTGTGGCAAACAAGATTATCGCCTGACACCTAAAACATATAAACATTAATGATAAATATTTTCAACAGTAAAAGATTTAACGATTAAACCATAATGAAAGAAATAATAGAAACATTTTATTATAATATTATGATTACCTGCTGCCGTGCAACCCACTGCTGTATGACACTTAATTCTTTGGGCTCTAAAATACGGTTCTCGGTAACATACAACATAAACAATGTTCTTCAGACATTTTGGTATGCACAATCAAATAGCGTAATCCTTTAATCCAGGGCTAAGTAATCGTAGAAGGAGAGAACAAAACTAGTAAAACAATGCCAAAGTCGTACGTGAAAAGCCGAAACAAGTTCAGGCGAGAAAGCCACATTGCGGTGAAAAAAATCGAAAACAAAACAAAACGCATCCACATTGAGCATTGCACAAAAATGACATTTCAGTCATCAGTGTTGCCGCTTGTCGCAAAAAAATGAAATCGATAAATCGATTACGTAAAAAAGAATCGATATAATATGACTCTTTATGAATCTTTATCGTTTATAGTAACAAACGTAAACATTGGTTTTAAGATAAATGTTTTCTTTTGATTAATTCTTTACCGAATTACCAACAGTGACCCGTTATTTGTATTTTACATGAATTTATTTTATTTGTTTATAAATCGATATTCGGATTGATTGATTAGAGTTTTATCATCGGGTAACATTTCACCTCAACGTTCTACTTAGGTTCCAAATAATCCAATAAAATTCCTTTTTTTATTGGAACATTACTGATTATAGTGGCGGTTATTTGAATGTTATCAAAAATCATGTCTCTTTAGAGTACATTTCTGGAGAAATTAAGGCTTCTTAAGACGGCTGTCCGCTCTGGGCCTGAAATGGGCTTTCTCCTTTGTATATTAATATAAAAAAATCTTAAATATGTTTATAGTATAAGAGTATTAAATATATTTCCATTGTCTGGTACCTGTAACACAAGTTCTTCGAATATTTAGCACGGGGACAGATTGACGTGGTGTGAAGCGTCCATAGATATTATATTATTATTATTATTATATTATTAATATTATAAATGCGAAAATTTTTTGTTAGTATTTCAACCAAAAACTACTGAAAGGATTTAGAAGAAATTTGATATGGTTGTTTACTTTTTTTACTTGCTACATTAACACAGAGGCCACTTTTCACCGTAGCAAAATGTACGGTTCTCGTGGGTTCATGTTGCGCCTACAAAGTAAAATAAGAAGTATTGTTGTCGTAAAGTAAAAGAAAAGAGGCAGTATGCCTTACTCTACATATTACGTGATGTAATTTTCTACAAATATTTATTTGATGTGCCTCTTTCGCCTCTTAATGGAAACAATATATTAAATAAATGTTTGAAATCATATTATACGATCTGATATAAATAAACGTGTCACTTTTCAAGTGCTAAACTTAAGACTAGCATAACACTAGTCGGTCGTCGACCTTCGCTGAGATATTGAATTGGCATATCGGCTTTATTGACCCGCGGCACATAACGCGGCGTTTATTGCCGGCATAAAACTGACATTTGTATTAATATATTTAAAACGAACTTATGAAGACATCCAATATAAATATCTTATACGAATATTGGAAATATTTCCACGAGATATTGTTAAGACAATATATTGCCAGTTGCCAAGTGAACATTATTTTAAGGATGCCCAGCCAAGGCCCATTTTTTGTAGCACCGGGCCGATTTTTCCTTTATTTTATTTATGACCGTTTTTGGGTGATACGTTGTATTGCAATTAGTATGTCCTATTTTTCATCTACAAGAAGTAATCGGTGACCCCAAGGCTTTTATAAAATATTAAATATAGTTGGTTTTATTGTTGATATTAATTATCCATATAATTGTGATAAAATGATATTAAAAATAACGCATTAATTATTTCTGAATCACATTACCACGTGTCAGTATGCGCATTCGGCGCCACTACGCTGGCATTTGTATCTGATTAATAGCCAATTACTGTATCGCTAATTAAAGTTACGCTGGGACCCCTTAAGAGGCTGTCACTGTCACCGTTTGGCAAAATGACAAGGACAGCATGTGACTTAGGGCATGTTTCACCAAGTAATGTTAAAGTTAATCCTTCGTTAAATATCATGTTGTTCCTCTCAATGAATGAGAAGGCATGGTATCTTAAGAAGCCTTTAACACTAACATGCGTCGGTGAAATCGGGACTTAAGCAACTAACTGTCGTTTCAGTATACGGCCGTTAAATGAATTGGAATTAATTATATTTTCAGGCCCAAAATTTCCGAATCATTAATAAGAGAGTGAATTATTTTGAATAAAATCCATGTTCCCCGTAATCTCGGAAGGGTTTCAGAACGAATGTTGATATCGGGCGGGTTATCGTTAATTTAGAGCTCGCGATTAGAGTCTCTCTGCGCTAACGAGCATTCGTTTCTTTTTTTTCGGTGCCGATGTTTTGTCTCCGCCGACGATGCGCGGATAATTGGACTGTTCGTTTGACCTAACCATATTCACACTGATACGGTGATCAAATTGACACTTGTTTAAGCATCGCAACGTTTGTTTTGTTATTATTCAAGCTTATTAAGTTATGACCTAAATAACTGATAGTTTAAAAAGACAACAAAAACACACTTTATTGCATTATCATTGATTCTTGAATATGCAAAATTTCAAATTAATCAGACTTCTGGAAATTAAACTCAAAGATTCCGTCCCATACATAGATATACATACAATATACATACAACTCAATTTAATTAAAGCGTATTAAAGATAAGTGAAAAATAACAGTACCTTAGTAGTAGTAGACTGCAAAGGAGATCCCGAAGACACAGCACACACTTCCACTTCGTATCTCTCGATGCCTGCCTCCCTGTCCAGAGGCACGGCCGTGGACAAGATCCCCAGGGAGGAATCAATGTCAA
The DNA here is from genome assembly GCA_905187575.2 of Celastrina argiolus. Taxonomy (NCBI): domain Eukaryota; kingdom Metazoa; phylum Arthropoda; class Insecta; order Lepidoptera; family Lycaenidae; genus Celastrina; species Celastrina argiolus. The sequence continues at coordinate 1,546,115 of LR994579.1, read as the reverse complement.
ACAGCCTATCCACCTGCTTGTTATCACCAGTCACATTCACTATGTAATACTCTAACATCGACTTGTAATTGTTCGTTAGATTCAACACGGGAGTCCCTGCCGGTTCATTCTCCGCGACCGAAACACTATTAACATTCGACCACGTGATACCTTCTAGCGCAGTCGCTCCCATTATAACAGTTAAATAAGTCTCTGTGCTCTTCTGTTCGCTCAGCACGGCCTCATCGGTGGCCTTTATCACGAGGTTCCATCTCGCATTCGGCATGGCCGGTGGAAAACGCAACGTCAACGCCCCGTTGCTTCTGTGCAAGTCAAACATGTCGTTCCCCCCGTGGATAAGTTTGTAGGTAACGAGACCGTTCGTCCCGGAGTCCAAATCTCTCGCTAGAACGTTCATGATGAAAATCCCGCGACCGGCACTTTTCCCTAACCTATTAGACCCTATCACCGCAGCGTTCATTGACACGAATACGGGAGCGTTATCGTTTATATCTTCGACGATCACTGTGACTAACTTTTCGGCTGACAGTCTCGCCGATAGAGGTTCCGCTCTGTCGTATGCTACTACAGTAATACGGAATGTATCTATACTTTCACGATCGATAGGCAGTAGAGTGTGAATAACTCCAGTGATATTATTGATAGCAAAATGCCTCTTGTTGTCTTCGGGATCCTGATGTGTTATTGAGTAGTAAACCTTGCCGTTAATTCCCGAATCTGGATCCTCTGCAGTGACAGTGACTATAGGTGTGTGTATTGGTATACCTTCTCGTATTTGTCTTACGATCGCAGTATTTGTAAACACGGGTGCATTATCATTAGCATCTATGACGTTTACAACAAAGGAAATACTGGAAGATAGACTGGGACTGCCATTATCTGTAGCTGTTATATTCAAAACGTATGATACCAATTCCTCGTAATCTAAATGCTTATGTAAAAATAGTTCACCGGAATAACTGTCAATATAAAATGTATCTTTCCTGTTTCCTGAAGTGATGGAATATTGTACTTCATTATTTACTCCTAAATCAGAGTCGGTTGCATGAAATTGTATAAGCTTTTTGTTGATAGGCTCCGTTTCTAAAACTGAGATGTTCATACGACTTTGTGAAAATACTGGAGCATTGTCATTTTCGTCGAGAACGTCTATTGTGATAGTCGTTGATGAAGATAGCTGAGGCGATTGTCCTGAATCGTGTGCCATTACAGTAAGCTTATAATGGTCTAAAGTTTCTCGGTCTAAAGGTTTTTTGATAAACAACTGCCCAGTAGCTTCATCAAGAGTGAACTTATCCAAATCATCACCTCCTATTAGTTTGTAATAAATATCACCGTTTAAGCCTTCGTCTGCATCAATAGAATATACTCTCGCAATGGAAGCTCCAACTGCAGCTCCTTCGGAAACTTCTACAGAATATGGTGTCTGAGTAAATATTGGAGCGTTATCATTTACATCTGTAATGTATATAGTAACTCTTACAGAATCAGATAGTCTTACTCTTCCATTATCGCTTACAGTTACAGTAAGAGTTATATAATTTTGCCCTGTGGTCTGTTCTAAGCTTTCACGATCAAAAGATTTTGTAGTACGAATAAAACCATTTCTGGAGTCAATTCGAAAATCATTTTGTGAACTTGATAAACTAAACGTAAGTTCAGCGTTTCGACCAATATCTTTGTCAATAGCTGTTAGTTTCCCAACAAATGTATCTGGGGGTTCATTTTCTCTAATCTTGAAAATAAATGTTGTGTTGGTAAATTGAGGGCTATTATCATTTTCATCCAAAACATGAATAACTAATGGAACTTGGGATGACCTTCCTGGTGTTCCTTGATCTGATGCCATTATTGTCAAAGAATAATAATCTTTCTCTTCCCTATCTAGAGCACTCTTAACATAAAGGAATCCATCAGGGAAAACTCCAAATTTGCCGTCAGTGTTTCCTTCTATAATCGTGTAGTATATTCTACCATTTAAACCAAGGTCAGCATCTGAAGCTGATATAGCAAAAAACCGGGTATTGACTAATGTAGATTCCAGAAGTGAAGTTTCATATGATGTGTGATCGAATACAGGTGTGTGATCGTTGACGTCATCTATAACTACTGTAACTGTATGTTTTGTTGCAAGAGGAGGCTTGCCGTTATCAGCAGCTGTTACTTCCATCATTAAAGTAGTACCTGGTTCATTTTCAATTGCTTTATTCAAATAAATAACACCAGTCGTAGGCGAAATCCTAAAATTATTATCTGGATTATAAGATAATGTATACGAAATAGTTCTATTTGATCCAGAGTCACGATCTGTTGCTCTAGCAAAATAAATCTCTTGTCCGACAGCCATGTTTTCAGGAATGTGTATCTCTTCCTTGCCTTCAATAAACACGGGATAGTTATCATTCACATCTAGAATAGAAATATTGACGATTGCAAAACCAAAAGCTAATCCAGTTTTAGCCATTACTTTCAAATGGTAAGTCATTTTTTCCTCTCTATCAACATTTGAGTCTGTAGTTATTATACCACTTTTCTCATCTATTTTAAATACGTGATTTTGATCTCCTTCTAAAATATAGTAAGATATAGAATCGCTTATCATTCTGGACTTTATTTTACCAACTATACGGTTGACATGTGTTTTGCTTACTCCTTCATCCTCAGTTATTTTGAAAGTGTATCCGTTTACACTTTCAAAATCAAGGTTCTTACTTTCAGATTTTTTAATTATCTCTACCAATGCATCTTCAGTAGTTCTTCTGTTTCCTTTGTCTTTACATGATATTTTTAAAGTGTATGATAACTTTGAAGCTTTTCGGAAATCTTTTTGGAGTATAATTTCACCCGTAAAAGCATCTATATCAAAGTATCCATCTCCACCGCTTTCAATTTTGTAGGTCAACTTTGCGTTTTCTCCTTCGTCACGGTCGTTAGCTACAATTTGTAGTATTTTTGAACCTACTGACAAATCTTCACTAATACTTTCGATGTATAATTGTGGATAAAATACTGGATCATTGTCATTTACATCTAGAACTTTTAAAAATACTGTAGCTGAAGAAGTCTGTGGGGGAAAACCTTGATCTTTTGCAATTACTAAAATTTCATATGCTGGAATTTTTTCTCTATCTAGTTCAACTATAGCACTTAGTTGACCAGTAATGCCATCTAGTGAAAAGGTATTAGGATATTTCTTTTCTGTACTACTTGACAAATAATAGGATACGGATCCATTTGTACCCTGATCATAATCTGATGCGGTTAGTATCATTATTTCCTTAATAGGTTTAATATTTTCTTGAACAGTAGCATTTATTTGACTTTGAGTAAAAGACGGTGCCTCATCATTTTCATCTAATATCGTTATTTTCAGTCGGGTATACGCCCATTTTGGATTAGGTCCTCCGTCTCTTGCTGAAACATTTAATTCAACAGTACCCTGTATCTCGCGATCTAAGACAGACTTTGTTGTAACCAATCCAGTGACGTGATCAATTGTGAACCATTGTTGCTGATTACCATCATGAAAATCGTAGAAAATTTCTGCATTTACGCCAGTATCCTCATCGGTTGCTGTAATCCCAGCAACGTAAGTACCAATGGGTGCAAGTTCACTTAATACAGTAGAATATTCAGATTTTTCAAACACAGGCTCATGGTCGTTAACATCGTTTACGTGTATTACTAAAAATGCAGTTGAGGTACGCGGAGGCACACCTCTATCGGTAGCCACTACAGTCAAATTATATTTACTTATTTCTTCTCTGTCAAGGATTCCATTTACATGCACGATATATACACTACTAGAATTTTCTAGGCGAAAATGACTTAGTTCATTTCCAGCTATTATACTCACGCTAGTTATTCCATTCAAACCTGCATCTAAATCGGTTACAGTGATAGCGGCGACCAGAGATCCATTTTTGGCATTTTCGTCAACTGTAGCTACATTAGCAGTCGGGGGTACGTATGTGAACGTTATTACAGGATCGTGATCGTTTGCATCTATCAAATTTACAGTTACATACGTTCGTGCGTCTTGCCGAGGCACTCCGTGATCTTTCGCTATAACAGTTAACACACATGTCATGTTACAAGTCGCATTTCCACAATACTTAGGACAGCTTAGCTTTTTAGTCGTCGTTATAACTCCAGATTCGGGATCGACTGCAAATTGTTTTTCAGTATCCGTCACCTCATACGTAATTTTACTGTTATCACCGAGGTCACTGTCCGTGGCCGTGACCTTAAGCACCGTCGTTCCCGGGAGAACGCTCTCATTCAACGACACTGAAAAATCACTCTGATCAAATATCGGGGGGTTATCGTTCACGTCCAGTATCGAAACATTCACTTGAAGAAATCCGTACTTAGCGGGGGACCCTCCATCGCGAGCAGAAATATTTAAGATATAAAAGTCATTCGTTTCCCTATCGAGCTTTCCGGTCGTCTCCAAATGCAAATAAGAGGTCTGTCCGCTCGGATTCACTGTCACGTTTAAGCGAAACTTTCCTTCGTCGTCACCGTCCACGATCCGATAGTCGTTCGCGATTCCGTTCTCCCCTAAATCGTTATCGGTGGCCGCGTCCAGCAGGAGCTTCGTGCCGGGCGCCGCGCTCTCCGAGAAAGCGACGGCGATACTCGGCTCCGGGAACTCCGGATAGTTGTCGTTCACGTCCGTGACCCGCAGCCGGACCTCGATCGGGTACGTCGGCTGGCTGGAGAGCACGACGAACGCGTAGCGGTCGACGCTCTCGCGATCCAGCAAAACGCTAGTTTTTATTTCACCGGTCGTCGGATCGAGAACGAACTCCTTCGGCGGCTCGTTGAAGCGGTAGGTGAACCCGGGCTTGGTGGGGATCCTCCCGACGACGGTCCCGATCGGCTGAGCCTCGGCGACGCGCAGGTCGACGCCCGTGTCCGCGGCGCGCGACTGCATCTGCTCGGCGGCGCGCGCGCCGGTCAGCAGCGCCAGCGCCAGCAGCGCCGCGTGCCACCACATCGCGGTCACGACGCCAGCAGACACATCGCTTCCCGCAGGAGACGCCGGGCGCCCGGAGCGCGTTGTGTCCCTCTCGCACGCGCACTCTCTCTCAGGTATGCAACATGGCCGCGCCGACCCGAGCACGAATATCTCACGGCGCGACCCGCGCAGCCCGTCGCACAGATCCGACAATCCGACACACGTGACACTGGCACCCGTCCGCGACGCGACCCGACCGACGCGCACTGAACACTCGAAATACCGGAGCTTTTCGTCACCGAACTGTCTCTATATTTACACTGTGTCACAGAAAGTTTTGTTTTGCGCGAGATGCGTGCGCGGCGGATCGTCGTGCGGGCTGCGTGGCGACCGACACGGTACTGGCGGGCGGAGGTTCTCGCGCCGCCCCCGCCCCGCCCGCCGCGCCGCCGCCCCCGCCCGCCCGCACCCCGCAGCTTTAAGCTCCGGCATGGCAGCGGGACAATAATGCTCGGATGATGGCCGCCCGGAGATCTTCTATTTATCTTTCGTAACTATTTGTTTGTAATGAAACTTTTGAATCACATAGTTTTAAACTTGTATTATTTTGTAATTTATTAAATTTACTCCGTAATAATCTCCGAGTGATAAAATGTCGTTTAATTGATTAGAATAAAGAGAATTTTTTAATACGAAACTATAAATTAATTTATTCTTAAAATAACATTTTACTGAAAAGTAATAAATGATAAAAGACTAATATTGGAATCCCGTTGTTTTAGTACGAAACGCAAAAAATATAATAAAATAAATATTTAAGTGTAGTTCTCAAAGAAGTGTGAATGTTTGGCATTTGTCCGGAACCCTCGTGCCCGAGTCCGGCTCGCACTTGGCCGGTTTATTAGGTACAATATTAATACTGTCACTATGCACAACATTAAATCAAGAAGATGGTATTAAATCATAACAATTTGTTTCCATACAAGTACATGCTTCCTACAAAAGACATCAACGCGTGTCACGTTACATGTCCGACGTACTCAGTCTGTATGAACTTTATTATCTACTTCATGGTATATGCTTATGCCCTTTGGTATTAAAAATAAGCTATACAACGTTTTGTCCTCGTCAGTCCTGTGACTTTTCTAACATTGTATAGCTTGTACAGTCTGTAAATATTATTATTACAGTTCACGTTCGTACGAATAGTCAGAGGAGTGAGGACCGGTAAAACTTAAATTATGTATAAAAAATAAATAATTACAATTTGTATTTTACTGAATATTCTTTAAGTATCTTGAGAGTTAATATTTTAAAGAAAAAGTATATTTTATTATTATTTGAGTATTACGAGTAGGTATAATGAATTACTGTTCGTTAGTCTCGCTAAATCTCGAGAATGGCTGAACCGATCGGCTATATTAATTAGTCTTGAAATGTTCGTTGAAGTCCAGGAAAGGTTTAACGGTTTCTATGCTCAACGAAGTGGGCACGGGTCAGCTAGTGTAATCATAAAAGTTTTATAAACTGGTAATTTTTTTAAATTGTTACTGTAACGAAGTAATTAATTAGTACAAAACTACTAGAGAAGGGCAACGAGCTGTCTTCTAAACTAGGTTGTTGTATAAAATTCAAATTTATTTACTTCTGAAATTATTGGGAAAAAATAGATGTCCTGAATCAGAAATAACGAGTGTAAAAATAACAGTCACTATAACTTTGGGATATGATTATACTACCTTGTCTCATTCTAGAAATGTATTTTTTAAACAATGTGTAAGGACGTGTTTCACCAAGCAATGTTAAAGTTAACGCCATGTTAAATATCATGTTATCCCTCTCGTATTTCCTGTCAATGAATGAGATGGCATGGTATTTTAACATAGTGTTAACTTTAACATTGCTTGGTGGAACACGGCCTCAGGCTGCGTTTTCACCAGTAATGTGCGAGGAAGCGATGAGAGGAAAGTGTTTTTCAAGAACCAATAAAAAAGTAAAAAAAGTCTTTTAAAGGGCAACGTATACGCCTATACAACAAAATCCCAGAAAACGTTCAAACATTTTCCATTAATAAATTTAAAAAAGTAGTTAAAGAACGTTTGTGTGCTAAAGCTTATTATAAGATAACTGATTTTGTTAATGATTGCACACCCTGGGAATAAGGTGGCCAACCATAATGTATCCTTATTTTTATAATATTAATAATATGTAGGTATAGATTAAGTTATATTGTAAAAAATATATACTTTTAAAAAAGATCAATTTTCCATGTTTGCTAAAAGATGGCCCCGTGCGAGTTTCTTACGCCGGTTCTTCTCGGCGGGTTAGTTTTGAACCGGTGGTAGCTTGTTTTTCTTGTCGACTTTCCGAAAACAGCTCGTTAAGTTTATAAAACGTTTTTTATTTTATTTTATAGTATGCACAGTTTCATTTATCTAGATAAATGAAACAATTCTATTGGTTCTTCAAATAACACATTCGGTACGACGCATCCTCGCACATGGTGGATATGTAGCCTTCAAAGACGATGTTTTTAATACGTTATTAAATGTACTGTAGGTTCTTAATACATATAGATGTTACACAATAATAATACACGAATTACTTGCACTTTCTCCACGTTATTAGTTGTTAAACATAAGATTTATTGAAATACACGACCGGTTTCGACTAAATCATCATCAGGTGTAGATTGTATGTTTTAATGTCATTTCAATGTAAGCACTTTCGAAAAAAAATGTTTTCTAAACAGATTAAGTTAGCTATACACACAACATTAAAATATAAATACAATTTGGTCAGTTGACTTTATTAGATCCCGCGGCTAAACCAATTTTGATAAAACCTAATAAAAAGTACAGAGTTCATGTGCAATTCACGCGATTCCATGGACAGCTAGTATTGAATAAAAAGTTTTTTCTGACAATTTTTCGCCTTCCTACAAGTTTATACTTCTCTTGATAGTTTAAATTTTTTTAAGCATTCAGTACCTGTACAATCTCACTCTTCGCGAGTCGTTTTTTTTTTAGAAATAGATGATTGCTAAACGCGTTTATTTCACAGTTTCGCCAGTATAGATGTCGTTAAAGATAAATAAAATAAAATTTCATCGAAATTGATAAAGAATGTTCTCGTTTTTATATTAATATATATCAATGAATATATTATAAGATAACTAGCTGTCCCGGCAAACTTCGTATTGCCTTATTAATTAATTGCTTGACATACTGACTGCAGCGCCACCTATCGGTTCCAATTGTAAATCTAAACCATTCTCGAATCTCCACGAAAACACACAAAAAATTTCATCAAAATTGGTCCAGTTGTTTAGGAGGAGTTCAGTCACATACACACGCACACAAGAAATATATATATTAAGATATCCATATACAATCCTATTATATTCATTCATTCATTCAAATCTTAAGAGCTAGGCTCTTGTCGGAAAAGTAATCGCCATGTTTCTCGCTCCTGTGCTTTACTTTAGACCTCTTGCTACGATCCAACGTTTATTTTCTCTTTATTTTGTTCTATATAACTACAATGGAGGCTGATCACCTGATTGTCTGACAAGAAAGATGATCCATGCGTCGGATGGGCATGTAAAAAGTCGCCAGTCGTGTCGGTTTACTGTCCCACTGGGTTATGAGAGTAAAAGGAAGAGAGAGTGCTTCTGTGTATTGCGCACACACTTGGGCACTATAAAATAACTCCTGCGTAGCTGGTCTGGTTTCAATGAAATCGGCTACCGACACTGAAATCGGTGAGGGGAGCTATTATAACTTCTACGACACCACCCCCATACACATTATTAATCCTTCGAGCCGTTTCTGCAGCACTGGTGCCACGGTGGAACTCGTACTCGTAAATAATGCGATATTTTAAGTTTTCCATTTTGTGAAATGAGTGACGCAGAAAAGAAAGCAAAAGAGAAAAAAAATGAATTACGGTTTTCAACATACAAATGAAAGAGTAAATAGCTGTTTAAATTTGAATTTGGAATTCCTAACCAAAGAGGAGGAGATTTTTTATTTTAATGTAAATTATAAATATTATACACAAATTAATACACATCCATGACCTAGGAACATTGAAAACTTTTTGTTCCCTCGGCGAGATTCGAACCCGCGACCTCTCGCTCGAGCACCAACGTGCTCAACCACTGCGCTACGAAGGTCGACATTTTATGGGATAAACCCCCCGCGACAGAACCCGGCCTAATTGAGTTTCTGCTGTATCCTTTACACTTTTTTATATCCTGACAAAGACAAATTGGTGTTATAAATGTTACATTATATAAGTGTAAGTGTGGCGGTACTACTAGCGCCACAATCCTGCATTGCGCTGTCGAAGTTATCTAAGTCCGGCGCTATCCAAGGTGTAAAATAAATGAGTGATAATACTTTAGGTTGTGTATTTGCCTCCTATGTAGAGTACACTGTGAATGTCTCAGCGCTTAAAGACTTACTTTTGACTTTCATGTTTGTATCAGAAATGCCCCAACGTCATGAATTTGCTTATACAATGAGTAAAAATAGGACCTCTTTCAGCGCTGGTATTTTCAAAGTAAACTCTATATACGGGACCCATACACACCTAAAAGTATTATCATACAATACATACAATCACGCCTCTTTCCCGTAGGGAAAGGGGTAGGCAGAGACCACTTCCTTCCACTTGCTACGATCCTTACACACTTGTTTCGCTTCGTCCACTTTCATTATTCTCTTCATACACGCTCTTCGGTTTAGGGTACTCTTGACCTGGCCTTTTTTCAAGACGTCTCTAATTTGGTCTTGAAACGTCCGCCTAGGTCTACCCCTTCCCACACTTCCATTCACACTCGCCTTATACACTTTTTTCGTCAATCGTTCGTCATTCATTCTCTCGACATGACCAAACCATCTCAGCATACCTTTCTCAATTTTTGTCACTACATCTTCTTTCAGACAAGTAGAAAAGTATTATCACTCATAAATATTATAGCCTGTATACGTTAACATTTTTTGACATGTTAACACCGAAATTTGTATAAACTAGTAAATACTACTAACTCATCTTCAGTTATCTAGACTCATTTATGATAATGATAAAGCGTCCATAGATATTATTATTATAATAATATATTTAGTTTCATAATATTAGTTAGTACTACCAGGTACTACATAATATTAACACTGGAATTTGAGAATACACTTGCTGGAGTACGTAAATATAATACTGTAAATTATAAGCGCCATCTACAGGAAACTTAAAGCTTACTCCTTGAACTTGGTGTTCAATGAACCGTGTAATGGAGCCGCGAAGCCTATTATTAAGCTCCCGCAATGCGCGTGTAGATGGAGCTTTCGAGGACAGCCTTTAGGTGGAACTTTAAGTTTAACACCGAGAGATGTCGCTGTATACAACATGGACACTGGTTAATTTACACATTAGTATAGTATTTGCACCTACCAAAAAACTGGTAAGTTAATTTTACGCACTAAATAATATAAAAATATTTGGTTTATACTAAATAAAACTACTAAAATGATGACTTATTAATTTATCATAGCTATAAAACTAACATTTTAATTTAAAGATAATATTGTGTTGGACGCGTTAGATAAGCCTAACGACAAAGAACTGGGGGCCTTCTCAAGATGCCATCGCTAATAATAGCTTACAAAGTTCGATAGCAAAATGTATGGGATTTGACATAAGCTACGCTAAATGATCCCGATTTGGTATGTCATGTCCCTGTACAGAAAACGAGATTCAGAAGTTTTTTTGTAAATCATAAAATAAAAACGCTCTCTGAAAATACATTAATAAATTATTACCTTCCAAGAATCGTTTGTTCAAGACACGTTTTATACATTACGAACAACACCCCGTACATAAAGCTTAAAACGCTAAGGCTGGAATTAAATATTTAGTGTCTTCCAATAGACCTTTCTGGCCTAAAAATAGCCTGGGCCTTGCTATAGTATAACACTTGTTGCTGGCAGTGCTTGACGTCATGGCCCCCCGGGCGGCTAGGGCGGGTGGGCGAGGGCGGGCGGGGTGGTGGGGCCGCGCCCCCACAGGGCGGATTGACGTAAACCGCTCATGAATGGAGCCCCCAAACTTGGCGCAGCTTATTGCATTTCACGCATTACGTCATCACTTGTTTTTGCGAGTGTAGTATTTATTACACACGACCGAATATTCAAATAGTAATTAAACTTTGCCCTCCTACTCAGAGGTCACTATCACTGCTTGGCGGAATGACAAGAACAGCACCATGGGTGCCACTGATTTTTTTATCTTATTCAATAGACATACAACAAGAACTTATTGCTAATTACATAAATAAATAACTTAATCTAATTATGTTTACTTTAGTTGTAACACAATAGTTAATCATAGGTGTACACAGCATTTAAGGATAGATCTCCATAAGAAATTTACTTTTAACTAAAATTTGTTTTTCAGTATTCAGTCGTTAGTCATTGGGCATTTTGCAAGAAATGGTTACTTGCTACTTGCGTGTTCCGACTGTATGTATTTTTTAGCATTATGAAAAAAATCTGCACCTTCCTCTATACACTTAAACAAACAAAATTACAAATTGCACACTGTAATCTTGTACTTGTACTGTAATTTTTATTCCAATTTTAATATATTACATATTATATTATACATGCGAAGATTATGTTATCTTCAGTCTATATCAACCACCATTGGAAACGATTGGATAAAGTTAGGAGTACAATACAATACAATACAAATATACTTTATTGTGCACACAACAAGTTACAAAAAAAAAACAAAAAAAATATACATTACAAAAATCAGACATGCACACAAAGGCGGCCTTATTACTAGATAGCAATTTCTTCCAGACAACCTTATGGTGTTAGAGAAAACAATGCTAGAGAATGGGAGTTGCGCAAAAGTATATTTAATAAAATAAAAGTAAATAAAATAAAATAATACATAAACACAATAAATATATAATATATGTATACAATATAATATAATATATATATCTATATATATATATATATATACAATAGATAAACCTACATGATATTTTAATTTATAATAATAAGTGTTAGTTACATAAGTTAAGGGTTGACACAATATGATTCCAGATAATGATTTTTTATAAGAGTTTTAAAGCGATGTATAGTTTCAGCCTGCCTTATGGGAAATGGATTTTACAATGAAAGAGCAATTAAAGTATTTAGTGCGGTGGATAGGAATGTCAAGAAGAAGATTAGATATAGATCGTAGTTCCAGTCTGTCAGAGGTACGGAAGTTAAAATTACTTTTTAAATAAGTGGGACAATGGGAGTCAAATAGGATGTTATAAAGGAAGGAGAGAACACGAGAGTCACGGCGGTAGCGGATTGGCAACCACTTTAACTTGAGGCGATACTCGGAGATATGGTCAAATTTACGTAAACCGAAAACAAACCTCAAAGCCAGGTTTTGAAGGCGCTCCAATTTGTTCAGTTGTTCCTCCGTCAAGTTAGTGAAAGAAGCGTCCGCATAATCTAAATGGGAAAGGAGTAGGGATTCAGCCAAAACTACCTTAGTGGGTATCGGAAGAACATATCGTAGACGTTTTAGGGAACGCCAGGTAGAAAAAACCTTTCTACTAATCTCTTGCAATTGATGCGTCCACGATAAATGTTCATCAAAGTACACTCCCAAGTTTTTAACCACTTTACTGAAAGGTATTGTTACACCATTTATAAGGACAGGAGGTAAAGAATCATGGTCAACTCTAGAAATTAGCCCGGGGCTACCAATTACAATTAATTGAGTTTTAATAGGATTAATAAGAAGTCCATGATTCTTGCTCCCTTCACAAATATTCGACAAATCGTGATTCACTAGATCAAAAGCGGAATTCAGATTGTCCAAAGGAGACTGTGTGTATATTTGAAGATCGTCCGCATACAAGTGGTAGGATGATGAAATCGATATTGTTATAGGGTTTATAAAAATTGCAAACAGAAGAGGAGATAGCACACCACCCTGAGGCACACCGGCATAGATATAACTCCAATCGGAGAAATAATCAGATGATTTAACTCTCTGCCGTCGTCCTACAAGGTAGCTACGAATTAAATTAATTATTGATGGTGAAAGATTTAAAGATGCAAGCCGGGCTAGCAGAATATCGTGGTCTATGGAATTGAAGGCATTACTAAAATCCAGAAGTGTGAGAATAGTAAGCATTTTATCATCCATACCTGACCGTATATCATCAGCTACCTTTACCAATGCGGTAGTCGTACTGTGACCAGTGCGAAAACCGGACTGGAACGGACTGAGTAAGCTGTTGTGGGTAACAAATTTCGTAAGCTGGTGATGAATGATTCGCTCTAAAACTTTTGATAAAAAGGGTAGGATGGAAATAGGACGGAAGTCAGACACAGTCTTAGGACAGGAGGATTTAGGTAAAGGAATTATGTAAGCTGCCTTCCAGGCATCAGGAAAGGTACAAGACTCTAAACATGAATTAAAAATGTGTGCAAGAACAGGAACAATTATATCTAATATTGGTGTGATCATTCTACGGCTGATACCATCATCTCCTACTGCGTTTGACGATATGGAAAGGATGTGCTTTTTAATCTCACACTCGGAAACTGGAACAGTAAGGAACGGATCAGAATTCAATATAGGTAGCGAAGAAATATAATTTAACGTTTGTGATTTAATTTTGGGGTCGAGATTAAAAGAGGAAGTAAAATGGTTATTAAGTGAATCTATATCTATATTATGAGAGTCTTGCGGTTCAGAGCATTTGCCCACGCCGAGGGATTTGAGAAATTTCCATGTTTTAGCCGGATCCCCGTTCTCAACGGAGGCGTGAATATGACGTCTTTGTGCGTCACGACACATCATATTACAGCGGTTCCGGATTTTAATATATTTGTTACGATATTCTTCTGTCTTTTTTATTTTAAATTTGGCTTTGGCTGCATGCTTAGCATTTATCAGAGATTTGATTTCGTCTGATAACCAGGGAGCGGGAAGATGTTTGATTTTAACGGGCCTAACAGGTGCATGAATATCATAAAGAGATTTAAGTTTAGCGTTAAATATATCAATTTTGTCATTAATGGAATCAGCTGAGAGTAAGTTTGACCAGTCTATGTTATGTGCGTCCTCCTCTAGGCTTTCAATATTCATCGAAGAGAAATTTCTTTGAAGAAGAGTTTTTACCTTAGCTTTGGGAGGGCGAACATTATAGGCGACATAGATAAGATCATGGTATGAAAACATATCAGCTGAGACTTGTCCATGCGTAGTAACACGATTAGAAGAGGAGACTATGATTAGGTCGAGCAGGGAAGGACGGGAACCTGGAAAGCAGTGGGTAGGATTCAGAGGTAGTAATTTCATATTATATGAATCTAAAATTGAACTAAGTTTAGTCGATCGACTATCACCCTTAAGTAGACAAGTATTGAAATCGCCCATTATAACACAATGATCGTAGTACGGTGTAAAAGCATCAAGCGTATTTTCAAAGGATGAGAAGTAATCATTGTGCATTGATGGGCAATAGTAGACCCCGAGTAATAATTTATTATAGTGGAGTACCTACAATCTATACATATAATAAATCTGTAGAGGGGTCATGTCTGTACATTAAGAATATTTAAGTGAAAATCAAAAAAAGGGGGTCTATAAGAGCCACAGAACCTAAAAATAACATTTTTGAAAAAAATGTCTGTCTGTCTGTCTGTCTGTCCGTATGGGAATGTTTGTCATCGCATCACGCTAAAACCGCTCTATGGAATGAAATGAAATTTGGCAGGCAGGTAGCTTATGACCTGAAGAGCATTATAGGAAATTATTATCCCGAAAAACGAAAGGGTTCCCGTGGGATCTTCAAAAAATTGTAGCTACCTATTTGACAGTATTTCAGCCAAACTACTAAACGTATTTAAATGAAATTTGGCAGACAGGTAGCTTATGAACTGAAGAGCATTATAGGAAATTATTATCCCGAAAAACGAAAGGGTTCCCGTGGGATCTTCAAAAAATTGTAGCTACCTATTTGACGGTATTTCAGCCAAACTACTAAACGTATTTAAATGAAATTTGGCAGGCAGGTAGCTTATGACCTGAAGAGCATTATTGGAAATTATTATCCCGAAAAACGATAGGGTTCCCGTGGGATCTTCAAAAAATTGTAGCTACCTATTTGACAGTATTTCAGCCAAACTACTAAACGTATTTAAATGAAATTTGGCAGGCAGGTAGCTTATGAACTGAAGAGCATTATAGGAAATTATTATCCCGAAAAACGAAAGGGTTCACGTAGGATCTTCAAAAAATTGTAGCTACTTATTTGACAGTATTTCAGCCAAACTACTCAACGTATTTAAATGAAATTTGGTAGGCAGGTAGCTTATGACCTGAAGAGCATTATTGGAAATTATTATCCCGAAAAACGATAGGGTTCCCGTGGGATCTTCAAAAAATTGTAGCTACCTATTTGACAGTATTTCAGCCAAACTACTAAACGTATTTAAATGAAATTTGGCAGGCAGGTAGCTTATGAACTGAAGAGCATTATAGGAAATTATTATCCCGAAAAACGAAAGGGTTCACGTAGGATCTTCAAAAAATTGTAGCTACCTATTTGACAGTATTTCAGCCAAACTACTCAACGTATTTAAATGAAATTTGGTAGGCAGGTAGCTTATGACCTGAAGAGCATTATTGGAAATTATTATCCCGAAAAACGATAGGGTTCCCGTGGGATCTTCAAAAAATTGTAACTACCTATTTGACGGTATTTCAGCCAAACTACTCAACGTACTTAAATGAAACTTGGCACAAAGGTATATTGTAACATGAAATAATCAACATAATATTTTTAACCGACTTCCAAAAAAGGAGGTGGTTTCTCAATTCGTAAATATATGTTTTTTTTTATGTTTATTCGTGGTTATCTTCGTCATTTATGAACCGATTTTAAATATTAATGTAATACCACTACTACTTAGTCTTTGAAGATACGTTTGGAAATTTCGACATCGTTTATACTGCAAGCATATAAATGGTAATTAATAAATAAAAAACCGGGCAAGTGCGAGTTGGAATTGCGCACCGAGAGTAGACCGCCGACGCTGAAAAATTTGGCGGTCGGCGCCAGCAGCGCAGCGTCGGAGTGAAAGTCGGCGTCGGGCTTCGGCGTCGCGGCGTCGGGCGTCGCGGCGTCGGGCGTCGCAGCGTTGGGCGTCGGCGTCGCGACGTTATGCATCGTGACGTTGGGCGTCGGCGTCTGAGTCGGGCGTCGGCGTCGCGACGTTATGCATCGTGACGTTGGGCGTCGGCGTCTGAGTCGGGCGTCGCGGTGTCGCGACGTTGGGCGTTGGCGTCGCGACGTTGGGCGTCGCGGCGTCGGTTGTCGGGCGTCGCGGCGTCGGGCGTCGCGGCGTCGGGCGTCGCGACGTCGGACGTCAGCGTCGCGCGTTGGGCGTCGCGACGTTAGGAATCGCGGTGTCGGGCGTCGGCGTCTGAGGCGGCGTCGGGCGTCGCGACGTCGGGTGTCGCGGCGTCGGGCGTCGCAACGTCGGGCGTCGGCGTCGCGCGTTGGGCGTCGCGACGTTAGGCATCGCGGTGTCGGGCGTCGCGGCGTCGGGCGTCGCGGCTTCGCGACGTTAGGCGTCGTGGCGTTGGGCGTCGGCGACGCGATGTTTGGCGTCGCGGCGTCGGCGTCGCGACGCCCGGCGTCGCGGCAACAGGCGTCGGCGTCGCGACATTGGTCGTCGCAGCGTCGGACGTCGCGGCGTCGGGCGTCGCGGCATCTGGCGTCGCGGCATCGGTTGTCGGCGTCGCGGCATCGGTTGTCGGCGTCGCGACGTTGATCGTCGCGGCGTCGCGGCGTCGGGCGTCGGGCGTCGCGACGTCGGGCGACGGCTCTTATACATATACGGGAGATTAGCGCGTTTAAACAAACAAACAATTTAGATTTGGGGACTTTCGTTGCATGCGCTGCATAAACGGTTTAAGTCAAACAAACACCACGCGAACAAAGTCGCGGGCACAGCTAGTCTTAAATATGTTTATAGTGTAAAAGTATTAAATATAATTCCGTTGTCTGGTACCTGTAACACAAGTTCTTCGGATACTTAGCACAGGGCCAGATTCACGTGGTGTGAAGCGTCCAAAGATATTATTATTATAGTAAAATAACATTATAATACTTTCCTCTGCAAGATGACAAGACGAAGAATTTATAATTAAATATATAAATATTTGACGTCTCCGTGGTCTAGTGGTTCAGAAATTGGCTCTTGACCACTAGACCACGGGGTCGCGGGTTCGAATCCCGCTGAGGGAACAAAAAGTTTTAAATGTTCCTGAGTCATGGATGTGTATTAATATAATAAAAATCTTAAATATGTTTATAGTGTAAAAGTATTAAATATAATTCCGTTGTCTGGTACCTGTAACACAAGTTCTTCGGATACTTAGGACGGGGCCAGTTTGACGTGGTGTGAAGCGTCCATAGATATTATTATTACTATTATTGTTATAAATATCATATTTATCACCTGTTTTTCTTTAAAGATCGCTTTTACAGCTATAACATAACGAAGAGAAAATTTTACGCAAATTAATAAAAGTATTCTACGCACAAGAAGCCAGTAAAGTTTAATTTGTACAAACGTGGGCGTAACGTTTGTTTGAACGTAAATGGCGGCTTCGAAACAAAAGAAAAACAAAATAAGTTTCACAACTTTGGTTATTTTTAAAACAATATTACTTTGCCTTTTAACCTTTATAGGTCAGTTAGTAGCAATAATATTTTGGAAAAATCTGAAACAACAGTATTTTAAGTTGTATATCCGCCAAGCAGTTGCATTGATAGCATGAGAAATACTAAAAAGCCCAGGCATGATGGCCAGTTAGTAGCAATTAATTTTTGGGAACTGTATACTTAAACAACGGTTATATTAAGTGGCGCTCAATATGCTGTCCTTGTCATTCCGACAAGCAGTGTCAGTGCCCGTGAGAGGCTCATTAATTAGCGATTTAGTATTCGGTCGTTTGTCGTATAAAATTGATCATCCATCAATCAGATGACGCAACCATAAATCATTCAGTGTACAGTTTATATCTATGACAAAACTACTATTGGATGGGGTTAATAAACACAAAAAACCAGCCAAGTAGTACAAGATGGACTCGCGCTCCGAGGGTTCCGTACAAATGTTGATATTCAATTTTGATTTTGGTGACGTAAGTTTTATATAATATGAGTTTCAATTTAATGCATTGAATTTTTTTAAGAAAACCATTTTTAAAATGTTTATTTTGAAAAAAAAGTTTTTGAGAGAAAATATCCTTCTGCGGGCAGGTTCTACCTGCCTCCTTGCAATAATGAAGGAGTTCATAGGTGTTGGTGTACCTTCTCTTAATCGTTGTAGTCTTCTCCATTTTGTCCAGCACAATGCTATTTCATATGCAACGCAAGATGTTTATACATGTCCACGAGTACCTAAATGTAGGAGCTATGTAGCTATTAACATCCCGTCGTCAGGTGACCTAGAATCCAGAATCTAGATAAACTGACTACCCCGGGGATACGCTAAATATAGCTCACACGTGTACCTACAACTCCCCTAGTCGCGCAGCTAGTTACATGCTAGTTAATCGCTATGTCGTCGCTTATTATAATTATAAATTGAGATGAATATACTATGCTAATATACACGACACATCGCGACGCTTCGAATCTGTGGATATGTAAGTTGAGCCTAAAGCGATATGCCCGCAGGCCTGCAGGTATATCCGACAGGCTTCGCTACTATATTGAAATGTCGCGGACTTTTTTTTTTTCTCTAGACCGTGGTGTTTCCTCTTAAGGCGAGGAATAACCGCAACTAGCGCCACTCTTTTTAAAATAAATTTTACAATGACACAAAGATCTTATTAAAAAAGTAGTCGGTTCAAACTTTAAGTAAATAGTTAAATTAATTTATTATAGTAATATATATTAGTTAAAACTAATATTATATATTACTAGCTGTGCCCGCGACTTCGTTCGCGTTTGTTTGTTTGACTTAAACCGTTTATGCAGCGCATGCAACGAAAGTCCCCAAATGTAAATTGTTTGTTTGTTTAAACGCGCTAATCTCCCGTATATGTATAATAGCCGACGGCCGACGCTGCGACGCCCGACGTCGCGACACCGACGCCCGACGCCACGACGCCGACGCCCGACGCCACGACGCCCGACGACGCAACACCGATGCCCGACGCCGCGACGCGTAACGTCGCGACGCCGATGCCTAACGTCGCGACGCTGACGCCCGACGCGACGCCGCCCGACGTCGCGACGCCCGACGCCCGACGCCGCGACGCCCAACGTCGCGACTCCCGACGCCCGACGCCCAAAGTCGCGTCGCCAACGCCCAACGTCACGACGCCGATGCCCGACGCCGCGACGCCGTGACGCCTGACGTCGCGACGCCGACGCCGTGACGCCTCACGTCGCGACGCCGACGCCCGACGCCACCATTTTTCCATCAACATGTAAGCTCGACAAATGACCGTGTATTAAGTATTTCTTTTATGCGAACGGGACTACTTAGTACGCTCATATACGCGACGAAGATCCTGTATCCAGATTTGTATGGATTTTAAGCCGCAGCGACTACAGACGATGATCGTTTTCACTCCGACGCTGCGCTGCTGGCGCCGACCGCCAAATTTTTCGGCGTCGGCGGTCTATTCTCGGTGCACAATTCCAACTCGCACTTGCCCGGTTTTTTATTTATTAATTACCATATGCTTGCAGTATAAGCGATGTCGAAATTTCCAAACGTATATCTTCAAAGACTAAGTAGTAGTGGTATTACATCGACGAAGATATCCACGAACAAACATTAAAAAAACATATATTTACGAATTGAGAAACCACCGCCTTTTTTGGAAGTCGGTTAAAATATTATGTTGATTATTTCATATTACAATCTACATAATATGTGCCAAGTTTTATTTAAGTACGTTGAGCAGTTTGGCTGAAATACCGTCAAATAGGTAGTTACAATTTTTTGAAGATCCCACGGGAACCCTTTCGTTTTTCGGGATAATAATTTCCAATAATGCTCTTCAGGTCATAAGCTACCTGCCTGCCAAATTACATTTAAATAAGTTGAGTAGTTTGGCTGAAATACCGTCAAAAAGGTAGCTACAATTTTTTGAAGATCCCACGGGAACCCTTTCGTTTTTCGGGATAATAATTTCCTATAATGCTCTTCAGGTCATAAGCTACCTACCTGCCTGCCAAATTTCATTTCATTCCATAGAGCGGTTTTAGCGTGATGTGATGACAAACATTCCCATACGGACAGACAGACAGACAGACAGACAGACAGACAGACAGACAGACAGACAGACAGACAGACAGACAGACAGACAGACATTTTTTTCAAAAATGTTATTTTTAGGTTCTGTGGCTCTTATAGACCCCCTTTTTTTGATTTTCACTTAAATATTCTTAATGTACAGACATGACCCCTCTACAGATTTATTATATGTATAGATATCTTGTAAGTAATAACTAAAACGGCCGTTTTAGTTATTACTTACGAGAGTAAATACAGTATAGGATTTAGAGCTGTAATTAAATGCCAATAAATTAACTAGTTTAACTATTTACTTAAAGTTTGAACCGATTACTTTTTTAATAAGATCTTTGTGTCATTGTAAAATTTATTTTAAAAAGAGAGGCGCTAGTTGCTGTTATTCCTCGCCTTAAAGCGGTACGCAGTTTGCCAGAACAGCTATGACAATATGATTTTTATGCGGTGAAATGTTTGTTCCATAATTTGTGCTCATTTTATGGTAATATATCTCTTTTAGTATCCATGTTGGTCATTTGTATGCGCTCAACCTTGATATCGTTTTATATACAGCATGTCTCATGGTTCATATAACTGAATATAGAGTAAAAAGAAGGACGCAAAAGAGAATATCTTGTATTGGCACTTCCTATAAATTGCTTACTATAACGCGACAAATCACGATTAAAGATCTTCATTAAAGTCACAAAACAGATGAGTTTCAACCCTGGTCAGGTGTTAGGTCAACGACCAGTGCGTTCACAAGAACGCACTGGTCGTTCGTCGACGCGTCCTTCTCTTCACACTATATTCGGCTTGGTATAAGAACCGTGGGACACACTGTATAGCAAGATCATAAAACGATAGTACAGTGAGACTGGTGAGACATGAGCAATACTTGAGGACGTGATATGTGGCTATTATAGGAGATGAAAAAAAAAAATATAATATCGATTAATCACTGAGTAAATGTAGCTTAAACTTGAATAATTATTTACTCAACGCATGGCGGCGCCGCGGCGGCGTGCGACATCAACGTAGGTAGTACGGGCGCGTACTTACGCGCGGTATCCATGCGTTGGGTATGAATCGAATCTAATCTAATCTGCATGGGTATGCCTTGCCTAGCCGCGTAATTTTCATAGTATCCATGATTAATTTATTTAAAGGAAAATTTGGTAAAAAATCAAGTACCTAATTTTATTACATATTTATAATGGGAATCGAGTACCGAGTTCTCTCCGTAAGTATTGCACATGTCTCATCAGTCAGGCTGTATAAAGCAATGAGGCTCTTACATTTTATTACAGCATAGAGTAACGTGAAATCGCATCCAATGCAGTATTCATTGGATGCGATGTCACGTTACTCGAATGCAGTTTTCAGCAATAGACAGCAATAGAGAAATTCTTCTTATACTATTGGGTTACTACATTTATTTATTTTTAGACTCGTTACGAAGAAAATCAAAAAGATGAGCAAAATCTAGAATAAGAATTAGGATACGTTTTAAATTTAAAACATTTTAGTTTTAAGCAATTAATAAATATGTCTATCTATATATTCCTCGCAAAACGATATTTGTACGCAGGTTAACAAAGTAACGTCACAATCGGTTGTTCTCTTCTAGTTGCCACATTATATTTAATAGTATAATATTATTATTTTAATCGTACTTAAATTATTTTAGTTAGGGGGCTTTAATAACATCAATTAAAAAAACATTCAAAAGACTGATTGAGCAGACCGATTTTAAAAATAATTGGTGTGCAGAAAGCTGACAACCTGTATTAATACATAAGATACTCTTCATCCCGAACAAGAACTTATTACCCGTAGGGTCCTGATTTTACCTCAAGCAAAAACTTTCTTTACGAACGTTTTCATCCCCGTGTTCCAATTTCAAATATTGCAAACAAAAAACATCTCCTTTAATAATTGACAAATTTGATTTACTCTCAATATTCACAGAAATAAAAATTGGCACTTCTATTTTCAGCCGCGTAGGCGAGAGAAAATATTTTAAGATTCATCTATAGAGCGCACTTGCTTGGATACTTCCCACGCAGGCGAAGTCGTGGGCTAAATATAGCCTGTTGTCGCGACGGACAACTTCGATGGAATCAATACTGCGTCTGGAGCAGTTCCTGGATCTACTGGCGAACTGGATCCTTTGTGTAAATTATGCTTGTGATTCTAGTATTAGAAGTTTTGCAAAACATGTTTTCAGTGAAATCTACACTGTGTCTAGCCATTACTGGGTCTGTCATTTGTGTTTATAATAATATCTATGGACGCTTTAACACAACGTGAATCTGAGGTTAGTTCTTTGTAACTGATATCAGACAGTATTATTGTAACTATTAAAATTATAAACCACGTGTAAACCTATCATTAGTGTCTAAAAATTCATATATAATGTGTATATTTAACCATTTACCAGATAATTCTATCATACATATAAATATTTAATATATTAGATAAATCTTTATTTAAATAAAAAAAACATGGCTGGTTAAAAATTCTTTTTATAGCATTAAGGACTATAAGATATCGATTTTAAAGAAAACAATTGTATTTAGTTGTGTTATCTTATTAGTTACTGTATTAAAATTTTTGTTATTTAGTTTTAAACAACTCATTGCTATACACCCGTAAGGGTTGACTTAGTTTATTATTTTGTCAAATGTCAATACGCAAATAAATTTGAATTTCAAGTATATTATACTCAATATACAATAATGAACCTGGAACACGGATAGCTTTTTGTTCCTTGGACAGGATTCAACCGCGCACTCAACCACTAAGCTACAGAGAACGTACATTTAGAAATATATATTTTTTTAATTTTGGATATAAATACCATGTCACTGTTGCTATATTCTTTTTTAATATTTATTATAATATGACGTAAGTTTTTTTTAAAACTGTTACTGCTCTACTTCTTTTGTATCCTTTTAAGTGAGGATAGGGTAAGATCAGGGAAGACCAGGGGCCCTCTCCAAACTGAATCGTTTTTGATTCAGATTCGATCATGCCGCGTATTCCCGAATAAATTGACTTTAAAATATTTTGATTCTCAGTCGATTGTTATGGTCAAACAACTGTTAAGGTACAAAAAGTTACGATCTAACGATTTTATTTATCCTGGTTAATTTCAAAGTTATCCACCAAATAAAACACCAAACGCCGTTGAGATCGAACTGATTTGATTTTCGATTGGGCCGGGAGTAAGCCTGCTGGGATGGTGTCGCTTTCATATCCTGAATGAAAACCATTTACATTTTTGGTCATTGCACTGCCACATTAATAATAATTTGTTAAGTTACTTGTAATTATTTTTTAAGAGATTTTTTTTTTGTTTTGTATTTCTGTTTTATTTGTTCTTATTAAACGAGCTAATCTCAGGAACTACTGGTCCGAATTGAAAAATTGTTTTTTGTTGGATAGTCCATTTATAGAGAAAGTCTTTAGGCTATATAACATCAAGCTGCGACCAATAGGAGCGAAGCGCCAGTGCGAAATGTTGCAAAAACGGGAAAAATTATTCACATCGATAACCAACGTGAGCAATCAAAAGATAATCGTGATAGTGTTTTCTACAACCACGCGAACGAAATCGCGGGCACAGCTAGTTGGGAATAAATGATTCATTATAAAAGTCAAGCATAACATCAACTAATATTGAACGATGATGTTATTTTTTCATAAATAATCTATGACGCACTGTCTGTTATCGGAACAATTACCAATTTATATTTATCTATCGATTACTAGTGGCATAAATAACTTTCTGATCTATCATTATCGTGTAGGTAAAGGTTAAAACTTGTCATAATATTAGCGCCCTGTACACGTTCGGAGTTCGGACCTCGCATTGGAATGGCATACACAACCACAGCTGGAAGTGCACACTGAAAAATCCTGATGGACGTCAAAACATGGACTGTCTACGTCTTACATTATATATAGCGTGGTGAAAACTGTAAGAAACATCAAAAATCGTCAATAGTTTGGACTGCCTGCATATTAATAGCTATCCTCAGCGATTTTGGTGTCGGTAGCCGATTTCATTGAAACCAGGCCAGCTACGCAGGAGTTTTTTTTATAGTGCCCAAGTGTGTGAGCAATACACAAATACACTCTCTCCTCCTTTTACTCTCATAACCTTGTGGGACGGTAAACCGACACGACTGGCGAGAGAACATGACTTTCTACGTCCCATCCGACGGATCATCTTTCTTGTCAGACAATCAGGTGATCAGCCTGCTTTGTCCTAATCAAACTTTAAAACAAAATTTTTTGTTGTTCCAAGGCGGGAACCATGACCATAGTCGCGAGCGGAGCTCAAAACCACTGGACCACGGAGGCTTTTTATGTATATTACATTAAAACTGTTGGAAATCTCCAGGTGTCCCGCATTTTCACGTTCATTTCGGAGCGTGGATTGGAACGGCATAATATGCTATGCCGGTCCGATCTGTGCATGTACAAGTATTATTAAAGGTCAACATTATTATAACAATGTATCTAAAAATAACTCGGGCTAAGTTTACAATAGATTTATACACGAATCTATTGTAAACTCAATCCGATATTATTATAAGAAAATCATTTTCAAGTTCTAGTTGTATACTTCATAGTAGTTTTAGGTACTTACTTATGAAGGTTTGTAAGTATATTAATATGAATTATTATGCTTACTAGCTTTTGCCGCAGCATTAATTAATTATTTTTCTCTGTAATGTATTTGCCCATATTACCTTCATCATCATATGATACAATCCATCCTCGCCATCACAAATAATGCATTCTTTGGCACATTCAACCTATATGTTAAATCACATGTATTCTGTCCTCCTGTCCCGCTTCCCAGGTATTGACATGCTAAAGTGTGTCATGTCAGGTCGCGTCGGGCCGCGTCGGGTCGCGTCGGGTCGCGTCGGGCCGCATCGGGCCGCATCGGGACGCGTGGGGTGTGTGACCGCGCGAGTCGATACTGCAGTGCACTGCAACTGCCACAGTTTAAGTACTTTTGAAGACGTAAATAATCTTGAGTTGTAATCTTTTTAATACTGAATGTAAAAGGGACTGATGTTTGTGACTCTTTTAGCAAAAAGTATTGATAGAATTGTGATGAAATTTAATGTAGAAGCAGACTATAGGTTATGCTATACCCTGTTAATTATAGTGTTCTCTTGTGAGACCTAATTTAAATTTTAATCAATTATTAGTTATCTACTCTAATATTATAAAGAGGAAAGAATTGCATATTTGTATGTAACGAATAAACTCAAAAAGTACTGGACCGATTTTAATAATTCTTTTTTCATTAGAAAGCTACATTATCACTGAGTAACATATGCTATATAAAAATCAATTGCTGTTCGTAAGTCTCGCTGAAACTCGAGATCAGCTGAACTGATTCGGCTATTTTTGGTCTTGAAATATTAGTGGAAGTCCCGGGAAGGTTTAAACGGTTTCCATGCTCAACGAATTGAGCACAGGTCAGCTAGTTAATTTATATAATAACTGGCTGTCTCAACGTACTTCGTACCTTTAAATTAAATAGAGAACTAGCAGCAGCGCCATGTAACGGGACCAAATGTGAATCTAAGCCATCTTCGAATCCAATTGAACACACACAAAAATCATTTAAATCGGTTCATCCGTTTAGGAGGAGTTCACTGTCAGCACACGTACAGAAAAATTATATATGTATAAAGATGTATTCAAACTCATTGAAAATATTATGTACCTATGCTTCTTCTTCGAATTATTTCTTTTTACATGCCCTTTCTTGTCAGACATTAAGTAAGCCTGCATTGTCCTAAAGCGTTTGATAACAACAATTTTAGTTTTTCCAACGCGGGGTTCGAACTAACGACCTACGAGCCGAGAGCAAAGCTGAAATGCGTAATTTGAGCTATATGTCCTATTCCTGAACTACAATTATGCCTTTACAAAGACACAGCCCTGTATCTACTTCTCACACACTATAAAGTACAAAATATGTATATTTAACTATTAGAATTCGATCTCGTGACGCATAGCACTAAACAGTAGTAAACTACATTTATTCATTCTATCTTTATCTGTAAGCAAACATCCGTATTATAACAGTAATGGAGAATCTTCATTTATTATTATTTTAAGCTATCCGTAAACTTTGTTGAAAATAAATAATATGTCTGAAAAAAAAGAGATTCTCTCTAATTCTCGACGCGATGACGTCATTTTACAACACTGAAAAGTCTGATTCATACTAGATTTTTGTCAATGAAATAAATCTAGTGTATTTGTATAAATATAATAAAAATATTAAACAAAAAAAAATTAAGATACGACGTGCAGTTTCCAAATTCTCATTCCAACGAAACGTTACTTTTCAACGTCTGCTAATTTTCAAGAATTTCAAATGTCTGCAAATTTCATTAATACTTGGTATTTTTAAATGAAACAACTCTAGTTTATTGTACAGACACAAGCCACTGTGATAACAGTTTTAATTAATTTTGTATACCTAGTAACATTCTACATTGTAGATATAAATACGATAATAACCTAGAGTTCTAGGCCGTAGCTCCGGAGCCTCGTAGCAGGTCTACAAGATCCGCTACGAATAACTTAACTTATACACAAACATAACTTATTCCATAGTATTTGTAATAACTCTTCAAATATTATTTGTTTATTATTAACTAGGCAAACAAACTGAATCAATTCAGATGAAATTTGGCCTATATATACTACTAGCTGACCCGTCACTTCGTTCAGCATGGAAACCGTTTAAACTTTTCCGTGACTTCCACGAATATTTCAAGACCAAAAATAGCCGAATCAGTTCAGCTGATCCCGAGTTTTAGCGAGACTAACGAACAGCAATTGATTTTTATATAGCCTATGTTACTCAGTGATAATGTAGCTTTCTAATGAAAAAAGAATTATTAAAATCGGTCCAGTACTTTTTGAGTTTAGTCGTTACATACAAAAATACTAATCTTTCCTCTTTATAATATTAGTATAGATCGAAAGAAGAAAATAGACTACATTTTAATAATGTAAATGCCTAACACCTTTTAATGTATAGTAAAATGTTGAGTTATAAAGTGAATACGGTATTGTGAGGAGGGTATCCCTCCCTCCTCCCTTCCCCCGGCACTTGGCCGGGCTCGCAGTGAGCGACCGATACCGTAGGTGTACGTTATCAGATCGTGTTGCTAACCGCGCCACATCATCAACGCGCATCATTCATTCATCATTCATTTATTCACAAGAATGCAGTACAAAGGTAAACTTTAACATAATAAAGAATCTGTACATTCTATCATAAGATAATGGTGTGTGAAAAACGTGCAATTGATTGAATCTATTTAAATATAAATTAGTAATAATCTTATATATAAAAAAGAATCGCTGTTCGTCAGTCTCGCTAAAACTGAACTGAACTGGCTGAGAGAGGCTGAACCGATTCGCCTATTTTTAGTCTTGAAATATTCGTGGAAGTCCAGGGAAGTTTTAAACGGTTTGTATGCTCAACGAAGTGGGCACGGGTCAGCTACTCTTATATATAAAAATGAATTGCTGTTCGTTAGTCTCGCTAAAACTCGAGAACGTCTAGGGAATGTTTAAACGGTTTTTTATTATTTTATTCTCAACGAAGTGGGCACGGGTCAGCTAGTATAATATAGTTAAGGTTTCGAATTCAATGTTTTAAATGTCAAAATTTTAGTCAAATAATAACAATACCTATACATAAAAACTAATAATTAATCTTTCATATGTCGCTTAATCCTAATATAATAATTAACAATTAACACATTTATTGCATAAATTTTGTGTGCAAAATGTTTTTATAATATTCATTTATAAAAACATTTTTCTGCAAGACATTGATTTCGTGTTTGTATTTTTCTAGATTTGTTAGTTCAAAAAACTTTCCATTATTGGTGTCCTTGATGTTATCTTTATCTATGCCAAATTTCGTTTAATAATATAATATATCACCTTTCTAACGCAAGGATAGAATCGGTATGATTTAAACCATTCAGTGTATTGCCTATTTATCGAGGAAGGCTACAGGCTACGTCTTCATGCTAAGACCAATAGAAATTAAACGCCAAGTGTGTTTTGAAATCTAAGGTTCTATATCAGTATTCACCCGGACAAAGTCACGAGTATATTTAGTTATTTAATTATCAAAACTAGATTATGCTTTGGCAGTAATCACTTATCTGGTAATAAATTCAAATATTACGCTATTATTACTTACGAAGATTAAAAAATAAAAATGTATAGCATTTGACATAGGCTTCGTAAAAGAATTAGTATGTCACTCAGTGAACCATATGCCAAATCCAATTTGTTTTCGAACTTCGTAAGTGATAATAATAATATCTATGGACGCTTCACACCAGGTCAATCTGGCCCCGTGCTAAGTATCCGAAGAACTTGTGTTACGGGTACCAGACAACGGAAATATATTTTATACTTTTATACTATACCGTGTACACAAATGTAAGATTTTTATTATATTATACACGAATTTAATACACATCCATGACCCAGGAACATTTGAAAAACTTTTTGTTCGCTCGGCGGGATTCGAACCCACGACTTCTGGTTTATCACCAACGTGCTCAACCACTGCGCAACGGAGGTCGCCGATAATAGCGATGGCATATTAAATGAGAGGCCTGATCTTTGAGACATCTCGTACTCTGAACAACAGGCTGAAATAAAAGGATTTTTCCATCGGGAACCGCACACCTTTGCGGCCTGTTCGCTATTCTCAAAAAGCTGTAAACAGTGCGTGTGTGTGTGTGCCCTTGAACTTGTACATCCTGCGCTAATTGTATGCGGCACAGCCTGTCACCCCCCCTTCTAACACCCCGCACTCCCACTCACCAGCGGCGTGTCCTTTCGTACAAATTAAATGGAAGAGTCGTTATGTGAGGGTTGAAACGTCGATAGTTAAATGTTGTTTGTTTGAAGGGTTAACTTTATAGGTTTCATAATACTAATCGGTCAAATGTATTTTTTTTAATTTTCGATAATTAAATTTAACAAAATTCGTGTCCGGAACGAGAAAAGGTTTTAAATTTTAATCATTTCCCATAGTTATAGTGACTGTTCTTTCACTAGACTACACTCTTAATTTGTATGTTTAATTTTTAACCCCCCACGCAAAAACGATGAGGTGTTATAAAATTGTCTGTGTAAATGTGTATGTCTGTACATCGTAGCTCCCAAACGGATGATCCGATTTTAATGAGTTTTTTTTTTGGTTGAAAGGTATACCAGTCGAGAGTGTTCTTAGCTATGTTTGGTGGAAATCGGTTCAGTTCTTCAAGGTCATCAGGTCGTTTGTTAGGTGTGATAGAAATGTACACACTAAGTCGGAAGTATTTTTAATTTAGTTTATGAAATAATAAAGCTATTTTAAAAATTAGCTTATTTTGTCCACCAGGGCTGCAACAATCGTTACTTGATTGATCAATATTTTATTTTTTGTTTCTAAATATTCTCGGATGTCTTAAATTATATAAATAACAAAAACTAAAAATATTGTTCTTACAAACTCTATTTCCTGAAAAGCATATAAAATGATCGCATTAATTAAGCCGAGTATCGAGAACTTTCCATGAAAGCGAGTAAGTTATTAGAGCTTCCATGTAATGGGGGCTTCTGAGAAGCGCATTACGGCCCCGTACACCTACGCACCGATTTGCAGAAATGTTTTCCATGAAGCGTCCGTGGCCTAGTGGGTAGGTGGGTAGACTGTTGATTAGCAATCGAAAAGGGTGCAGGTTCGATTCCCAGATTGTGGCACGTACTATTGCAACTTTTTCAGATAAAATTTAAATAAATTATATCTAGCAATATCCCACGAAACAATTATAACCACAACCTGCACGCAGATGAGTGAGTGTACGCATAGGCATGCGTTTGATGCACCTCCCTCCTCCCACACTGCTTATGCGTACACTCGCAAGCAAAAAACATGACAACACCACCACACAAGAATGTCAACACGATCGTGCAAAGCCCCACACCACTATGCAGGTTGCAAAACTCGACGCGCGTTTTGCTCCAACCCCGGAGCATCCTCAGGATGTAGACTCTGCGAACAATGTTTGTTAAGAGTCTCTTAAATTAATTTAATGCTATGGATTTGCGCAAAGGTACGCCTGATTCCATTAACTTTTTCAGATCTCAAGTACATTGTACGGACGTTAACGGCACGGGGATGGAAAACATCGTGAGGAAACCCGCACATGGTTAGCCCCAGACGTATTGTCCAGTCATTATTCCTCTGGTTGACTGTGCATGCCGTATGTGATGGGCAACTATGCGATATTTAAAACCGCCCATCCCAGGCACTACAGTATTTAAAGAGTGGTTACTTCGCTCGGAGAATACTGTATAATTATCCAATAATGGATGCCAAGGCCTACATTTTCCATGAAACGATCTCGTCAATTATATTTTATTCAGTTATTGGTATGAATTAATTATAATTAGAGTAGCATGCAAGCTTTATAATATTATGTGTTCATTTCGTGAAATTCTTTTTATAGAATATGAGCGCAGTACACAAGGACACTCTTTCATAATTTATTCTCTTAACCGAAGCGCCTCCGTGGACTAGATCCGTGGATCAGAGCATCGCTCTCGACCAGGAGGTCTCGCCAGTCGTGTCGGTTTCCCGTCCCACTGGGTTATGAGAGTAAAAGGAAGAGAGAGTGTCATTGTGTATTGCGCACACACTTGGGCACTATAAAACGACTCCTGCGTAGCTGGCCTGGTTTCAATGAAATCGGCTACCGACACTGAAATCGGTGAGGGGAGCTATTATTATTATAATGGAATGGATGACTGACACGACTGGTGAGAGTGTCCATGCAAGATGCCATCCAGTCATTGACATAAGCTTCGTTACCTGACATAGGAATTCGCGTGTCATGTCAGCAAACCTTATGTCAAATCCCGTACATTTTTGTTGTCGAACTTCGTAAGTGATAATATGGAATCTTGAATTGGGCCTAGGTGCAAGACCGTCTTTTTCATGCCCATCCGACACATGGTTCTGATCATCTTTTGTTGTCAAACGATTAGGTAATCGGCTGCATTGCCCTTTTTTTATGTCGCAAGGGCAATGCATTACGCATCCCCCCGGGAGGGTCCCCGAGGGGTATGTAGGGCTCCCGGCTCGCTACGGCCGGTTTACCCACCAAAACCACTTGCGCATTGCCATCAGCCGTTATGTTGGGTGGAGTGCCCTGGATCTGTCAAAAAATAGGCCACTCTTCACTCGACAGGCCGGTTCACCTCTATAGGGACCGGACTTCCATCAAATTGAGAAAGCGCTCCGGCAAACGGAAGCACTCTCCTCAGCGCGCGAGGCTGACAAAGCCGGGGAGTTGGGCTGCATTGCCCTAATTGAAAACAACATCTTTAGTTGTTCCAACCTCCTAGTCGATCCAAGCCCGAACTACGGGACCAGAGTGTCGTTAGAATTGGAAGAGGGATCTGGCAGTGGTGAGTGCCTCGGTGCTCTGGAGGTCGCGGGTTAAAATCCCGCTGAAGGAACAAAACGTATTCTGTGTTCCTGGGTCATGAATGTTTAAGTATTCTTCACTACATTGTATAAAACAAAGTCGCCTTTTCTGTCCCTATATCCCTATGTGCGCTTAAATCTTTAAAACTACGCAACGGATTTTGATTCGGTTTTTTCCAATGGATAGAGTGATTCAATAGGAAGGTTTATATGTATAATACATGCATAATATACTAAGGCAACATTGCTAATTTTAGAGGTTTCTAACGTGATGTCGTAAATTAACAGTAACAATTTTTTTGGGCTTATTTAGCAATAACGCTGCCTAAACCCTACGAGTTAGATCAAATTAATGTACTACAGTATTGTACACCATAAAAAGTTCTACAAAAAAGTCCGCGATGGTAATGTTTATCCTTTAGGGATAACCCACATTAACCATTTTTATTGTTTACTTTTTACGTGAAAAAAATGGCTTATTTACGAAGCTATTTTAAGAATTGTGAACGTTGTGTATAAAGATATCCTGTAATATATTAATTGTTGTAAAAATAAAATAAATACCTAGGTAAAAATGTAAAAAGTAAATAAGTAAAAATGTGTAATGTAATAAAAAGTGTATGAATTTAGATATTCCAAAGATAGCAGGAAATCTTCATAGTAATTATAGGGAAAGAGGAATTGTTTTACTCCAAATTTAATGCGTGCAGGCCAAGGGCAGTAATGAATGAATCAAAAATACTGGATCGATTTTAATCATGTTTTCATTGAGTGAAAATGAAAATTCTTTTATTTCCAAATAGGTTAGTTACTAACACTTTTAGAATTGTCCTACATGATGACCTACCACCGGTTCGGGGACTAACCCGGCGAGAAGAACCGGCGTAAGAAACTCGCTCGGGCCACCTTTTAGCAAAAAGATGGGAAAATTGTTCTTTTTAAAAAATATATATATATATAACAATGTTATAACTTAAATAAATTACAATTTACAAATTTATATATACTATATAATATAGAAGTAGCCTCGAAAGTGGCCACCTTATTCCCAGGGTGTGCTATCATTAACAAAATCATTAATCTTATAATAAGCTTTAGCACACAAACGTTCTTTAACTACTTTTTTGAATTTATTGATGGAAAAATTTTGAACGTTTTCTGGGATCTTATTGTATAGGCGTATACCTTTAAAAGATTTGCTTACTTTGCTAAGCCTGATCATAGGTATATCTAACTTGTGTTTATTTCTTGTATTTCTACAGTGATTGTCGCTTTTCGTTTTAAAATTATTTAAGTTCTTTCTGACATACATTATATTGTCCAAAATGTATTGAGAGGCGACGGTCAATATTCCTATTTCCTTAAACTTTTCTCTCAGAGATTCAAAGGACGACATCTTGTAAATGGAACGTATAGCTCGCTTCTGCAGCACGAATATTGTATTGATGTCGGCTGCATTTACCCATAAAAGGATGCCGTAAGACATTCGACTGTGAAAATAACTAAAATATACTAGTCGCGCCGTGTCTTCATCAGAAATTTCTCTAATTTTTCTGACTGCATATGCTGCAGAACTGAGCTTATCTGCTAGTTTGAAATAGGCAATATAATATATTTTATGCCCGTGCAAAGTCGGAGCGGGCCGCTATGTTTTTATATACAACGTTCATAGTATTTCTGTAGTGTATTTAATTTAGTATCAGCATTGCACCCGTGCGAAGCCGGGGCGGGTCGCTAGTCATATATATAAATGAATTGCTGTTCGTTAGTCTCGCTAAAACTCGAGAACGGCTGAACTGATTCGGCTATTTTTAGTCTTGAAATATTCGTGGAAGTCCCGGGAAGGTTTTAACGGTTCATGACAAACAGTTTCTATGTTCGACGAAGTGGGCACGGGTCATCTAGTTCAATATATTTTTGTTGTCTGGTAACACAAGTTATTCGGATACTAACCACGGGGAGAGATTGACGTGGTATGTTTCATACTATCTATGAATATGATAATTTATTTTCCTGCGACCTATTTCATACATATTTACCACGTAGAGTTTTCAGGAGAAAGTCCGTGTAAAAAATTATACATTTATTTTTAGCACTACGCACTTTTGAAAATATGATTTCCTACAGTTTTTTTTGATAACTTTCTTGCATTTAGAATGTACTATAATTCATTAATAAAAAAAATACATCTAGCCTATTATGTTCCTGCGGCGGTATACTTCATGCGTGACGACATAAATAATAGGACTTTTGTAAGGAGCGTTTTCACAATACTTGCTATTCGCTGTACCTTTGAAAATATAAATTTTATAATCATAATCATTTATTTGCCAGAATGTTTAATGCATGTAAGATGGTAATAAGATTGATTTTAACACTGTTTCTTCTAATAACTTACTTAAATATAAAATAAATTAAGTGCTAAGTAGTCGTTAATAGACAAAGATCTTGGAACATGTAACAAGTTTGAAGATGAGTGGTAAGTGCTGACTCGCGACTCATGACTCACGCAACGTTATCTACAAGTACTCTCGCTTCATTACTTCGAGTAACAAACTTACTCGAAGTAATGAAACGTAAGTACTTTACAACTACAACTAGTTTTATTGCGTTGATTGTTAGACAAAATTGATTTATACTAGAATTTGATTGTGGTCGAAAATCGTACGTACAAATACAATACAATACAAATATACTTTATTGTGCACACAACAAGTTACAAAAAAAACAAAAAAAATATACATTACAAAAATCAGACATGCACACAAAGGCGGCCTTATTACTAGATAGCAATTTCTTCCAGACAACCTTATGGTGTTAGAGAAAACAATGCTAGAGAATGGGAGTTGCGCAAAAGTATATTTAATAAAATAAAAGTAAATAAAATAAAATAATACATAAACACAATAAATATATAATATATGTATACAATATAATATAATATATATATCTATATATATATATATATATATACAATAGATAAACCTACATGATATTTTCATTTATAATAATAAGTGTTAGTTACATAAGTTAAGGGTTGACACAATATGATTTTTTATAAGAGTTTTAAAGCGATGTATAGTTTTAGCCTGCCTTATATGGATAGGTAAAGAATTCCAAAGGGAAATGGGTTTTACAATGAAAGAGCAATTAAAGTATTTAGTGCGGTGGATAGGAATGTCAAGAAGAAGATTAGATATAGATCGTAGTTCCAGTCTGTCAGAGGTACGGAAGTTAAAATTACTTTTTAAATAAGTGGGACAATGGGAGTCAAATAGGATGTTATAAAGGAAGGAGAGAACACGAGAGTCACGGCGGTAGCGGATTGGCAACCACTTTAACTTGAGGCGATACTCGGAGATATGGTCAAATTTACGTAAACCGAAAACAAACCTCAAAGCCAGGTTTTGAAGGCGCTCCAATTTGTTCAGTTGTTCCTCCGTCAAGTTAGTGAAAGAAGCGTCCGCATAATCTAAATGGGAAAGGAGTAGGGATTCAGCCAAAACTACCTTAGTGGGTATCGGAAGAACATATCGTAGACGTTTTAGGGAACGCCAGGTAGAAAAAACCTTTCTACTAATCTCTTGCAATTGATGCGTCCACGATAAATGTTCATCAAAGTACACTCCCAAGTTTTTAACCACTTTACTGAAAGGTATTGTTACACCATTTATAAGGACAGGAGGTAAAGAATCATGGTCAACTCTAGAAATTAGCCCGGGGCTACCAATTACAATTAATTGAGTTTTAATAGGATTAATAAGAAGTCCATGATTCTTGCTCCATTCACAAATATTCGACAAATCGTGATTCACTAGATCAAAAGCGGAATTCAGATTGTCCAAAGGAGACTGTGTGTATATTTGAAGATCGTCCGCATACAAGTGGTAGGATGATGAAATCGATATTGTTATAGGGTTTATAAAAATTGCAAACAGAAGAGGAGATAGCACACCACCCTGAGGCACGCCGGCATAGATATAACTCCAATCGGAGAAATAATCAGATGATTTAACTCTCTGCCGTCGTCCTACAAGGTAGCTACGAATTAAATTAATTATTGATGGTGAAAGATTTAAAGATGCAAGCCGGGCTAGCAGAATATCGTGGTCTATGGAATTGAAGGCATTACTAAAATCCAGAAGTGTGAGAATAGTAAGCATTTTATCATCCATACCTGACCGTATATCATCAGCTACCTTTACCAATGCGGTAGTCGTACTGTGACCAGTGCGAAAACCGGACTGGAACGGACTGAGTAAGCTGTTGTGGGTAACAAATTTCGTAAGCTGGTGATGAATGATTCGCTCTAAAACTTTTGATAAAAAGGGTAGGATGGAAATAGGACGGAAGTCAGACACAGTCTTAGGACAGGAGGATTTAGGTAAAGGAATTATGTAAGCTGCCTTCCAGGCATCAGGAAAGGTACAAGACTCTAAACATGAATTAAAAATGTGTGCAAGAACAGGAACAATTATATCTAATATTGGTGTGATCATTCTACGACTGATACCGTCATCTCCTACTGCGTTTGACGATATGGAAAGGATGTGCTTTTTAATCTCACACTCGGAAACTGGAACAGTAAGGAACGGATCAGAATTCAATATAGGTAGCGAAGAAATATAATTTAACGTTTGTGATTAAATTTTGGGGTCGAGATTAAAAGAGGAAGTAAAATGGTTATTAAGTGAATCTATATCTATATTATGAGAGTCTTGCGGTTCAGAGCATTTGCCCACGCCGAGGGATTTGAGAAATTTCCATGTTTTAGCCGGATCCCCGTTCTCAACGGAGGCGTGAATATGACGTCTTTGTGCGTCACGACACATCATATTACAGCGGTTCCGGATTTTAATATATTTGTTACGATATTCTTCTGTCTTTTTTATTTTAAATTTGGCTTTGGCTGCATGCTTAGCATTTATCAGAGATTTGATTTCGTCTGATAACCAGGGAGCGGGAAGATGTTTGATTTTAACGGGCCTAACAGGTGCATGAATATCATAAAGAGATTTAAGTTTAGCGTTAAATATATCAATTTTGTCATTAATGGAATCAGCTGAGAGTAAGTTTGACCAGTCTATGTTATGTGCGTCCTCCTCTAGGCTTTCAATATTCATCGAAGAGAAATTTCTTTGAAGAAGAGTTTTTACCTTAGCTTTGGGAGGGCGAACATTATAGGCGACATAGATAAGATCATGGTATGAAAACATATCAGCTGAGAATTGTACATGCGTAGTAACACGATTAGGAGAGGAGACTATGATTAGGTCGAGCAGGGAAGGACGGGAACCTGGAAAGCAGTGGGTAGGATTCAGAGGTAGTAATTTCATATTATATGAATCTAAAATTGAACTAAGTTTAGTCGATCGACTATCACCCTTAAGTAGACAAGTATTGAAATCGCCCATTATAACACAATGATCGTAGTACGGTGTAAAAGCATCAAGCGTATTTTCAAAGGATGAGAAGTAATCATTGTGCATTGATGGGCAATAGTAGACCCCGAGTAATAATTTATTATAGTGCGATACCTGGACTTCTACCAGCAAAAACTCGAGAGCATCAGATGGAGGGGGTTGCGCTGACGAGCTAATAATAGTGTAGGACAAGTCTGAACGTAGATAAATCGCAACGCCACCTCCACCCCTCCCAATGCGGTCGTTGCGAATTAACTTAAAACCGGGTAAACTGTAGCATGTTGATGGTAAGCAAGGCTTAAGCCACGTTTCCGATATAAAGACAGCATCAACATTAGCCCGATCAAAAGACGCAAGCAAGTCGGGGTAATGAGCCGGAATGCTCTGTGCATTAATATGAACGGCCTTAAAACATTTGTTAACTGTGTTAAAATTTGAAGTTATGGTATCCCTAAGAGACATAAATGTGGCACTTTGAAAACTATCATCGCTGTTGTTAGAAGAAATGGATAAAAAATCATCTGAAGCAAATGAGTCAACACTTACATTCATGATAATAATACAAACTAAATATAAATAAAATATATAAAACACTATAAATATATTATCCTACAACAATTGAAATATAATTGGCCTGCAGCCCACTGTGTCATAAAAAAAAAACATAAGTATATAAATAAATTTGCTATAATAAAATTAGTAAATAAATAGAAAAAGAGTAGGTAAATAAATGGAAAGAATCCAAACATGCCTATTATTTTTTAAACACCTAGTTAAATATGAGCAGTTATTCTAACAAAATATAATTAGCTTTAAGATGAGATGCTAGCCCAACACAAATTGGCAATTAAAATTTTAATGGAGTTATACTGAGATATAATAATAAAGTTCTAAGTACAAGCACAGCTTATTAGTTACAAAAATTGTATAACAAAGATGCAATTTATATACATAATACTAGATTAAGAGAAATCAGTTAAGTACATAATGGCTCATGCTAAATTTCATGTCCACACACAAAAAACAAAAAAAAAATTATAATTAAAGTGACATTAAGAAGACGAAGAAGAATAACTATCACTCACTCCTGTCAGACGTCACCGAAACACATCTGTCAAAAGCTTCGTGTTGAAGAAAATGAAACAATATCAAACATTTTCAAAAAGTACAGATTACAAAATTAAATATGTTTCATTTTCGAAATACCGACAATTTGTGACAAAAGAAATAAGTGATGATGCATAGAAATAAGTAACTATGAGATCTAAGTATGGACAATAAAATTATAAGTGAATGATTAATGAGAAGCGAATATTGGCAAAGCAGAATTATAGATTTATATGTATATATGTGAAGATTGAGAAAGTTACCATGCTATTATTTAAAGTATGTTACCCTTAGAGTATTTACTTTTTGGTTCGCCTTGGTCTTGTTCCAGTTTCATTTTTGGTTTTGGATGCCGGAACTTGAGATGTGACTTCTGCCATATCACCACAGAGATCAGAAATGGCATCCAACTCCGCTATGCTACAAACACTGCTTTTGGAGCCATCAGATCTAGCAACGAAAATAGAGCCATTATATGTCCAACACTTTGTAACACCGAAACGCTGCCTGGCCGCCAGGAACACTTCATGTCTCTTTTTAATTAAAAACTCTGATAGAGTGATGCCGGAATTTTTCAGGCTGGTCTTAGCCCTCCAAACCTCATTCCGATCAGTAAAATTCTGAAACTTAACCAAGATCGGTCTGGGTTTTGATTCCTTTAAGCGTCCCAAGCGGTGACAATATTTTACTGAAGAAATGTTTATGTCTTGGACTTTTAACTGGGAAGACAACAAAGATGCAATAGCTTCTTGTGCATCCTTTTTGGCTTCGGGAACTCCATGCACAAGCAAAATCTTTCTTCTGTGCCTCATCTCAGTTTGATCATAGGCATCCATCAATATTATGGATATAGGAGGGTACATATTTGCACGACGGGAGCCAGGATCCCCGGTGCTAAGAATTAGGACTGACCATGACCTAGACCGAATTTTTGGCACTGGTACCGTTGGTCAGCTAGAGTAACGTGCTTTAATTTCAATCCCGGATATTTTTTTATTATTGTATTAGCACATATTATGTCACTGTCATCACTTTTATGTTATTTGTTGGGTGTATACTATTTAGATTGCAGAAATATTATTTTATTGATCAATATAAGATTTAAGTTAAACATGTATTTTTTGTATGCATATTATTGTTGTGATACTAATATCGCGTATGTGGTTCATCTGTCAAGGTTACGTTGCCGATGGTATGGTGGTGTATTGCTTAATTTTAGTTCAAACTGTTGTTATTATTATAGCTACTCGGATCAAAATGACACAAAGTTTACATTGCATAGGTACGCGGACTTAAAACACAGAGCACACATGCATTATACTATTTCATCTATAGCATTAATATATAATATCTATAATACTTTATTATATACGTCAAGTGATATTTTTTATTGTTCAGTACTTTTTCTGTCATCATATTATGTTTATTTAGGTATATTACGTTTACTTTGTTACTATAATAACAATGTAATGTTATCCTTAGGCACTATTACATTTATACTATTGATTCAATTATACTATTTTATTTATATTGGGCTGTGCTTTCTAATTATTATGATAGTATATTTTTATGTCTATAAATTGAACAAAACTAAAAATGATTAATTCAAAAAAAATTAAAATTGGTTTTATAAACCCTGGCTCTTTAGGCTCCCGGCATGATGAGTTTCTGGTGGCTGCAAGCCGACATAACTGTGACCTCATAGCGCTCAACGAAACATGGTTGAGACCGAATGAGACCGAAGGTCGTGCCCCCCGGGTCCCTGGTTACCGCCTCGTGCATATACCTAGACCCGAGAGCGTGCGCTCCCGCGGCGGTGGCGTAGGTTTCTACATTAAGAAAGGCCTGAACACGCAGATACTCAAACATAACGCTGAGTCACCGAACGTCGAGCA
Source organism: Celastrina argiolus (assembly GCA_905187575.2). NCBI lineage: Eukaryota > Metazoa > Arthropoda > Insecta > Lepidoptera > Lycaenidae > Celastrina > Celastrina argiolus. The sequence continues at coordinate 1,505,814 of LR994579.1, read as the reverse complement.
AATGTGGCTCTCAATAAAAACAAGCGGTAAGATTATCATTGTAGGTACCGCGTACCGGCCTCCATGGCTGTCTGCTAATATTTTTACCACCGCGCTAACGGATACTATTAGTGGTTTATCGGGATACGATTTCTTGTACCTTGTTGGCGATTTCAACATAAATTATTTTAATACTAACACAGTGCACTATAGAATATTAAAAGATTTTTTGTCAACGCACAGGTTACGTCAGTGTACAACCGAGGCCACACATTTCACTGCGGACACGGAAACCCTGCTCGACCTAGTCTGCACTGATGCAAACCTGGAAAGAGTAGTGGTCGACTACATACCAGATCTCAGTAGCCATGCGTTTATAACATTTAGGATAAACGTGGAAAAAACTAAAAATATAGGAAAAAAAATTTGCTACAGAGCCATCAAAGATATTAAAAGTGATGATTTCCAATATTTAATGAACACAATAGATTGGCACTACTTTGAAGAACTAACTAGTATTAACGACATGGTTCATATCTTTAGTAATAGCATAACGTGGGTGTTTGATTTGTTGGCTCCCATCAAAAACATTTATATAAAGGATCGGCAACATCCGTGGGTCACATACAACATCAAACAAATGATGAAGTGCCGCGACGAGGCGTATAAGCATGCACGCTCTACTCAAAATGATTCACATGTTCGCTTCTATAAGGATCTTAAGCGTGAAGTGTCATGCGCGCTTATTAGAGAAAAGATAGCTTATTTTGATACATATATCAACGCTAATATTAAGTCACCGCATCTTATGTGGAAACACATCAAGGATAATATAAATGCACATTCATCTAATTCTGACTTAATATTACCTAACCACCTCTTTGATCCCGATCTTATTAATACCTATTTTTTAGATGTTCCAGGCACTCAACTAGTTCCTCAGTTAACGCTTGACTTTTTTAACGATAACTCATTCAGTTCATCCAAATTTAACTTTTCTTTTGTTAGCGATGATGAAGTTCACAAAATAATAAAATCTTTAAGATCAAACGCTGTAGGTACTGATGGCATAAATTTAGATATGTTGTCCTTGGCTTGTAGCTTTCCTGCTTGCCTGAGTGTCGCAACTAAAATAATCAATACCTCTCTACAAACTGGCACTTTTCCTGAGTCATGGCTTAAGGCAATCGTAAAACCGCTACCAAAAAAGGAAAACGTGTCTGAACTAAGGGACCTGAGACCAATTAGCATCTTGCCATGTATGTCAAAAATATTAGAAAAGGTAATAAATGGCCAAATGAGCAGGTTTCTTGAGGATAACAAAATAATACCTATAGTGCAGTCCGGTTTCCGCAGCCAACATAGCACGACAACTGCGTTAATCGACGTCGTGGATAACATAATCTCGTCACAGGACACGGGAGCAGCTTCTATTTTAGTATTATTAGATTTTTCACGTGCCTTTGACACTATTAATATACCATTGCTGCTAGCTAAACTAAAATTTTACGGTTGCGAAGCAACCGTTATCACTTGGTTTTCGAACTATCTGTATAACCGGTCACAGTTAGTCGAGCTGAAAAAACATAACGGGACAACAACACGTTCCAACCCGTGTAGGGTAGTCAGAGGGGTTCCCCAAGGATCCGTTATCGGGCCCCGCCTCTTTGCGCTGTATTGTGCTGATATCACAAAAAATATTTTGCATTGCAAATATCACATTTATGCAGATGATGTACAGCTGTATATAACATTTAAGCTGTGTAATATTAGAGAGGCTGTAGACAAGTTGAACGATGACCTAGCGCGTATTTATGAGTGGTCTAATACAAACTCTCTTGTTCTGAATCCCAACAAATCAAAATATATTATATTAGGTACAAAGCAACAGGTACAAAGGGTAGTTGTCGCTAAACCACTAATACGTATTGGGAACGATGTCATTGAAAGAGTTACAGAAGCACGCAACTTGGGAGTGCTCATGGATGAGGGACTACGATTCGAAAAACATGTCGTAAAAGTTGTCAGTCGTTGCTTCTACCGATTAAAGTTACTTTATAAAATAAGAAAATTTATTTCACAACCATTACGACGAACCCTCTGCGAATCATTGGTGCTCTCCAATTTGAATTATGCTGATGCGGTGATAGGACCCTGTTTACTCGCACGGTCTAAATGCCTCATTCAAAAAGTTCAAAATGCGTGTAGTAGGTATTGCTGCGACATCCCCGCGCGGGCTCACGTGACTCCTTACATAAACAACCTACGGTGGCTCAAAATGGACGGTCGGAGACAATTACACTTTGCCACCCTCCTATTTGGAGTTGTAAAGTTCAAAACTCCGGCCTACCTCTACGATAAACTACAGTGGGCCAGCGATAAACAGCTGACCATGACCACTAGGGGATCGTCTTATCTACTAAATACTCCACTCCATCGCACTTCCATGTTTCGAGGTAGCTTTAGATACCTGGCGAGTAAAATCTGGAACAACCTTCTACCGCCAGAGTTGCGTGCTCTGAAAACAATAAATTATTTTAAATTAAGATTGAAATCTCTTCTTTTACAAGAACAACTCTCCCTTATGTAACCTTCCCCTTTACCCTTAAATTCAATTAATTAATTTATTCCATTTAATTTATTAATATTTATATGCCAATTACTAACTTTATGTTAATTTTATTTACAATTATTATTAACAATGAAATTTAATTATTAGACAGCAATGAATACTTACCGTTCATAAGCCGACTCATAGCGGTTTGCAGGAAGCCAGCTGTCGCCCGTGGTCGCCTTCCAGGTCCTGGTAGGTACCTACGACCTCCCACTTCCTAATTATAGTAATATTATATTATAACTAACGGGTGATGTTATTACCTATGTAGCAGTCACCTGAAATATTAATATTGTTATTGTAAGTAATAGTACAATTTTAAATTATATATTATGTTCATAAAATAATGTTATAAAATGTAAAACAAACACTTACCTTTCTATCATATTTTTCTACATAACTTATTTATTTATTATTATTTATCTCGTATGTTACGTTTAAAAATTATTACGTAATGAACAATGAACATATTATTATGGCGTCTAGCCATGCGCGCGTCTGCCCTTTGCGACTTGTCGGCACTTACGGAGGCGCGCGAGCCGCGGGGGGTGCGGAGCGCGCGAGTGGCTTGTTCGCGCATTGTTATGTAGTCCGAATAAGTCACATCCAACTTTGTTTTTGTCCCATGATAGGTATATTATGTTGTAAAGTATTGTGTATTTATATTTTATGTATTTGTCTATTACCGAGCTGTTGCCGAGTGTTTTAATCCTGTCCTTCAAAGGACTTCTAGGAACCACATAATACCAGGCACTGTGGTGTTCCCGCTGCAGTATAACGCCTGAGTGGTCTCCTTTTTGACGGTTAGGCATTACACTACCTACCATCCGATTCATACAATGCGCCTATCACTAAGTTCCTTATCTTTTTAAAATTATAAATATTGTTTTCTGTCTACATACCTATATTGTGTAATTTTGCTGTCCTGTCATTGTAATGTATTGTATTATCTAAGTTTCTTGTGTAGTGTAATGTTTGTAATGTGTCAAATAAATGTTCTTATTATTATTATTATTATTATTATATTTCCAACTGAGCCTGCATCATCTTAAGTGCATTCAATATAAAATTTTTGAACTCACAAAAATCAGATGCCAGTGTTGTAGAGGTGTTTGTAGTCTGGACCGCACACAACTCCTGCTGGAACTCCATCATCTTCGAGTTAAACATCTTATTCATTTGTGTTATTGATTCTTGCAAGGACTCCATTGTAAACAAGTGGAAGAGAAAAATAACAGCAAATTTTGACAAAAGTGCAAGTGATATAATTTGTTTAAGAAAACAGTGTTTATATACTGTATCTTATTATTGCAATTATTGGAGATTGTGACACTAGTAGATGCAGGTATAAATTTTTACATAATATTGATTTAAAATAATTAATTTATAATTTTGGTTAAGGAGCAGTTAAAAGTTCAACTTAACTTTTTGCACGCCTACCCCCGAAAAAAAAAGAAGTTTATGATTACGTACTTTGCGTAATCATAAACTTCCATCTCTATTTTAGAATAATATCGTAAACATATTGTGTTATTACAATGTCCACTAAAACCTAAACTACTACTATATTCAACTTTATCAAATCGATTCAGTATTTTTTCTACCACGCATAAGCCTACAGCATGGATACTTAGTTGTTTTAAAATGCTTCTAGGTATCCAAAATGCTTAAAACTGTTGTCCCTGTATGGCTTGTGTCTGAACAAATACACTAGTTTTTGTTTCATCGAAAAATACCTAGTATTAATGAGTTTATCGACATTTCAAGTTTCAGAGTTGTAAAATTACGTCATCGCGTCGAGGATTTGAATTTTTTGGAAACTAACCGACGAAAAAATTACATAACAAAAATATTTTTTATTGCTAAATATTCGCAATATTAAATAGAAATAATCCGGCGTAGGAGTGACATTTGACATTTCGGAGGCCTCAAGCTAGGCGGAGGAGGCGGTGGATTCTGTATCTCGGAATACGCGATATTTCATATTTGTCGATATTTTACTATCTTATTTTTACACAATATTAGAGTATTAATAATTGTTATTGGTTTGTTGGATGAACCAATATTATAATGCACCCTAATTGCTGATGAGTTTGAACCACACTGGTTCTGCAGGCAGTTGAAAAAAGATAGTAACGATGGAGAATGTTCAGTAGTTTTTATATTAGGCTCTTCGTAAACTTTTATGAATAAATAATATTTCTGAAAAAATTATATTTGTTATGTATTTTTTTTTTTTTTTTGGTTTGACAGGTTTATCCAAACCTTATGTCCTTTTCCGAGCAAATCGTGACTGCGCACTGTGGCATGGTCAGCACGTTTTTTGTAAATATTTATTTTCGCATTCGTAACTAAATATAATAGATGTCATTTTTGACCTCAATCTACAGTGGCGCTGTCTGTGCCCTTAGTTAGGATTTAATCGCTATTCTCAATTACGAAGTTCGAAAGCAAAATTGGGTTAGACATAAGTGAGTCCGTAGTCTAGAGGTCCGTGGTAGTGGTAGCTTCGCTCTCGACCCGGAGGTCGTAGGTTCGAATCCCGCCGAGGGAACAAAAAAGTTTTCAATGTTCGTGGGTCATGGATGTGTATTAAATTTGTGTATAATATAATAAAAATCTTAAATATTATTTGCACATATTATAGTATAAAACAGATAGTATAGTACAAAACACAAGTTCTTCGGATACTTAGTGGGGTCAGATAACGTGGTGTTAAGCGTACATGCATTAAAAAAAATAGCTGACATGACGATGATGATATGTTGGAGCCTGCGTACAACTGTTCTCATTGCGAGGACGCGACATTTGACATTTTCATTATTTGCCCCCGCGTGTGTAGCCGAGGGAATAATATCCATTATTCTGGAATATTGGAGTTTCGGCACAGCAAATACATCGTGTAATTCGTTTATGATCACTTATTGATGTCAACGCCCGCGTGGTCCAGGATTGGAGCATGGCTCGGTCCGGCGCCTGATTTTACAGTCATGTTACTCATCCGTCCCTCTAGTTAATGAGAGTTAAGAAAGAGATAGTGCTAGTGCACACACACTCGGGCAATTAACTCGTATTTATAGTTTCAATAAAACCGGCCACCGTCACTGAAATTATTATATCATATTGGCTCTTTGCTTCGGACGTGTGGAGGCGGTGAAAAATGAAAATTTTAATTTACCTTCAGCAAAACGCGTGGGAGATTATATTAGAAATATACTTTTATTTTATCCATTGTTTGGCCAATGTATGTTAATTTCTTCGAATGGTACCAAAATGGATAGCTGCCGTACTTATCATAAACAACGCATTTGCTTGGAGGTAATTTTCGAGTAAATCGCGAATAATGTTAATATAATATTTATGGACGCTTCACACCACGTCAATCTGGCCTGTGCTAAGTATTCGAAGAACTTGTGTTACAAGTACCAGATAACGGAAATATATTTAATACTTTTATATTATACACATATTTAAGATTTTTACTATATTATACACAAATTTTGAAAACTTTTTGTTCCCCTTGGCGGGATTCGAACCCGCGACCTTACGCTCGAGCACCAACGCGCTCAACCACTGCGCTACGGAGGTCGTCAAATCTTATGACTCAGTTTGGAAAGGATCCACATAATATGATGTTTATGATTAAAAAAATAACGAAAAGTATAACAGCTATTAAAAATTGAGTCATAGCGTCTGGTAGATCTCGCTTCGGTGATTCCGAATATACTATTAACTCAATTTCGCCAAAATTTTGATTGCGTCGTTTATGATAATGACGACAGAAATCTTCTTAATATTTCTAAGATTTCCAAACGCAACCCTAAAGGTCAAAGGTGCTGCCAAATAATCCCCGGGAGCTCGGCGCGTGGGCTGGTCCCGTGTACCAGATAGCTCGCTCTAATAAAATTAAAATCTACTATACAAATAATAAAATTCCCGACATTTTCCCTTTGTAACCCTTATTATTATTCTTTTTGTTTGTTACCTACTCTTGTTTTGCTTCTGTATTTTTTATTTCCTTAATTTATATTTATTATTCTTTGTGTGAGTTGAAATATAAACTTCTTTTCTTACTTTCATTCTTTCTTCTTTGTTTGCCAATTGGGGAAAGTAGAAATTCCAGCGGTACACCCGATATTGCTAATTTGGAAACGTGAGAGTAAATTCCAATAATTATTATTAGCCTAAATTGTCTCACTGCTGGGCAAAGGCCTCCCCCGGTGTCCCCCTGGTATTTCTTTCCTGCGCCACCGCTGGCCAGCCTGGGTGGAATGCGTCTCTTCGCGCCATCTTGTTCCAATTCCAATAGATAAAGTTAAATAAGAGTTTGCGTTTGCGCACGGCATAAGTGAAAAATACAGCGATATCACTGACAACAGCTGACTCTATCTTTCTCGCTTGGGTACACTCGGCGGTTCCGAGTTCACCCGATCGAGCGTTTCACCTCGGAGCATGACGGATCAGCCTTACTTACAACCCACGAAAAAAATCTATGTGCAGCACCTAAAGAAAGTGTTCACTGCAATAAAAGTTTATTAGTGCAAAAGCTGATTGTTACAGAGAAGTAGATACAAAATAAACTTATAAAATTTAAATATATTATGTCTAGCAATATCCCGCGAAAAATTATAACCACAACCTGCAAGCAAATGAGTGAGAGTACGCATAGGTATGCGTTCAAAGCACCTCCCTCCTTCCCACACTGCTTATGCGTACACTCGCAAGCAAAAACGTGAAAACACCACCACCACACAAGCAATAATGTTAATGCGATCGTGCAGAGCCCCACACCACCATGCAGGTTGTAAAACTCGACGCGCGTTTTGCATATTATAGTTAAATCGTATATTTGTATATACGATTTAACTTTAACACTCCTAAGTTAAGTCTCACATGGGTGTTGTTGAAAATTTTTATCACACTAATATTATAACGGCAAAAGTTTGTGTTACTTGCTCAAACTTTGTTATTTCCTCACGCGCAAACAGCTGGTCTAATTCTGGCATAAGTGGTATGCAGAATGCCTACACCCTGGATGAACAAAGCCTTTTGATCCCGAGAAATTACAGCGTTCCCGTAGGTTACTGTTTTACACGGTCGGAGCCAAGGATAAAAGCTAGTATATGATATAAATGCTAAATGAAAAATCGACAGAGCGCTGTGCGTCATCATACTACCTTTGTATGATATATACTCAGTGCGAGTTGTTGTCACTGCTCAAAGAGAAGAATTTTAGTAATAATAACATAATAATAATAATAGCTCCCCTCATCGATTTCGGTGTCGGTAGCCGACTTCATTGAAACCAGGCCAGCTACGCAGAAGTCGTTTTATAGTGTACAAGTGTGTGCGCAATACACAAATACACTCTCTCTATTCCTTTTACTCTCATAACCCAGTGTGACGGTAAACCGACACGACTGGCGAGAGAACAGGCGCAGGACCGACTTTTTACATGACCATCCGACGCATGGAGCATCTTTCTTGTCAGACAATCAGGTGATCAGCCTGCATTATCCTAACCGAACAACATTTTTTTATTGTTCCTACGCGGGAATCGAGCCCACGACCTCCGCGCCGAGAGCGAAGCTCTAACCACGGAGGCGTTGTCGAAAAGGTAGTATATATGCTCAGAGCGAGTTATTGTCACTGCTCAAAGTGAGAAAGTTATCTACCAGTTGTACGGCGTCAAATTAGTTACCATCGATTGCCAATCGAAGCGTTTTTTCGATGTCATATGTAATATGTATTCAACTTCCTCACGATGAGAAACAGCAAAAACTCGCACTAAGCAGATTGGTCACCAGTCTACCTGTTCGACTTGGTGGGGTGCTACCGTGCCCCCAGACATTATTATCCCCTTTGCGAGTAATAAATGCAATCTGAAAGGGTGGAGTGTGTTTGTGCGACAACCGTGAACAATCTGTTTGACGTCATGCTGCCGACCGGAGCGTGGGCGGTGTCCCTTGTTCTACCAGTAGTAAACAATTTGTTCTAGAAAAATAGCGGCAAATACAAGTATATCTATACTATATACACTCAAGATACGAATCGAAGAAAACGTCTCTGTTTAAGAGCAATAAAGACTGCAAACGACAGCTCTAAAATCAGAAACATCTTCGTAGCAACTGCATGTAAAGTAATCATTATTTTGGGAGGTCCTAAAATAATACTGCAGTTCCAGGGAATATAAATAGTTGGTCCTACACCGAAATAGTAGCTAGGTTCAGATGAATAATCTGAAGGCGCGATCGATAGCGAGAGGCCGGGGGGTGAGTGCCACCCCCAGGGGGTGCGGGGGTAGCCGGGTGCGGGGGGGTTCATTGAGAACGTGTGGGCGGCGAGCGTGGGCGGCCAGCTTATAAAGGCTGGCGTGGCGCCCCGACCGCCAGTCGTGCTCGAAGCGGTAATGCGAACGTACCCTCACAGCATGTGCAGCTCACTGACGGCACTTAGGTGAGTGGGAGGCTTTCAAATTACAGTGAAAAATTTGTGTAAATTAAAAATAATAATTAAGTTATTTTAGTCTTAACCGAATAACAATTTAAAATTGTTTGTGTTGTTTTAGGATGTGGGTGTTGTTGTTGTGCTACCTGGTGGCGGAGGCGAAGGCCTACCCGCTGCAGGCGTGGCCGGTGTACGGGCCGGCGCGGGAGTACGCCGACGACGACTACTACTACGCCCCCAAGGTGCAGTACTACTACGACGCGCCCGCGGTCAGCGTGCCCGACACCTACGGACAAGTGCCCTACTACTACTACGATCCCTACGGTCACTTCGCGAACGAGGCGCCCAAGAAGCAGGAGGAGAGACTGGCGGCGCTCCCCATCGGACAGGAGACGTGGTTCGAGAGCGACCCGGCCCCGCGCTGGAGGGCCAACGACTTGGATGACGTCAACGCCGCCTTCCTAGACAACCTCATCCTGACGCAGATGGCGCAGGACGCGCAGCGACGACGAGAAAACGCCCGAGCGGTCTTCGCTCCGGATTACGAGGAGAAGGAGAACGAGGACGAAGACGTGAGGGAGCTGAAGGCGCTGGCGGGGAAACCCTTCTACCACGTTCCCAAAACCGTACCCAGAATCGAGGACGAAGATTACGAGGAGGACGACGCCGACGTGGACCCGGACTCCGACGATGGGTTCATCAACTGGAACGGCAACAAGAGGAGCGGCACCACGGTCACCACCACCACAGAGCAGCCCAAGGCCGGCCAGAAGGAGGTCGTGATGCCCAGGCCGGCGCAGAACACCCACAAGCACCAGCCCAACGACAAGGACTCGCCCTTCTACAGGACCCTAGCGCAGATGCTCAAACAAGATCACGTAAGTGAAATAATTACAGAAATAACTTTCGACGTTAGCTTTCGAGTCAATTTCATTTTAATACAGTCCCGGTTCTATCGGTCCTATGCTATATACGGGAATAGAATATCTAGATTCTCAATAAGCTCAATGATAAAGTTACGTGTAGTATAGATTGAAGCGAAGTCTAAAAATAGATGGCCGGGTTGGGGTAGTGTGTAGGCGTTGGGGGTGTGCGGGGGCGGACGAGGTGTGCGGGGCGGGGGCGGGTGACACGGGCTGAGGTCGGGTCAGCGGGGATGCGGGATGCCGCGCCGATAACGCGGATCCCATTCTTAACCCACTTCCGACTCTAAAGTGAATTCGGAACGGTCTAATTTAGAATGCCTCTTTTTTTAGGAATCGAAAAGCCGAAGGATCGACAAACGCTTCGTGTCGAGTGACTCCGACCTGGTCGTGGAACTCAGGGGGCTGAAACACCGGATCGCCACCTAAGCTCAACAGCAGAAAATCGCCAACAACATGAGACTGAGTATTAATTTAGAATAGAGTATTTAAAGCAACTGTTACCTGATGATCCACAACGGGCAATTAAAATTAAAAAAAAACGATAGGTTACATTGGTGTACGATGAATGGATTAGTACTCACTGTATAAACCATAACTCATGACTTCTGCGCGACCTATCACGTCGACTTGGGTTACCTATCGAGCAGCAAAGATTGTGAATAATTCCGTGTTCGACCCCTGAATATAATCGTTCGCTACTAGAGATCTTGTGGTTGAACATAGTAGTGTATGTAAATATGTATACTGTTATTAGTCTCGAGTGCATATGTCACAAGATGGCGTCTGAGTGCGCCTCATTCACGCACGCACGCACGTTGTTCTATGATGATACGTTGTCGAGCCTAATATAATAGATGAATAAACATGATAAAACAAGTATCGCCACTATAAAATAACATTTTCTTATCATCTCTTGGCTCCACGGGTGACCCTAGTCGACTTCCCTTGGTATTTGCTACTGTAAAACTTCTACAAATACCGTAGTATATCAGAACTTCGGTCCTTTTTCGATTCTTTACTAGTTTTGATATATAGATTGATATTTATCGTATAGCTATACGGGTTTAATGATCGTACAAAATGTGACTATAACTGAACCGTCGGGTTGTATGGAGATAGTTTAGGATCGTTGCGTGTCCGACCCGCAGTTCCTCGTCGTAACACCGATGAAACTCTAGGGGTTGGACACGGAATGAGCCATAGTTGATGTCCTTCGTTGGCAGCTGCACAATGTGCGTTGTAAATATTATTGTAAGTCCGCTCTGTTAGATAGCGAATATACATTGTCATACATGTCGTTATATATAGCACTATTGACGCGAAGGACGGTGTTCTACATAGGTTTCTAGTCTTTAATTTTCTATCTTGAGATATTTATAGTTAATACGAATTATAGTTAGCTACTGTCGAGGACTCTGTTTCGTTTCCTATGTTCAACGAATACTTGTTCGGTGCTACTCCAGTACGGTCTAAGCGGACAATACCGAAAATGTTTTTGCAAAGCAAAATATATATATATACCTTAACTATAAGAATGAAATGATTCTCTCGGACGAGGATTAGGTGATATTTTAGCTTTACAGCTTCTTAACTAACGTTTTTACGTGACCGGTCTATGAGACCCGCGTCTATGTGAACACATGGCAGTCGGTTGAGCTACAATAATTTAGACCGATTTCCCGATGTTTCTAAAACTCTAGCTGTTGTTTTTTGTAAATTTTGTAACGTACCACGTATAAAATTAATAACATATCTGTTTATAGTGAATTACTTTTCCATGAGATGTAATGAAATTCCAGCGAGGGTATTGTAATAAAGAAGATAATTTAGCGCAGCGTCAGGCGATTGAGAGCATATTTAATTTTGTATTCGTCTTGACACGCTCTCGTTATTAAATTCTTCTTCTCTTCCTTATATTATTTGTTCTTTGCGGTTCACACTATCTTGAGGGTTGTGTGTATGCACAGAGCCTGAAACTATTGTAAAAATTTAAACTTTGGCTCAAAATATCATTAGCGCAAGTGTCTATATTTTATATAATATAATGTATAAATATAATGTTTGTTTTTTTTTCTGACGTCAATGAATCAGAAATTTGATTCACTTAGATAAGGATGTTGTATCCGTTTCAAAAGAAAGTATATAAAAGTCTTCAAATGTCTCGTGTTTTTCATTGCCTCCTTGTTATCCTGTATATAAACACAAACACACACACAACAGCTACCAACATAAGGTATTCAGGGGCTAATACAATAAGACCTCGCTATTATCACGAAGTTCGACAACAAAAAGTATGGGATTTGACATAAGCTTCGCTAAGTGACACACGGATTCGCTTGGCATTTAGCATACCTTATGTCAAATCCCATAAATTTTTGTTTTCGATCTTCGTAAGTGATAACATGGAATCTTGATTAAGAGCCCAGTTCGTTCAGAGTGAGCTTACCTCTGATATGAACTTTACTCCAACTTTACAATGATCACTCTCACAGAACCTACAAAACTATAATCTAAGCACTAACAATGGACAACAATGTAAAAAGTATAAAAAGATGTCCATACGAAACGTATCGTTATCGAATGAAAATCGGCGCTATAAACATTTCGCATTCGATAACGAACACTTTATTTACAATTGTTCTTATAGTTGTAGTATCATATTATTATGATTCGAAGCCTCCGTGTTTTAGAAGTTTGGAGTTTACAACTCTCGACTCGGAGGGTGTGGGCTCGATACCCACGTCAATAAAAAGGTCAGTTTTTAATTCTGGTTAGTGGTTAGGACATTGCAAGCTGATCGTCTGATTCTCTGACCAGTCACCAGGGCCCTGATCCTCGTAAATAACTGAAAGACTACTGCACCGATCTTTATGCTGTTTTCCCATTGTACAGAGTGGTTCTCGAAATATGTTAGTGTATAGGTAATAATAATAATAACACATATAAAACCTTGGGCACTATAAAATAACTCCTGCGTAGCTGACACCAGATCATCATAGTGCCCAAGTGTTTGCGCAATACACAGAAGCACTCTCTCTTCCTTAACTCCCGTAGCCCAGTGGAACTGAAAACCGACACGACTGGCGGGAGATAAGACGCGGAACCGACTTTTTACATGCCCATCCGACGCATAGATCATCTTTCTTGTCAGACAATCAGGTGATCAGCATGCTTTGTAATAACCAAACTTGAAAACAACATTTTTTGTTGTTCCAACGCGGGAATTGAACCTACGACCTCCGAGCCGAGAGCTAGACTCTGAACTACTAGACCACGGAGGCGTTTTAATAGTACCCGGTAGGTAGTGCTGCTGTCAGTGTTGTAGGTATATTTACCAGGAGATTATGGATTTATAAATCGATGTTTTTGTTTTGATATAGTTTAAGCAATATGCAAAGTACATATTGAACGTTACATACCTTACTCTGTAAAAGATAGTGACGCGGGTGGGAAACTTACTCCAGTATTTTAAATGAAGTAAGACTCAGAGGACTATCAACAGAGCGTTAAACCCACCGACAAATTACTACGCAGTTTGGTGGCCCTTTGATCTTAAAATGTAACTAAAAAAAATATTTTTTATTATTATATTATTATCATTTTAGTTTTTGCATATTTTTTCTGTGAAATTTTTAAACAATATGTTTTTATACGATTTCAACGCGCTCCGGTCGGCGCGATACCTACCCCTTTCTCGCCATACACAATATTATAGTCGTAGTCTGAAGAGTCAGTAGAACCGAAGAACTGTTCGGCGCTCTGAGATGGATCTTCGGCGGCGTCGGGGCCGGCTTAAATAGTTGCAGTTACACACAAGTTTGCACACAACCCATATCTAAATGAGCGTAATATTTGAGTGCATCTTACTAAGATGATTTTTTCCTATTAATCACGATACACGGGTTCTCGACTATTTCATTGGCGTAAATAATTTAAAATAATTCCATACAATAAACGGACAAGTCCTACAAAAAGTCGCTTGTATAAACGTGTAGAATTTCGCTCTGGTAAAAGATACAAAAAGTCTGCCGTATATGCAGGTCAAAGAATGTTCTACGGGCCTTGCGCTTGCAGCACAGCATAACGTACCTACATACACAATATATTATACTGCCAACATCATGACCCTTCCTTTTCGATTAGTCGCAGTCGGGTAATAATTATCAACATCCTTAATTCACCCTTCAACCACTCAAATATAAGCTCGCTATTAGTATAAATTTTTAAGTATCCTTTTATTAACAAACCCCAGACAGATAATTAAATGTGGGTGTTAAAATTATTTGCTATTGTAATTTATGATTATACCGGAGGGTGGAATTTTCTATGTTCCAGGGTAACCTTTGCCCTTTCGGAGTAATCTCCTCGCCCCACCCACGGCGAGTCAATACTGAGCATGTACTTATCTTGTAACAATACAGATTAAATACAAAATAGCCGACCAATATCTTCCAGATTATTATGAAACTTAACCCTTAATTACTCGCATGGGGTCAAAGCACTTTCAAATTAAAAAATATTATACTACTTGGCGCTACCCGATTCCCCCCGCGTTAGCTTCCTAGCGTGTGTCTAAGGGCCTAATATGTAAATAAAACAATCTCAAACCCAACCTTACTTGAGAACCTTTTAGACAGATTAAAAAAAAACGTTTCGTTTCACTTTTTAAAGTGAACAACTTTATAATGTTACATAGTACTTCAATTTCTTTTATTTTTATACCGTTATATTCGCGTAATTTTTTGTGGCAGTCTGTTGCACTTCTTCACTTTTCATAATCACCAGAAACGACGACTAGAAGTCAGAGCAACTCCTAAGGAGATAAAAAAACGGCTGATGGAAGTGCATGATTTGGAAAATCGCATCCCACCCACCACCGCAAAACGTGGACGTTGCAATAGCCGTAACTAAGGGCTAATTAAATCTTCTTGACAAAATTACCATGTATATTTTTATCTGAAGCTTTAATGAGTACCGACTTAGATAATAATATTATTATATTATATAATTATAGACACATCAAACAAGTGCGAAGTCGCGAATAAAACAATAATAGTGTAGTGTGCACTAAATTATACGAAAGGCGGGCTCCTTTTACCGTCAACAATTCTAGTACGTCTTACTCTTAGTACGTCTGTCTGATATACTGTATTATCTATGATACTGATTGAGTGGGGCAGCCCCCCACCAATTATAGTACTTATATTGTCCACGATATAGAGATCACCATTTAGCCAAACACTACATCCCTTCCTTATTCAGAAGTATATTTTAATAACTCTAAGCTACAGTTGTAAGATAGAAAAGTACAAGTATCAAACCTAGTCAAAATGCATATTCAGATTTAACCATAAGAATAACTTAATTTCCTCCCGATGTATGATAGCCATACTCAGCCTATTCCTTTCCCTTTCTTTTTAAATGATTTGGTGAAAGAGCATCTATGTATATAATAATTACATCAATGATCAAACGCTTTTAAAATCTTAGTTTAAAAAATTTAAGCCCAAAAGTAACTTTGATAGTATAATATAATATTAGCTTATTTACTAGCTTTTAAATTCCATCATATGAAATATTATATTAAACATTTAAGGCCCATACTTCTTGTTAGGAACAAAGTCTGTTACTATCCAGTAATGTATGACAAATAAAGACACAGATACAGAATATACCTTGTACATTATACATTGTATATCCTTAGCCTTTTTTTATAAATTTAATTATACTTAGCCTTTCCCTTTCCTTTTCTTTTTAATTGATTTGGTGAAAGAACATCTATGTATATAATATTTACATCAATGATCAACTCATTAAAATCTTAGTTTAAAAATAATTAAGACCATAAGTAACTTTGATAATGTAATATAATATTAACTTATTTATTAGCTTTTAAATTCCAACATAAGGAATATTATATTAGTAACAAAGTCTGTTACTATCCAGTAATGTATGACAATAAAGACTAAGATACAGAATATACAAATACATTGTAACGATTTAGTTACAATTCTATTATGTAAAACTTCACAGAGATCAGTGACATGTCAGGACGATTCCATGATACTAACTGTTTGCTAATAGTCATACAGATGACACTAGGCTGTTCCTACATCGCGGCATCGAAACGCCGAGCCCTAGTAAAGAGGCTCACGTATGTAACATAATATGCTGTGCTGAAAAATAGTACGCAAGCAAATTGCCATAGATATAACTAATGTTTCTGACCTTTATTTATTACATTAATTATCTAATAAGATATTGATTCCATAAAATTCAACCATTTTAATTCCAGCTACCGAACGAACAGGTTTACTAGTATCTATAACAGTAAAACGCCATCTAGAACAAATTCCAATACTTGTTTCAATATCAGATATCAGATTGTCTCTCTTTGCTGGTGTTTTAATTGTATAATAATATTTTATGATGAATTCCCCATCCTACCTTTAATGACTTTCTGTTACGTCTCGGTACCATATTATGGTTTTCATTTGAGACTGAAGGCTCATACTGTCATTTGACACCTTGGTTACTACTCGGTAACATATGATTTTCATTTGAGAATGAAGGCACATACTGCCTTTCAACACCTTAGTTACCACTTGGTAAAGTATGATTTTCATTTGAGAATGAAGGCACATACTGCCTTTCAACACCTTAGTTACCACTAGGTAAAGTATGATTTTCATTTGAGAATGAAGGCACATACTGCCTTTCAACACCTTAGTTACCACTTGGTAAAGTATGATTTTCATTTGAGAATGAAGGCACATACTGCCTTTCAACACCTTAGTTACCACTTGGTAAAGTATGATTTTCATTTGAGAATGAAGGCACATACTGCCTTTCAACACCTTAGTTACCACTTGGTAAAGTATGATTTTCATTTGAGAATGAAGGCACATACTGCCTTTCAACACTTTAGTTACCACTTGGTAAAGTATGATTTTCATTTGAGAATGAAGGCACATACTGCCTATCAACACCTTAGTTACCACTTGGTAAAGTATGATTTTCATTTGAGAATGAAGGCACATACTGCCTTTCAACACCTTAGTTACCAAATGGTAAAGTATGATTTTCATTTAAGAATGAAGGCACATACTGCCTTTCAACACCTTAGTTACCAACAGGTAAAGTATGATTTTCATTTGAGACTGAAGGCTCATACTGCCTTTGTACACCTTGGTTACCAACAGGTAAAGTATGATTTTCATTTGAGACTGAAGGCTCATACTGCCTTTGTACACCTTGGTTACCAACAGGTAAAGTATGATTTTCATTTGAGACTGAAGGCTCATACTGCCTTTGTACACCTTGGTTACCAACAGGTAAAGTATGATTTTCATTTGAGACTGAAGGCTCATACTGCCTTTGTACACCTTGGTTACCAACAGGTAAAGTATGATTTTCATTTGAGACTGAAGGCACATACTGCTTTTGATCATCCGTGCTCCTATTCAATGCACGGTTCGCAGTTTAATCAGGGTTCGTACTGCCAGTATTTTATAGTAGAAGGGATGAGACGGTGAGAGATTCTAGAAGATATGAATGAAGCTCGAGGTCCTTGGTAGATTTTAGCCATTAAGGCTTGCTTAGCTCGCAGATCGTAATCATTATCTGTACTCAAAAGTTGTGATTAGATTTGTACCTACCTACGTTATTCATGTTCTTCACAGAACAACATTTTATTACTTTATTATTTCTAATAAATAATAAAGTAATAAAATGTAATAAAATATGACACGTCATTTCAATTACCATAGCGTAAAATATAAAGTTCTTATCAGTGCTACTGAGTATTTTGAATAATAATTAAAATATAACAACAATATAAATATCAATTTTAAGAACTATGATGGCAAATTTCCCTCTCCCAGGTTGTAGCCATACCAATGAGATACTTCCAGATTCTAACGTATATTACGGACGCCTTGTTTTGCTTTCCATCCGATTCCGGTAACAGTCATTCAAACCAGTGGCCAGCTATGCCGGAGCCATCTTTAAAAAGGTCAAGTACAATACACAATAGTAATCCATCATCCCTCAACATCGCATCCAGTGGAACGGACACCTGACACGGCTGGAGGGAGATAAGGCGCTGAACCAACCTGAACCAACCCTCCTCACACCTGTCAGATGCATGGATCATCTTCTTTTTCAGACTGTCAGGTTATCAGCCCGTATTGCTCTAAACAATTTAAAACAACTTTTTTTTTTCTTTTTTACGCGGAAGTCCATTGTTCTCACCCACCACCTCTAAGTTCCAGACGAATTGGCCGACCATTTTATGAGAATTCAAAAAAAATATTTAAAACCATCATTGGTCACCGCTTTCCAAGCACTACATTATAAAATATTTCTAAAGTAGTTCTCACTCGTAGAATACTATATAGATTATAGTAGTAGATTATATAGCACGAGGAAAGGCCTAAACTTTTAATCCTAATAAAAGCTTAATTTTCAAACTCATTCAACCACATCAATATATAATATTCGAGTAGAATTGAATATAATATGTATGCAATACACAAGCAATAGGCAGTTTAAAAAATCCACTTACCATAATTCCACTGTCTTATAATATGTACAATGTACATACCTACATTCTATAGCTCTATCCTTTTGTCAAGTAATTATTGTTTAATTAGGTTTTTTCATACTCGGTAATTTGTAGATACTGACTTATTTGACATAGTATTTCAACACCATATTATAATGTTAATATTATGTCTTTAGAGCATAACATTATTATAGATAGAAGGTTAATTAGAATATAACTAATATATTGAAATATGTGTAATAATGAGTATCTGGTGGTATTTAATAGCACACAACAAAGTTTATTTTTAGACTCTTGTATGTTTCGACTTTTGAAGATACAACCCAGTACTGAGATATATAAAACAGTACTCTCACAGACGCCAAATAAGTCTTGTAAGTCCTCAAAACCCAGTTAAAAATGCACAAGAGACTTTAGTTATGATTCAATCAAAGTAACAGAAAAGTCTTAGTTAAATAGAATAGTTCATTTACATCTTAACTTGTGCATTTACCATGTTTTTTGTTAATTATACACCGGTAGCAATGACTCTGATATCAATGTAAACCTTATCCTTCATTAATATTATTTAATAATAAAATATATGAAAATTAAGATTGTACCTACATCTTGGCTTAGCTTTGCATTGCTGTAATTGTCAAAGATTTAATTCCTGCATTGTATGTAACAACTTCATATTCATATTATAATTAAATAATTCATTCTGAAGCAGACGCTTTTTAGAATACTGCGTAGCATTGCAATATTGGAGCTAGATAAATTTTCCTTGCATTGTTCTATAATAATATCCAATATACTAACTCGCTTCAGACAGTTTGTACCACCCAAAGCTACATAGTATTTGAAACTTCTTTTTTTTTCTAATTTTGAATATGGGTTGTACTTATTCGCAGAAATGAATAACACATTTTTATAGTTTTCGGTCACGGTTAATTACTGATTTAGAACCCATATCTAATGCGATTAAACTAACATATAAATCTATTTCATCTTGCAGTCACTTGTAAGATACAAAGACAGTATTTATGAGAAGGGTTTTTAAAGGTTTCTGTTTATTCACTACAACCTGCTATATACCTATGTATTAACAAATTCAATAAACCAAGTAAGCCAGCCAGCCAGTCTTGTAAGGGGCTTACAATATCCTTGAGT
Source organism: Celastrina argiolus (assembly GCA_905187575.2). NCBI lineage: Eukaryota > Metazoa > Arthropoda > Insecta > Lepidoptera > Lycaenidae > Celastrina > Celastrina argiolus. The sequence goes on along the minus strand of LR994579.1, from coordinate 1,486,130 downwards.
TATTCATATATTACTTGAAATTTCAAGTGACTTCATATAATTTTTTTTTTTTTTTTTATTATTTTTTTTATTCAGATAACAACAACCTTAATTCTAAATTATTCTAAATTAAACAACATATATTATTAACTTGAAGGTCAATTAAAGTTATCAACAAATTATTAGATACAGACTTATAGGTAGATAAAAATATTACAAAAAATGCGTTAAAATGAGGGTAGTTCCGTTAGGTAAGTAGTAGGGAAAAAATTTAAGTTTATAAGGACTCTCAATGATTAGTTGTAAAATACAAATTACAATGTGTGTGTTCAATCTTACAGTATTTAACCTAAAATAAGTACAACACAGAAATATGATGTAATAATTCAATATTCAAACATACATTCATTCAGTAAATATTATGTTTATGTATTTATAAAAAGTACATAAATAAAACCCACAAGCTACATAGATCAGTTACGTTGTATCAATGCATTCGCCTGTCATTTTGTCTACAATTTTTTTCATAAATATTTTTTTATTACCTAGAAAAATGTCAATTTTAGAAAAATCCTTATTATACTCACGTGCGATTCTAGTAAGTACAGCATTTTGGCCGTAAGTTGTACGATGCATAGGTGATGAAACCTTAATTATTTTTTTAAATTAAAGGAATCCCAATTATGCATGGTGTATAATAATAATTAACATGTTGGTCTTAGATTATGTTTTGTATTAAGAGATATAATATAAACAACAAAACCAAGGACAGACTACATGTTTTTGCTTAAAAAGTAATAGCTGTTGCGCCTTTTACAGTATAACTATTACAGTTGCAAGTGCACCGCACAATACAACAATTGATGTGGACTTTATAGACACTGCCTATCTACGCTGTATTAATTTAAGTTTAAACTATTAATTTAAGTTTATATTTCCATTTTACACATCATAGTTTACTACATACGTATACTATAACTAACTGTCGGTTCTCTAATCTGGATGCCTTATCGACCCGATATTACCATAATTATAATAAATATTTAAAGATCAAGTTTAAATTTTCCATATAATAATATGAACTGAGCTAGTATTAGAGTATTGTCAAGATCCACTATACGCACATATTTTAGTGCAATGTAATTACACTTTTGGAAAAACCCTTTTATTTGTTGGTCTGTTTATAACTAATATTGTAATGGAAAGTAACTAATTTATCCATCTTCCAACTATCGTTGCGTTATAGAACGGCAACTTTATGTAGTTCTGAACAATATGATACTGTCGAACTGATGTGATGATGGAGTCGAGAGATAGGCTCTTGCCTATCATTGCCTTTCATGAGGAATATCGTATCAAAATCGTGCTTGCACTTGTGAGAACAGTGTAATATTGAAAATCCCGATGAACCCTTAGACGGGCATTATGCAGCTTCCGCCATCTTCATCTTTTTTTATACATACGTGTTTTAACTATTAATTTTTCGACATTTAGAGGAGCTAGAACTTTAGATGTCATTTATTTTACACGTCAACCTTTAATTTCAATAACGAATTCGCCATCTTAGACAACCATATAACTTTGTTATTTTATTACTCACTGTTGAATTCATCATATTCGTAGAATATTACTTATTTGAACGGATGATTTTAACCCCTTGTCCTGATACACTTTTTGTGCCCAGTTTAATAGACTCGTATTAGGGTGTAATGAACATTCTTACTAAACAATTAAGCATTTTCTTATCTTTTAAACTCCTATGAAATGCAATACAATTACGCCAGTTAAACTAGTTTATAATCATGATACTTTAGTGTACTTTAGGTGTCAATGAGCTCATCCTTCCTTTTCAATTTAGTTTTTCAATACGCACGTGATTTACAAAATTAATTATTTTTTTCACTGACCTTATTACTGACTTACTAGTATTATAGGTTTATCCTCGTCGCCATTTGTAGTGTGCACTAAATTATACGAAAGGCGGGCTCCTTTTACCGTTAACAATTCTAGTACGTCTTACTCTTAGTACGTCTGTCTGATATACTGTATTATCTATGATACTGATTGAGTGGGGCAGCCCCCCACCAATTATAGTACTTATATTGTCCACGATATAGAGATCACCATTTAGCCAAACACTACAAATAGGTATTAATTATTTCAAATAAAATATCTAGGTTAAAATAATACCAAATAATATAACACTTTCAATGAGCAGCGAGTCGCAAAGTGGGCAGCCGCCTAAAGATACTTACGGGCGTCCTACTCACTTGTATGAAACCGTAATTTTATGTTTATTTAGCCGTGTATAATATTAATTATCCAGTTTATTTGGAACTGAGCGTGGTTCTCCCACTTAAAATTTAGAAAGATATACATTATCAAACTAATGGACCTGAGCCATTTGGAATTTAAAAAAACAACCTTCAATGGATTGTCATAATGTCAATTTTCTTTGACAGTTTGAATTGTTTGAAGTTTGGTGGATGTAAACAAAAAGTTGACGTCAGACAAAATGGAAAGCCGAAGTTTCTAAAAATGTTACTTTTATTTCTGGTTTAATTATTTATATATGACATAAAACATACTTTTAATACTAAATAATAATAAATTATATTGTATAACTTTTATAAACGTTTACGAAATGAAGCGTAACGCCTAAGAAAAGAAGTAAAAAATTCCCGTTAGTGAGTTAACTCCCGTTACTCGAGTTTTACACGTCGTTAAAGTTATTGCAAATTTTAATATGCGGAGAGCTAAAGGGTATCAGGATTTGGACGAAAATGTCGCGGACACGCGAATACCTGCACCGCCCATGCCGCTTCCACAGGAAATCGAGATGGCTTCAGTTTCGGTGGTGCCTGATGGTATGTATGATGTATCTATGATAGTCATTCCGAATGTAACTGTAAACACATATAAAAATCATGGAAAGTTCTTCATTAAGTTATTAAAGTTTTGTAAACATTTGTATATACTATGATTTCATATTACAAAATATACAAATATTTTATTTCCTATGGTTTACAAAGTAAAAATTACTTGCTAATCCCCACACTAGGCAGCTCCTGTCCTGTTGGTGACTTACAGAACTTAACATATTTCTAATGATTATTAGTTGGTAATAGATTCAAATATAAAGATTTTATTGGGGATTATTATTATAAAATTGGTGACAATGTGTTTTAGATACCTTCACGGTGACACAGGCAGTAAACGCTCTGGGCTTTGGCTGGTTCCAAGTGAAGCTGTCGCTGTACACAGGTTTGTGTTGGATGGCCGACTCTATGGAGATGACAATACTCAGTATTCTGTCTCCGGCACTCCACTGTGAATGGAACATAAGCAAGTATGTACAGCATGACCATGCTCTGTAATGGTTCTTGGAATCATGGTTTAGATATTACGAAGCGAAATTTTAATGATAAAATTGGTTTGACTGAATTCTATAACCATCTCACATCATCATATTAATGTGTAATAACAAATATAAAGTTTAAAATATATTCAGCTTCATTTTCGATTTTAAGGCATCATTTGGTAAACCTCTGGTCCCTGGCAACTAGTAAGTTAGAATGAAAAAGAAGATTTGTTTTCTCATTTACAGCAAACAATATAAACAAATAACAAGCTGCTTTTAAAACTTGCTATATCTAGCTGTTTTGTTCTTTTGTTCTACTGATGTATGAAACCTGTAGTGCCTTGTACTACTCTTAACTAAACAATATTAAATGTAATAATAAAAAGTACCTAGTGTAGTTTTTAAGTATTTAAAATATGTTTGTTAGTAGTAGTAAGTTTTTTATAATATGGGCTTATTCAGCCTTAAATTTAATTAAACCTTTTATTACAATTATTATTTTGGAAGTTTTTTTAATTCATATTTTTATAGCCAGAGGACTATAATAATATGAATTAAAAAAAACATCACTAAATAAGTTACCTCGACCCACATTATATTTAATCTTCATTATTGTTTTTCAGTTTTACATTATCTGTTTACCAGGGGGTAAAAAATAATGTAAAGTATTAAATAATGGAGGTAACTTTTGTGTTAATAGCTGTCTATTAAGTAGGGTTAACAACATGACGTCACAGATTACTTCAAACTGCATACAAAAATATTGTTTTGCGAAATAGACATAGAAAATGTTATGTAATTGCATAAAACTTAAATGTTTTAAAGCTTATAATTCCTATTTCAGATTTTGCTCATCTATTGATTTTCGAATAGATAGAATATTCATTCAATAACCCAATTTCAGATATCAACAAGCTCTAACCACAACAGTTGTGTTCATGGGAATGATGCTCAGCTCCACATTCTGGGGAAACATCAGTGATAGATATGGAAGGAAAACTGTAAGTAGAAACTCTCAAAAGTAATAACTAAAGTGGCCTTTTTAGTTATTACTTACAAGAGTAAAATATACAGTATAGGATTTAGAGCTGTACATAAATGCCAATGAATTAGTTTAACTATTTACTTAAAGTTTGAACCGATTACTTTTTTTTAATAAGATTTTTGTGTCATTGTAAAAATTATTTTAAAAAGAGTGGCGCTAGTTGCGGTTATTCCTCGCCTTATGTGTTTAATTTTTAAACCACATAATTTTTTTCCACATTTAATTTTTTTGTTGAAGACAAAAAGTAATCTGTTATAACATTAACATATTAAAAGAAACATCTTCTTATGTATATAAAAATGAATTGCAGTTCGTTAGTCTCGCTAAAACTCGAGAATGGCTGAACAGATTCGGCTATTTTTAGTCTTGAAATATTTGTGGAAGTCCCGGGAAGGTTTAAATGGTTCATCATAAACTGTTTCTATGCTCAACGAAGTGGGTGCGGGTTATCTAGTCTTGAAATAATACTTTAATGATTTAGTAACTGCTAAAATGTGTTTATTTGATTTTCTGTCTTTATTTTTTTTTTTTTTTTTTTTTTTTTTTTTTAATCTATTTTTTACAGAGGCTTTCAACACTAGGGTGTTGATGTCAGCCTCATAGGTTCAGTCAATGTTCCCTACACAAGGGACAGATCCATAAAACTGTATATTTTGCTTGCCTCTGGGGACAACGGTTCCGAAAGGATACAATTGATCTGCCCATTGTATAGGCAACCCAAGTCTCCTAAAAACTTTGATCTCAACTCTGCAGTTCGAGCACACTCCAGCAATACATGTAAAAGGTCCTCTGGCTTTTGACACTCTTCACAATTAGGTGAAGGCTTAATTCCTACCAAATAATAAAACTTATTTGCTGGAATGTGCCCAGATCGCAACCTAAAGGCTGACACCAATGACTTTCTCGACATGTTACAAGAAATAAACCAAGGCTCCCATACAGGTTTATTTTGGATGGTACTATACCACACTCCCACACCTCTTCTAAGTTCCTCGCCAAAATGATATTCCCATTTCTGGAGAGACTTTTTCTTAATTTGAGGACGAAGCTCACTGGCAAAAGGTTTAGAGTAAAGCATGAGACCATCTATTACTGCTTCTTTGGCAAGCACATCGGCAGTTTCGTTTCCAAACAAACCTATATGAGATGGAACCCATTGTAGTTTCACAGAAACATTGCTAGCAACCCGGCGTAATAAATCTAATGCTTCGAAGGCGATTGGAAGCCCACGTTGCTTAGTAACACACTGACTTAAGTGTTGGAGAGCACTTCTCGAATCCGATAATATCACTATACTGTTAATGTTATTTAAATTATTAACGTACAATAGTGATTCTTTTATAGCCACAAGTTCAGCCGTCATTATGTTATTTTCTTTGTTCAATTTAAACTTTTGTGAAACATTCAATTGTGAATCAAAAAAGGCGGCTCCAACACCTTGAGTGCATTTAGAACCATCTGTGTATATTTTATAACAATCAGAATAATAATCAGAAATAAATTGCAAAAAATAATTTTTAAGTTCAAAATCAGATAACCTCCGTTTCGGGGGCATATCGCCAGCTTTATCTGCAATGAGTTCCTTTACATCAATAGAAGATACCCATGTACATAATGAATAAGTCTCTAACTTGCCACTTTGATAAACATTAACATCTTTCCATTCCGAACAGATTTGTGCTAGCATAGGATTATTTGTGTTACTAAAATAATTACGAACCAAAGTTAGCTTATTTAAAGAATCTAACACATGACTGCCTATGACAGACTTAATTTTAAGTAGATATCTACAAGCCAACAAGTAGCGGCGTATATACAAAGGGGGAATGGATAGTTCACTCTGCATAACAAATACCGGAGTGCTTCGTATAAATGAGCCACATATTCTCAATGCTCTGTTTTGTAAAACATCAAGCTTTTTAAGATGCGTTTTTGCACAACTGCCATATATGAAACTGGCATAGTCTAGACGACTTCTTACCAGGGACACATAAAGACGGCGAATATACTTGGGATGAACTCCCCACGACCTGCCTGATAGAACTTTTAAAATATTCAAACATTTATAGTTTTTAGCACACAATTCATTTATATGAAGACTCCATCTCAAGGACGAGTCCAGCCATAAACCTAGGTATTTAACTTTGTTAACCATGTTAAGTGACAAGCCATTGACTTCAACATTAACATTTAAAATTCTTCTTGATCTGTTAAAAACACAAATATTAGATTTAGGTACAGATAATTGTAAGCCAATAGTATCCAGATAATTAATCATCGCTTTGATAGCTGATTTAAGGCAGTTTGCCGCTTCTACATCATTTCTATTCACAACAGTTTTATACAAAACGAAATCATCGGCATACTGGGAACTACAGACATTATTTATGATCCTGGTAATGCCCATAGTTACAATATTGTATAAAAGCGGAGAGAGAGGATCACCTTGTGCTAATCCTCGATATGTATTTCTAATTATTAAAGATGTATTATGATTATTTGAGTTAATTCTACAACATCGTTTAGAAAGAAAATTGAACAAATATTTACAAATCTTAATACCAACTCCTATCTCATGTAGAATATTAACTAATGCAGTAATATTGACATTGTTATAGGCATTATCAATATCGAGAAAACAGGCAATAGTGGGCTCCCTTCTGGCAAAACCTAATTGAATATTAGACGTAAGCAGGGCTAAATTATCAATACAAGAGTGACCGCGTCTAAAGCCTGTTGATGAGTCGGGAAGGAGGCCCTTGCTTTCAACAAACCACTCCAATCTTTTTAATAAAATCAAATGAAATATCTTACACGGACAAGACATCAATGAAATAGGGCGTAATGAAGAAGCGAGAGTGGGGTCCCTTCCCGGCTTAAGAATAGGGACTATTTGTATGTCTCTCCACTGATCAGGCACGCTACTTGACGTCATTACAAGATTAAATATTTTTAAGAGCATTAATTTAGCATTAAGTGGAAGATAATAAATCATAGTATATGAAATATTATCCATTCCTGGAGAGGTATCTTTCTTCTTTAAACAATTACGAAATTCCGCAAGAGTGATTGGTGTTTCTAATATAGAGAGTTGTCCGTCAACCAAATTTGGCTCTTGTTCAGCGACATAATCGGGGGTCAGCGTATGCAGTAGCTTCATTGCATTATCTGGATCAACACCATCTCGGCGTCCAATGTTGCCCTTAAGCCAGCGCAACTTTCTCCACATAGCAGATGCTGAAGTTTCTTGGTCAATACTGGAACAAAACTCTCTCCACGACTTAGATTTTTCTTTTCTTATAAGTATTTTGGCTTGAGATACTTTGTTTTTCCAACATAACAAATTACAAGGTGTAGGATTGCGTCTTAACTGGACCAATGCAAGACGCCTTTCAGCAACTGCCTTCGAAAGCTCTTTGTTCCAAAAATGTTTTGGTTTAAAATTTGATGTTGGGTCCTCACTGATTTTAATCCAAGGGATGTGCTTATCAGCCAAATATTTAATTTTATTAGTAAATATATCATATCCTACTTGAACATCACTCACTTCGGCAACATCAAACATTGTTGCTGCTTCTTTAGTGTATTCCGTCCAATTAGCTTGTTTATAATTTCTCTTTTTGATGTATCTATTTGATCGTATAAAACCACAATTTAATTTTAACACCAAATGGTCACTACCTAGAGATTCATTGGTAACATTCCAGCCCATGTCAATTGCAATGTCAGTGGATGCAAAAGATATATCAGGAGAGGATTTCTGAAGATTTCCATTAACCCACTTGACTCTAGTAGGTGAACCATCATTGAGGCATATGAAATCATTATCAAACATAGCCTTATAAACAGTCTCACCTCTTCTATCAGATTTACACGACCATAGAGTGTGATGCGCATTAAAATCTCCGATAATAAGACATCCAGATTTAAAAGTATTAAAGATTAAATCCCAATCCTGTTGACTTGTGCAAATGGAGGGAGGGCAATATATAGCAATCACATGCTTTAGTGTAGGCACATTAAATATTTCTATATTAATTATCTGAATATCAGAGTTTGAAATATTAATAATTCGTTCTGAATATTTAATAGATCTATGAATGATAGCGCACAAGCCACCATATGAATCTTCTCTGTCTGCTCTTACTATGTTATAGCCCGAAAACTTCAATGAAATGTGGGGAGAAAGCCATGTTTCACTCACAAAAGCCATATGTATTTTATCTTGTAAAATTAAAAGTTCAAAATTGCTAGCTTTATGTTTTAAACTATTAGCATTCCATTGAAAAATATTGATATGACTGTGCAAATTATTATTATTACTGGCCATTATTGTTTCTTCCCATGAACTTAAGCAACGTCTCGAAATTCAAATATTCTTGTAATAAAACTACTACTTCAGACCAGAAAAACTCCATTAACATTTTGAACTTATCTTCGAAACTTCCTTCTGAGACAAATGCTTCTTTTATTTTATCCAAAACCCTTTGAAACAACTTTTTCCGTTCTTTACTATGGCTGTTGTTACAGCTTTTCATAACAGGAATCTCCGTTCTGGATATATCCAAATTGAGAAATACTTCCTCTTCATTATGTTTTGATATTACACTTCTTTTCTTTGCTTTATTCTTTGACTTCTTATTAACTTCAATATGAGATGTTGACAGTTGCTTTGTAGTAGGAGAAACACATTCGTCTAGTTCCATATTATCATCTTCACTGTCTGAAACATCATTATTATTCCCAGAACCACCAACACATATATCTCTGTAAGTAGGAGACGAAGCAGCGCCGGATCTAACATAAGAAGTGCTAGGGATAGCAATTGGTTCATCTGTTCTAGATGAGCTCATTTTTTGTGTCTCTTCTTTCATCTTATTTAAAGCCAATTTATAAGAGCAATTATTACTTCCCATATATAAACGGATATCTCTCTCCCTTTTAAAAGCTGGACATACCGATTTCATTAATGATAGATGGTCGCCTTTGCAGTTAACGCACTTATAATTTTTCGTTTCACAATTTTCGTGTTTTTCACCACATTTAGGACAAATGGGAGTCTTGGACGGACAAACGTGACTGACATGACCGTATCGCCAGCATTTAGAGCATTGCGTTACAGGATACATATATGAATCTATAGCCATACGACAACCATAAGCCTTTATAAATCCTGGAAGATTTGACCCTTCAAATCCTATGCGAACTGTTTCAGATTTTATCCATTTACCATTTAAATCTTTTCGCAACAGCCGTTTAACAGATAATATTTTAGTATCACATTCAAAAATTTCTTTCAATTCCTTATCTTCAATATCAATATCAATATCTCTGACTACACCATAACAATAATGCATTTCATTAGTATTTCTACAAGTCCACTCATGATCATTTATAATTTTACTATCCAAAAAATTGCTTGCGTCTTGATTACATTTAAACTTTATCAAAAGTTTAAAAGGATTCATATACTTGATAGTTTCTATTCCCTGAACATTGTATTTTGCCAAAAGCTTTGCAAATGCCAACTGTTTCGGTAGGATAATAGTTTTGGAGGTTACAGAAACTTCAAAATTGTTACTAAAATCTCCCGGTGGATTAGGAGATACAGATGGGGGGGTGTTTTGCAGGTTTCGTCGTTTGTTTCTATTGACGAGCGTAAAACCATCATCAGTTAAAGGATCTTGGGAATCCCCTTCTAACTGCCTTTTATTGCGTGGCTGGATTATTCGGCAGTCGTCGTCGATATTGATATGATCTACGGACATACCTGCATCATCCCATTCTAGATCTACCTGGCCTTCGAGTTCACCGGGAGATCCAAGCACGATTCTATTTATAGTTTGGGAAGACATCTCGTCATTAAACACGGGTTCCAACACAGCTTCTTCTTCAGATTCACTCATAATCACAAAACTTGTGGGTAGTTCGAAAAAAAAATATACGTGAAAAAAACGAAAATATTCACTATTATACACTATTAATCTAAAAAGTATTATTAAAGATCACCAAAAAAGTCATAATTAACCAAAAAATAATATTTAAACAATAAACGCACTAAGATTTTAACTTAAACTTGCGTCACAGATACTGTAACTAAAGCGCGTCCAAGCGTGTCGGACGCAACCGCCATGATGTTCTGTCTTTATTTACTATCTACATTTTATCATAAAGAAAAATGGTGAATTGAAAAATGAATTTATTTATAAAATAATAGAATGTTTCCTTTTTTATGGTAAGTAAAAGCTTAGATATGGTATAGGCAAATAGCTCACTAGCGCTATCTAGGGACTATGAAGAAATCTGCTGGACAAGCTCTTTGTATTGGCTATGGTGTCAATTTCACCAACACATGTTAAAGTTAATCCTTTGTTAAATATCATGTTATCCCTCTCGTATTTCCTGTGATTAATGAGAAGGCATATTAACAAGCTGTTAACACTAACAAGCGTTGGTGAAAGCAGGACTTAACCCTCTGTAGGGCAAGATAACCAATTTTTAAAATAAGTAGTGGAAAGCGTTAACTGAAACAAATAAAAATACACGTGTTTCAGGAAAATTATTTATTTTTTTAATTTTGTCTGAAAATCAGATTTTAAGGGATTGTGACATTAATGTCACACTGCATCATAAAGGTAACTAAGTTTAGGTAAAACTGCCTGAAACATTGTTCTGTTTATTATAACACAAAGCGGCGCCACACTTCTCGCACATTGTTTGGGTGACACCAGATCATTTAGAAACCGTTTTCTCTTTTCTGTTCAACCATATAAAGACAGACACTGGCCAGTATCCTGATGATCTGATCCTGCCTGATTTCCACTGGAGGAACATGCTGTGCTGGATCCTTGTCGTTTTGATTGAAAATCGTATTCAATAGGTCTACGGTTCATCATCGTGGACCATCCAAGCACCGCACACACACCACAAGTTGTAGCAATTTCAAGTCAAAAGAATGAAATCAGCTGAATTCAAAGGTTTTTACTGCAAGCCCGTAATTTCATGAATTCTTTTGTATATAAATAATATGCCATGCTTTTGCCATATTCAAGTCCAATAGATTATAAAACATTCGAACTTGCCTCCTTTTGCTACAAAGCTATATTTTGTAGCATCCTACGATGTTATCAATAAGGTCTACGCCATCCATGTGGCGATTATATTCTCCAACAATATTTGGACGATCAATTTTGATGTGTTGCTTAGTCTTCTTGTCATACCTCCTCATCTCTGCTTTTAGCATATCTCCGACATAACTGGATGCTAAATTCACTAGCTTGTTACCTTTCCAAGCCACGGTTGCTACGTCCACACTGTTGACATCGGCAACATACTCAACAGAAGATTCTGTCTTTTTTGGACATTTCTTTGTCTGTGGGTAGTTTGCAATCTGCATGGCGTATTGCACACATGTAAGAAACTCTGGATCGGCGTGTCAAGCTCTAGTGCGGCAATCAGAAAATTTGTTTCCTAGAAAACGCAACTGATGCGATGGAAAATGAAAAGCAGGCTTCATTTTTCATCGCAGTTTGAGTTTTAGTGGCTTTACAGTTTTGTAATGCAGATTCGGTTTGTTGTGGTCTAGTTGGCGCATGGTGATGGATCGGATTAATTGTCTACTAAACGATGAATAATGTCTTCGAGGTTCACTTCAACATCTTCATTTTTATCGCCAGAAAACCGTGCTAGTTTCATCTCATCCTCTACTTGAAAACCTGGATGTGCAATAATGTCATCATCATCTTCCATACCACCTCCAATGTCTTTGTTGATTTTAGCAGTCTATACCTTAGCTATTTCATAATCCTGAAGCGGTCGAAAAGATATCTAATAAGAAAGCAAATGAACCATCTATAAGCCACTTTATAATAAAAAAATTACCCACATTAGGCAATGTGACATATCTGGTACAAAGAGGTTAGACAGTAAAACTAATAGAAAGCATTCAAATAAATAAAAAACTCACAATAGACCACAAAGTATATGTACTTACCTTATATATTTTCGCAAGTTCACATTATATATTGCGTTTTTCTATTTTTCACAGATTTTTAAAAATTCGTGAACAGCAAGTAGGAAGTTTGTAACGCGCGGTCATCAAACAAATGCTTTCACGTGGCACTAACACCATCTCCATTATTTGTGTTAAACTATGTCAATTCGTCGATTTGTTACACTTTAAGTTACAGTGACGCGAGATAGATTCGAAATAATATTTTAATTTTAAATGGCAAAAAATCGGTTTGTGACATAAATGTTACACGGCGCTACAGAGGGTTAAGATGCTTACATCGAAAGTCTTACTTTTAAACTTTATTTTATTATGTAAATAAGTTGCAAATAACATGTTTATTGTGTGTATTGCAGGCGTTGAGTATGTGCGGTGTCCTGTTGTTCTACTATGGCCTGCTGAGTGCAGTGGCTCCCAACTTTTTATGGCTACTGTTTCTGAGAGGACTTGTTGGCTTCGCAATAGGATGTGTACCGCAATCGTAAGAAGCGTAATTTGAATAATTAGATAGCTTTTTGTTCTTATAGCGGGATTGGAACCCGATAATGTCTGGCTTGAACTGTGGACTGAGCTACAAAGATCGTGCACCATAGTGCTCTATACAGGCCCTGTTCAACTTCCTAACTCTAAACGATCTGAACGTTTTTTTCGTTCAGTTTTGCGTTTCTTTAGCACTGTTTAGGATCGTTTTGAACTGTTCCACACGCACTGACAGCTGTCAATGTCAGCGTTATGAATGATCTGAACGTTCAGAGCGCTTACAGGAACACAAGGACAGTGCGACTGGTGAGAGCAATACTTGAGGACGTGATATTTGGTTATTATACGAGAAAAAATATTAAAAAAAATATATCAATTAATCACTGAGTAAATGTATCATAAACTTAATTAATTATTTACCCAACGCATGGATACCGCGCGTAGGTACGCGGTATGCCTACTTGCCTAGCCGTGTAATTTTTATAGTATCCATGATACATTTTTTAAAAGGATAATTTGGTATAAAATTAAGTACCTAATTTTATTACATAATGTATCATGGATACTATAAAAATTACTCAGTGATTAATTGATATTATTTTTTTTATATTTTTTCTCGTATAATAACCAAATATCACGTCCTCAAGTATTGCTCTCACCAGTCTCACTGTCCTTGTGTTCCTGTAGGCGCTCTGAACGTTCTGACTTTTTTTTTCTGGTCCGCTTGACGTGAAATGCCCCACGTATATTATTCGTAATGGAAATCGAGTACCGATTACTCTCCGTAAGTATTGCACATGTCTCACCAGTCAGGCTGTATATCTTTTTGTTATTTGTATAATTTATATAATTATTTTATATGTCTTTGTGTGAGTTGAAAAATAAACTTCTTTTTCTTTCTTTCTTTGCTGTCTATTGAGGGATATCGCTTTTTGTTGTTTTGACACGTTTGATATTTCGGAGACCCCACGCTACACAAGCGCCCCTAGCAGCGAACAAGCGATAGTCTTTATTGCATAAGGATTTATCTGATTTTCTATTTTATTTACAGTGTAACATTGTACGCCGAGTTTTTGCCGACGAAACAAAGAGCTAAATGTGTGGTTCTTCTTGATGTAAGTTTACAATGTTTTAAATAAAAGTTATAACAATATCTAATTTATAGTAAATATATCGGACGGAAGCGATGACATCAGAGGACACACTTGTCTATATTAGTATTTATTGTTTAACTATAGTACGTCCCTTATCCTATACGTAAACAAAACAGAAACACCGAAAATTTCACATATTCACTTATTGTGAACACTTATCAACTCCTTTATCGGAATATTAAAGAATAATATTTAATTACATATACTTTCTATAACAATAAAAAAATAATTAAAATATTTAAAAATCTAATGAGACACTTTCACAGTAAAAATATGCCATTTTGACTCTGCCGACTGTAGAATATAGTATATTGTCTATGGATTCATAGTCGCAAGTATTGGCCAATCGGCATCACTGACTAGTCTATGGTTGTGTCATAGACTGGTTTGTTTATGTTCTGTTAAAATTAAACGGTACATACTATAATTGCAAAGTGTTTGTATCGTTCTTATTTTTTGAGACATACAAAAATTTGTTTAAGATTCGTTATTGTCCAAAAATGTAATCGATATTGTATAACTATAATAGTAGCCTATAAGTCGCTATTCATTTTCAGTGTTTCTGGGCACTGGGAGCATGTCTGGAGGTGGCTCTGGCGTTGGTGGTGATGCCGACGCTGGGTGTCCATTGGTTGCTGGCGTTGTCCACTATACCGCTACTGATTTTCGCCATAATTTGCCCGGTGAGTATTATTTGAAGGACTTTTTTAGTTAAATTTATAGGTAACATTTATGTTAATTATTGCGTAGCTGGTCTGGTGAAACCGGCCACCTTCACCGAAATCGGTGTGGGAGGCATTATTATTATTAATTTACTTACATTAATATGTTTGTCAACAGTGGCTTCCAGAATCCGCAAGGTTTCATGTCGCTAATGGAGATCCGGACAAAGCTTTGGCTACGTTGGAAAAGGTACTCTACAACATGACAGTGATACGGGCTCTTACATTTGAGAGTATAATTATATATTTAAAGACACTTGTTAGTTATATACAAGATGTAAAATAAGTGAGTGATAATACTTTTTACGTACGGGTCCCCTCTATAGAGTTTACTAAGAAAGTATCAGCGCTGAAAGAGAAATTTTAATTATTGTACGGGAAAATTTATGACGTTGGGGCATTTCGCATACAAACATGAGAGTCAAAAATAAGTCTTTCAGTCTACATAGCACACGCTAAAGTTTTATCACTTACTTATTTTACACCTTGTATACTGCTCCGGTCCTAGATAAAAAAATGTACCAAAATAATGTTACATTAATATTTGATGCATCATAGCTGCCCTTCCTGAGATTTATTTACATTTACATCACATTGAATCGTAACAGAGTGTAGTACATATTAATTGTAGACATGAACGGCCTTTAGATTAATGTACTCAATACTTTACCACATATTCTGGAATGTTTAAGTGGCAGTTTGAACTCAATTTTCTCGAAATAGGACAATGCGACCTTTATTCATCCATTCATGTCTTCAATTATGATGGCTCCCAAATCTGAGAGCTGAATGCAGATGTTTGTCCCCAACCTGACTCTGCAAGCTCTTAAACTGTTTAAAAACTGTGTGTTGCAATTGTTTTGCGGCTGCAAGCCCCTTATTAACTTGAAGAAATCCTTTATTGATTCCCGACGAACTGAGGACGTCTGCAGGATATGTAGGACTCTCCCCAGTGCGAGATGATGGACACACTCCGGTATACCGCACCGACACCCGAAGCCATCGCCTTCGTTTGGTGCCGCACCGAACCTGTATTTTACTTCTGAAATGCCTTAAAAATTCAATATCCGTAACCGAAATTATCCGAAACTACCGGATAATCCGAAATAATTTCATATCCGTATCCGGTATAATAATCATTCCTATATCCGTATCCGATATTTCATATCCCGCGAAAAAATTGTAACCACAACCTGCAAGCAAATAGGTGGGTGTACGCATAGGCGTGCGTTTGATGCACCTCCCTCCTGCCCACACTGCTTATGCGTACACTCGCAAGCAAAAAACATGAAAACACCACCACCACACAAGCAATAATGTTCAAACACGATCGTGCAAAGCCCCACACCACCATGCAGGTTGCAAAACTCGATGCGCGTTTCGCTCCGACCCCGGAGCATCCTCAGGATGTAGACTCTGCGAACAATGTTAGTTAAGAACTTAACCAACATTTATCTAACTTTGTAAGCGATAATTAGCGAATCAGTCCCCTGATATTATTTGCAGGTGGCGCGTGACAACGGGCGGCCCATGCTGCTGGGGCGGCTGGTGTGCGACGACGGCGCGGGGCTCGGCGCGCGCGGCCGGCTGCGGCACCTGCTCACGCCGCAGCTGCGCGCCACCAGCCTGCTGCTGTGGTTCATATGGTGAGAACACGTATCGACGTCTAAAATTCCTATCTTACTTAGGGCGTGTTTCACCAAGCAATGTTAAAGCTAACCCTTCGTAAAATATCATGTTGTTCCTCTCGTAATTACTATCAATGAATGAGAAGGCATAGTAATTTAACAAGCCGTTAACACTAACATGCGTTGGTGAAATCGGGACTTAATATTACAAAGCGGAAGAGTTTGTTTGAATGCGCTAATTTCAGGAACTACTGGTCCGATTTGAAAAATATTTTTTTTGTTGGATAGTCCATTTATAGAGGAAGGCTTTAGGCTATATAACATTACGCTGCGACCAATAGGAGCGAAGCGTCAGTGAGAACCTTTAGGCACATCAAAAGTATTTTCACTCGCTAACTGAAACTTACTACACAATATTCACGTCATGCTATACCTTGGATGTCGTGCGCGTTCTGCTACTACTCAGTATTCACGTCACGCTGTACCTAGGATGTCGTGCGCGTTCTGCTACTACGGGCTGGTGCTGATGGCGACGGAGCTGTTCGCGGCGGCGGGCGGCGCGTGCGCGGCCGACTGCCGCCCGCTGCGCACCACCGACTACATGGACCTGCTGTGGACAACGCTGGCCGAGTTCCCGGGTGAGTACTGTAGTGTAGTGATACATGTAACCGCTCATTTTTAACACACGCTCTTCGGTCTCAGGACCGGGGCCCCCACGCGCTGCCTGTTGTCTCGCCATTTAGGTCTAAGCTTCCCTTAGCGCCGTGGTTTTCCCCTGCGTTCTGCCACGGGGGGTTTTCTGCCCCTGGTCGTAATTTTCCGCCCCGGGCCGCTTGGGCTCGGAGTGCGTGGACAGCAATAGGTAGGGGTTATTTAACGCGCAATAAATCTGATCAGTGAACCAGTTGCATCTTTAATTCGTCTCTCAACGCCCATCCTCACATAGACTACAAGCCCCTGAACAAAATTAACCTGCGAAATGAACCAGGGATGTTAATAACGCTTAGAAGGCTGTTATCATGAAATTATTTTTAGCGCTAATGCCGTCATTTCTGAGCGGTACAGGAGTATACATGAGGAGATGGAATTTCTCAGCTCCAACTGAGGAACTACGACTAATTATTAACGTACGGCTTTTTTATACCTTATACATGATAGATGATTAAAAATAAATGTCGATTGCAGGTATATTCGCGACGATATTCGTGATCGAGAAGTTCGGACGTAAGCGCACGATGGCGGCGCAGTTCGTGGCGTTCGCGGCGTGCGTGTGCGCGCTCGTGTACGACGACAAGTGAGTAGAGGGAGAGAGAGAGAGAGAGAATATATCCTTCATTATAAAGGCTATGATATTAATGAGTGATAATACTTTAGCGTGTGTATGTGCATCATATGTAGATTTCACTGCTTTTAGCGCTGGTACTTTCACAGTAATATACGTATATACTAAATACGTCTCGTATATTACTGTAATACTTTAGTATTATCACTCATATTTAATTTTGCCTGCCAGCCTGAACTACTTATCCGATTTTAATGACATAAGTGGCATTAGAGTCTTAGTAATAGCCCGAGTGATATAAAAAGATATAAAATGCTGTCAGACAAAGGTGCTCTGCCAAAGGGAGAAAACTTGGGCTTTTTTTTATATAGTGTGTGTATTATTTATTTTAATCCTATTATTAAATTGTCACTTGAATGTTTTGTAATTTTACTGGAAATAAATAGTTTAATAGGAGATATAATTGACGGAGGGTTTAAGTTTAAAAAAAAATAAGACCTTCGACTAACGATAATGGTACAGTTTTTCTTTTTTTTTTAATATTTAGAATTTTCAGTCGTATGTTCCTGACGTGCGTGCTGTTCCTGGCGCGCGGCATCATCGCGGGGCTGTTCCAGGCCGCGTACGTGTACACGCCGGAGGTGAGATATACCCTGCCTTCCAGTACCTGATACTAAACGAAAATAACGTGTTTTAGTTCACATCGCGTTTCTTATCACCACTATGATCGTTTTAAACTGTTCACTAGTGTTCCAAACGCAGCTGTCAGCTGTCAAAATCTGTTCAAAACGCTCAGAATGATCACGCCATTTTGCTTATTTCTACCCAGCTCCCTACTTGAGGCAAAATGTACATTTTTTGACGTTTACTTGGATTTGACAGATGTCACTGATCTCGATGTTGTTTTTAGGTTATCATGGAGGAAATTTACTATAGATTCTTTCATAATGTTTTTGTTATTGATAATTTAAAATATAATAAGATTTTTTTAGATAAACGAGAAATGTCAAATTTTAACATCTGCCACTGTTAAGCGATCAGATCAAAAAATTCAAAATTGACAATGTTGTGCTAACCGTGCAGGCCAAAAAATGGGGAAAAAAATAAATAAATATTGTGCTAAAGAAACGACTGTGTGCGATAAGAATGTGAGCGTTTAGAGTAAAAGAAGCATATAAAGGAACACACTGATCGTCGCTTAAGAGGAAACACCACGGTCTAGAGAAATGCAAAATAGGTATTTCTAAATTCTATTGCTGTCCCGCAACTGCCCGATCAAACCGATAGAGACAACTGCAGCTTGAATTGAAATCACCTATCAAATGCATAACAAGTCAACGACTAGGGACCTGTTTCACTCTCCAAAACTGAACCGATATATCTTCACTTTTCATTATAAACTAAAAAAAGCTCAAGCTATGTTTTGATTTTATCATAAAATGTACTCGAATTTGTTTCCTGGATGTTTAAACACTGCCGGAAATCTGACCATATTTTTTAAGGTTTCCATATTTCTTAAATAATTAATTTGTGAAAAAATAGGGACATACTAATAGTATACATATTATATACTCAGGAAAAAAAATCTAGTGGCATTATAAAGGGAGGAAACAGGGTAGACCCCCGTTTTTGTATGGAAAAAACGGCTGTTGTGTTTCCTCTTAATTCATTCCATTGGAATAAGAGAGTTGAGAACAGTTAACAAACAGTAACAATACTTATAAAGTAATAAATACAATGTCACAAAAAATAAAAGTTTAAAAAAACTATAACCCGACTTCGCAAAAAAGGGGTCTAAAAAGGCTGAAACAAGAAAATAAATAAATAATTCAATTTGAAATCCAGATATGCATAGGTACAGATATGGTCAAGGTAGAGCCGTGGTCGTACCCGCTAAACAAATCTATAATTATATTCGTCTGCTATTGAAATATACAATCCCAATAGCGGATACGACCACGGCTCTACCTTGACCATATCTGTACCTATGCATATCTGGATTTCAAATTGAATTATTTATTTATTTTCTTGTTTCAGCCTTTTTAGACCCCTTTTTTGCGAAGTCGGGTTATAGTTTTTTTTAACTTTTATTTTATTTTACATTTTTCTGTTTCCACATGAACTATAATATTATATTTTCACCAAACTAATGTTAAATTAACACAAAGAAAGTAACTAAACAACTCCTAAATACTATTTGTACGACCGCATTTTAAACGTTTACTTTGAATTTAACAATAAAATATAATAATCGATTAAAAATTTAAATAGATATTTGTAATGTGCTTGTCAAGACCTATCTTTTGATACCAAACACGATACAATTATCTTAATTAAATTTTTTTTGCACATAGTTTTTGAGGTATAATTTTCAAAATCCAAAATTTTTCGAAAAATTATATAGCCTATGTTACTAGCGGCATTAATACAAATCGATTGACATATCACTCATCAAAATCGGACCAGTAGTTTAGCCGCTACGAGGGAACATACATACATACATACATACATACATACATAGACTGCCAAAATCATTACCCTTCCTTTTGGCTTCGTCGAAGTCGGGTAAAAAGGCTGTCGTGACAATTTTTCCCAGGATATTGCTAGTAATAATATATTTAAATGTGCTATGGATATGCGCACAGTAACTCTCGATTCCATTAACTAATTATTGAACTATTACTTCCAGGTGTACCCCACTGCCCTGCGGTCGACGGCGGTGGGCGCGTGCAGCGGCGTGGCGCGCCTGGGGGCTATGATCACGCCCTACGTGGCTCAGGTAAACACTACTAGCTGACCTGTGCCCACTTCCTTGAGCATACAAACAGTTTCTGCAGAAATTACATCGCAGAACCCGCAACGCGGAGCCGAAACGCGAAACCCACAACGCGAACAAAAATACTTTCCTCGCATATGCAAATATTTCCCATAGTTTCTTACCGTTTAAACCTTTCACGAATATTTCATGGCTAAAAATAGCCGAATCGGTTCAGCCGTTCTCGAGTTTTAGGGAGACTCGTTAGTCTGTTCGTTAACAGCAATTCATTTTTATATATAAGAGAGGAGAAGAATAAGAAATAAGATATATATATTATATTTGATACGAATAACTTTTGAAGGGGCCACTAAACTATCCCCTTTAATAAAAATATTTACACACTCATCGACCGAAATGTTTTGTCCTTGTCAGACAAGTGTCAATTCTAACGTATCATACAGGGAGAAAATATTGTATAGCTAGAATGTAATTTAAGTAAACAACTTGTGTGATCTGCAAAACGACAGTCTATTCTAGATATCATGGTAATAAACAATTTAAAATGTATTTCTTTAAATCTTAATAATAACGAAGATACGATCAACTTAAACTTACAATGCCAAAATGCAAAATGTTACGTTACTACAATTATTGTTCTTTTGAATGTTGAAACTGTAGCCTGGTATACAAATAATGTAAAACAAAAATTATTTACATTACACCAACCTGCGTACAAATATCGGTGTGCGTCACAACTGCTTCGCCACGGTAGAAATATGATGAAAATTTTCGCCCAAAATTTAGGCGAAATTTGACAAAATCGAAGGGTCCAAACCAAAAATTTGTCGAAGTAGAAACAAAGAAGTTATAAGGGTTTTAAGTTGGCCGCGCCAACGTAACGTCCACGATGGCGCGGCCATGGAAATCTCAGGAACTACGTGGGTTAGAGATCTAATTCTTTTTCTAGTATGAAGATTGAATTTGGCGAAAATTGTCGAAAAAGAAATTATAAACTAGAAATCGATATTTTAAGAGATATTTACCTCAGAAGCCGTGGCGGCGCAGACGTGCACTTCGTGTTTCTTTAATGTTGATTATTTATTTATATCATAAGACTTAGTATAAAAAACTGATACAGGAAGTAAGGGCTTAATTTGTCGAAACTAATGAAAGCAATAAATACGACGAAATGTTATTTAAACAGACAAATCGGACCGAAACAAAAAATTACATGGCCGCGCCAACGTAACGCTTCTTTGTACGCTGATATCTCATTACCTGTAATTGCTAGGATTTCGGTTTTTATATCCATTTATTCGGCACATTAACCTGATTAGAATGGCATATCGTTTTACCCTCAGAATGGTTTTCAACGCGTGTAATCTCCAAAAATGTGCTCTCTCATACAATGTTTGAGTAGGGTAACCATAACTTCGATTTTTATTTGAGAATACTTTTTACTCTACTAGACGAAAATGTGTCTATTTCCTAAATAATGCCAACAAATGGAATTATTACTATTAAATATTTCACACTTAAACGTAAGTATGTAGTTAGTACCTATGCTCGTAAGCGGTCAGTTGTAGATACTCGTATGATGATAATATTATGTTAGGTAAGTATACTGTACCTAGGCAGGCTACTTAATATTATGGGTTTCTTGCCCTTGAAATTAAGTACATACCTACTTATCTACGACAAGTATCCTCATTCCCTCAGCAAAGCAAGCGTTACGCCGGTTTTCATAGAGACCCGTGGCCGTGGTTAAGACCCGCTATTGGAATTAGTATTATTGCAACGGCAGATGAATAATATGCTTTTTCAAGAAGGCACTTTTTTACCGTATTTCGGTGTGAAGTGACGCTTAGATTTTATTAGCGAGTCCGACTTTGACTATTTTTGTACTTATGCATTTTTAGTCATCTGTCTAATATTTACATTCTTGTTTCAGCCTTTTTAGATCTAGATTTTATTTCATATATTTCTGTTTCCATGATGTTTATAAAAGTACTAGCTATGCCCGCGACTTCATACGCGTGTAAAAGTGATTTTATTAGAAGTTTATGAACACTGTCGTTGGGGTATTTATATACTTAACTAATATATAGTAATGCTTCTTTATACATGGTCTCTCGGAGGCCGATAAAGTAATAATAATAGTTTCAAATAATGGCTCAGACATGCCATAATAAGACATAGGATTAACAAATACAATACAAAATACAAATATACTTTATTGTGCACACAACAAGTTACAAAAAAAACAAAAAAAAAAAATATACATTACAAAAATCAGACATGCACACAAAGGCGGCCTTATTACTAGATAGCAATTTCTTCCAGACAACCTTATGGTGTTAGAGAAAACAATGCTAGAGAATGGGAGTTGCGCAAAAGTATATTTAATAAAATAAAAGTAAATAAAATAAAATAATACATAAACACAATAAATATATAATATATGTATACAATATAATATAATATATATATCTATATATATAAATATATATATATACAATAGATAAACCTACATGATATTTTAATTTATAATAATAAGTGTTAGTTACATAAGTTAAGGGTTGACACAATATGATTCCAGATAATGATTTTTTATAAGAGTTTTAAAGCGATGTATAGTTTCAGCCTGCCTTATATGGATAGGTAAAGAATTCCAAAGGGAAATGGATTTTACAATGAAAGAGCAATTAAAGTATTTAGTGCGGTGGATAGGAATGTCAAGAAGAAGATTAGATATAGATCGTAGTTCCAGTCTGTCAGAGGTACGGAAGTTAAAATTACTTTTTAAATAAGTGGGACAATGGGAGTCAAATAGGATGTTATAAAGGAAGGAGAGAACACGAGAGTCACGGCGGTAGCGGATTGGCAACCACTTTAACTTGAGGCGATACTCGGAGATATGGTCAAATTTACGTAAACCGAAAACAAACCTCAAAGCCAGGTTTTGAAGGCGCTCCAATTTGTTCAGTTGTTCCTCCGTCAAGTTAGTGAAAGAAGCGTCTGCATAATCTAAATGGGAAAGGAGTAGGGATTCAGCCAAAACTACCTTAGTGGGTATCGGAAGAACATATCGTAGACGTTTTAGGGAACGCCAGGTAGAAAAAACCTTTCTACTAATCTCTTGCAATTGATGCGTCCACGATAAATGTTCATCAAAGTACACTCCCAAGTTTTTAACCACTTTACTGAAAGGTATTGTTACACCATTTATAAGGACAGGAGGTAAAGAATCATGGTCAACTCTAGAAATTAGCCCGGGGCTACCAATTACAATTAATTGAGTTTTAATAGGATTAATAAGAAGTCCATGATTCTTGCTCCATTCACAAATATTCGACAAATCGTGATTCACTAGATCAAAAGCGGAATTCAGATTGTCCAAAGGAGACTGTGTGTATATTTGAAGATCGTCCGCATACAAGTGGTAGGATGATGAAATCGATATTGTTATAGGGTTTATAAAAATTGCAAACAGAAGAGGAGATAGCACACCACCCTGAGGCACGCCGGCATAGATATAACTCCAATCGGAGAAATAATCAGATGATTTAACTCTCTGCCGTCGTCCTACAAGGTAGCTACGAATTAAATTAATTATTGATGGTGACAGATTTAAAGATGCAAGCCGGGCTAGCAGAATATCGTGGTCTATGGAATTGAAGGCATTACTAAAATCCAGAAGTGTGAGAATAGTAAGCATTTTATCATCCATACCTGACCGTATATCATCAGCTACCTTTACCAATGCGGTAGTCGTACTGTGACCAGTGCGAAAACCGGACTGGAACGGACTGAGTAAGCTGTTGTGGGTAACAAATTTCGTAAGCTGGTGATGAATGATTCGCTCTAAAACTTTTGATAAAAAGGGTAGGATGGAAATAGGACGGAAGTCAGACACAGTCTTAGGACAGGAGGATTTAGGTAAAGGAATTATGTAAGCTGCCTTCCAGGCATCAGGAAAGGTACAAGACTCTAAACATGAATTAAAAATGTGTGCAAGAACAGGAACAATTATATCTAATATTGGTGTGATCATTCTACGACTGATACCGTCATCTCCTACTGCGTTTGACGATATGGAAAGGATGTGCTTTTTAATCTCACACTCGGAAACTGGAACAGTAAGGAACGGATCAGAATTCAATATAGGTAGCGAAGAAATATAATTTAACGTTTGTGATTTAATTTTGGGGTCGAGATTAAAAGAGGAAGTAAAATGGTTATTAAGTGAATCTATATCTATATTATGAGAGTCTTGCGGTTCAGAGCATTTGCCCACGCCGAGGGATTTGAGAAATTTCCATGTTTTAGCCGGATCCCCGTTCTCAACGGAGGCGTGAATATGACGTCTTTGTGCGTCACGACACATCATATTACAGCGGTTCCGGATTTTAATATATTTGTTACGATATTCTTCTGTCTTTTTTATTTTAAATTTGGCTTTGGCTGCATGCTTAGCATTTATAAGAGATTTGATTTCGTCTGATAACCAGGGAGCGGGAAGATGTTTGATTTTAACGGGCCTAACAGGTGCATGAATATCATAAAGAGATTTAAGTTTAGCGTTAAATATATCAATTTTGTCATTAATGGAATCAGCTGAGCTGGGGGATTAACCCCAATAGACGTAACTATATGTTGAATATTCAAACAACTATTCAGCATCAAATAGTGCAAAGAACATCAGCATGACTGCAAAGCAATGGCGCAAGTCACGTGCACGAAAATGGATACATCTACAAATTTGCAAAAATATTTCTACGTTCATATTTCAAAAATATCTTCACAATATTGTATTCAAATGCCTGTAATTATCTAGCAAAATTATGAATACATTATTTTCATAATGAAGTAAACAACAAAATTTCAGTAAATAGTATACAGGGTGTAAAAAGAGCAGTCACTATAACTTCATGGGGTAATAACCAGGCAAGAGATATATCCATTGGTACTAGTCATTTGCTTTTAATCCACTGTTTTAAAAATTTTCAATAGTCAATGTACAACGTGCACAACACAGCGATCAGCTGATTACGCTGAGAGGTCAATAGCACGCGTAAGACGTTCATTACGTACTAGGGCAAAAATTATTAAATTTGAGAATTTAATGCAGAACGTTGTTTCAAACAGTTCAGCCTTGCGACTAGAAATAATAAATTGCAAATTTTTTTTTTTTTTTTAAATAAATAATGAAAGAACTTCATTTCTAGAATAAGAAAAGGTCCATTAATGATATTCCAAAGTTATAGTGACTGCTCTTTTTACACCCTGTATAGCTTATCGTGATGTTGCTTTAGTGTTCCGTAATAAAATGAAAGGTTGCGTTTCCACTGACGCGTAGCAGGGCCTAGAGGAGCTTGCGGTGCCCGAATTGACCAATCACTATGCTCGAAATCTCCGCTTCGTTTCCACGGAAACACTCTCTCTTCCTTTTACTCTCATAACCCAGTGGGACAGTAAACCGACACGACTGGCGAGAGAACAGGCGCAGGACCGACTTGTTAAATGCCCATCCGACGCATGGATCATCTTGTCAGACAATCCGATCAGTCTGCATTGTCCTAACCAAACTTGAAAACAATTTTTTTTTTCCAACGCGAGAATCGAACCCACGACCACGGAGGCGATATTATAAAACATATTGTAATGCGTACAGGTACATGAGGTCTATACACAACAGGTACATGAGGTCTATACACATGAGGACCACATTTTGTGGGTACCACCACAAAAAACTTATAGAGGTAGACCGCTGACAGGGTGAGCTGTCATCAGCTTCACCCTTGCTGTGATCATCATAAGACAAGTGGCAGGTGTCACATAGAGTTGCACTTGAAAGCGTAGGCTCCAGAGCATGACAAACAATAATTCGACGATCTCCGTAGCGGTGGTTGAGCGCGTTGGTGCTCGAGCGGGTCGCAGGTTCGAATCCCGCCGAAGGAACAAAAAGTGTTCTGTGTTCCTGGGTCATGGATGTGTATTAATATACTAAAAATCATAAATATGGGTGAATATACAAAAATTGGGTAACTCAATGTCATCAGCCAATATATACAAAATCTTATTATATTTTATTGAGATAACAATTTATTTTAAAATAATGAAAAGTCCTTTATTTGGTCACCCAATTTCACTTCTTTATTTTAAATACAATTTAATAAAAAAACAAAATTAATACCTAAAACGTCAGTCCTTTGGCATGTCACAATCCCGAAAACCAACAATCAAGTGACTTTACATTAAACATTATCATTGATTTAAGAAAACTTACTAATTTACTACAATCTGTGATGTACGTAGTATATTATACTACAACTTTCATAATGCAATGTTCTCCATTTTATTAAAAAAATATATAAGAAACTTTGTGTTTGGTTTCATTCGTCAGACCGTTGTGTGTTTTTCAAAGTTGAAATTCGCGCCAAATATCACCGAGTCAGGGTTAAATCCCTGTTTAAGTTTTAATGTTGATAATGAAGTTAGTTGTGGACCGCACAATTTGACGGCCGCCATAACTGTACTAGTGCTCGAGTTGTGTTGGTCGTCTATACACATGCTAAGCCAGCCAAAATGTCAGTCCTATGGTGAATCGTTATTTTCTTGTTAATCTGAGGTTTATTTTCATTTATACATAGTTAACTTTGATTTGTTAAAATGTATTTTGTTGATATTCGAAATTACCAAAAAAAACATTAGTTTTGATTATAACCTCAAATTATGTCTTTTTCGTCAGTCCGTTGGCGTCAGTCCTTTGTCAGGTATCGCGCCAGGGGACAGACGTGTCTCCATAGTACTGATGTTTTTTTTTGTTTTAGAGCACTTTTATCTTAATTGATACCGTGTATAAGCATTTCTATTGTATATTTCAATTTAAAACATCATGCAGCACGCTAAAAGCAATTTGACTAGGGAAGAAATATTTTTAAAAAAGAGAGAAGCCGAAAAGGCTCGCTTGGCCAGAATTAAAAGTGACCCCATTAAATTAGCGTACGTAAATTACCGTACGTAAATTACCGTTAAGTAAAATTACCTCAAAATAATATAAAAGTTAAGTAATAGAACATTATAAAAATGCCAAAAATAGTTAAGATAGTGTAGCGGTACTACTAGCGCCACATCCTGCATCGCGCTATCGAAGTTTTCTAAGTCCGGCGCTATATATACGACGTCTGAAAACTAGTACAGTGGGCTTCGGCCTGACCGAGCATACCATCTCGCTCGGTCGGAGATCTCCCTTTGGGGCTTCCACTCGTACTCCCACATTGGTGACCCTCGACAGAACACGCCTCCTTCATCATCATCACTCCCCGCCCCTCCGCACCACGCCAGCCAGCTTCAGCCTCTTCGGGTACTTCGTCCACTAGCCGCAACGCAGCGCGGCCTGGTCGAACCCTCATCGGCTTCAACGGGCACTCTCACTACACGACCGGTCAGCAAGCAGAGCACATCTCTCCTGGTTCAGCACGTAGCATCGGCCCGCACGGCAGCACTCCGACTCACTGGAGCCCGTGCAGCAGCAGCACAGTTCCGACTCACTGGGACTCACTGGCACTGGCGATCAAGCACAAGACGACTCAAGTTTCGACCTCCGGTCTTCGGGGGGGAGTGATGTAGCGGTACTACTAGCGCCACATCCTGCATCGCGCTATCGAAGTTTTCTAAGTCCGGCGCTATATATACGACGTCTGAAAACTAGTACAGTGGGCTTCGGCCTGACGGAGCATACCATCTCGCTCGGTCGGAGATCTCCCTTTGGGGCTTCCACTCGTACTCCCACAATAGTAAAGACTGAAATAGTTGACTTTCATAGCATTATATTGTTATTGTTCTTAATTTCATGATAATTAGTACTTTTAAGATAAATATTGTTAGATTTTTGTTTCTATTGTTTGTTGATTACTTTGAATATTAAGTAAAACTAAGTCAAAGTAGTAGAAGCTAAGTGAATAACGTTACGTTAAATGTCAAAAGGCTGTATTGAAATTGAGATAGTATTTTCTCTTAGTATTACATATTAATAATTATTTTTAATTGTTACTAAGTGATTTTAATACTTAAAAGACTTTTTATTAAATTTCATTATAATTCTGACAAAATTGTGTATTTTATAAGTACTATGTTAACCTCGTCAGTCCCCTGGCAGTCAAATTCAGAAAATGTTAAATATCTCAGAATCTACTTAAAAAAGTGACTGGCCCGATTGGGAACGAGATAATCATTAGATTAGCCACCATATACACCCAAATTTGTAATAATTTGATTTATTAACTATAGTAAACAAAATATCCTCAAGAGTTACCCAACTTTCGTATAATCACCCATATGTTTATAGTATTAAATTATTGAATATATCTTAAGGGAGGCCATTTTGAAGAAGAAGAAGAATATATTTCCGTTGTCTGGTACCTGCAACACAAGTTCTTCGAATACTTGACACGAGGCTAGATTGACGTGGTTTGAAGCGTCCACATATATTATTATTATTATATTTATATTATACATAAAAATGAATTGCTCTTCGTTAGTCTCGCATTTTAACTCGAAAATGGCTGAACCGATTCGATTATTTTTAGTATTGAAATATTCGTGGAAGTCCAGGGAAGGTTTAAACGGTTTGTATGCTCAACGAAGTGGGAACGGGTCAACTAGTTATATTAATATAATAACACATACAACCATACTTTCAAAAAATATAACCATCATTCTGGTGCTTCGGGTAATTTTTTACCCGAAGCACCAGAATGATGGTTATATTTTTTAAGCGCACTGTCCAAACATTTAAATATTTCATTTTTAACCGATACCTATTTTTCGACCTTAAAAGTAACATTTGATATCTAACAGCGAATAGTTGGAGCACTTTGCATACGCAAATACAATTGGAATAACACCAATTGAAAAATAATTGGAAAATGCACGCCGCCATGCTGGCGTTGAGTTTTAGAAATGAATACAAAATATTAGCGTTTCATCATCATCAGCTTGGCCCACGGTGACTGTAGTCGCGCTCGACAGCATCGCTACTAACGACAGAGAAATGGTGGGAGACAAAAAGTCGGCCAACTTTTTAAAAAAGTAAAATAAACTATAACGCATACGTCATACTTAAATTCAGATATATAATATGGAGGAAAAATCTGCCCGATTATCGGACCTACAGAAAAAGTCGGTGGCCGACTTTTTGTAGGTAAGAAATAGGACTGCAACGCTCACGTATACAAAAATTCGGTCAAAAATAATATGGAGGAAAAATCGGCCCGATTATCGGACCTACAAAAAAGTCGGTGACCGACTTTTCGTAGGTAAGAAATAAAGCTGCAACCCTCACGTCATACAAAAATTCGGTCAGAATTAATATATATTTTTTCTCCTTTAATATTTTTTTCAAATATCTTCAATGTAGACACGACTCCTCTACAGATTTATTATTTTATGTATAGCTTTTACCCGCAGCTTCGCCCGCGTGGAATTATGATTGTGGCAAAAACTTTACCAAATAACATTACGGGTACAGTACCTATTATAGGTGTAGTGGTGTAGGTAATGTTGTAATAACTTAATATTCCTACGTTCGTTGCGTTTTGGTGCGAAACCCTTCGATATTCAAATAAGTACACTATATTGTTGAACGAAGGCGAAACCGTTTGAATAAAATTTGGTGCGTACTTTTTTCATTTTAACATTATTTCTTAAGACATTAATATAAACTGTATGGTTTAAACAGCAATTGTTACGTGTATGAAATGCTTAATAGCGACATCTATACGCAACACGTTTTAATATTATTGACACTTGTCTTTTTAATAAAATCATGTTAGTTTTGTAGCTTCGCGTCACTATAATATGTAAATAGTACTGTAAGCGATGCCCCCGCGCGCCCCACCCGAACCGTTCGTCCGCAGTTCGCGCGCGAAATTCATCGACTTGCTTCAAAGTTGTCGTCACTGCTCGGCTCCTATGTATCGTATCGTTATGTTATATATCCTATATCCTGCCTAGGAATATGGTCTACAATCGAACCAAGTTTGGTTAAAATCTCTTATGTGGTTTTTGATCCATGCGTGCACATACAGACAGAAATACAGACAAAAAATATAGATGTGTGTATAAAAGAATTATAACCCGTCGTCGCAAAAACGGATCAAGGGCAAGAAACGCATAATATTAAGTAGCCTGCCTAGGTACAGTATACTTACCTAACATAATATTATCATCATACGAGTATCTACAACTGACCGCTTACGGGCATAGGTACTAACTACATACTTACGTTTAAGTGTGAAATATTTAATAGTAATAATTCCATTTGTTGGCATTATTTAGGAAATAGACACATTTTCGTCTAGTAGAGTAAAAAGTATTCTCAAATAAAAATCGAAATTATGGTTACCCTACTCAAACATTGTATGAGAGAGCACATTTTTGGAGATTACACGCGTTGAAAACCATTCTGAGGGTAAAACGATATGCCATTCTAATCAGGTTAATGTGCCGAATAAATGGATATAAAAACCGAAATCCTAGCAATTACAGGTAATGAGATATCAGCGTACAAAGAAGCGTTACGTTGGCGCGGCCATGTAATTTTTTGTTTCGGTCCGATTTGTCTGTTTAAATAACATTTCGTCGTATTTATTGCTTTCATTAGTTTCGACAAATTAAGCCCTTACTTCCTGTATCAGTTTTTATAACGCTTTTATTAGCTTGGGTTGTATCTATGTAACGGAATCTTTGAACTTAATTTTCACCAGTTTCCAGAAGTATGATTAATTTGAAACTTTGCATACGTATCAAGGACCGATGACAATGAAAAAAAAAAAATAAATAAAAAAAAAAAGACCGGAACTTTAATTAAGTAGACGTGTCGAAAAGTCCCGATTACTTCTGTATCACATACGATTTCTGTATAGCTTCGGTTTTACAGTCGATAAGGAAGGAATTAATTAATTTCGATACCACATGTCAACAAATAACTAATTGATAAATCGAACTAAAAAATGAAAAATAAATAATAGTTTAAAAAAACTAAAAAAACACGCTTTTATTGCTAACCGAACTAAAAAATAGAAAATAATTTTAATTTCGAAGAGTTTATATTACAGTAGTAGAAGATCGAACAATCAATTAGAATTTATCACCTCAAAATAAAATTATAATAAAGTTTAAGTTGTTAACAAAAGAATTAAATTCAGAGTAAAAAGCGTGGGGTGCATTTTACTACTTTTCATAACTGTCCTCTCATAGACTGTTGCCAATAGAATTATTGTTACATTTACTTTATCAAGCACACACACATTTTGTAAACATGGAATGCGAAATCCAAGAAACTAAATGTTTCAATGGGCATTGTCCAAAAAAAATCACATGCACTTTAATTTAAAAAAAGAGCATTGTCAAATGTCAACATGGTGTTAAATGTCATAAGAATTACTAACTTCAAATCCCTACGTCTCCTAGTGTTTGTGGTATTTGTTTTTTTCCTTTCAATCGTATTTATAATGGCTGGTTCGCCAAATGTATGATCTCTTATTTATGTGAAAGCTGATTCGAGAAACTTAGCAAAAGTTCATAACGTTATTATATTTTTGACAATTTTGACATTGCTCTAATACGGAATGAAGTAAAGATAGTTATGCCTTACAGTGATGACGTCATTGAAGGTCAAACTAAGGTTAAATATATTTGTTTAAAAATATAAGTAACTAATGGGTATTTTTTTAGTTTATTCCTCGAAATGTTTTTGTAATGGGCAAAATTATAAAAAAAATGGACGATCCTCATTACAGGTGCTGCTCAAGAACTCTGTGCTGACGGCAACGGCGGTGTACTCCATAGCGGCGCTGCTGGCAGCCGCCGCCTGCCTGGCGCTGCCCATCGAGACCAAGGGCCGGGAGATGAGGGACACCGTTACTGGTACCACTTAGGTGTGGAGCTGTCCGGGGGGTGCCGGGGTGAGAATAGCACCTCCCTATCGACCATCTTCCCCCTGGGTGTCGGCCACAGAGGGAATATATTTCCGGAAATGGGCAGCAGCGATTCAGACATTGTTATTGTTTATCTTAGGCCCGTATAAATAGGACAATCTCAATCGAGAACTCTACTTGAGAACCAATTCTGACCGATAAAAAAAAACGTTTCGTTCCACTTTTAAAAATGAAGAACTTCACTTACGTTACATACTTTCTTTTTTTTCTTTTTTAAAACATTAATGATTTCATAATATAGATTACACTTATTTTAAGGTTTTCCTTTAATCTACATTACAAATAGTACGGTTCAAAATAAATTTAAGTAAGTATGTAACATTAATAAAGTTGTTCACTTTTAAAAGTGAAACGAAACATTATTTTATCTGTCAAATAGGTTCTCAAGTAGAGGTTGCGATTCAGATTGTTTTATACGGGCATTAAAACTGCGGTCGTAACGTAAAACCAACCTACATGCCAAGCCTGGCAAGTAAAGTGAACTACCCTTATGAAATACGTTGGGGAGGTTATATATTATCACTGTGGAGCACTAGTGACGTAGGTCCCTCAGATAAGCCTTAAATACAGGGCGGTTCATGGTTCATATAACAAGCCGAATATAGTGTGAAGAGAATGACGCGTAGAGCATTTTTTGTTTTGGCATCTCATATAAATTACTTATATAACTCAAAAAAAAAATAAAAAAATCAAAGGTCTAAAATGACCACAAGGAGTAAATCTCACTATGCTGAGGCTCGCTGGCTCTTAGTCTATACACACGTACGCACTGGTCGTTGACCTGACCAGGATTGAAACTCATTTTTAACCGACTTCCAAAAAAAGGAGGAGGTTCTCAATTCGTCTGTATGTTTTTTTTTTTTTGTTTTATGACTTCTATGGAGATCTTTAATCGCGATTTGTCGCTTTATGGTAAGTAGGTATTTGAGGTTATATTATGAGGGTATATGAGGTGCGAAAACAAAGAATGCTCTACGCGTCGTTGTTTTCACAGTTTATTCGGCTTGATATATGAACCATGAATTGCCCTTTATATTAGGGTATTTGGATGAGGGTAGATGGTAAGTGAGGCCAATAGGAATGGAATCATACGCCACTGGTGCGTTCTGCTTAACTTTTGAAAAACTGTTACGGGAAATATTTCCTTATTTCTTGACAAGTATACATTTTTGGTATCATCGAGCAAATAGATCTCTAGCAAAGGGTTATTTAGATAGACAAACCATTCTGGTTATTTAGATAGACATTCAATATTACACTGTTCTCACAAGTGCAAGCACGATTTTGATACGATATTCCTCATCCACTCTCCAAACTGATTCGATTTTTATTCAGATTCGATCATGCAGCGTACTTCCAAATAAATTGACGTTTGTTTATTTTGATTGTCAGTCGATTGATATGGTCGGGAGTACAAAAAGTTACGATCTAACGATTTTCTTTATGCTGGTTAGTTTCAATGTAATCTACGAAATAAAATATCGAAAGCCATTGATATCGACTGATTTGATTCTCGAATGTGTTGTGAGTAAGCCTGCTGAACGCTTATGAATATCACTCGCAACGACTTCACTCACTCGCTACGTGCACCAATAAGCGTTCAGAATGGCTTGTTAACTCAAATGTTAGCTGATCGACGATGTGTTCAACCTTCCAGAAATCGGAGGTTAGTATCCAGTTCGTAATATATTAAAAAAAAAACTCCCTGGCATCATCTAGTAACAACGAAAACTTCTCGATAATAGCTATTTGACTTCAACGTATCAGAAAAAGACAACACAAGATCTGTTGTGGTTTTATTAACTAAGGGGGTAATTGCAAACCGTTTTTAATCGGAACTTTACCAGAAACTACAAATTCTAACTTTAAAGTTTTTGAATTTGTTAACTACTTACCTATATATCTGTGAGCTAATAACTCGGCTTAATTTGTAATTCATAATTTGCAGCTAAAATTAATTAAAATATATTTTATTTACGTCAAAGTAACGGGATAATACTAACGATAAATACCTAACGGCATTTAAAATATAATTTTAATATGGCACGTTTGTGACTGAAGTCTGGTCCAATGTATGTAAGACACAACTTTTTATTTACACTTTATGTTGAAAACTGTAGTCTATTCGCGTTAAGTTTGCAGTGAATCTTCTGCGAAAATGTTAAGATTGCGTATTTTTGAGATTTATATATTATGTCATTGGTCGATGGAGAATGTTCACAAATTTTTATGTTTAGCTATCCGAAAACTATGTTAAAATTTAAATTTAATTAAAATAATATATCTGATAAAAATATTACAATACGACGTGTAGTTTCCGAGATATACCTTTTTCAAATTCTCGACGCGATGACGTCATTTTACAACATTTTAATTTTACAAGAATTAGAAATGTCTTTATTACATATTTGTATAAATATAATAAAAATAAGAGTCGAATAATGATTACGATACGTCCTATAATTTAAAAAATATTTAATTTCAAATTCTCGATCCGATCACGTCATTTTTCAACTAGTCTATTTGTACAGGCACAAGCCTTACTGGGACAACAGTTTTGAGCAATGTTGTATATCGAGTAACATTATCCATTTAGACATATTTTGATAACTCACGACACTTAACGCGAATGTTCTAGAAAAATTACTAGACTGTTACTTTTCGTATACCTAATCACTGGAAATTGAACACGAATAGATAGATGTATAGTTACTGACTGAATGAGACTGAGTAGTAGTTTTTTAATCTAAAACCAACATAGTATTTACAGTCTTTTATGTCGTCTTCCATGATAAAGGTGTATGCTAAAGTAGCCTGACCATTATAAGAGAGTACTTTTGCTCTGAATGCGACCTACGTATTCCGTCTTCCATGTACTTAAGTCTGATTTACGAATCTCTTAATTTATAAACTAGATCATTAAATTATTTTTTAATAATAATCATAATATTTTATAAGTCATATATTTTATGTTTTACTATATTAATATATTATTAATAAATTCAAAAGTTATCATAAGAGAACTAATGTAAGGTATTTTTGAAAAGATGCTATATATTTAAAAAGTTTATATTTATAATTGGAAACTTTAGGATTAGGCTTGAAAAAACTTGCTATAAGTTGTGAACTTTGGTGAGCAATATTTAAAACCAGTGTACCATGAACACTAATTAAATACTCGTTGTATTATGAAGTTAATGTTATTTAATACATATTAATGTTATTTATGAAAAAAATCTATTTAATAGTTACAATTGGAGCACTAGTTACATTAATGCTTTCTGTACTCTAAACGTCAGTTTACACTTACGAGATGTGTCGTTCATTTTTAAGATTGCTTAATTAAACTTTGTTTATGGCACGTCTTATTGTAAGAATACGAATTTCAAGCTGCACCGGGATGCATAGCGCTGACCCGCTCTGGCAATGAGACATGTGTCGTTTTGTGTGTATTTAATGTTATGTAAATAAAGTTCAATTTGGAATCACTCTTAAAAATGACGAGCGCCGCCTATTGCTTCGGTGTGAGGTGTCTCTTAAACGATGACTAATATTGTTACTGTTTTAGTTGTATCGTAGTTTTTGTAGATACTGCAAATGTTTATACATGTAAGATTAAATATTTAATCAGTATTAATATATTTATCATTTAGATAAACATGTAAATAATGTTTGAATGTCACAAATGATAAATATGCAGATTATATTTCACCTTTTAATTACAGAGAAAAATTATATATTTTGTGCTATTAATGACACTTAAAACTGTTAATTACTGCAAATTTTATTAAAACAATTCTTTATCGAAAAGGAGTGAATCGTTATACTTACCTACTAAGTCGATATTACATAAATTATATAAAGAGACTCCACTACGGTTACCTTTTGTAGGCTTTTTAGGCAACATAATAAGATTTAAATTGTTAAGATGACACATTTTGGAAGGAAAAAGGGTCCGAAAATTTTTTTATTTATTTTTATTTTATTTTTCTTTATTAGGGACAACAAACAGTGTTCACAATGTATCTTAGAAACTAGGTCTTACATAATGTATTACTTATAGTGACACCAACACCGTTATCCACAAATTAAAGCCGCGATAATACTCGAAATGTGTAGTTATGTATTAGTGTGTATGTGT
The DNA here is from genome assembly GCA_905187575.2 of Celastrina argiolus. Classification (NCBI taxonomy): domain Eukaryota; kingdom Metazoa; phylum Arthropoda; class Insecta; order Lepidoptera; family Lycaenidae; genus Celastrina; species Celastrina argiolus. The sequence goes on along the minus strand of LR994579.1, from coordinate 1,449,567 downwards.
GTATGTGCGTAGGGGGCGGACCCTAGCCCTACGACCGAGGTCTTGGGATCAGTGTAATGTAACCACTAGGGTGCATGTGTGACAGTATTAGTGTTGTATGAGTATGTATATGTATGTGTGTGTATGTATGTATAGTTAGTTTAGACATTATACATTACATATTGTACATTTGCTCGAGACATTTAGATTTAAGTTACTGATTAATATCTCAGATGATGATTATAAGTGCAATCAAGTATTCCTAAAGTTAGTTGTACATTTACAGAGTATTGTATTGTATTTTAATTATACATTGTACATAGTGACACCAATAATAATTCACAGATTAAAGCCACAACGTCACATGAGATGTGAGTATGAATGTAGGAAATGTAGGTAATGTAGGTGTGTTTGTGTGCATGTGTGTGGGGGGTGGGAGGTGTTCACAATGTATCTTAGAAACTAGGTCTTACATAGTGTATTACTTATAGTGACACCAACACCGTTATCCACAAATTAAAGCCGCGATATTACTCGAAATGTGTAGTTATGTATTAGTGTGTATGTGTGTATGTGTGTAGGGGGCGGATAGCACCCTAGCCCTACGACCGAGGTCTTGGGATCAGTGTAATGTAACCACTAGGGTGCATGTGTGACAGTATTAGTGTTGTATGAGTATGTATATGTAAGTGTGTGTATGTATGTATAGTTAGTTTCGACATTATACATTACATATTGTACATTTGCTCGAGACATTTAGATTAAGGTTACTGATTAATATCTCAGATGATGATTATAAGTGCAATCAAGTATTTCTAAAGTTAGTTGTACATTTACAGAGTATTGTATTGTATTTTAATTATACATTGTACATAGTGACACCAATAATAATTCACAGATTAAAGCCACAACGTCACATGAGATGTGAGTATGAATGTAGGAAATGTAGGTAATGTAGGTGTGTTTGTGTGCATGTGTGTGGGGGGTGATTGGCACCCTAGCCCTACGACCGAGGTCTTGGGATCAGTATATTGATTACCACTAGGGTGCATGTAACAATATTATTATGTGTGAGATATGTGTAAGTTAGGTTGAGCAATACATGTACATTAAACATTCAAACACTTAGAATTTGGCTCCACAACAGTGCCTCCGATGACCCAGGCAGACTCGATAATCAACCAGTAGAGCATGAAAAGATGTCAGCAAGGCTGACCATACGTGTCACCAATAACCCTTACGACATCCCTCCTGAACTCAACCAGCGAACTACCAAATATGTCCAGCTCAGAGAAAACATTGTTAAACATTTCAACGATACGGCGGAGAGGAGCGCGAACGCCGGCGTTGGTCCGACAAGGACCAATGTGGAATACCCGGCGCACGCGCACCCCACGCCGTTCAGCAGTGCGGGGTACAATATAATACAAATTGTTCGTTAGCTCAATAGAATCAAATTTGTTGTTACATATCTTATACAGAAACATGGCGCACAGTAGTGTTCGCCTATTCTCCAGGGTAAGTATATTATACTTATCTAGTAAGTGTACATACGATTGGCGCATACCAGTGTTTTTAAAGTCGATGGTACGCAAAAACTTTTTTTGTATCTTCTCCAACTCATCTGCATACCTATCATACAAAGGATTCCATATGGAGGTAGCGTACTCTAATTGACAACGTACAAGTGAATTATACAATAGTATAAGTGTGGAAGGACTTTTAAAATCACACGAGGCTCTCATAATAAACCCATACATCCTAAGTGCTTTATCCTTAATAGCATGTATGTGTTGATCTAGGTGTAAGCGAGAATCAAGAAGGACACCCAAATCCTTAATTGTATTCACTGAATTCAAAGTAATATTACTGAGTAGTGTATAGTTATATTGTAGTATATGTTTATTTTTTGTAAATGAAATAATAGAACATTTTCCAGTATTAAGTTTGAGCTTGTTTAGGACACAGTAATTTGAGAATCTATTTAAATCTTGTTGTAGTAATGCAGCATCAGTATAATTCTTAATGGTTTTATAAATTTTCAAATCATCAGCGTACATAAGAAAATGAGAATGAATAAAACAAGAATTTACGTCATTTATAAACAGCGTAAATAAAAATGGGCCAATAATTGAACCCTGTGGTACGCCGGAGGATACGTCAACCATGTTAGATTTGAAACCATTGATTACAACTGTCTGGGATCTACAAGTTATATAAGACGAAAACCACCTTAATAAATTACCACGGATACCATTAAAGGCAATTTTTTGCAATAACAATTTATGATCTACTTTATCAAAACATTTTTGGAAATCAGTGTATATGTCGCAGTCATCTAATTAAATCAGCTATTTCATTGAGTGACTAGCGTTTTTATCGAATGACGACATTTAATTGAAAGACTAGGCCGAACATTGATTGTACAATCGTCACTCAACGTCCAATTAGTTAGCGGATTGTAACATAGCCCTTATATGAGAGCGGACATAAAATCAGTCAGGTGACTGAATTTTACTAAAAGCGAATCTATCAACCCCGACTCCACGTAGTACTTGTCTGTCAACCCCTAGAGTGTATATTTAAGCGCGTAGGCGCGGAGGGAGAGCATCCCCCGCCCGCCGTAACGAAATGCAGAAACCAGGACTCGCCGTGGCGGCGGAGGCTGGTCGCCGAAGGCGACCATAAAGCCGGAGCTGCCTAAGGCGAGTGTTGGTTGATGTCATTCGTTACGCATGGGCGAAGGGGCTGCATTTCCCGCAGCGCCGGAGACGTGACAGACCGACATTGTCCCAAAAACAAATCTATCCACTCCCCCAATTAAGAGGGATTTATACTAAATTTTTTCCAGCTCCTCCTTTTTTGGAAGTCGGTTAAAAAATCGGAAAATTATTCGCTAACAGACATAAAAAAAACCTACTTATTCATCGAATTGAGAAAGCTCCTCCTTTTTTGGAAGTCGGTTAAAAAATCGGACTAAATGACGTTCAGTCAATGACTACATGACTAAATGACGTTCAATCAATGTTCAGTCAAGACATTGGACGTTACAATAAACAACTTGACAAGTTGTCCTTTAGTCTTTCAATTAAATGTCGTCATTCGATAAAAACGCTAGTCACTCAATGAAATAGCTGATTTAATTAGATGACTGCGACATATACACTGTCTACCTGGATACGAGAGTCCATTTTTTCAAATAAAAAGTTAGTATATATCATGAGGTTAGTGTATGTCGAACGCTGCTTGACGAAACCGTGCTGTTGGGGTATAATTATACCATGTAATAATGGATAAATAGCATTATGCACCAATCTCTCAAACAACTTTGCCAATACGGACAGTATTGATATGGGTCGGTAATTTTCGATATTACGTTTGTCACCACTCTTATATACTGGTGTTATAAAAGCGTTTTTCCAAATTTTCGGGAATACTCCTTCACTTAGACACCGATTGTATATAATATGGAGTGCAGTAGAGAGGGAAGGCGCAGTAGATTTTAAGAATATTACAGGTAGGCCGTCGGGACCCGGTCCCTTTGATGTATCTAGTTTCTTAAGTTCAATTGATATTGTGTTGATATCAATTTGTATATCTGTAATAGGCACCGAGTTATCCACAAATAAAGTGTCCGGTTGCCAGCTAACAGTGTCAAGCGTGGAAGGTTCATAAACCGAGTGAAAAAAATTTGAAAAAAGAATACAAGTTTCTTTTGGGTTAGTAGAAAATACATTGTTGTAATACATAGACTCCGGTATTGATGACGATTTTTTGCGTTGACTTATAAAGGTCCAAAAGTGTTTTACATTAGTAAAAAGCTCTAGTATCTACGTTTTTTTCATTAAAATGAAAAAAAAAACGTAGATACTACGAGACGAGTTTTAAAAAACATCTCGGAAATGAAAAAGAGCGTTTGCGACATTTTTTTTTTGCATTTACAAAATATGTCTTAACAGGAATCTCAGTTATTATAGACTTCTAGTTTATCATTTTATGTTATAAACGTTGCTTAAAAACATATTTCGCCAACTAAGGCCGTGTTTCACCAAGCAATGTTAAAGTTAATGCCATGTTAAAATACCATGCCATCTCATACATTGACAGGAAATACGAGAGGGATAACATGATATTTAACATGGCGTTAACTTTAACATTGCTCGGTGAAACACGCCCTAAACCAAAGAGGTCATGAATCAGTGGCGTAGCGTGCCTTGGCGGGGCCCCGTATAAAAATTGGTTTGGGGCCCTTATATCTGTCACCTTTTCAAGTTTTTTACAAATAATTCAAATTAAATTTTGGGAAGGCAAACTGATTTATTAAATCACGATGGCCTTTAAAATTTTTGGTAAGTCTATATATAAGCAAATGCTTACGTCAGGGGCCCCCGTATAATCGATTCGGTAGATCTGCGGTAACACGTAGTTCCCTGTCATGAATCTAGAAATGGATCGAATCATATTTTCTTAGATTTATTAATTGGAATAAAAAAAAACTTCGCTGCCAAAATCTATCGTACTCTATTAATTTTTGCATAAAATATTCACACTCTGAAAAGTAATGGGACCAATTTCTAGTTTATAAGTATTTTGTTTGAGTCACAACCGCGCCCTAGCCAAGTCTTTAATGCTAGGAATAACCACAAGTCACAACTAGCGCCACTCTTTTAAAATAAATTTTACAATGACACAAAAATCTTATTAAAAAAAGTACTCGGTTCAAACTTCAAGTAAATAGTTAAACTAATTTATTGTCATTTAATTACAGCTCTAAATCCTATGGCCGTTTTAGTTATTTATAACTTACGAGATATAATATTAGTTTAACTATTATACATTACTATAATAAATTAGTTTAACTATTTACTTAAAGTTTGAACCGATTACTTTTTTTAATAAGATCTTTGTGTCATTATAAAATTTATTTTAAAAAGAGTGGCGCTAGTTGCGGTTACTCCTCGCCTTAATCGACATTTTCCGAGATTAAAGAAAGATACGCACTAACATGAACAAATTGCATTTATAAAAGCTAGTTAATATACTTATTAAAACATTTACCTATTTACTTGAATATTACTTTTATAGATTGAAAACTGGTAGTTACGCAGACTCGCTTGTATTTTAAGTTAATTTTAAGCACAATGTGATTTTTATAATTTTGACACCAAATAATCTTACTTGTTTTTTTTTTTTGTTTTTAGCAACAATAAATATTAATTTAAGTTTAATAAACGCACCGCTTTAATTTTTATACAAGTTTTATTTTAAATCCTTCAAAAACATTCGCTTGCAACCAAACTATTACAACCAAATACTTTATTTTCTCTCTACCCCCATATTTGAATAGGTAGGCATGTCGGAGTACTTTTTGGGACGTCCATTAATCCCACAGAACTATGATAAACCTAGAGATATGACAACTGGCGTAGGACATTAATTTTATTAGAATGTGAGGAATTCCATTAGGGAGACCATTTTAAAAGAAGAAGAATGCGAAAAATAAAAATGAAAAATGTGATCTAAGCTTATTTATTAATAAATTTCAACACATAAGTAACTAGAATACTCAATTCATTTCATTCCAAATCTAAATTAAAACACACCATTTGTGTGCAAACACGATAAATCTATGTAAATATTTTTGAGTCTCGAATATAAAAACAAAAAAATGACTTAGCAACGTATTTTTTTTATTCATTAGCAAGACCTTGAAGCTTACAAACTATAAGGAATCACAGAAAATTATAAGACGCCGTAGAGCGGCGCTGCAATACTTTCACTATAATATGTTTAAATAAACATTATGTGCAATCAGTCATTGAAATAATATACAACGCGTGAGCTTAACTAAGAGGCGGACGCAGAATGGGTGCAGTGATAAGAACTTAGTTCAAGTTATTAAATTCTGAGTCCGCGCCTGACTAAAGAACGGACATTATAGAGAAAAATCGTACATTGACCATAACGGTTAGGTTATATTATTATTTCTGACCAACTTATCGTATGAGTTGTGCTTTGCACTATTTAAATCAGTATGTTCACCTACAAAAAATCGTACCCATAGTACTACGGTTTACCATGTTAGCGCAATTTATATTGTATACTTGCTTCCGATACAATATAATTAAAATGTAAACAAAAATTAAACTCTTTCAAATATGTTATAATAAGCTAGAAATAATCACAAGCTAAATACAGGTACATATGATCGGCTTGCAAAGTATACTAATCTTTCAAAGTTCAATGTACCTATATAGAAAAAGTTCAAAGTTTTTCCATCTATAAATTTAAAAAGTAGGTAGTTATGTAACGTTTGTGTAAAACGTTTACTACTAAATTACTAAAAAATTACTAAAACTTAGTACATATAAGATAAATTATTTTTTTAATCATAACACACCCTGGGAATAAGGTTTCCGCTTTCGATGCTACTTCTATTAATTTAAATATACTCTTGTAAATTGTAATTTACGTTAAGACATTGTAATTTACTTTTTTTTTTGTATATATTTTTCCCATACTTTTGATAAAAATATAAACTCGCGCGAGTTTCTTACGCCGATTCTTCTCGTTGGGTTAGTCCCGAAACCGGTGGTAAGACAATTCTAAAAGTGTTAGTTTCGAACCTATTTGGAAATAAAAGATAATAATACTAATAGATAATAATAGATAATAATATTAATTTTCAATAAGTGCCCTTGTGTTTCTTTATTGCGCGGTGAATAATAATTGACACTGAGCAATGTAGCCCATAGTGAGCTGTTTACATTTCTAACATATTGAATAGGAACGGAATATTGAGAGATAGCTAATACATTATAATAAGTCGGTTATCGCCGTTGTCACGCACAGCTTGGAGATAAGTCAATGTACAAATTTTCGCATCTTTAACGTCCGGACATAACTTATTATAAATTATAATACTACTGTATGTTTCCACAGTACTTATAATACGCAAAAGTAATATTCTCCTCGAAAGGAACAGGTTGCATTCAGTAGGTTCTGATCAAATTACCTTACGAATTGAAATCGTACCTCGAATTGCGTCAGAATTACAAACAATTAAATCATGTAGCACGAAAAATTAAAAGATTAGATGTCGTATCGTAATACTAAAATTATTTGTGCCAAATCGAACGCCAGAAAACTTGTCTGACTTTAATAATCATCGAAATCAGGACAGCCTGTATCATACTGATTGAAATCAAATTTTTGAGCAATCTTACTAGGCAAATGATGTTTCCTGTGGCAAGCAATTTTACATCTAAGATATTATGCTAACCAGAATGAAGAAATAACCAGATGACTGCGACATATACATGAATTTTTTTCTATCGACTAGTAGCGCAACTATTTACCGTCCATGGCGAAGTAACGCTTCGCTACACAGAACCTTGGAAGGATATAGATACTACATAATTTATATTTATGCCACTTTATCAAAACTACCAAAACAATACCTTATACGAGGTTAAAGATATATACTTAGTTTCAATAAACTAAAGGAATCATAATGTTATTTTGTACTGTATAAAATGTGTAATGCAAATTAAATATTTGTAATGTCTTGCTACATAATATAACTTGGAATATCATTTTCATTTCATATATCAAATGACACAACCCAGTGTAAATGTTACAGCTACTTTTATTACAGCTTCTTAACTCAAGATTAAACACTAAACACATAGCCTCTTAATCTTTACATTAATAACACACTATTTAATAATGTTTACATCTAACGAGACAGTGTAGAAATTCTCAAAGTACTGGGTAGCTCAATATTTGAAGTGTTCATAGGAATCTTAAAAAGTAAGAACATAATACTCAGAAATGATTGTCCCTTACTGTAAAAAAATACCATATAATCATTCCTCATAACATGTATAGGTATGCAACTTACAACTGCAAGTATTTGTTTGTCGTAACATTTTTGAGATCCATCCATTTCTTTCAAGTGCTAAGTCTACTATCAATCATGTCACTTAATATTTAAATAATTGAAAATTACTATTTACATAATCACGGTGGGATACAGTTATATTATGTTAGGTCTAATACAATTACAAATTATAATATTTATTCAAAATTTGAACATAAAAATGTTTACACCCATTTACAATAAAAGTAAAGCTGCCTTAGCTTGTGATTACACTAGTGGAATAACTTATTCTAGTGATCAACTAAATGATAAAACTATACTGAGAATATTTTGTACTGAACAACACCCTTTAGATAAGGTTTAATCATCATCTAATTCAATAACGATCGGTTCAACATTTTCTGTAGCTTTTGTGTACTCACTTTTTAATTGGGTCAATAGTGTACATTTTGGTATTTTCAGTTCCTCTGCTTCATCTACAAGAACTTTTAACTTTGCAAGTCTTCCAATATCAGGTGCTGTTGGTAGCAAAATATTCTTTGTGTCTGTCATCCATTTATCAAAACTATTTACACGAAAATCAATGGTTTGCAGCATAATATGTAATTCGTCCATGTCATACCTATAAAACAGAGTCTTTTTCTCTAGTGCACATTTACAAAAACTCTCCGAGCTAGCGTGTTTTAGGCACGCCATGTGCTTGCATTCTGAGCAGGAAACTGATGACAAGAAACATGTTGTCTTACAAACTTCACATAATCTTTCATCATCACCGAGAAGCTCAAATGCAGTTCTCCTCACATTTTTCAGCCCATTCCTGGCAATCAGTGCTCTCAGTCGTCCTTCTTCCTCAGTGGCATTTACGAGTTCCTTCTGTGTCTCCAGTGCAGTCTCTAAATCTAGGCGATCACCTTCTAGGGCCATTTTGCATATCAATTCATCATGTGAAAATACACAAAACCTCTTTAGATTTTTATAATGTGATATGCAATCCCGACCTACTTTCAACCAATCAGGAGGAGCAAAGTTAACAGCCTCTGCAAAGTTATAACCCTGGTTGAAACCTGCATGATAAGCCCGAGGAAATGTGACAACAAATTCCCCAGCCTGTTGATCTGTTCTATATATTGGCACTCCGGCAGCCATCAAAATATTAGGATTCATAATTGTGACCAGCTGATGTAATAAATCAGGTTGTGATTTGAAGAGATCAGGGGCTGCAGCTTTCATGGCAGTTTCCAATAGTTCTGCACCGCCACCTGGTACTCCATACCAAGTCTTTGCTTCGCCCCAGTGTAAATAATTTATTGAGTAACTCCAGTGATCCTCGTTGTGCCAGCAGAAGGCAGAGAAACACATACCAACATACATCCAGGGTACAGTCATCCCAGATATATCTGCATTGATAAATCTTAAAACTGACCCTTCAAGCACTGGTAAATTATTAAGGTTCCATCCAGAATCAACATACTCTTGATCTCCTGGGAATAAATTGATTGAAGACTTAGTTGGAAAGCCTGAGCCATGGTCCATAGAATGTAAATCTGCACCATACTCTACTGTAACATCTTCTTCAACTGAAGAAATGATTCTCCAAAATTCTTTTTCTGCAACATTTGTTGGCACCAAGTGTCCAGACATTCCAAAATAATCAGATTTAAATTTATCTGCCATTTCACCAAATTGTTGTAGGGTGTATTCTCTTTCAGCCTGAGCAAATCCAAAAGCCTCTGCCGGTTTGTGGACCACTTCTGCTATGCAACATGGGCATCGCCAATCACCATCAGGAACTGAGTTCAAAGGTGGCTTTAGGCAGAAAGTATGATATGTATCAGAACACCCGTTGCATATTAAAAGCAGATCATCCCTACTGTCTTTTTGACAAATAGCACAAATATATACAGCCAAGGGATCCATATCATATTTGGGTCTTTTTCTAGATTTGGTGATGTCAAATTCTTCATCATTCAACCCTGGCATTTTAGGACCGGGACCATAACATGCAAGTCTTTTTAGTTCCCTACTGTGTCTAGCCTTTTCTTCACTCTCTGCGAGTTTTGTGTTTACATCTAGATCGAGTTTGATGTCAGACCCAGTTTTAGTTTTCTTTATGCTAGTGTGTGGCTTTTCGTCCTTAACATACTCTGTTTTTATTTTAGTTATAGACTCTACGCATATTTCTTTGAAATTAGGCGCATTTTCGATGTCGGTATTTTCGGTTTTGGGTTCGGCCTTTTTTACGGTTTTCAAAATGTCCGCCTTGCTTTTCTCGAAAATGTCGTACGGAAGCAATATTTTGTCGTAATTGCCTCGGAGGAAATTCATAGTGGTTGCGCTTTGACTGTAGCCCATTGCGATCGCAATCTTACGCCATTTCTTTGGTGAATTACAGGCTTCGAAACCACCTTCCTCGTCAACCCAGAATTTTAAACAATACAAATCTAAAGTTTTATTTTCTATCATGGGAATTTTTAGTGGCGAACCTTGCAGCTCCCAGAATTTTAGAATCTTTTCTAGAAACAAAAGTTTTAGTCGCGTGATAGCTTCTAATTCATTAACTTTTTGAATCCGTGGTACAAATTTTAATTTATCCACGTCTAATGAAAATGGTGGTTGCCATCGTGATGGAGGTCTTATTTTGCATATTCCCGTTTTTTCGGCGACGGGTCTTATTTTGGCTATATATCCCAAAGGATCGGCAAACTCCTCCGCCGTGGGCTCAAATACAGGCGCCTCCGGTGGCGGAGTGAAAGTAAACTCCGCACTTTTCTGCATAGCATTTTTCTGAATAATTTTGCTATCCATTTTTCATTCAAATAATCACCATTTAACCAAAACAAAACACTCGAGATACATTCGAAGCACAATTTGCACTGGTTTCACATAGTTACAATAAAAATAGTATGTACGTGACTTTTCGCCATGTGTAAATGGCTCCTTATAATGTTCCTATGAAAATTGTTTCGGAAACGAAAATGTACACGCGCTAATGTCCGCACTTATAAACACATTTTCTATAAGTTTATTGAAATAAATCAACTTTAACATCACAAATGTTGCTTTTATATTCTTATAAACATTATTTTTAACCCGAATTAATTAATATAAATTAATCAGAGCCCGCACCGACATTTATTTATACAATATGTCACTACTAAACAAAAAAAGTAAAAACACCAAAGAAGCTTGAACCAAAGAGGCAAGAACTGCTGATTTGTCGATACGGTCAAAGAGTAGATAGATATTATAATAAATAGACACGCACATGAAAACAAACATGACGTACCTAATACCAGATAACTACTCGTAATTTGACAAAATATTTTATTTATTGAACGAGAATGCGTAAGTAAAAGAAGGTATACAGTCTTTACTCTCGTGCGAAATATAGATAGATCTAAGTCGATAGAAATAATTTTTGTAATATTGTGCAGCGAAGTCATTCTTATTGCTCTATTCAACCGTATCTAAAACTATCGGATAACCGATACAAAAAATACGGATGAGAATGGAATTTAAATAAAATGTGTTACATTTGATTCTTTCTTATTTTATAATTGAAGATATGGATCGATGAAAGAGATATGTCGCAAAAAAAATGTACCCTGAAAATTGAGTTTAAACAGTCACTTAAACATTTTAGGATATATATTATCTAGAAACTTATTAAGTACATTGATTCTAGAGACGGGTCTTTAGATTAATGTACATACGTTACGACGTAGGTATTGTAAAATTTTTAAGTGACAAATTGAAATCAATTTTCTCAAAATCTTAAGTCCTACAAAAATAGTTAAATCTCAATAATTATTATACACAAATACCCATTACTATAACAAGTGTTTATAAAACATAACACCAGTTATGTAATTCTAATATTATTATTTTTTTTAAAACTAATAAAAAATATATTATTCTAATAATAATTCTATAATTGACTCATGATAAAATCATGTTATTATTTTGGATTCCAATTACTTATTATAAATTGAAACCCAACATAGATTATTTAGATACAAAGTATTACATACTTTATGAATTTGGAAATATATATATATGTTGATAATAAAAATGTATGTTTTTTTCTATTATCAAAGGATGTAAATAAATATTTTGTTGTAATAAATTGTATTTTTACAGTGTTTATAAAACATAACACCAGTTATGTAATTCTAATATTAATTTTTTTTTTAAAACTAATAAAAAATATATTATTCTAATAATAATTCTATAATTGACTCATGATAAAATCATGTTATTATTTTGGATTCCAATTACTTATTATAAATTGAAACCCAACATAGATTATGATACAAAGTATTACATACTTTATGAATTTGGAAATATATATATATGTTGATAATAAAAATGTATGTTTTTTCTATTATCAAATGATGTAAATAAATATTTTGTTGTAATAAATTGTATTTTTATTCAATAGAGTAAATTATTCACAACAAGTAAAACTATCGACAAAATCGAATATATATATATATATATATATATATATATATATATATATATATATATATGTTGATAGTAAAAATGTATGTTTTTTCTATTATCAAAGGATGTAAATAAAAATTTTGATGTATAAAATTGTATTTTTATTCAATAGAGTAAATTATTCACAACAAGTAAAACTATCGATAAAATCAAATCGCAGTGGAGGACATCCCTAGTAGTTTCTATTTGTTGTAGTGTCACAACTCAAGTACTTTTTTTGTAAGCATCTCAAGTTCTTTCGTCGATTTATTTACATAATTAGAAAGAATAGGTCCCTGTTATAATAATTATAATATAGCATTTATTTATTTCATACAGAAACAGTCAGCAACACAGTTTCCAAAGTTTATACTTGTGAAACGGATATGAAATCAGACTAAATACTATAGTTTGATGGCTTGATAGATAGAAAATATAACAGCTATTACAATGTTTTTTACAGAACCATAAAATATGGTGTGGTTGTATAGTTATTACATTATTTGTACAATGAAGAATTTTACGCGCCATCTTGTCATATGCGCACGTGCTGCCGTTGGTTTGCTCCTTGTCATCTGTCACAGCGGAAGGGTTAATTTTGCTCTGTAGCACCTTCATCCATTCATGTCTTCAATTATTGCTACTAGTAAACAATAGTCACTTACTAACATTACACACATGTTTGTAGATTTAAGCAATTGTACATACAAGTACATGATTTGATAAAGAGGATAAAATTATTGGTTTCTAGATAATTTCTTATAACTAGTAGGTATCTAAGCAGTTTATCTGCTCTACAACTATTATCTAATCATTGGTATTTCGAGTTCACGCGACCGAATGAATGATAGAAAAAGAAATGGCCATGTCGAAGTAGCGAGTATAGATACACAACACTAGCTTGTCACTGTCAAGTGTTAGTTGTCATTGTAAATTTTAGGTTATCCCAAGATTTATTTTAGAATTTCGAACATAAAAACAATATAAAATTTGGATTTATGTATGAAATAAGAATTATGGAGTAATTAACTTCAAGTATTTAACAGATATTCGTGATATCTATCTCACTGCAATTGTTTTCATAGTATTAAGGTCCAATCTTGAGTTCGCACGATGAACACAGTTCGAAATATTTGGAAATTGAATAACATTCAATTGCAACATATTCGTGCATCTCACAGAGTGCGCGGTAAGGCTCCCATATATTGTCGAACCATCAAGGAAAGGATAGACGAGTTGAACTACAAGGATGAGCTCTACACAACTCGTATTGACATTGGTTTTCCTAACGAGAAGTAAGTTAATAGTTTACTTTTATTATTTAAAATAAGTAAATTAAAATTAAATAATCCCTTTTGCCAGGGTTGTCACTTACTTTTCAAATAGAATGTTGTATTTTTAAATTATATGTATACTTTAAAAGTGTGCCTTTTGGCATAGGCCTCCTATTAACCTCTTCCAATGATTTTTATCGTTTTGCGACCAGTTCCAATTTGGCCCAAAAAAGTATCGATCTATCACCTGCGTGCTCCACTACTTCTTTAGTAAGAGTTAATAATATCAGGCTTTATATGATAGACTTTTACCTCTATGTTCAACATGAACAGTTTTAATATATTTGCATTTTATCTGAACCTTGTTTACATTCTTGGATAGTTTTCAATGCAATGTGATTGAAATGTAAACAAAATGAGTAATTATGACCATAATAATTACCCAATTTAATTTCTTCATTGTGTAGGAAATAAATCAAATTTAATTTGGTAGCATTATAGCCCATAGTTTATTGAAAATAAAATTATGTTATACTTATAAAGACTGTCTTCTATCTATGGCTACTTTAAAACAAATAATTTTAATGTGTTTTAATTAACAATATTTTTAGAAACCCAAAAGTACTAAGCCGTGCAGAGAGAACTGAACACATGAAGAAAATTAAGAATGATAAGGAATTAGAACGGAAAGCACGCAAGTGTGAACTACAACTTGATCTAGACCAGGCGAAGAAGGACTGGCTTCTAACTTTGGGTCCCCAACATAAGCAGCAGATAGCAGAACACTATGCCATCTTCGACCATCTCTACGGAGAAGGTTACTTTACACCATATTTGAATTTGGACATTTTTTACGATATAAAGGATGATAGCTGCTTACCTGTATACTATGGTAATGTAATAAAACCGGCGGAAGCTCTAGAACAGCCTATAGTTAATTATGAATCTGATCCCAACACATTATGGACCCTGGCTCTAACAAATTTGGATGGACATTTAACGGAAAATGATAAGGAGTATGTTCACTGGCTGGTAGCTAATATACCTGGAAATCAAGTTGAGAAGGGCGATGTAATTGCAGAGTACCTGCGTCCATTCCCACTAAAAGGCACAGGATACCACAGATACGTTTTCGTTTTGTACAAACAAAACAAGAAAATATCATATGATATGCCCACGGGTGAGTACTGTATTGTTTGGTATAGTATATTTCTTGTGTTGGAGATTATCAAAATTGTAACATTTTACTAGGTAATTGTCGAAGATCAGTTTTGCTGTTGAAAGATAGTTAAAGCAGAGCGGCAACTCTCGTAAATATTGTCAGTTAAAATGTTGGTCTGTTCCTCCCGCAGGTACATTAGACACTTACGACAATGAGTGCACATGCGTGAAACATGTGTAATAATGATTTTTATTATCAAACTTAGTTAAAATAATAAGTTATAAAAAGTAATAGCTTCTGTGTAAAAACAGTTTACTCTTCTCTTTTATAAATCTGAGAACTTAGATAATCAATCTTATACTTATATAAAAATGAATGGCTGTTCGTAAGTCTCGCTAAAACGGCTGAACCGATTTGGCTTTCTTTTTGTCTTGAAGTATTCGTGGAAGTCCAGGGAATTTTTAAACTGTTTTTTTTTTATGCTCAACAAAGTTGGGATGGGTCAGCTAGTTAATTGTATATTAGCAAAATATTATAACAGAAAAAAATTCTCTATATCTACTGAAAGTATGCACATATTATATAAAAATACTTGAATGCTACATTCATATTAATTGTAATTTTATTGAATGTTTAAATAAATTATTTTCAGTGACATCAACCACTCTAGAAGGACGCACCTTCGTGACCAGGGACTGGTACCAGAAATACCAAGACGATATCACTCCAATTGGTCTGGCATTCTACCAAAGTGACTGGGATGCTACAGTCAGGAGTTTCTTTCATAAAACCTTACAACAAAAGGAACCAGGTAAATTATTAAAAATTGCAATCAAAACTATGACTATAGAGTGTACCTTTTTAGTATGTATGGATTACACCTGTCACTGTCGTTTTATAATCTAAAAACTATACCATATTCCAAGCAGAAACATTTGTAGTGCTAGCTTAGAATAAACGAAAATAACGTTATTTTTATTCAGATCCTGTTATGTTATATTTATTGTATGAGCTGAGGCCAAAAGAAACAGGAATGTGAACAGCAGGCTTACTTTCGACACCATCGAGTAGCGAATCAGTTCGATCTCAATGACTCTTGGTATTTTATTTGGTGGATTACTTTGATACTAACCAGCATATAGAAAATCGTTAGATCGTAACTTTTTGTCCTCCCGACCATATCAATCGACAGAACAGACAAAATAAACAAACGTCAATTTATTGGGAAGTACGCGAATCAATATCGAATCAAGTCAAGTCAGTCAGGAGAATAAGGCCCCATGATCTTAAAATGTATTAATTATTTTTTTTAGTTTACGAATATGACTTCGCACCGCCATACACTAGGCCGCAGGAATGGTTTCCAAGGAGGAAACCCTTCAATTTGTACATGGACAAGTACAGAGACCCTAAGCAGATCAACAAAGAGTATCTACTGCGCAAACTCAAGGATGAGGATCCGTTCAAAGCTCCAGCTCCTCCACTCAAGTTCCCCAACGCGCAGCTCTTGTCACGAGGCATGCCGACCTGGCTGAAACTGCACGAGCGAAAGATTCGCCTACGCTGGGGACGTGTGAACGATGTTTGAGTGTAGTTTTATCAAAGAATAGATTGGTTATGTAAAGTTTTTTTCGCTTTTTATTGTCCTAATGCCCGTTTATATTAATCGATAAAAAAAGTTTTAAAGTTTACTTATTGTATTGCCATCATAATGGCAGAAAGTGGAATCTGTATGTAACACTTACTTTATTTTCCTACAGCTTATTGATTTTGATTCAAATCGCGTTATGCAGCATTGCCTAACCGCTTTGGCGGCAGAAAATGCTCACATATCCTTGCAATAAAATATGATTACTGTTATGATCATGAACCAGAAGATAATTCAGATAGAAACCGAGAAATACATAATTACAAAAATGGTTAAAGTAGAACTGTGGTCGTACCGAATTAAAGGGCCATCATGCCCTTTCTTTTGGTTTCACTGAAGTGGGGTAAAAATAATCAAAAGTATTCACCTAACAGTAAGGATAATATAAAACAAAAAATGTTTTAATTATATTTTATTTCAATTTAAAAATTACAGCCTAAATTATCCTTTTCCATTATAGTAAGTATGATATTATATATTTATGAAAATAGCAAAATATTAACAATTGCATAATACATATTAATATTACATACTTATTGCTAATATAAAAATTGGCAGCTATCTTAAACTTTGGATCTCTAATTATTGCATTCTGAATATGTATGGCAGGATTGAAAATCGTGTAACTACACAGCTTAATTCTAACAAAAAATCCACCACGACGGTTTAAGCAGATGAAGAAAATCTTAATATTACAACAAAAATAAAAAATAGTATTATAAATGCAAAATTAAACAAAATTAAAGAGAATATTCTGCAACGTCCACAAATTTATTCGTTTTTTAATTTTTTATGTGTAATTACAGAAAAATGCTTTCATAGATATACTTATTAGTGTTCTATGTACTGTGTATGTGTATCTTTTGACTAGAGCCTAAACAATTTAGCGGTACTTGAGCACAATCTTAAGCTACAAGAATATTCATACTATAGTATTTAGAAATGACAGGTCATCTATCCGATAAACAAAAATATTACAGTGCAAAATGATACAACAGCCATACATGGCTGGTATGTTACTTCTAGAATTCGCAAGTACTGACAAAATTCAGAGCACCGCAAATAGAGCCCTAGACTAGTATAAATAGAGTCGAAAATCGAACACAACTTAACACTGTTCGATTTTCAACTGTATTGTTTCATACTTGACACTCGGAGAGTGGCAAAAATTTCCCTTTTAATAAAAGGGTAAGAAGAACCGACTCTATTGTATTAGCACAAAGTTCTTTTTTCGGCACTCTGAATGTTCTCCAGACAATGACAGAAAATACAGTCCTTATATTTAAATCATGCACAGATGTCACATCTTGGTGTTTTTCAATAAAATGTGTTGCGGTTATTGCAAATACTTCTTGGCGACTGGTACGATCACGAGTTAGTCCAGATTGTAGCACTTCAAAAAGAGAATAGCGATTATTTCGATTCAGGGCCTTAATTTAAGATGCCACCGTTATTATCACTTATGAAGTTCGAAACAAAATGTATGGAATTTGACACAAGCTTCGCTAAGTGACATACGAATTTGCTTGTCATCTAGCATCTTGAATCGAGGCCCAGAATTGTGGCGCTAAATGGTCCGCCACAAAACAAAACTCATTTGAAGCAGTATTTAAGTACTTACTCGTAACTCTGTGTTGAAAATGGTAAATTTTTTTTCGGGATGTTCTTTTATGTTTACAACAGTATATGCAATAACCTTTAGCATAGATTATAAAACAGGGTGCCAATAACACAAATAGCAATTTTCATAACGAAAACTGACGATTTCCAAAAGACATTATGTAGCATTACTTTATTATATTTTATATGTTCTTAATGTCTTTCGGGAATTATCGTTTATTACTGAAATTGTATTGAATAGAATTGTAAGAAAATTATGACAGCACCTATTCGATAACGAAGACGCAGTTATCAATTGTTCCTGATTGGCCCAATACTAGGATTCGACAACATGCTTGCGCAACAGCCAATAAGTTGCCCCGCTGACCAAATAACCACCCGGTAAGTTTTCGAATCCGAGTTGTACAGGAATTTGTGAATAATCCGCTAGCAATTCGGCGGCCTTCTATTTGATGAACATCGACTGTCATTTTGACATTTAAACTTTTTAATGCAGCGTTCCAGTTGCGAGAAAGTAACGTTATTAACCCCCAAGTGTTTGTGTTTGTTCTAGGTTTATTCAACAGACCTCGTTATTTAACAAACCGTACCCTTGTTTTGTCATAAGACCTTTATAAATAGCAGAGTTTTCGTCAACCACTCTGACATTGGCGAATCACCTCGGAGCCATTTAGAAAGAAGAAGAACGTTATTAAGGAAATTTTCAATCACATTTCTGTTTCTTTCGTTCTAAGTTCATACGTAAAAAACATACGGTCGAATTGAGAAACCTCCTCCTATTTTGGAAGTCGGTTAAAAAACGACTTTCGAAAATAACGTTATTTTCTTTTATTAACCCCCGACGCAAAAACGACGGTGTTATAAGTTTGACGTGTCTGTGTAAATGTGTATGTCCGTCTGTGGCATCGTAGCTCCCAAACGGATGGCCCGATTTTGATGCGGTTTTCTTTTGTTTGAAAGGTATATCAGTCGAGTGTTCCTAGCTATGTTTGGTGGAAATCGATTTAGGTATTCAAGGTCATCAGGCCGTTTGTTAGGTGTGATAGGAGTATTGAATGGGGATTTTTTTTAATTTAGTTTTTCTAAGGTAGGCACTAAAATTGCATTTTAGAAACTTGAAACGTCAAAATGACAGTCGACGTTCATTCAAGGCCGCCAAAGCTATGTAATGCAGCTGAGCTTATAGGTACAGTCTCAATGATGAACGTATAGCCAAACACCGGAATTTTGTATTCACTCGGCACTCTCCGAGATCTAGTCCAGACCCACGTCGTCAGCGGCGGGGGGCTTCTGAGCGCCGGCGCCGGCGGGGGGCGGGGCACCCGCACCACCTGCAACAATAATAATAATAATATCTATGGACGCTTCACACCACGTCAATCTGGCCCCGTGCTAAGTATCCGAAGAACTTGTGTTACAGGTACCAGACAATGGAAAAATATTTTACATTTTTTATACTATATATGTCGCAGTCATCTTATTGAATCTGGTTATTTAATTGAATCACTAGGCGGTTATAAAATGGCGTCAAACAGCTCGTACAGATAGCAATGTGTTGATATATTTTTTTGATTAATTTACTTTAATGTTCGTTTTATTAGTACTCATTCGGAAATTTCGAAGTTTAAAACAAAAATATTAAATGGCTGTCCTAGTCTCGGATTCTAAAATTTGTTGGTAAAAACAGGATTCAATGAAAGCGCTAGTCATTCAATTAAATAGCGGATTCAATTAGATGACTGCGACATATACATATTTAAATTTTTTTATAAATAATACACAAATCAATGTTTCTGGGTCATGGATGTGTATTAAACACATCCATGACCCAGAAACATTGATTTTTTTTTGTTCCATCGGCGGAATTCAAACCCGCGACCTCTCGTTCGAGCACCAACGCGCTTAGCCACTGCGCTATGGAGGTCGTCAATATAATAAAGCCTCTGATGAGTGCAAGGACACTGACATCGGCGTTAGAGCTTAGTTATTTTTATAGTTTAGAAGGGTAAACGAAAAAGCAGACGTGGTAAGCGGTCACCGTCGCCTATGAACATGGGCAACACCAGGGGAATCACCAATGCAACGTCGGCCCTGAAGTTTTTAACTTTATTAACACCTTTCCTGAAGAGCCCCATGTCATAGCGCTCCGAGATTACCTCAGAAGGAAGCTCATTCCACAGTTCGCCGGTGCGTGGCATTATAACAAGTGTACTCACTGAAATAGAATTTCCTCTTGAAAACGTCCAGGGCGGCCATCACTTTGGGGTTGTTCTGGTACTTGAAGAAGTTGGACGGATTAGAGGATACGTCTATGAACGCCGACATCACCTCAGGGTCCTGAAAATGTAATAAAATGAATGTAAAAGATAAAAAAAGACATATGGCACTCGGGGACTGCCGCGGTAAAGCTATTGCATACCATTTTTTATCAACTTATTCGATACAACCAATGCCATCTAGAGGCGAGTTGCTGAACTAAAGGGACAAGCGTGATATTTCAAAAAAGTCATTAATAGTTCTGCTATTCATCGATAGATGGCAATAAAAAGTATCCGGTCGGAGTGGGGGGTGTAAGGTTATTTTCGTTACGGAATTTCTGGATTCGGTCTCCACGCTCAAGGCCCGAGATAGAAGCTATGCAATAGCTTAAAAAAAACATTGTTTATGTTTCTGAAATTCTGAAAAAAAAAAACATTGTTTATGTAAATCAACTGTATTCTGTATTCAAAACTCTTGTCAAGTTCGATTCAATACTGAATTGAGGGATATAAAACCAAAATCCGCTACAATGCTTTTGGACCAAATTTGAGTTAGTAGCACCGTTGGAAACCTCGTAAAAATTGCTTTAAAATGTTTGACTAGTTTCGTACCAAAACCCGCAAAAACAGAAATCTGCCCACCAAAAATAGATTCAAAATAAAAAATATATTATATTATTGCATACCAGTATCAAATTCCGATAAAGCTTAAACGTTTTTTGTATCCTGTGATATTATTGAAAATAATGATTTAGTGGGTTTTGATACTGTACCCCACAATTTAACAACAGATAAGATATTTTTTTATATCTATAGACGCTTCAGGCCACGTCAATCTGGCCACGGGCTAAGTATCTGATAAACTTGTGTTACGAGGACCAAACAACGGAAAAATATTTAATACTTTTATACTACTATACACATAATATTTAAGATTTTTATTATATTATTATACACATCCATGACCCCGGAACTTTTCGTTCCTTCGGCGGGATTTTAAGCCGCGACTCGAGCCGAAATGTTTGAAAGCTGACGTGAGGGGGTGAAAATGAGGAGCTATCTAACCCCTTCAAAATTAAAAGCAAAGCTATTGCTTAGCATTTTTTATCAACTTATGCATATATAATTATTTGTTATTACATTATAAATATTATATACGATCCGTGCGAGCTTCGTACAGTCGTATCATATACCACAAAGTAGATATATTTAACAGAGACACGACCTAGTACGAGAAAATGGTATCACCCTAATACTGGCAATACGACTGACCCTTTGCCAGTCCAGGTACATTCCGGAAACCACCATCTAGCGTCACTATTGGAAAATACTAATTACTAATTTCGTATTTTCTTCTTAATTAAGGAGATGAATTTAGCTTAATGTTATGTTATGATTAAAAAATATGCTTATCTTTATTTTAATGTCAATATTTTGTACTTAATACGGTATATTTACATTTTATAATTTACAAACGTTAATAGTGAACATCTATTGCAATTTTTTTGTATTAAAGATAGATTGTATGGGTGGTAGGCCATGCATATACATTTAGCGAACGCTCGGCCGAGCTACATGGTAGGCGGGTATTATAAAATTTTCGTTACGGAATCTCTTGATTCGGTCGCCGAGCTCAAAGCCTGCGATAAAAGCTATGTTATAGCTAACGCTTTCGTCGGGGGTTAATTTGATTACCTATGTTTATATGTTATTTTGTGTACACTTGTATCGTAAGAATAAATAATATAGTAAGTAGGCTTTATATTTACCTCCATGGCAGCCAGCACTTCGGGGTCTAATGCCGCTTCGGCCATACCTGGCATACCTGGCATCCCGCCTGGCATCCCTGGCATACCTCCTGGCATACCTGAAACAATGTGATTAAGTTCTCATATACTGTGAAGTTAGTTAGGAGATTTAACAGAGACTTGTAAAATTTTAGTACTTTTCCGTTAAAGATTCGTGGCAAAAATTTATTTCCTTGTGTGTAAAAAGTCCATTACACAGAAAAAAAATGAGCAAAGTCTAAAATAAGAATTAGGATAAGTCTTACAATATTCTAGTTTTAAACAACTAAATAAAGTTGTCTATCTCTTTCTCGCAAAACTATAATTGTATGCAGGTTATAGTAGGATTAACAACGTGACGTCACAATCGGTTGTTCCCTTCTCGTTCGCACATTATATTTAAAAGTATAGTATTATTTTTATAGTGCTTGAATCATTTTAGTTTTACATTATTTGTTTACCAGGGGCTATAATAACATCTATTAAAAATAATTCAAAACTTATTAGGGAAATTAAATATTATCTAGACATATTGGAGGTCAGTATTTAACTATTTGTAGGAATAACTTTAAATAAAAACCGATCTCGGTAATATTAGCGTTTATCCTTTTTAACCCCCGACGCAAAAAACGACTGTTATAAGTTTGACGTGTCTATGTAAATGTGTATGTGTCTGTCTGTGGCATTGTAGCTCCCAAACGGATGCTCCGATTTGAATGCGGATTTTGTTTGAAAGGATCAAATATCAATCGAGAGTGTTCCTAGCTATGTTTGGTGGAAATCGGTTCAGGTGTTAAGGTCATCAGGTCGTTTGTTAGGTGTGGTAGAAATGTTACACACTATGTCGGGGTTATTTTTTAAATTTAGTTTTAGTTATCTATAAATATCTTATAAAATAGGTAGTTTTAACATTCCAATTTAATTATACATTGTATGTCCTTCATCACCCCTTATTTCTGTTGCGAATTGTCGCCTTGTTGGGCGGAAAAGGAAACGGGACAGGTCGATGGAGGTGTTACTCCGGCACCCCCTGGACAGAAGGAAAGGTAACGGAGGTGTTACTCCGACACCTCCTGGACAGAAGGAAAGGCGACGGAGGTGTCACCCCCTGGACGGAGCGACATACCTGGCATTCCCCCGGGCGCGCCCCCCGCGGCCTGCTCCCGCGCCGCCGTCTCCCGCGCCTCCTGGGCGGCGCGCGCGCGGCGCACCTTGTCGAGGTGCTGGAAATGTCAAGTGATACAGTTCAATGTTTGTTATTTGAAATTTCTTAATCAATGAAACAACAGCAAAGACAATATAATCAGAATTAATGTTTCTGGATTGAAATCCTAACTAATATGCGATGGTAACTCTGTCTTGCTTTCACGCTGTAACTAATGAACCGATTTAAATTTTTTTTTTCTTTGGGCCTTCCACTCGTATTCTCACACCTCTTAAACTAAAAACCAACGTGTAGTTCAGGCTTCGCAGAGCATGCCAAACAATAATTACACATACATACACTCGAAAAAACATGACCCTCTTTCTGGTACAGTCGGGTAATTAGAAACGTAAGAATGCGCCGATTACCGCCTTGCGTATCCGACCCTAAGCAACATCCCCACTTGCGCGTATCCGACCCTAAGCAACATCCCCACTTGCGCGTATCCAATCCTAAGCAACATCCCCACTTGCGCGTATCCGACCCTAAGCAACATCCCCACTTGCGCGTATCCAATCCTAAGCAACATCCCCACTTGCGCGTATCCGACCCTAAGCAACATCCCCACTTGCGCGTATCCAATCCTAAGCAACATCACCACTTGCGCGTATCTAACCCTAAGCAACATCACCACTGGCGCGTAACTGACCCTAAGCAACATCCCCACTTGCGCGTATTCGACCCTAAGCAACATTCCCACTTTCGCGTATCTAACCCTAAGCAACATCACCACTTGCGTGTATCCGACCCTAAAGCAACATCCCCACTTGCGCGTATCCGACCCTAAGCAACATCCCCACTTGCGCGTATCTAACCCTAAGCAACATCACCACTTGCGCGTATCCGACCCTAAAGCAACATCTCCACTTACGCGTATCCGACCCTAAGCAACCTCCCCACTTGCGCGTATCTAACCCTAAGCAACATCCCCACTTGCGCGTATCCGACCCTAAACAACATCCCCACTTGCTCGTATCTAATCCTAAGCAACACCCCCACTTGCGCGTCATCATACCTCCTTCTCCCCCTTCTTGCGCTGCACGCTGAGGCGGTGCTGGCGCAGCTTGTCCGCGTTGGGCTTGACCTCGCTGAGCCACTCGTTGGCCTGGTCGTCGTAATCGATCTTCAGCGACTCGCCCAGGTCCAGGGACGCCTCCTCGAACTTGCCCAGGAGCCTGGAAGTTACAACAATAATATGTGTTAGTATAATGGAACGCCTAGTATCTAATTCCTTTTTGTATCTGTCATCTGTCTCTCTTCTGTCATCCGATCTGTCAGGTTGTTGCCCCGTAAAAATTACGCCCGGTTTCTGAAAGGCTG
Source organism: Celastrina argiolus (assembly GCA_905187575.2). Classification (NCBI taxonomy): domain Eukaryota; kingdom Metazoa; phylum Arthropoda; class Insecta; order Lepidoptera; family Lycaenidae; genus Celastrina; species Celastrina argiolus. The sequence goes on along the minus strand of LR994579.1, from coordinate 1,424,948 downwards.
ATCAAATTGATCATTTGATCAAATCAGCTAATCTAAACGCTCATTGGTGAAAACAGTGACTGCGAAGTGAAGTTCACGAATCAGCGTTCAGAAGCTGATTTGATCAGCCTTTCAGAATCCGGGCGTCAGTCTTGAAATAAAAAGTATTTTTTATATAATTAAAACGGGTTATTATTTCTATACCACGACCAGGAAATATTCCTTTAATATGTAGTTAGGGAGCGTTCAAGTATTACGTAACGCAATTTTTGAAGATTTTGGACTGACATTTTAAAACATGAAACCGCTTTTTTTACTGCTTAGGTTATATGTATGTATAATGCTCATAGAATCCGTTACAAAAATACATGTCATGGATTTTTTGAGCATAATTGAAGACATGAATGGATGAAGGTGATATGTATCAAAATTATGATTTTGCGAAAATTTAGTTCAAACTGTCACTCAAACACATTAGAATACGTCGTAAAGTATTAAGTACATTAATCTAAAGATCCGTCTCTTGAATCAATGTACTTAATACGTTACTACATATCCTAAAATGTTTAAATGGCTGTTTAAACTCAATTTTCTGGGTAATTATTTTTGCGACATATCACTTTCATCGATTCATGTCTTCAGTTTTCAATTTCCAGAAGTTTCATTAATATGAAATTTTCCATTAAGAGTGTTTTTTTTAAATATTGTTTTATATTTTATAATATTAATATGCCTACCTGTTGTAATTATGTAATATAGGTACATACAATAACTAGCAAAAGATAAGGGAACTTATGAAAAACAAATTTAGCAAATGGTATACTGATAATAAAACCACAAATGATAATATTGTGAATACAAAAACATAACAAAAATTACATAACTCAAAGTGTAACGCTTGTCAGAGAGATATTGTATCTCAAAGTTATAGTGACTGTCCTTTTTTCACGCTGTATAAGTAAAATTTAAATAATTTATATCTAGCGATATTTAAATATATGATATCCCGCGAAACAATTATAACCACAACCTGCAAGCAGATGAGTGAGTGTACTCACACTCACATAATATATTATTTAAATTTGATGCTATGGATTTCCCCAAAGTAACGCCTGATTCCATTAACTATGTATAAATAAAGTCACCTGTAAGCCCTCCCGCGGATCTTGTACGCGGCGGCGCTGTCACAGTTCAGCTCGAGCGCGCGCGTACAGTCCTTGATGCACGCATGCAGCTTGTTCTGCTTGAGGAACACCTGCAATGAGACAAGTCAACAGTCAGAAAAGTCCGCTGAGGGAACAAAAAGCTTTCAGTGTTCCTGGTCATGAATGTATATTAATATAATTAAAATATTAAATATTAGCTGTGCCCGCGACTTCGTTCGCGTGGTTTTTTGGTGACTTAAACCGTTTATGCAGCGCACGCAATGAAAGTCCCCAAATGTGAATAATTTTCCCCGTTTTTGCAACATTTCTCACTGACGCTTCGCTCCTATTAGTTGCAGCCTAATGTTATATAGCTTAAAGTCTTCCTCTATAAATGGACTATGATCTAACAAAAAAAAAGATTTTTTCTTATCGGAACAGTAGTTCCTGAGATTAGCGCGTTAAAACAAACAAACTCTTCCACTTTATAATATTAGTATAGATGTGCATAGTATTAAAGTATTAAATATATTTCCGTTGTCTGGTACCTGTAACACTAGTTCTTCGGATACTTAGCACGGGGCCAGATGACGTGGTGTGAAGCATCCATCGATATTATTATTATAAACATGACAAAACCTTACCTGTCCTCTTTTAGCGAACAACAGTGCACTCTGCGGGTTGAGTTTGATGGCTTCCGTATAAGCAGTGATAGCTTCATCAAACTGCTGCTCAGAGAATGCCCGCATGGCTTCTGATCTCTTCTCATCAGACTTCTCACGGTCGTCATCTGTCACTTCCTTGTTCTCATCACCCATCTCTTGATCATTGTAGGTGTCACTCTCTATCACACCTAGAAGAACAAAAATATACATCATTAAATAAATAGTTAATAATTAAAATATATAATTAAAGTTTATATAATTAAAGTTTAAATTCACATATAAGTGATGGTGATGGGTGATGGGCGGACCACCGAAATAACCTTTTTTTAAGATGTGGTAGTAGCTAATTGAAAAAGTATAATTTAGATGATGTTGTGATCCAATCTGCACTAACATTGTTAGAATAGTTTTAAAACCAAATAATATATATGTATGATAAAATTGACATTGTCTAGAACATTTTTAACTGTTTGTTAGTTGACTTATAATACAACAGTCCCATTTAAATTGTTGTATCTCAGTGTTTGCACCAAAAGTCATATAAAATAGCCTTAACAATTTTTAGGTAATGTGTGTATAGTTTAGTAAATCTGAGAATTGCAGTGATGTATTGTGATACAAATGTAAACAAAGCTGAATATGGGCGGATATAATGTCACTTATTTACAGTGGTATAAAGTAGAGATGTAACGGATATCCGGTAACTATCCGGTATCCGGCCTATCCGGCCTTGTTTTCACTATCCGGCCGGATACCGGATAGTGAAACAGTATCCGGCCGGATACCGGATAGTAAAATTTAAAAAATCTTATTAGTTTATAAAGGCAAATCATACTCCAATAGGTTGTGGACACCGTTTATTTTTATAATCGCACATCAAAAATGTTTGTTTTATTAACAAGTGGCAAATTGTGATGAATAAATACCAAATTTTACGCGATAACACTCGAACGCCCCCGAGTCGACCCGATCTCCGGTCGCACGTAGTGCGACCCGAATGCCCCTTTCCGATCTCGTTCACCGCGCCAATATTCAAATCAAACTTATTACATAATATTATAAAGGGTGTAAAAAGAGCAGTCACCATAACTTTGGGATATGATTAGGTATACTACCTTTTCTCATTCTAGAAATGATTTTTTTTTTACAAAAATGTAAAAAAAATATTTTTTTTTGCTTTATTGTAATTTTTGCGACAAAAAAATAAGAAATGGTGAAAAGTTTAAAAAAAAAAATTTGTTTTTGACAAAAAAAAATAAATAAAAAAAAACATTTCCAAAATGAGGAAAGGTAGTATAATCGTGTCTCAAAGTTATAGCTGCTCTTTTTACACACTGTATATTATCAAAAAGGCCGGATATCCGGCGCTCCGGCCTAGTAGCTTGCCGAATATCCGGTATCCGGTATCCGGCCAAACTACTATCCGTTTCATCTCTAGTATAAAGAAATACAATGAACGTGCATTCCAGTTGCAAGAAATAATGTATTGAATGAAATTTTATTCAAATTCCTGTTTTTTGCCTTAATTCGTTCATACATAAAATAATTTTATAATCTTATGATTGAAAATTTAATTCATAACATTATTTCTTTGCAATTGGAACGCACCTTGATTTGAACATGATTTTTAGTTGAATAATTTTTATATACATCTTAAATCATATTGAATCAGAGTAGCTATATTATATTGATAAAAATATAATATACCTTCCATGTCGAGCTCCATATCTGACTCTGGTTCTGACTCCTCATCCACCTCAGCCTGTGCCGAGGAAGTGTTGTTTGCAGATGCATTGTTTGTATCTTTCTTGGGTTTACTTTTAGTACCACTGTAATAATGCATAAATGTGTAAATTATAAATTAAGTTTATTGTATTTATCTACCTGGTGTTAACCATAAGAAACAATAATGTTTTGTTATGTTATTCTAATCCTCTTTCCCTTATCCTTCCTTGTATCTATAACACAACACATTTGCTTATAGTCAAGGGACTGATCGCAAATAAAATCATAAAACAAATGCCCCCTTAGGACAGGCACTGCTTAGATGTGTTGGGATCTGACTATCTTAATATATATATTTCTTGTGTGCGTGTGTATGTGACTGAACTCCTCCTAAACGACTGGACCAATTTTGATGAAATTTTTTGTGTGTGTTCGTGGAGATTCGAGAATGGTTTAGATTTACAATTGGAACCGATAGGTGGCGCTGCAGTCAGTATGTCAAGCAATTAATTAATAAGGCAATACGAAGTTTGCCGGGACAGCTAGTATTGTATATATTTAAAAATACATGGACATACCCACCCTCCATTTGAATAAAATATAGATTTGTATATTGTAATATACATTTTTATACAATTTTATTATATACATTTTTATTAAAGTAGCAACCTCTTGTAAACTACATACCAAAAATACCGACTGGAACCAATTCAGGAAATATGTAAACGATAGCATGAATACTCAAATACCCCTGAAAACCGACAGCCATATCACAGATGCAGTTGAAATCTTTAACAAATGTGTTCAATCGGCAGCCTGGGCTTCAACACCCCCAACTAAAAAAACTGAATACATACCTACTTATCCTCTAGTGGTAAAGGAACTAGTACAAGAAAAGAGACAAGCTAGAAAAAGATGGCAACAGTCCAGACACCCCGAACACAAATGTACCTACAATAGGTTGGTGAAAAAACTTAAACACGCCTTAAAAACTATTAAAGATGAAAACCTAGAAAAATATCTAAAAAAGTTAGATGCCACACCAGCAACGGATTATTCTCTATGGAAAACAATTAAATCCATAAAAAACCCAATCACATTTCAATCACCATTGCGAAAAGATAATGGTGAATGGGCTAAAACTGACGCGGACAAAGCAAGGTTATTCGCAGAACACTTATCTCGTACCTTTACACCCAACTCAGATCTCGGGTCATCAAAGCAGGAAGAAGTAATGAAAACGCTGTCTCATACTCACCAGCACACCCTCTTCGACCATTCTCTAAAAGTGAAGTCCGACTAGCTATACATAAACTTAAACTGAATAAAGCCCCAGGGTACGATCTAATAACAGCTAAAATCATGAAAGAGCTTCCTGAGATAGGCATAACATTTCTTACACAATTGTATAACGCTATCTTGAGACGGGATTACATACCGGAGCAGTGGAAAACAGCTGAAATAATCCTTGTACTAAAACCTGGGAAAGAACCAGAAAAAGTAACATCATACCGCCCTATTAGTCTGCTTCCAATACCATCCAAGGTGCTAGAAATACTCCTACTAAAACGGATCTTATGTGAAATAGGACATTCAAAAATTATACCACCGCATCAGTTCGGTTTTAGACAAGCTCACGGGACTATAGAACAAGTACACAGACTTGTGAATGGCATTAACTTTGCATTTGAACATAAGAAATACTGCACTGCTGCTTTTCTTGATATATCCCAAGCCTTTGACCGGGTATGGCATGAGGGCTTATTATATAAAACACTCAAAACTCTTCCTCCTAACCTTTATAAATTAGTAAAATCCTATCTACTAAATCGGCATTTTTATGTAAAGTGTGGAGATGAAAGATCTGAGCTACACGAGATTGAAGCGGGAGTCCCACAGGGTAGTGTTATGGGCCCAGCTCTATACCTTTTGTTTACGTATGACCTGCCAGTAAATGACAAAGTGATAGTGGGTACATTCGCTGATGATACAGCAATCCTTGCAATACACGAAAACCCAGACCAAGCAACAGCTATACTACAAAGTACTCTTGACGACATATCACTATGGCTGCGTGATTGGCGCATCAAGGCTAATGAAAATAAATCAATCCATGTGACCTTTACGCTTAGACATGGGGTATGTCCTCCTGTCAAACTAAATGGTATTGAAATACCGCAACAAGATAACGTGCGCTACTTAGGCTTATACCTAGACAAGAGGCTCACTTGGAAAAAACATATATTTACCAAAAGAATGGCCGTTAGTCTGCAATTCAGAAAATTATATTGGCTGATACATCGTAAATCTCAAATGTCACTCGAGAACAAACTACTACTCTATAAAAGCATTTTAAAACCGATATGGTCATATGGTGTAGAACTGTGGGGAACTGCATCCCACTCAAATCTGGAAATATTACAACGCTTTCAGTCAAAAGTTCTCCGCACAATAACCATGGTATATCACCAACAAACAACTACACCGTGACCTACATGTACCAATGGTCAAGCAGGAAATAACACAAAGACTGAAATCATATTCTAGGCGTATGGAAAGTCACCCAAACCCACTGGCTAGTGATTTAATGCTTAAGAACACCACTACTTTCAATAGAATTAAAAGAAGAGCTCCTCAAGACCTGATATAATATCTTGAAAATATAATATATTGAACTAGCTATTGGGCTAGATTCATTCAAGTCACTTTCAAAATACATAACCTCTAGCTAAATGCCATGTAACGGGCAGATTGCAAGAAAAAAAGGATGATTATAAAAAAAAAAAAAAAATTTTTATACAAATTTACATTTATTTGTCTACATTAAAAACACATCAATATACTTGTAGGCTTGACTATGACTTATTCTATACATCCGTTGTTTATATTCATAAGCATTAAGTGTTATTTCAGTTCTATGAATGACTTGTGCAAATTTATGTTAAATTGTTTGAACTGGAGGTTGCCCTGTGTTCACTTAAACATTATAATTTTTAAGTTTACTATTGTTAGATAACTTTTACGAAAGCAAAAAGCTAAATAATATATTGTAACTTTCACAGATTGTGTATGAAAAAAATGGCAAAGTGAGATATTTATTTCACAGATAACTGTTAGCCATTAATTGAAAAATTGGACTAAAGGCTAACAGGTTTTTTTTCTCTTAAAAACAAGTAAGTTTTCCTCTACTTTACATATTTGTGGATATATATGTAGGATATATAGTACGTCCAAGATAAATTTAACCTGTAAACAAAGCTGTCTATGACAACAACCATAGATTAGTCAGTGATGCCAATTGGCCAATAATAATACAATGATTATTGTTTGCTATGAATCCATAGACTATAAGCTTATTTTCTACAATCGGCATTGTCAAAATGGCATATTTTTTGTGTGAAAGATTATCATTTGATGTTTAAACATATTCATTACTGTTTAATAGTTATAAAATGTATTGGATTGGATGAAGATAAACCTCTGTATACAAGTTCTAGCCTGGAGATGTTCCAATTGGAAGTATGGTTATCTTATATTAATATTAAAAATATTGTAAGACTTCGAATCGACGGGGTAACCGATGCTAAGCGTAATTTTGATAGTTCAGTGTTGAGATCTCTCACTGTAAAGGATTTGGATGTGACATATCCCGGTTACCACAGGTTGTACACCGATGGGTCCAGTTGTGATGGGGGTGTTGGTGCCGCGTTCATTGATGTGCAAAGAAATATATCTTTCAAATTAAAACTCGGGGTAAGCGTTTCTATCATGCGGGCTGAGCTGTTTGCAATATTTGAAGCACTTCAATATGCACAAGTTAACGGATTTGACAAAGTAGTTGTTCTAACAGACTCAATGTCCGCACTCCAACACCTTACTAGTTGCGTCTCGGGGGCAAGAGGAGTCCCCATTGCATATGATATTCTTAAAATTTTTAATGATTTTGATGAGGCAGTTCGCGTTAGACTGCAATGGATCCCGTCCCATATCGGCGTGGGAGGCAACGAGATTGCCGATCGACTGGCCAAGGAAGCAATCTGTGATGGCCGGGATGTGTCTGCTCATTTACAACCATACTACACAGAGATTTGCCAAATAGCTAAACGAATTTGTATCGATAGGTGGAGAAGTTATTTTAACGATCGCTCAACGTCCAAGGGTATCTGGTACAGGACTCTGAATAGTGAGCTAGGGCTAAGCCCATGGTTCCAGGATGCTAATATTCCCAGAATTAGTTTAGTTGCAGCTATGAGGTTACGATCAGGCCATGTTCCACTCAACAAGTTTAATTATATGATTGGGAGAAGGAGTCGCCCACCTGTGATCAATGCGGTGTTACAGAAGACCTAATGCACTTGTTGGTGGAGTGTGGCCGGAATCGTGACCTCAGAAGCCGGATGTTCTCGGAAAATTTGTTTGGGGAACAAATTAATATTATTTTGGCGTCGCCACTATCTAGGAATGCCCGTTTATTAATTAAATTTTATATTTTATCGGTAAAGGAGCGCACTTGAATACATTATACTAGTTTATAATTATATTTTGAATAAAACTATGAGGCTGGCATAGATGCCTAGTGCATCATAAGCCTCGTTAAATAATATATAGATTAAAAAAAAAAAAAAAAATGTATTGGATAATGAAGTATGATCCTTTAATATACCTGTGAAAGTGTTGATAAGTGTGCACAATAAGTGAATAATATGTAAAAATTTTGATGTTTTCGGTTTGTTTACCTTAATGTTAAATTTATCAGGGAAGAACTATACTATATTTGTGGAGAAAAAAACTCTATTTTGCACAAGCTAAGTCTTTTTTTTACGCCGGTTCGTCTCTGCAGGTTAGGGTTGAAACGGTGGTAGCTTATTTTGTTGATTTTTCGAAAAAAGCTTGGTTTAATTTAGAAATAAAATGTTTTTTTTTTAATCTATATATTATTTAACGAGGCTTATGATGCACTAGGCATCTATGCCAGCCTCATAGTTTTATTCAAAATAAAATTATAAACTAGTATAATGTATTCAAGTGCGCTCGTTTACCGATAAAATATAAAATTTAATTAATAAACGGGCATCCCTAGATAGTGGCGACGCCAAAATAATATTAATTTGTTCCCCAAACAAATTTTCCGGGAACATCCGGCTTCTGAGGTCACGATTAAAATGTTTTTTAGGCCCATTTTAATAAAACAATCTCTTGACCTCAATAATTGCAATTGCAGCTTCTACTTGCGAACCTATTTGACAGATAAAACAATGTTTTGTTTCACTTGAAACACGTCCCTTTCACGAGAGCTTGTGAAGGACAATCAATGTACACCAACATCTAAATACAGTTGGCACAAGTTCTTTTCAAAATCAAAATCTGTGTACAAAAACCAATACTAGCCCAGTTGAGCGACGAAAACTAACCTTTCTGCCGACGGCTCAAATGTAGCGGTAGGAAGAGTGACGCCAAGGGACAACAAGTACTCTTTGAAGAACGACAGCTTTGGATGTTGGATAATTTGCGGCTTCATCTTGCAAACTTGAATAAACATCTTCAGCTGCGCCAGTTGTTCTTCGGCAAACGGGAGATCCATCTTGTCTCGGACCTACCGGCAAACTTTCTTTTGTAATATCGAATTTGTCAAGTGTTAATCGAATAAATTTTGCATCATAATTATGCAAATATTGATTGTGTGCATATAATTAATACTTACTCGACTTTATACTTCACACTCAAAAAGAACTTTCAAGAATATTCTGATTAAATATAAAACCGATTTGCGATCGTGATCAAACAAAATTGAACGAAATGCAATTTTTGAGGACATAAGCGACAGTTGACTTACGTGACTTGTCATATTTTGTCACTTGACAGTTGACAGTTGTCAGTTGTTTTTTTAAAAGCTATGCCCGTAGCTGTTAGAGTATAAATCCCGTAAAATTTTTGATAAAAGGTTTATTTACCTTAAACTAAGGTAAAGCTAATTAATCAATAATTAATTAATAATTATTTTAATATTAAGGCACACGAAAAAGTTAATGTACAAATTTTCCATTATTATAATGATAATATTATTATCATTCCGTATCAAACGTATTAACACGAAATGGATTAAAAATAAAGTATTCCTTCGTGTTCAATCGAAATCGAAAGCAGCTATGCACATTCACAATATTGTAAGTGCATGCCATTAAAGAAAGAAAATATTACGGCAAATTAGCACTCAAGAGTAAAAAAGAAATCCGTAAGTACTTAGGTATTATAAAAGTAGGTAGGTAACTATTATATTTTAGGCGTTTAACATAAAATTTATAAAATATAACTTAAATAATAAATACTTAAGTCTACAGTTCCCGATTTCTCCGTTTTCGTGCAGTCCGGTTTAGTCACTCGATTTTCTCCTACAATCCGCACTAAAATTGTGAAAAATGTATGTTAAATGGAACCATGATTCTGAATTACAACAGTCACTTGAGAGTTCTAACCAACAGGGAGCTGGACCCTACAGCTAAACCAAAAAAAGGTTCCCATTAGATTCGTCACTGTTTTTTACGTAAACGGGAACACTTAGTTTATATTCTACTAAAGGCATAATTAGTAACATTTTGATGATTAACTATGATATTATTTGAGTATACTAATATTTTTTTTATAAAGAACTAGATCCGTCACGCCATTTTCGCAACAATATAATAAATAACAACAATACATTTCATGTCCAAACTATAGAAACAGTTTGGACATGAAATGTATCAAAATGGACACTTTAAAAAAAAGCTTAGTAGTTATTTTAAAACTGACCGCTTTTTGGCAATCGGGTAAAACTAATAACAAAATAGTTATTAGATTGCCAAATAATTGCCTTCTCTTTCTATAACCGATAGCGCGCAAATACTGTTATTTATTGGGCACAAAAATCTAAAATTTTAAAAGTTCTAAAAAAAAAAAAATTTTCGATTTGCAATCACTTTTTTATATAATAACTTCATACATAATTAGAATAAATACTAGTAAGTGCAAAAATGCTGTAGATCAGTGTTATTTTTTAATAATATTTAATTCCACAAAAAATAGTTGAAACTATTAATAAGAGCTTGTAATTCTCTAAGTTTTGATGGCTCCATAATGTACCTAATATTTAGATAAATAGAATTAATATTACTTACCTATTTTATAAAATAGATACGTATAATTATTAAAAATGTAAAACGTTAATTCTGCTGGTTTAAACGGTGTAGTTTCTCATATTTTAGCAACGATACAAACTAGTTATTATTCTTTTAGATTTAGTTTTTATTCCTATGTACATCTCATGGGAAATCTAGTGATGATTACGTATTCAAGAAAGTACACAAGCTTTGTAAGTTTTTTTCAATACTTTGTGAAACGGAATAACAAAGTGGTTTCAAATTAATTAATTGAACGATGTTATTTATTCTCCTAGTCCCCTCCTATGACCAGCTCCTATTACCCCACGCTTCTAGAAATTGCCCTTAACCCATTACCCCCAGCTCCCATAACCCGTCTGCACCCAATAGGTACTCTACGGTTTTATAACTTGTCCTCTCCAATTACCCCACGCTCCTATAAACCATCCGCTCCGATCACCCCAAGCTTATAATATACCTAACCCACACGCTCGTATTATTTCACGCTCTTATTATAACTGACCCACTCCCATTTCACTTCTTCTATAAACTACTCACTACCATTAACTACGAAACTATAACCCACCACCTTCCAACACCCCACACTCCTATAACCTGCGCGCACTCTTTGCCCCAGGCTCCTATAACCCTCCAGCTCCCATTACCCCACGCTCCTATAACCTTCCCGCTCCCATTACCCCAAGCTCCTATAACCCGCCCGCTCCCATTACCCCACGCTCCCTATTTTATACTCTATCTGTAATCATCGTAATCACGTAGGTACTGGAACGGTCTACTACCTGAGCCATTAACGTACCTAATAGGTAACAGTTAGAAAGTTGTGTCGTTACACATTATAGATAAGCAATTAACTTAACGACACTTCTAGTTGAAGCGATAGGTTCCATGTAACATTAGTTGTATCTAGTTTATGTAATACTACAGGTTTCCCTCGACTCCGTACACAAAAATGAATTCCGCAGGCATCGTAGATTTTACTACGATAAAGATAAGAGTCCAAACAATAAAATAAATAAAAAAGTGTTAATTCTAAATTAAAACATAAAACTTTTTAAGGTCAACTTTCTTAATAAATAAAAACTACATGCTTACTAAAAAATAATATCATGAAAATTCATTCAAGCTTTTGTGTGAAAGAGCCATACATAATAATATTCATGTATACTTACAATAGTATCACGTTTTTATTTTCATCAATATTAGTAATATACTGTAAAATGTTAATGTGGCTCCCATGACGAATTTTATAATTGAAAGCACGGAATTTGGTGTGAAAACTTCTTTGGGCGCACCTAACACAGATTTCTTCGTGGGTAGTAAGTTAGGCTGATCCATCATGCTCTGAGGTGAAACGCTCGATCGGGACCGCCGAGTGTACCCGAGCGAGAAAGATACAGTCAGTATATCAGCTCATCGCAGTTGCATCGCCATATTTTTCACTTCAGCCGTGCGGTCAGCGCACACACTTTTTTTTCGTTCTTTGGATCAAACGTGTAATCTCTGTATATGTTACCAAATCATCCACAGAGGAGTTTACGAATATCTTGGACAAAATAGTTGTTCCATTATGTCGACTTACGAATATGGTAATAGTTTGCTCTACCCTACTGCATATTCATTTCAACAAAACCCGATACGATTCTACACGAATATATAAGTCTGAGCTGTTTCGAGAAACCTTACGAATTATCTACTTATCCCATGGAAAACGTTTCATAGGTTTTTTCACGGTTTTTATTCGCGCGGATTACATTCCGCGAACGCAAATACTGGACGCGGTAAGAATAATAATACGTTTATTTTACAATCACTCAACGCAATATGTCAGATGAAAGACAGTTGGACTTAAAATTAGGAACAGTTCTAAATGTTATCAGTATCATAAAATTTAAACATAATATTATATCTAGCAATGTCCAGCGAAAAATTATTACCACAACCTGCAAACAAATGAGTGAATGAGATAGGCATGCGTTTGATGCAACTCCCGCCTTCCCACACTGCTTATGCGTACACTCGCAAGCAAAATCGTGAAAATGAAAACACCACACAAGCAATAATGTTAACACGAACGTACAAAGCCCAACACCACCAAGTAGGTTGCAAAACTCAACGCGCGATCGGTCCGACCCCGGAGCATCCTCAGGATGTAGACTCTACGAACAGTATTCGTTAAGTTATTAAGTTATGGATTTCCGCAAAGTAACGCCGGATTCCACTAACTATTTAACTGTTTTTAGTTGCCCAAGCAGGAACATTCGATTTTATTGTCAATTGTATTGGAGCTGTCATGCTTTTTATACGATTATTATGCGTTAACGTTACTATACGGAACTTTAAAATGTTGCTACTTTTCCGTATGATATAAAAATGTTACCCATCATATCCTAACATCATAACCTAACCTAACTTATACGCAGTAAGGAAGTCCACTGCATTGATATTCAATCACTGTTATTAACAGCGATTATTTACCGCTATTATATTCGATGTGTTGACGACGTTAAAACTGGGCCATGGGCCCTTCAGAATGAAGTTTGAAAACAAAAATGAATGGGTTTGATGGGAAATGAATGACAATCGAATTCGTATCGAATATCGTAGTCACTTAGCGAGCTTATGTCAAATCCCGTTTTGTTTTCGAACGTCGTAAATGATATTAACGATGGCATCTGTCAAGCTCATTCATAGTAGAAAACTATGTATTTCAGAAATTAGTGATACAAATTTAGTTGCCTAATTATTGAGTTATGTTGTAGATTAAAAGAAATAAAATATTTTGAGGTCAGTAATTAAGGCGAGTAAGGGAAAGCAAAGCAACAACAAATTTTTAATTAAATAACATAAATAGACTGGGGAACAATTTTAAATCTTTGTACTGACTTGTCCGTGCTATTTCACAGAAATGAATGTTTAAAAGAAATAGTAATGAAGTTCGTCCTATTGTTTCAATACAATGATTCATTGTTCGAGATGAATGACCAATTTTCCAGGGAAACCAGGAAAAACGAGTTCTTATAAACTGTAGCCTGTAGGACCTAGTTCTGCAATTCCCGGTTCGCTCCCGACTTTAAATAGAATGATAAGATTTCATTGTATTGTGGTAGCTGACAATAATACTTGTACTTATAAAACTGTTTCATATTTATTTCTAATTAAATAGCCTGCTGTAGTAATTTTTAGATGTTGTGTACTTATAAGAGAAAACTTTACAGCATTATTAATTACTAGCTGTTCCCGCGACTTCGTTCGCGTGGTCTTCGAGTGACTTAAACCGTTTATGCAGCGCACGCAACGATAGTCCCCAAATGTGAATAATTTTCCCCGTTTTTGCAACATTTCTCACTGACGCTTCGCTCCTATTGGTCGCAGCGTAATGTTATATAGTCTTTAGCCTTACTCTATAAATGGACTATCCAACAAAAAAATAACTTTTCAAATCTGACCAGTAGTTGCTGAGATTAGCGCGTTTAAACAAACAAACAAATTTTATAATATTAGTATAGATATAGTAATATTAGCTGACCCGTGCCCACTTCGTTGAGCATAGAAACAGTTTGTGATGAACCGATTAAACCTTACCGAGACATCCACGAATATTTCAAAATAGCCGAAACGAACAGCGATTCATTTTTATAATTATATAAGATTCAGGATTCTGGCTCTATCAAGTATCTTCATAGTTCTTATACTTTTCGGCGCATAATTTATTAAAATTTCCATCAAAATTTATCAAGTCTGTTAGCTATTGAAACTAGATTTTCCTATTCACGGCATGACGAGGCAATAATTAAGGAAGGCAACTTAAAAATGTATTCCGTTGTGCTCCCGGCGGAACAAAGCGAAGTTTCACAATGCGCAAGTTCTGGGCACACACTTAGGGGCAGCTCACACCGAAACGAGACGCGGCGCTGCTTCATTAAGTTTTCAAATTTAACTTCACTTTGACGCGCGTAGTGAGCGCGTTGACGCACCGGAGACCGCAGGTTTGAATTCCGCCGAGGGAGCAATTTTCAATGTTCTTGGATGTGTATTGAGTATGTGAACGCACGCCTCCGTGGTCTAATGGTTTTGAGCCTAGCGCTTGAATCAAAGTCATCGTTTCGATTCCCGCGTTGAAAAAATGTTGTTTTTATGTTTGCTTAGGACAATACAGGCTGATCACCTGATGGTCTGACAAGAAAGATGACCCAGGCGTCGGATGGGCATGTAAAAAGTAGGTCCTGCGCCTGATCTCTCGCCAGTCATGTCGGTTATCCGTCCCACTGGGCCACGAGAGTAAATATTTAATACACAAATTTAATACACATCCATGACCCAGGCATAGAAAATTTTTTGTTCCTTCGGCGGCATGCGAACCTGCGACCTCCCGCTCGAGCTTCAATGCGCTCAACCGCTGCGCTGAAAAATGTATGGCGCGTTACAATAACCTATCTGTCTAAGAAACGATAGATAGTGGCAAGTTATATGGCGATCTATGTTTTGTTATAGATTGAAATGCAGCCGCACCTTGTCTCAGTGTGAAGGGACGCTTAGTATGCGCTATTCTTAGTATGTATTACACATTATATACAGTATATATTACATATTACTACAGTATATATTACATATTACTGTAAACTCAGTTCACGATCAAGTTTCTGCCGGGATACTGTTTATTAATCGCGGCTTTTACTGTAACTTCCAACTTCTATTGTTTCATCAATCGGGCTCCAACTACGAAGTTTGATGTAGTTACTGTATGAAAAGTTATCGTTTTAGCGATCAATCACATTATAATATTATAAATGAGAATGTTTGTTACGATTTCATGCGAAAACTGCTTAACCGATCATCATGAAACTTTGTACACACACTCTCGAATGTATTAGAAGTAACATTAGTCACTTTTTAATCAACGCGGACGAAGCTGCGGGCAAAAGTTAAATAAAAAATAAAAAAACCCCGACTTAGCGTGTAACATTCCTATCACACCTAACAAACGACCTGATGACCTTGAAGACCTGAACCGATTTCCACCAAACATAGCTAAGAACACTGTTGACTGATATAGCTTTCAAACAAAAAGAGCCGCATAAAATCGTCCGTTTGGGAGTTGCCACATAGAGACATACGTTGGGGGTTATAAAACTAGTTATTTAATTAAGCTTCTAGCTTCTTCACGTAGGCATTTTTGACACTAGAAACTTAATGTTTCTAGTGTCAAAAATGCCTACGTTAGTTTTGTATGATATTATATTTTACGCTTCACGAATTTGTGAACTTATTTTGAACCCCCAAAGAAAACAGAGGGGTCATAAGTTGGACGTGTGAGTCAAACCACCCTAAAGCAGTGACTTAATATTAAAAAACAACATGGTAGGTGATGGAATGAAGATTCTATTGATTAATTAGTAAAGGAATTGTAATAACATTAAATTTTTTTAAGGTATAATATTTCTTTTTATTATTAACAAATATAATAAAATAAACTTAACTAATCTGTAGGCTCAATTTTAGTAAAATATCTGGCTTGCTTTCTATGAGAGAGAGACAGTGAAACACGCGCACAACTTTTGGTAAACTACAACAAGCTCTTCTATACTAAGGTATTAAATAAATGAGTGATAATACAATATGTGCCGTGGAGTATATTGTGACAGTACCAGCGCTGAAATACTTACTTTTGGCTTTCATGTTTCTATGAGAAATGCCTCAACATCATAAATTTTCCCATACACTAATTTTTCAAAGTAAACTCTATATACGGGACCCATACACACCCTAAATTATTATCACTCATCAATATTATAGCCTGTACAAGTAACTGAAAAGTAAATTAACTTTGATGGCCTCTCAAGCTCGCTACTCTCAAGTTAATCTCACAGAGTAAACTCAAAAATTGATTTAATATCGACAATGTCGAAAAGTTGGGCTGTCACCGGCAAAGATCTGATGGATTAGGGTCCACAAACACAATTAACGCGTGTGGCCCTGTAGGGCGGTCCTTTGTGAGGTCTCCAATATCCGTTTATGTATATTGAATTTTAATGATACTCCTGAGCTCGTTAAATTTCGCCTTTGGATAGACGGAACAGTCAAAAACATGACCGTTATTACTCCTTTCAAAGGCTTCGTGATTATCATCAGCTATGATATGTTTTATATACTAGTATTTGGCGGCGGCTTTGCCCGTGTTAAAAAAAAGTATCCTGTGTTACTTCGTACCTTCAAGAATATGTGTGCAAAGTTTCATGATGATTGATTGAACACTTTTCGAGTGAAAGCGTAACAAACGATTAATAATATTAGTAGATATTTTACTATCATAATATTATGTAGTAGCGGTTGTCGAAATAATATCCTATATAACGCATCTGTGGTCTAGTGGTTCAGATAACTGCTCTCGACCCGAAGGCCGTGAGTTCGATTTCCGCGTTGGAACAATAAAAAAACACATACATTTACCTCAAGCATAAATAAAAAGTAATAAGGCTGTTGGAAAATAAAAACCAACAGAATAAAAAAAAGGAATATAATATATATATTATGTGTATTTCTGCTAAAATGTTTGTTTTATTTTATGTTGATATTTTGTGTCAATGTAGTGTAATATGAGCGTCGAATAAATGTTTTATTATGACTATAACAGAAACTCACACTCAGCCTGCTCCATAGAGTGTATATCATTGAAAAGGTCAACACTTTACAACCGAAAAATAACCAATAAAAGAGTCCCAAAAACATCGCCGGTTATACAGGCCAATTAGGGAAGAACATTTTATGTCTCGTGATAATTAGGCCGACATTTTAACCGAGTGGCCTGAAGCCATAAACATTAGGACCGATGACGAGTATAAAAAAGTATCTTGCAATTTTTACGACAAAACTTGTTTAATTTTTTTACGATAAAATTATCGCCTAGATGACATCCTTAATTCAACATACATATTTATGAGAATGGAAATGATTAATAATCACAACTTTTATCAAATTCTTTACTTCAACATCGTTAATTATATCCCAGGTTATCATTACCATAGACTACCATCCCATACAATCTATGTTTAATACAAAATTGCAATAGATGTTACTACTATTAACGTTTTTGTAAATTATAAAATGTAAATATGCCGAATTAAGTCCAAATATTGACATTAAAATAAAGGTGCTTACCTTATATATTTTTTAAGCATAACATCACATTAAGCTAAATTCAACTCCATAATTAGGGAGAAGATACGAGACGAAATTAGTAATTAGTATTTTCCAATAGTGGCGCTAGATATGCCAGAATGTGCCTGAAAATCGAAGAAAACAAAAATAGCCAGTCGAATAGCCAGAATTAGGGTGATACCATTTTCTAGTACTAAGTCGTGTCTCTGTTATATATCTACTTTATTACGAATCTCTTTGATTATAATAGAATCACAAGTTAAGACATTGCGGGGAAACCAAATCAGTACTTTGCATTTTAGCTTCACTGTAGTCAAAAACTTATCCTCGCGACTTAGGCCCGTATTAATAAAGAAGCCTCAAACCCAACCGCACTCGAGAACCTATTTGACAGATAAAACAACGTTTCGTTTCACTTTTGAAAGTGAACAACTTTATTAATCTTACATAGTACTTTAATTTCTTTTCTTATATTAATACACATCCATGACCCAGGTTAACGCCTCCGTGGTCTATTGGTTCAGAGCTTCGCTCCCGACCGGTCGTTCGATTCCCGCGTTGGAACAATAAAAAAATGTTGTTTCCAAGTTTGGTTATGACAATGCAGGCTGATCACCTGATTGTCTGATAAGAAAGATGATCCGTGCGTCGGATGGGCATGTTAAAAGTCGGTCCTGCGCCTGATCTCCCGCTAGTCGTGTCGGCTATCCGTCCCACTGGACTACGAGAGTGAAGGAAGAGAGAGTGCTTCTGTGTATCGCGCACATACTTGGGCACTATAAAACGACCCCTGCGTAGCTGGCCTAGTTTCAATGAAATCGGCTACCGACACCGAAATTGGTGATTTATTTATTGATCTATCATTGTTATTATTATTATGACCCAGGAACGAAGAAAACTTTTTGTTCCTTCAGCGGGATTCGAACCCGCGACTAACGCGTTGGTGCTCGCGTAATCTATTTTGAGAAATAAATAACCTCAAAACCTAAACCTATAAAATACTATTTATATTTAAGTTCAATTACTCAGTTACAAATCTTAAACCATCGTTATTGTCCCGGCCCTAGCTTTACACAGTTGCATATCGCAATAACGCGGATTTTATTCGTGGCGTACTGGTGTTCCGCTTGTAGACCTTATTACTATTGTGTTAAGGTTCAGTATACCGAATACCGCGTCACTTCGTCGTTTATGATGTAGAGGACTGTTTATTACTACTTAACTGCTGACTCTAGTGGTGTAACGTAGAAATAATACATTGTGTATATAACTGTATAGTATTGTATTCAAATAAAAATAGAGCACTATATAGTATCTAGTATGTTGACGACCTCCGTAGCGCAGTGGTTGAGCGCGTTGGTGCGCGAACGAGAGGTCGTGTGTTCGACTCCCGCCGAGGGAACAAAAAGTTTTCAATGTTCATGAATTTGTGTATAATATAATAAAAATCTTAACTATGTGTATAGTATAAACGTATTAAATATATTTCCGTTGTCTGGTACCTGTAAGACAAGTTCTTTGGATACTTAGCACAGGGCCAGATTGTCGTGGTGTGAAGCGTCCGTAGATATTATTATCACTACATAGTATAAAACAAAGTCGCCTTTTCTGTCCCTATATCCCTATGTGCGCTTAAATCTTTAAAACTACGCAACGGATTTTGATGCGGTTTTTTTCAATAGATAGAGTGATTAAAGAGGAAGGTTTATATGTATAATACATGCATAATATACTAAGGCAACATTGCTAATTTTAGAGGTTTCTAACGTGATGTCGTAAATTAACCGTAAACCGTAAATATTTTAGCAAAAACACTGCCTAAACCCTACGAGTTAGATCAAATTAATGTACTACAGTATTGTACACCATAAAAAGGTCTACAAAAAAATCCGCGATGGTATATGTTTATCTTTTAGGGATAACCCACATTAACCATTTTTATTGTTTACTTTTTACGTGAAAAAATGGCTTATTTACGAAGCTATTTTAAGCAATACGGCATTAATCCTTATCGAATTAAGTACCTTAAATACAGTGTGCAATTAATATAGATCAATATGGTTCCTTACAGCATGTAAATTAAACAAATATTTTCGGAGATATTACAAATTTAAAATTTGCGTTTGCGGCGGGCGGTACCGGCCGGACGAGGCAGTGCGGGGAGGCATGCCTATAATTAAGATATTTTGCTGTCATAGTAGCGTTTTGTCAAGTAACTGATTCTGTTAATCTATGGAATAAATTTCAAGAAAACATGGCCAGTGATATTCTGAATCGACGACGGCGAAAGTTAAACTCAGATGATATACAATATGATCAACAGATATTTGACGAAGCATTATTTGAATTGAATAAAGTACTGCAATTACTTTCGGGTAAATCGATCAAGGATTTTGGGCTGCCGATGCCAGCTAATACTACTAACTCAGATTTAACTAACAGTGCCGAATACACAAGAGAAATATCATACGATCAAACAAGACTTTTACAAAATATAGCTCAAGATGAGCCACGATTAAACATCGATTAGAAAAAAGTATTCACTGCATTACTATCAACAATTGATAACAATGAAGGGAAATTGTTTTTCCTTGATGCCCCAAGAGGTACAGAGGTACCATTTTTAATCAATCTGCTTTTAAAAAAAGTGAGATCTACCGGAAAAATTGCGTTAGCTGTTGCGTCATCCAGCATTGCCGCTACGCTTTTAGAAGGAGGTCGGTTCGACCTCTCGACACTCTACATTCAAGCTCCCGCTGAATATCGCCACCGATGACAATATCAGCGTCTGTAGTGTTTCTTAACAGAGCAATACAGGAAAATTTATGCGTGACTGCTCATTAATAGTCTGGGACGAAGCTACCATGTCAAACAAGTCGTCTGTGGAAGCACTGGATAGGACAATGCGCGATTTGCGCAACAAAAATTCACCTATGGGTGGATGTACAATTCTGTTTTCAGGAGATTTTCGACAAATCCTACCAGTTGTGACTCGAGGAACACGTGCTGACGAAATAAATGCTTCCCTAAAAAGATCAAACCTTTGGCCACATGTCAATAAATTAGAGCTTAAAACTAATATGAGGGTTTCGTCATCTTCACGTGAGAACAGGCTATATCCAGAGATGCTGCTAAAAGTTGACAATGGAGAATTAACACAAAGTGAGGGAAGGATTAACCTTGAAAACCTTTGTGTTTCGATAGACAACATCCAAGAGTACTACAACAAAGTCTATCCTGACATTGATGACATAAGTTACAAGACAATATCTTGGTTTAAAGAAAGAGCGATTCTGTCACCAACTAATGAACAAGTAGATAAGGTAAAATAACTTAATTCTTTCAAAGATTGATGCGCCGACGAAAATATACTACTCGGTGAATACTGTTCTCGATTTGGAAGAAGCTGTTCATTTTCCTACAGAGTTTCTAAACTCTTTGAACCCGTCTGGACTCCCTCCTCACAAAATGGTGTTGAAAGTAGGTTGTCCTGTTATTTTACTAAGAAACCTGAATCCACCTAAACTTTGCAATGGCACGCGTTTGCTGAT
Organism: Celastrina argiolus; assembly: GCA_905187575.2. NCBI lineage: Eukaryota > Metazoa > Arthropoda > Insecta > Lepidoptera > Lycaenidae > Celastrina > Celastrina argiolus. Next base: position 1,403,571 of record LR994579.1, on the reverse strand, counting down.
AAAATCACTGAAAACTTTCATAATAGAGTGCACAATACTCACAGGATGTGGTACCGGAGAAGATGTATTGATTCCCCGAATCCCTCTGATACCATCGGATTTACCCTTCCAATTTAAACGTTTACAGTTTCCGGTAAAGACATCTTTTGCAATGACCATTAATAAATCGCAAGGTCAAACCTTCAACGTTGCAGGCTTAGATTTGAGCTTTGACTGTTTTTCACATGGCCAACTGTATGTCGCTCTTTCAAGAGTAACCTCAAGAGAAAACATGTTTGTATTGTCTAATGACAAGAAAGCTGTGAACGTTGTGTATAAAGACATCCTGTAATATATTAATTGATGTAAAAATAAAATAAATACCTAGGTAAAAATGTAAAAAGTAAATAAGTAAAAATGTGTAATGTAATAAAAGTTGTATGAATTTAGATATTCCAAAGATAGCAGGAAAATCTTTATAGTAAGTATAGGGAAAGAGGAATTGTTTTACTCCAAATTTAATGCGTGCTGGCCAAGGGCAGTAATGAATGAATCAAAAATACTGGATCGATTTTAATCATGTTTTCATTGAGTGAAATATGCATATATATTTTATGCCCGTGCAAAGTCGGAGCGGGCCGCTATGTTTTTATATACAACGTTCATAGTTTTTCTGTAGTGTATTTAATTTAGTACCAGCATTGCACCCGTGCGAAGCCGGGGCGGGTCGCTAGTTATATTATGATATGAGAATGAACGCCTCCGTGGTCTAGTGGTTCAGAGCTTCTCTCTCAACCTGGAGATCGTCAGTTCGATTCCCGCGTTGGAACAACAAAATGTTGTTTTCAAGTTTAGTTAGAAGGTCGTCCACTGCTGAACATAACTCTTGTGGCGGTACTACTAGCGCCACAATCCTGCATCGCGCTATCGAAGTTTTCTAAGTCCGGCGCTATATATACGACATCTGAAAACCAGTACAGTGGGCTTCAGCCTGACCGAGCATACCATCTCGCTCGGTCGGAGATCTCCACATATGTACTCCCACACTCTCACAAAAGTTTTCCAGTAAAACCGGTCGCTTGCAGCATCTCTCCGTCGTCTCTCTACCTGGTGGCTGGACCTGGGAGGTCGACCAACGCTCTACGTCGCGCGTCCGCGTATAGTACTTGAAACCAGCCTGTATAAATAAATTAATTATGTAAAAAGTACATTACTAATGTTGTATGTTTTCAAAACAAAAATAGATATATTCAAAAAAATAATAGATAAAATTAGGAAAAATATAGTAATTTATTGGTTACGTGACGTATTATGAAAAAATACATTGAGGAAAGAAAAGTGAATTCTTGTAAACAAGGCATTGAAAAATAAGAAAAAGTCCCATGCTTACATCATTTATTGTGTGTTATTTTGTGTTTTTTCTGAAAAAATAAACAAGGAACCGACTAAAAGCAAAAATCCGCGTTACGTGATTGATCGCGCGGAGTAAACAAGTCAATCTTGTATAAAATGTTTTCGCCCCAAATTCTGGTTTCAGCAGCCTTTACAGATACGTGGGCTTAAACAAATATTTTAAAAGGATAAAGAATAATCGTTCCAGTACAGTAATAGGTAAGTTATAATAATAATAATGCCTCCCACACCGATTTCCGTGACGGTGGCCGGTTTCATCGAAACCAGACCAGCTACGCAGGAGTTATTTTACAGTGCCCAAGTGAGTGCGTAATACACAGAAGCACTCTCTCTTCCTTCACTCTCGTAGCGTAGGTAAGTTATAATGTAGTAATGAATGGTAACTCTAGTTTTTCTTCAGAGAAAAGCCCTATCCTGAATATTTAGGTATTTGGATGAGAGCCTACAAAAGGTAAGTGGTACGTGATGTTGATAAAAATGGAGTTAAATGAACCCTTCGGCACTGCTGTATAGTAGAACTATTTGAATTACTTTAAATCCTATGCTGTAATCGCTCGGTTTATCTCCACAAAAGCAAAATAATTTTTAATGTAAAAAATATTCGTTAAATTTCACTAGTCCATCCCAGTCATTTACAAACTGCAAATATTTGCTTTTTAATTATATATTTATAAATAATTGCATTTTCGACATAGTAAAACTTATATATTACTCGTACGTATATTAGTTGTCCCCATTCTATTACTATAAAAAAGTATGATTACTTCAAGCCACAACGCAACGCAACAAAACGCTACGCTCTGATTTGCCACGACGTTACATAAATACAACGCTTCTTGACCAGCTACGTCACTACATAAAATTAAGCTGCTACGATCCGTTATATATATGCTACGCAGCTACGATGCTACGTCAATGCTACGCTGATAATAATGCTACATCGCTACGATGCTACGACGGGCTACATCGCTTAATATTTTCTATGCGGCTACATTGCTTCGTAAATGCTATGCTACTACGACCAGCTACGTCGCTACGCGCCTACAATGTTTCGTAAATGCTACGCTACTACTACCAGCTACGTTGCTTCACGGCTACAATGCTTTTTAAATGCTACGCTGCTACGACATGCTATGTCGCTATGCAGCTACAATGCTTCGTAAAGGCTATGCTATTACTACGAGCTACGTCGTTTCACGGCTACAATGCTTCGCAAATGCTACGCTGCTACGAGATGCTATGTCGCTATGCGGCTACAATGCTTCGTAAAGGCTATGCTATTACTACCAGCTACGTTGCTTCACGGCTACAATGCTTTTTAAATGCTACGCTGCTACGACATGTTATGTCGCTATGAAGCTACAATGCTTCGTAAATGCAGTAATGATTGCTTCGACCTGCTACGTCGCTACTCGGCTACAATGCTACGACCAGCTACGTCGCTACGTGGCTACAATGCTTCGTAAATGCTACGCTACGTCGACCGGCTACGTCGCTACATATACGCTACACGGCTACGATACTACGTGAATGATACAATTTGCTACTACGCTACAAAATGCTACATTGTGCTACGATACTAAATACTGCTACGGCGCTACGAATTACTATGCCGTAGCAGTAACGTTTAACGGTGGCCGTATTCGAGTGCAGAACTGAGATTGCCCTGCCCGCTCCATTGCCCTGCAAGTATGTATTCGTTGTTACTGTATGCACTTTGTTTGAAACATTCGTGTCCATCAATCATTATAATACGTGAAGCAAACATTTCGAGTACATTTTTACGAGAATTGGAGCCAGAGCACTACTACTGCTATTTTTAATTTTATTTTATAATGCAATTTGTAAGGAATGTTTATTTTAAGGTGTAGGTTTAAAATTAATAAAAATAACGACACACTACCATGCGTGTATATAAAAACTGTAGGTTAATTATTTAAAGTTGAAATAAAAAAATATTTGGATTATTATTTCTGAATTTTGACTCCAATGTAGACCTCTAGTAATAATAATTATTGCAAATCATTAGTAACTCCACACCTACGTACTCGCAATACTGTTGTAACACAATATCAGTTTCGGATATAATATGCTCCTACATAGTGACGTCACAGGTTTGCAGAACCTGCGGCCTGGAGGCAGTGCTGCATTCAAGCGACTGTTACATGTATTCAACTTGCAGGTGTTGTCTGGACTGGGCCCTGATTGCCATCGCTATTTATCGCTTACAAAGTTTGAAAACAAAATGTATTCAATTTGACATAAGCTTTGCTGAATGACATTCGAATTCACTTGTCACTGAGCGAAGTTTATGTCAAATCTCATACATTATGTTTGTCAAGCTCCGATCATGCAACTGGGACTTACCACGAGGTCTTAGTGCAGTGTTACTTTAATATTATCATTTTTCTATTTCTTCTGTATGGATGTTTTTCTATATCTATGGACACTTCACGCCACGTCAATCTAGCCCCGTGCTAAGTAACCGAAGAACTTGTGTTACAGATGTTACAGATACCAGACAACAGAAATATATTTAATACTTTTATGCCATACCATTATTTAAGATTTTTGGGATTTAAACCTGCGACCCCGCTCGATCGCCAAAGAAGCCATCGAATAATATTTATTTTTTTATAATTGATTAATTTATGAATAATTTAATTGATTAACTTAAATAGTATAATTTACGGGAAATTAATGAACAGACGTTAGGAATAGTTATAAGTAAACACAACACACAACACCCTAGAGAACAGGTGCAAGACCGACTTTTTACATGCGCATCTAAAGCATGGATCATCTTTATTGTCAGATTTTATTTTTATTTTCTGATTGGGTTGTTTGGAAGAAATCACTTTAAAGCGATAAAACCATCCTTTGTGTTCAATTCGGTCGGAGATTTGCCCTTGAGGCTTTCACTTGTATGCCCACGATAACCTTGAGGGGACAATTATAATTATTATATGAATTTTATACGAACGCCTCCGTGATTTAGTGGTTCAGAGCTTCGCTCTCGACCCGAAAGTCATGGTTACGATTCCCGCGTTGGAACAACAAAAATGTTATTTTCAAGTCTGGTCAGGCCAATGCAGGCCGATCACCTGATTGCCTGACAAGAAAGATGATCTATGCGTCGGATAGGCATGTAGAAAGTCAGTTCTGCGCCTGATGTCCCGCCAGTCGTGTCGGTTTACCGTCTCTGGGCTACGAGAGTGAAGGAGGAGAGAATGTTCCTGTGTATTGCGCACACTAGTGCCCACTATAAAATAACTCCGGCGTAGCAGTCCATCTGTTATTTTATATGGTTTCAATGAAAACGACCAACGTTACCGAAATCGGTGAAGGCATTATTATTATTATGAAGTTTACTATAGTTACAGTATGTTCTGCATAATTGTCTGCAGGCCAGGTGAATGTAATCAGTGCTGAAAGGCCTTTTGCTTGAGCGCGTCTGATAGCTGCTGTTGGCGTTATAATTAACATTGCTAGTGCATTGCTGAGGAGTCAACAGCCAGGTTGTTCGTGGAATATATATAGTAACAATGTCTATGGACGGTACATACTACGTCGATCCGATCTATACTTGGTATCTTAGATTGTACAGGCTATATTATTAATGACAGATAATACTTTAGAGTGTGTATGGGTCCTGTATACAGTGTGTAAAAAGAACAGTCACTATAATTTTGAGATACGATTATACTACATTTCCTCATTTTGGAAAAAAATAATATTTTATTTTTTCTGTCCTAGAAGCGCTGTCTTCAGGTGAATTTGAAATTGGATTAGTTTTATAATACCATTGTCGAAATTGTTATTAAATCATCGTTGAAAATACAAAAAAACATTCAAATTGGTCCATCTATACGCGTGTATGTCACTGAACTACACTGACTAAGAATTGTAATCTATACTAATATTATAAAGCGGAATAGTTTGTTTGTTTGTTTGTTTGAACGTGCTAATCTCAGGAACTACTGGTCCAATTTGAAAAATTCTTTTGTTGGATAGTCCATTTATAGAGGAAGGCTTTAGGCTATATAACATTACGCTGCGACTAATAGGAGCGAAGCGTCAGTGAGAAATGTTGCAAAAACGGGAAGACTTTCGTTGCGTGCGCTACATAAATGGTAATAAGTCGCTCAAGAACCACGCGAACGAAGTCTCGGGAATAGCTAGTATTTATTTATAAACATTATACAAATATTAGAAGATTATACTCGTAGTATTGAAAACTTTTATTCTCCTCGCGGGATTCGATCTCGTGAACTAGGGCACAGCCCCAGATAAAATATTGTAGTCACAAATCATTACAAGACTTGCAGACATCATATTGAATACACTTGTTTATGTGTAAACTTGCGTAAATGTCTTATTATTATTATTATGTTTGTTATAGCATTCCAGCCCAAGAGCAACTAAGTCCCAGACTTTTGGAAGTCATGCGTGGGCCGAAGCTATTAGTTAATTAATCTTTAAATGGAAATTAATTCCTGTTCGTTAGTCTCGCTAAAACACGGCTGAACCGATTTGGCTATTTTTAGTCTTGAAATGTTCGTGGAAGTCCAGGGAATGTTTAAACGGCTTGTATGCTCAACGAAGTGAGCACGGGTCAGCTAGTCTTAAATATAAAAATGTAAGTATCGCTAAAACTTGAGGATGGGTGAACCGATTCGGGTATTTTTAGGGAAGTCCAGGGAACGTTTAAACGGTTTGTATGATCAAGGAAGTGGGCATGGGTCAGCTAGTATTATTATAAATAATAGTCTGAAGTCTCCCACACCGATTTCAATGAAACTATGCAGGAGTTATTTTTACATGAAAGTACACACGAACGTCTTAGCCGTTGACCTAAGACCTGATCAGGATTGAAACTCATCTGTTTTGTGACTTTTATGAAGATCTTTAATCGTGATTTGTCACGTTATGGTAAGTAATTTACCTTTAGTAGCCAAAAAAAATGTTCTACGCGTCTTTCTCTTCACACAACATACGGCATGATATATGAACCATGAATCGCCCTGTATACATCTATGGACGCTTCGAAGCCACGTCATTGACCACGTCCATCTGGCCCCATGATTAGTATACGAAAAACTTGTGTTACTGACAACGAAAATGTATTTAAGATTTTTATTGTATTTATACATCAATTTAATACACATCTATGGCACCCAAAATTTCTTGTTCCCTCAGCGGGATTCGAATCCGCAACTTCAATCACTGCGCTACAGAGGTCGTCAAATGGCCGTCATGATAAAGAAGTCATAACCGTGATATATGTATAGTCAAAATGACGACCTCCGTAGCGCAGTTGGTTGAGCGCGTTGGCGCTCGAACGAAAGGTCGCGGGTTCGAATTCCGCCGGGGGAACAAAAAGTTTTCAATGTTCCTGGGTCATGGATGTGTATTAAATTTGTGTATAATATAATAAAAATCTTAAATATGTGTATAGTATAAAAGTATTAAATATATTTCCGTTGTCTGGTACCTGTAACACAAGTTCTTCGGATACTTAGCACAGGGCCAGATTGACGTGGTGTGAAGCGTCCATAGATATTATTATTATATTATTATTATTATTATTAAAATCTTTTCAAAGCTATCCGAAACTCAAGTCAAGATGCAGCGTCCTAAAAAAATAACTCAAAAGAATTCTTATCTCGAGAACATTCACAAAAACTGATTCGAGGTTCCGTCGGTTCGGAAATAGAGAACCCCCATTACCGCCGGCCCCTGTACGATCTGAAGTTTCAACACTATTGGGAAAAGATTTTAGACTTTTTCAGCACGCTCTGACAAGTTTCCCTTTTTATTAGCCAGACATCCGTTCTTATCTTATCTACTTGCGGGGACGTGAATATTTGATATCTCCACGCGATAGTATACAAATAGTGCGCTCGTAAAAACTTACCACTTCATCGAGAGGGTTCGGGGCCGCTCGGGCGCGCTCGGCGGCGCTCGGGCGCGGTCGCGGCGCTGGGCGGGCGGGCCGTCAGTCACTCTAGGGCGCCGCTGCGACTCGACGTCGGCCAGGGCGGGAGTACCGCGATCGTCGCACTGTTACTAATTAATCCGACGAGCCGGTGCCAAGTTTTCGTCGTACAATTAAATTTTTCAACTTTTTGTGTCGAGTGTCGGGGGTGTTGTGAGTTTAACCGACTGCGCTTGGAAATGATTTCCGGATTTTTTAAATTCGCGCCGACAGAGGTGAGAGTTTGAGTTTTAATTAGAATTATAAAGTTGTAGCGACTCGTGCTTACAGTTAACGGAGTTAGCAACTTTTCAGACGCACTTGGAAAGTGATTATAAGTGGATAAATAGGTAAATAAAATTCAACAAATATGTTTTATAATATAAACAAATATATTTTATATTATACTTTGAACAAAATCACCAATCTAGAATGACTAACTAGTTACCAGTAATTGGATGCTGCAGTTCATAACCAATTATATTATTTAATTAAGTCGGAATTAAATTGATTCTTAGAATAAGAAGTAATAAACAACAAATTAAACATATATAACAAACTAATTTATATATAATAAAATACCTAAGATAAGAAAACATTTTAACTATATATATCAATTTTGATTAGATATTACAGCATAATTTTATTTTGTTTATTTTAGGATAACAAATTTGCTATTGAAAAAATAAAGTAAAAAGTAAATAATTTACTGAATTTATTACTGAAGGATAATAATAATAATAATAAATTTTTAATTAACCTAATGGCTATTATAAAACATTTTAACTATAGTAATTATTGATATTATATTATAGGAAAAAAAAAATTAATCAAGCATTCTTCATTTCAGACTACTGATTTCAAATTTTTTTGCCTTTCGGACCATGAACTTTTGCCGATTTAAAACAAAAATGTATTTTCCCATTTGTAGGAATATGGTTTTTTGTTTTAGTATATGATAAGATTATAATTATTGTAATTTATTATCAGAATTGACCTTCAAAAAACAAACTTTATGTTTTAATTTTGAATATTTTTTTTGTTCCAAATTAAAACAAAGTTTTTATGTAAAATGTACGGGAACATAGTATATATATATGTAAATTTTGTACAGATACCACGCTGGTACATATACATTGTGTAGATATACCGTAGGGTACAATGTAAACCTTTATGTAAGTAGCCTCCCTAAACCCGAGCGACCGCGTACTTAACCGCTACTTACAATTAGAGGCCCCTTCAATCATAGGCTTTGACATGAATGACATTGTGACAAATGCTACTTAATTTAAGTAGGGTTTATTTGACTGATTGACATTCTAGCTGATTGTATCTCAAATCGACGTCTTCCTATAGTCATTTCTCTTTATGAGATTATGAAGATCAGTTGTGTTGGGCCTCATTTAATGTGTAATGGACAATAGCGAATGCCTTATTTTCTATTAAGAGCGTTAAAGTTTCAAATATATTTTATAATATCCATGGACGCTTCACACCACATCAATATGGCCCCGTGCGAAATATCCGAACAACTTGTGTAACACGTACCAGACAAAGGAAATACATATTTCATATATCATCTTCATGGATGTGTATTATTTCCCGGGAACATTGAAAGCTTTTTGTTCTTCGCCGGGGTTAGAACCAGCGATCTCCGCAATAACGCGCTCAACCACTGCGGTACAGGGATCGTCAAATAAATAAATGTAGTAGGATAAGTGTTTTGAGTTAGAACAACGATTGCGTTCTGGTATATACAAGTATAATACAAATATTATATATTATAATATTATTTGATTATTTATGTTATACTAGTGGCGAAGACTGGTTCCTCTTCAGAGGGACGCCTTGTCCCTTATATTATAGTTTAGAATATGTATGAGGGTTTTTGAAGTAAAGGGCAAGCAAAACTGATAGTAATGGAGTTGTAAAAAAATATTCTTATCTTCTAAAAAAATATTCTAATCAATTGTTGTTAGTTAGTTTCGCTAAAGCTCTAGAGCTCGGCTGAACCGATTCGGCTATTTTAGTCTTGATATATTCGTGGAAGTCTCGGGAAGGTTTAAACGGTTTCTATGCTCTACGAAGTGGCACGGGTCAGCTAGTATAATATATATTATGTTTAGAATCAAAAGTTATGTATGTCCGAATATCAGAAAACTGAAGTTACAAAAATACGAACTTATTCGCTGTAATCGTTAACATATAGGTATAAAGAATGTAAAAAATACCAGTTATAAATAAATATACCCGCAACTACACGTCGTATCGTTATAATTTTTTCACTCATATTTGTAAACAGAGTTTACGAGGATCTACAAATAAAATTAGTTAACGCTCACCATTATTGACTCATCCACTTGGAAAATAATCTTCGACCTTTTTGCCGGCCGTACGTAGAAGTATTTACATGCGTGCAAAGTCCGGCGAACTATTTACAGCGAACACGACGAAGACTACAACTTCTGTTTGCACAACTTCGGTTTCCACAACTTCGGTTTACACAACTTTTCAAGTCCACAACTCACTAACTACAATCACGGCTATAATGGAACTTTGTTAGTGTTTTATATTACTTTGTAGAATATCAGATTAAAGTTGTAGTCTTGCGGTTATGTTTTATGATTGTGTTTAATAACTTGCGTTAAAAGTTACTAAGTATGCAACATCACATGGTAATGAATCAAAGTGCATTTTGCAGTTATGTTAGGTTAGTTAAGACTAAAGTTATACTATTTCTAGTAGCTATGGTCCACGGTTTCGTGCGCGAGCAATAGTATTTGTGGCAAAAATCTTCTTTAACTCTATCGATAACAGTTACTTATTACGTTCACTTTCCCTAATTATTACCTGGGGGTAGAACCTCTATCTACAGGCTGTAATATTAATGAGTGAGTGTCTCTATTGTGGGACCCATACACACTTTAGGGTGTGTCCCGTCTTTCAGCTCTGGTACTTTCACAGTAAACTGTACGACATAGGAGGCACATTTAGGGTGTGCCTAAAGTATTGTCACTCATTTACTTTACACCTTGTAAACTACTGCGTTATGTTAATAGTCCCGTCCGTCCTGCTCAGATTTAAACTGTATGGTTTAAAGGCAATTATAATGATCATTTGATAAGGATTAATATTCTATACGCCTCTGTAATACTTCTGAAAACACAAAATTATTTGTGATCATATTCTTAACTTAAAATGAGTATATCCCGCGAAAAAATTATAACCACAACCTGCTAGCAGATGAGTGAGAGTACGCATAGGCATGCGTTTGATGCACCTCCCTCCTCCCACACTACTTATACGTACACTCGCCAGCAAAAACGTGAAAACACCACCACCACACAAGCAATAATGTTAACACGATCGTGCAAAGCCCCACAACACCATGCAGGTTGCAAAACTCGACGCGCGTTTCGCTCCGACCCCGGAGCATCCTCAGGATGTAGACTCTGCGAACAATGTTCGTTGAGTATATTACATTTAAAAGATTATAATAATTATCTAATTAATTATATATACATAAAAAATTTATTACTATAATAACCTAATTATCAGATAGTTTGGGCATGTCAAGAAATGGTTCACACAATCAAAGTCGAACCAGTTTACAAGCACTTATACCATCGCGTACTTTTGATATAGCTTAATTAAGAGAAACATTTTATTTATTTACATATTATAATGATTTTGTTTCAAACATCGCCCGTCTTAAATAGAAATGTTTCAACTTCAAGAGTGCTAATTTTAAAAAGTTTCCCTCAACAAAGGCTGCACTCAGCGGGGGTCGTCGGTTCAGCTCCCAGAGGCCTATTTATACGGGCTGACGTAAGTGGCTAAATTTGATTTCACCAAGCTCACCTGGCCGACTCCCTTAATAGCCCCCACTGAAGTTTGTTCCTAAATTAGTTTGCTGATTTAAAAAGTATAAGAATAAGGTTTGTTTGAGGCTTATCTACAATCATTTATATATTAATACGTGAAGAAAAATTAAGAACAGTTTTATTAGATTTATGAGTACAGAGGACATTAAACTGGGTGTAATTAAAGTTTAGTGTTAATAATCTCTTAGATAATTGAAAGACAAAATTTATAAAATTCACATTACCTAATGTAAGGTAACTTGAATCTCTTAAATGGATAGTTGGAATAGATAGGATAGACATATGGAAGTTAAAAGGTTAAAAAAAACTGTAAATTCTCAGTATGTCCTTTTAAATATCTTATTTTATGTTAAAACTGAGATTTTTCATCTACTTGGTAAAATGCGCCACGGGAGTTTCTTACGCCGGTTTTTCTCGCTAGACTAGTTCCGGAAGCAGTGGTTCACATTTTTATCGCCAGGATTCGATTTTGCGACCTCCCGCTCGAGCACCAACGCGCTCAACCACTACGCTACGGAGGGCGTCAATAATTATTTATTGCCGTATTTTAGGGGTGGGACACCAGTGTGAAGTGGGGATGTTTTATTTTTCATTTCAACCCATTGCTAGGGGTATCGTTGGTAGGGTAAAAGGTATTTCCAGGAAATCGTTTACGAGTGGTTTACAACCTCTAAAGTGGCTTAGTCGGTATAGAATGGAACTTATAATCCATTAAGAAACTCGCAATTTTTCATGCTTAAATTAAAATTTGAAAGAAGCTTTTGAAGATAAACTACTTTTAGCAATTAAAAGCGGAAATAAATAAAAAAAATATAAAAAGAAATCAAACCTTAACTTTATTTACAAAATTTACAATCTAAACATATAGAAATATCGCAAGACTTTAATTCTTATAACACACAACGAATAATTGTCCAACAAAATAACAATTTAAATAAGGATTCAAAATGAAAAATAACAAAATGGCTCACGTATACCGAGTAATCACACGAAGTCCTCACCGAGCGCTGCCAGGCAACCAAATGGACGAGCAGCGCCGGGATACGGGTTTTATACCATCGTCTGTCACTCGGCATGACGTATTTACAAGTTATAGGGTACGGGTGCACTTAACAAGTTGCAAGTATATCTAATACGGCCTCTCCTGACAGCTGGTCGTCCTCGATCCAGATAGGTAGGGCCTGCCTGAGGTGACACGATCTAAATCGGTGTCAGCGACGGTCCAGATGATCCGGCTACTGGTGACAGAGGCAGGTCGGTGGTGTCGTCAGCGCTGGCTGTCAGCATCGCAGCAGGCGCCGTGTCACCGACGTCATCACGTGCTGTCTGGGCCGGTGGCAGAGTAGATTCCGATGGCTCAGCTTCATCTGAAAACATGGAGAATCTCCGTTAGATGGTCTGAAACTATATTTCCAAAATATCTGACTAGCCAAGTGAGCGCTACAGATTTAACAGTTAACGATATGCACGACTTGGATATTGTTTAATACCAACGATACATATGACTCGATTTAACAATCAACGTTATGCACGACTTGGATATTGTTAAATACCAACGATACATACGACTTGATTCTAGCAATCAACGTTATGTACGACTTGGATATTGTTAAATACCAACGATACATACGACTTGATTTTAACAATCAACGTTATGCACGACTTGGATATTGTTAAATACCAACGATACATACGACTTGATTTTAACAATCAACGGTATGTACGACTTGGATATTGTTAAATACCAACGATACATACGACTTGATTTTACAGTCAACGTTATGCACGACTTGGATATTGTTAAATACCAACGATACATACGACTTGATTTTAACAATCAACGTTATGTACGACTTGGATATTGTTAAATACCAACGATACATACGACTTGACATACTAACGCCAATACGACTTAGTGCGCAGGCACTAACGCATTCGTTAGTCTAAGGCGACTTGAAAATACGTCAACGCTCGTGTTCGACTGGCAAGTTTTCTTACTACGAATGCACTTTAAAGCGTTTTTACGTATTCCAACGCCAGTGTTCGACTAGCAAGCTTGCTACGAACAATCAGTACTCACAATTGAAAAACGCAGCGCAGGCCTCCGGACTCCACTCGCCACGCCAGTGCACCATATGTTGCGCTGCAGCCTGCGTTGTTTTGCCATAGTCGCCACTGACGAGCTTCAATCGGTAGCGACCACTAGGCAGAATGTCCACGACCTTATAGGGTCCTCGCATTCCGGAATCAAGCTTTCCTGTGGACTGAGAGGTTTTTATTACGAACACAAGATCATCAACCTGAAATTCAAGTGAAGCATGTCTCCGTTTATTGACACGTTCATCTTGCCCCGTTTGATTTCTTTCCATGAGTACTCGAGCTCTGTTTCTGGAGAGTTCTCTGAGCGCCTCCCTGTTCGGTGACTGGCCCTCAATAGTGACATCTCGGACTAGGGCACGAATGACTGGAGTAGCTGCTTCGACTCCTATGAGGAGATTGAGGGGTGATGTCTGGGTAGTTTTGTGTTTTGTCACGTTAATGACAAGCTGCAGTTTCCATAATGTATCTGCCCACGACGTTTTCCTATGATTGGTCTCTATTCTTATCATGTTAAGTACCGTACGCATATATCTCTCTACTTGGCCATTAGCATGATGCATCCCAGGGGTTATGTGATGTATGTCGCAACCCATGTCGTTGACCCACTTTACGAATACGTTTGACTCGAACATGCGACCCTTGTCGGTTATTAGAAGCTTAGGCACACCAAAGAGTGAGATAATATGCGTAGTTACCTTTTTCAATTCGTCTGCATCTTGACGAATCATAGGATTTAATATGCAGTACTTACTGAAACTGTCGACAGCAATCAGTACAAACTTGTATGCTCCGGATAAAGGCAGTGGTCCGAGGGCGTCTATATGCATGGTGTGAAATGGCACGTCCGGCTTTTCCCAAGAAGTAATTTGTTGAAGAGGCGCTCGAGGTCTTCGTTTGTTGGAAAGACAAGTCAAGCAATGGGTAACATATTTACTTACAAACTGTCTCATGCCAGGGAACCAAAAATGCTTTAGGATGAGGTCTATAGTCTTCTCCACTCCGATGTGCTCGTGCTCGTCATGGAATATCCTGAGGAGGCTAAGTCTGTGTCCTTTGGGAATGTAACACAGTAAACGTGGTTGTTCTCCGACAGGCGTGTACCGATAGTAGAGTAAGTCATCACGAGCAACATACCTATGTGCATCCATAGCGCCTTCTTGCAGTTTCTGGAGTAGGTTCTGAGTTACTTCGTCACTTTGTTGAGCCGTATGAGCCCAATTACGAGGTTTTTGAATTATATTTACCTTACAAGCGGGGTTACGGCTGAGGTAGTCAGCATGTGGCATGAGCAGACCTTTCCTGTATTCAATGGTGAAATTGAAATCTTGCAAGTAGATCCACCACCTTGCTACACGGGGTAGTAGATCTTTCTTACGTTCCGTAGCCTTCAGAGCGTTGCAGTCCGTGACAATAGTGAACTTTAGTCCCACAAGGTAGTGTCTAAAGTTTTGTAGAGCTTTCACGACGGCCAACGTCTCTAGTTCATACGAATGATACTTACTTTCAGCACCTTGTGTTACCTTGCTGAAGTATGCGATAGCGTGTTTCTTTCCATTTGGGTGCACCTGTAGCAGCACTGCTCCATAGCCTATACTGCTGGCATCAGTGTGGACCTCAGTTGGATAATTGGGGTCAAAAATAGCTAGAACTGGCTCATTTGTCAGCAACCGTATAAGCTCCTGGCGAATAGACTCATGTTCAGGTGACCATGAAAATTGGCAATTTTTATGAGTGAGACGAGCAATTGGAGCTGTTTTGGAAGCATAACCCTCGATATAGCGTCTAAAATAGCCAGCAAGCCCTAGCAGTTGTCTCACCTGTTTCACATTTTCTGGAGGTTTTGTGTTGACCAAAGCCTCAATTTTATGTGGACTCGGCCTTACCTGACCCCTACTCACGATCCTACCAAGATATTCAACCTCAGTTACTAGAAATGAGCACTTACGCAAATTAACAGAGAAACCCGCGCTCGTAAGAGTTCCGAGTACATTGCGTAGTAGCTCAATGCCCTTTTCCACGCTGTTGCTCAAAAGAAGCACGTCATCTATATAAATTAGGGTGTTGCCATCATTTATATGTTCCCGCAATGTATCGTTAATAATCCTTTGATAGACTACAGGACTATTAGCTAGACCAAAGGGCATTTTCAAGTATTCGAAGTGATCCTCTGGTGTTACGAAACCGGTTAAATGAGTGCAGTTGTCCTTAATTTTGATTTGGTGAAACCCAGATGCCATATCAAGACTTGAAAAGTAAGTGAAAGTTCCCAGCCTATCTATCTGATCCTCAATCAATGGAAGAGGATACCTATCTTTGACAGTAATACGGTTGAGAGCTCGAAAATCGACACAAAGCCGGTCTGAACCGTCACGTTTCTTAACCAGTATGATAGGGCTAGCATATTCGGATGTGGAACGTTTTACGATGCCTTTGTCAAGAAGATCTCCGATTATTTCCCTAACCTTAAGTTTTTCCGAGTAAGAAAGCCTATACGGCCTGTATACTATGGGGGTAGGGCTAGTCAATTTGATTTCCATTTCCCCCGTCTTAACGGTAGTTACTGCAGTACCCGTAATCAGGTATTTTGAAAATTCTCTAACGACTTCAAATAATGCATTGCGCTCACTACCCTCCAACTGCGTATTTATTTTATTCTCATTAGAACATGGCATAACGACGTTAATGCCTGTTATCGATTCTGAATGACAAAGGTATTGCCGATATTTTGTCCGCACATATGTCACGCCTTCGCGGTTAAGTATGTCCGTTCCTATGATAATAGGTGTCACCATAAGTGTCGATGGTACTACAATTAAATCCGCTTCAATAGACAACCCGTCAAATTCGATAGTAACTGTGACGTACGAGGTAGAAACAAATTCCTTATTCCCCATGCCCTTTAGTACGCTATGTCGGAATTTTGGTTGGCAAGGAAGGTGCTTTAGTATGGCAGATGAAACTAATGAAACGTTAAGCGCTCCACTATCTATCAAAACGTCCATCGATACACCGCATACAACAGCCGTAGTAATATCGCTATTTTTAGAATAAGTAGAACAGTCCGTGCATAAGTTTACGTTACCCCCTTTTCGAGATTCGGACCTCGACTTAATGAAACAATTGTCCTCCCTATGTCCCGGTTTCTTACAGTAGGTACATAAGTTTAGAGATGAGCTATTATGAACCAATGGCTTATTCGCGCTATTAGTAATCGGGGGTTTAGTAGGACAATTACGACGCAGGTGTCCCCGTTGGTTACAAATGAAGCATTTAATATCCCTATCGCGGTTGCCTGGCTTCGGCGGACGTAACGGAAGCTTTGACGTAGCACCACGTTGTTCACGTATATTACTAAGATTTGGTTTTGTGTAAATCGACAAAAATGAAACTATGTTACTCGGGTTCAAATCGGCGTTAGCGGCAGCCGCTCGTACTTGAGAGTTGCCGATTCCCCGTATAATAATAAGTATACGTAGTTCATCGCTTAAACCTTGCACGATACGTAAACGTAGTAAAGTGCGCCGGGCATATTCGGCGTACGTGGTATATTTATCGGAGGTATTGTTCATTGCATCGTAAAGTATGTTAGCGTAGTCTAGCTTTGCCGGACAAAGAGATTTAAATTCTTTTTTAAAATTAGACCAGGTCCTTTCGGACGTTACCCATTCGCTTAGCCACACTTTTGCATCGCCCTTTAAACAATTCGCCACGCGGGATAAGCACTCGTGATCGGACCACCCATTAATTTCCCTAGCACGATCTACCTCCTCGCACCATATCTCGATATTATTAACAGCCGGGTCAAAATGTGATATAAAAAAATTATGCGAGTGCGTTGGTTGTATTGCCCTTACAGCATCTACAATAGCCTGCGTAAGGCTACTAGCCTCTGAACTACGTACGACCGAATTTGTTTTACGACCGTTATCTACTACCGGGTTTTGTTCCGACGTACCTAAAGTCGGTGTTAATCGCGGCGGGCTGCGATTGTCTTGTACATGACGCCGTGACGCGCTGTGCTGGTCGCGGGTTCTAGACGCACTACGTGATCGATACGAGCGACGTTGTTTTTCGGACCGTTTATTTAATCGACGTAATACGCTGCGTGAACGGCGAGATGAAGCACGGTATGATGACCGATCATCGCTGCTTGCACGAGAATTCGAACGCGATGTATTACGATTACGAATGCGTTTACCGCGAGATCCGGAAGCGTCCCGATTACGCGAGCCACTTTGATGGTATCTACGAGACGTATTTCGCGGCATTTTAACAGTACTAACGAAATATATTCACAAAAGAAGTTAACACAAAGACACAAAGAAAATAAAAAATATACTGGAGGGTAGTTGGAAAATTACTCGTTGTACGAAATATACTAAAAAGAAATCCACTAACCGTGTGGGCATAGAATTCTTTATCCCCGCTTCTGATTTTAGCAATTAAAAGCGGAAATAAATAAAAAAAATATAAAAAGAAATCAAACCTTAACTTTATTTACAAAATTTACAATCTAAACATATAGAAATATCGCAAGACTTTAATTCTTATAACACACAACGAATAATTGTCCAACAAAATAACAATTTAAATAAGGATTCAAAATGAAAAATAACAAAATGGCTCACGTATACCGAGTAATCACACGAAGTCCTCACCGAGCGCTGCCAGGCAACCAAATGGACGAGCAGCGCCGGGATACGGGTTTTATACCATCGTCTGTCACTCGGCATGACGTATTTACAAGTTATAGGGTACGGGTGCACTTAACAAGTTGCAAGTATATCTAATACTACATTATTAACCGACTTCCAAAAAAGGAGGAGATTTCTCAATTCGACCGTATATATGTTTTTTTTAATGTTTGTTCGCGGATAACTTCGTCGTTTATGAACCGATTTTAAATATTTTTACTTCACATCCCCATCAATCTTTCTTGGGTATCGTACAAGGCGAGATCGTACTGAGATTCTCTCTATATCCGAAAATGAGCAGCAGCGTTTCTGCGTAAGTACGCAGAAACGCTTGGCAGACGGGTTGTCTGATAAGTATCAGACAACCCGTCTGCCAAGCATGATGAGTATATACCTACATGTAAACTTTTGGGTCGTTGACTTCATACTTCATAGCTGAAATGATGATGACTAATCTACCCGCGGACACTGGCTAGAAGATAATTAGCTGGCGGGATTCGAACCAACAACCCTCAGGTTAATCACCGACGTGCTCAACCACTGAGCCACAGAGATACATTCTGACAGTCCCGTTGTAACTCCACCTCAAATGCGGCCTCCATAAGCAAATAATGATAATTTAAGTCTCAAAGCTTTCAACTCGCGGTTGTAATTAACACTCACACGGGGAATGATAAATTATGTATTTTTCTCCTTTCCTATTTGTTAACGCATCCGTGGTCTAGTGGTTTAGAGCTTAGAATCGGAGGTCGTGGTTTCGATTCCCGCGTTGGAACAACAAAAAATGTTGTTTTCAAGTTTGGTTAGAACAATGCAGGCCGATCACCTGATCATCTGACAAGAAAGATGATCCATGCGTCGGATGGGCATGTAAAACGTCGGTAATAATAAATACTATATTAATACTCAAACGACAGGTCACTGTCGCTTCTAGGTGGAGTTACAATGACAACATAATATCATATTTTGAGAGTCACTTAATTTAAATATCGTTTCAGTATACTGGAAATATTTTTTTTCATAAGTCTCGTCACACAAATCAGCCAAGCAAGGTCACTGGCTTTATACAAAAATAAAACATTTTTCAGCAGCTTATCCTTTAGAAAAAAAAAATGCGAGTAATATTTTAAACAGCAGAAGCAAGTGAGAGCCTGGTATAGTTCGGATCATCCACATTCATAACCCTATTACACACGCCCGCCTGCCCTGGAGTAGGGATGTGACATTGCCCAAAAATCGATCCTCATTTCAATTAAAAATCGATTTCTGAAAAAAAAAATGTATTTGATTAATCGATTTCTTCATAAGCCTTAGTTTTTACGTAAGTACTTACTTTATTATTAAATAGAAGAAAAATGTTTTGATTTGACAATTTCATTATCATTGTGCTATTCAGTACGAATGAAACAAACTTTATACACAATATTAGAATTAGCCTCAATGAAATTAAAATAGAACGGTAAATATAAGATTTGACGAAAAACTGAAAAGGGATGCGGTTGTGTTACAAAAAATCGAAAAAAAATATTATTTCAAATAAAAAATCGATTATTTTTCACATTCCTACCTCCGAGGCCCCAAAAACAATATGCTACTTTATAAAGACCCTAAATGTACTTGTAGAAGACACCATCGTGTCATATAACATAACATACGCTACTATTTCTACAGTTTTAAGTGTATAATCTGCTCAAAAAAATTATTACTATAGCAATTATTATAACTGGGCTTACTTCCGGAACCGGTGGTTGGCATCACATAGACACGTCATTCAGAAAACATTTTGTAAAAAAACCTGAATAAAATATGTTGATAACATAAACAATACTTTTAAAATAACCTAATGAACCCCCTTCTTACTTAAACGAGCGCTTTTCCTTTCCTAATTTACACAACCTATCTTGTAGACCCTTCAGACGCACCCTTCTAGATATCCCTTCCCATCGCACTGACTTCTTTGCCTACTCCTTCACTGTGCACGCTGCTAAGCTCTGGAATTCTTTGCCTGCTCAGATTCGAGAGTGTAAGACTCTAGGACTGTTTAAAAAAAAATTGCGTGAACACTATCATAATTTAGCCTGACAGCAAACCCCGATTTAAACTAAATATATTTAATTTTTATTATTATAATATCATTATATGTATAATATGTATGTACAATAGTAATGATTATATATTAGTATGTTATAGTATTATTTATTTATGTATTCGTATTTAATTATATATATAGTATATACTTATATATATTTCTTACCAACTATCGAAGTATGTTGTACGCGCCTAATTGTTTAAATTTCAATTTTTCCTTTGTTAGGTCTACTGGAAGAAATTCCAAATTGGGATAAGTAGCACCTTTGTACATAATTTATTTTTATTTATTTATGTTTCTATTGTTTTTTTATTTTATGTGTGTACATAAATTATTAAATAAATAAATATTAAATAAATGAAAAGCACCTTGATGCTACTATTACTTGATAAGATACCGTATAAGAATAAGTATTAATACTCTTTCTGTAAAGGAATTCGGACAGTGGCTTTAGAAGTTATTAAAAAACTGATGGTCCATTTATTTAAATATTTATTGGAGACATGAATAAATGAAGGTGATACGCAGGAAAATTATGATTTCGATAAAAATGAGTTCAAACTGTTTAGAATACGTCGTAAAGTATTAAGTACATTAATCTACAGATCCGTCTCTAGAATAAATGTACTTTATACGTTACTAGATACCCTCTCTATCTAAGTGACAGTTTAAACTCAATTATGAGTAATTTTTTTTGTAACATATCACCTTCATCGATTCATGTCTTTAATTAGCAAAAATTAAGGTCCATGCGGCTATAACACTAACAATTTGAATGTAACTTATTCACAGCGCAATGACGAATTACATAGCCACTTAAATGAGGTCGAATAAAAGTTTGTAAAAACATAAAAAACACGATGAAAGAGAGTGCAAACAAATATAAATATTCTCGGGACAATTTCGGGGAGCCTCGTGAGTACTCGGGGGTTAATATACTCGGTTTAATTAGAGTTGATTGATTGAGAACATAAAATGAAAGGGCTTTTAATTTGTTTTTGGTTACGATACAGAGCCAGTAATTTGGGACTAAATATCCGTAAGCCTACGATGTTATCCTTGATTTGATATACAACTTTTAACAGAAATGAGTGACAAAAACTGGCGTAACTTGAGTTATGTTTTAATGAAAACTAACAAACAAAGTAACAAACATGGACCGGTCGCACTGGAAATGTGTTGGAGAGGCCTATGTTCAGCAGTGGACTCTAAAAGGCTGAAACGACGACGAACAAACATTTGTAAACCATACGATTTTAGACACAAACGAATTGGATAAAATATCAGATTAACTGATTATTTCTACTCGTTAGTGGTCACTAAGAATTACCGGTCCAATCAGAAAAACTATTGGTATTTAACTATTGTGACGCGTTTCAATAACCATATCATTAGTAGATAGATCGGATGTTGAAACACACCATAAGGCATGGTATAACGCCAATGACTTTGAACGACTGTTTGTATTTCGGGAAAGGAAGGGAATTTTTGTAAATTTGGACCAAAATTTGGAAAAATTGCCCCCTCATATACTCAAGCTATTTTAATAACACTCTCGTCGCTAACATATACAGACAAAAATGTTATAAAATTCAAAAAGTGTACGTTACATTTTAGTCTATATTAAAACAAAAGTATCAGTTTATAAAACATTAATCCCCTGGTAAATATTCTTAATGAAGATAATTTTTTTGAGTTTTTTCAATAAGACGAGGGGACTGATTCAAGATACCATCGCTAATTATCGCTTACAAAGTTCGATAACAAAATGTATGGGATTTGACATAAGGTACGCTAAATGACATACCAAATCATACAAGATCATAATATCTTATGTCAAATCCCATACATTTTGTTATCGAACTCTGTAAGCGATAATTAGCGATGGCATCTTGAATCAGCCCCCAGTATTAAATATATATAAGTAGAAACGGTTTCAAAGTACTCCATATTTCACCTTATTACGCGGATCCTTAAATGTTATAACAAATTTTACACGTTCACTTCACTTCTTGTCATAATCTATTACTCTTAAATCGCTACTGACGCACTCTCTGCCATGTGAGTTCAGCAAAAGTGTTCAGCTGATGATGATAAATAATAAATCAGGCCTGATATAAAGGAGGTGGAAGTAGGTCATTATTGTGTATTACAGCCGCGCTCGGCCCCACTCCTCCCCCCTACTTTTCCCCCCTAGGTCTCCTCCCGCAGTCACTCGTTATATTAATTAACTTCTGTAAAATAAATAAAACAAAGAATAGATTTTTTTTATTAAAAACATGAACTAGCGCCGGCCTCGCAGCCGCTCGATTTCGTCATAGGCACAAAATTGCCGAAGATGTGAAGTAATTTCAATAATATTCTGACGTGCCTGCTATTCCAGGCCGCCGCGTTTTATCGTGATTAACTATTGCATTATATGCGAGGTGAAAGAAGATCACCTTCCCATCTCTCTCGTGGGTGTCGTAAAACGCGACAGATGGAATATACAAGGTGTAAAATAAATGAGTGATAATACTGTTGGATGTGTATGTGCCTCGTATGTAGAGTATACTGTAAAATCACCAGAGCTGAAAGAGTTAC
The DNA here is from genome assembly GCA_905187575.2 of Celastrina argiolus. Lineage (NCBI taxonomy): Eukaryota > Metazoa > Arthropoda > Insecta > Lepidoptera > Lycaenidae > Celastrina > Celastrina argiolus. Next base: position 1,380,852 of record LR994579.1, on the reverse strand, counting down.
TTTTGACTTCCATGTTTCTATGAGAAATATCATAAATTTTCCCATACAATAATTAAAAAAAAAGTACTTTCACAGTTAACTCTATCAAAAAGACCCATACACACCTTAAAGTATTATCACTCATTCATTTTACAGCCTCTATATCCGGAAATGGCAGCAGCGTTTCCGCGGACAGTTTATTGTATTGCAACGTGTTACATTCTATTATATCGTTATGTCATAACACCGTGTACAATAATGACGTGTGCGACGTGGACATATATTTTAATATTTCAACGGTAGCGTTAATTAAATCTCGCCCGAAGTGGCGGCGGTCCAGCTGCCACTAAAGATGCAAATGAAAAAGATCAGATGAAAAGAAAGCCCAGACGGACTCACTTTACTGTTGAAACTGAATTACAAGCACAGAAAGTATTTCCACTTAAAATAAGTTGTGTTTTGGCCAAAAACATCTTATATTTTCACGAAACCGCGACGAATAAAAATATATTAGTCCATAATTTCGGAGAGCTTTTATTTAGATTTCGTTAGGAGTTATTTTTCATCGAATCTTTTTCTTAACTCGACTACGATGAAGCCTTATTGCTACTATGATAGTAGTACTAGAGAGTAGTAATGTCTTAGGCCTCAGCCTCGAATTTTGCGGGCAGCGGGTGTGGTACTCGTTACCCGCTCCCGCGCCGCTGTTTTCGAGAACCGGCCCATTTGATCTTACGCAAAAGATCCTGCCGCTCCCGCCCCGCTGCCCGCAAAATTCGAGGCTGAGGCCTTATGAAAGGTTTTGGCTCTCAGTGCATGTGTATTTTATTCAAGGTGTAAAATAAATGAGTGATAATACTTTAGAATGTGTATGTGCAAGCTGGTATAATAAAATGATGTGTAATATGCAGCGCTGCGAAGCGCTACGCACGTTTCATTTTAATTTTGTATCGATATTAAAACGCGTGGCATCGCGTCTCAGTGTGAAGTTACGCTTTAGGTGTAGTATTTTATTACCGGCAGAATAAGAATAAAATATTTAACGATATCAATAATTGTATCTAGAAGATAGTAGTAGTAGATGTAGTTTTAATGTAAACTGTTTATATCTAGTACCTACTCGTGTGAACCTGTAATTGTCTTTCTGTCACCTAATTTATTTCTATTGTATTATAGTTAATCTGTTGGTTTTCCACTATGACAAAAAAAAAGAAAATACGCAGGGCTTCTCTATTGTTTTATATATGTTTATATATGTTTTTTAATATATCCGTGACGGATAACTTTTTGCTCCGTAGTTCGATTTTGGTAATTCTTTTTTATTCCACATAGCGTTGACTCGTTTACGAAAAACGCACTAATTGATATTTAGTTCATAGCTCTCTCACAATACGGGATGTTTCTGTAATGAAAACGGCAAATTGAGGGCATAGCCAACTGTGATGAGGAGATGGACAACAGGCATGTTGAAAGTGATGTTTACAGCATTGATTTCCGTATTTACTGTTACAACAATGTATATTGCTTTAAAGCTTTTATCAGATTTTGAAACTAGTAAACATTTTTGATGTGATAACTTCTTATGGGACGTTAAACTACTTTGTTACGTAACGCGTTACGGCGCCAACCTTTCAGCTTCTCTCTCTGTCAAGCATACAGCAGATTTAGGTGGGTCAAATCACGATTAAAGATTTCCATAAACGTCACAAAACAGATCAGTTTGAGTCATGGTCAGGTCTTAGGTCAACGAGCACTGCGTTTGTGTGTATAAACTAGGAGCCAGCGAGCCCGATTTTAGACCTTTGATTCTTTTTCAGTTATATTAAGTAACTAGCTGTGCCCGCGACTTCGTACGCGTGGAAAAGTGATTTAGGGCAGTGTTATAATAAATCTGTTTTAAAAGCATACATTTTTAACAATAGACGTGCATAGGCAAAAGAAGTAGGCCGATGAAGTAATAATAATAGTTTACAGTCAAATAATGACTCGGTCATGCCATATGAAGACATAGGATTACCCCCAATAGATGTAACTATATCTTGAATAGTCAGACATAACTGGTCAGCATCAAAAAGTACACAGAACACCATCATGACTACAAACAAATAGCGCCACCGCTGAGGACTTTCGCTAATAGGTACTTGCCAATGTTGATCCCGATCCAGTTAGTGACATGCCCTCATGCATGACATCAAGCTAAAAATCATATCAAATACTCAGGATCTATAACTGTCCCTTGAAGCTGTGAAAAAATCTGAATTCTTAGCCACCGCAACCAAAAGATACAACCGTTTATGTCGCAAATTTTTGTCATTTTCGACACTTGCAAGGGAATCAAAACCTAAAGGGACTCTTGTACCTCCCGGGAACTCTGAATCTTTAAAGATAAATGAAGCAACAACGTTTTAATTTAGTGCTGACAAAGGATAAATTGCGAAACCATAAAAATACTATATTTTTTTTGAGCTTACTACCGTTTACCGTAATTGATTTTATACAAAAAACTTTCGTAATAAAGAAAGTCAAGAAAAAAAACTCAGATTGTCCTACCTAGTATAAAAACTAAGAAATAAAATATGATCAAGAAATACATAAATCTAAGTTATATTGACCTAACTTTTATAGTTTAACTATAATACGTGTAAATCAAAATTCTATTTATTAGGTATATTGTATAATAGTTTACTTGAAAAAAAACTATCCTACGCCTATAAAAAAATAATTGTTGTCTTTACAAACCCTTTATAATAGTAATAATATAAATAAATGAAATTCACTTTTATCGAATGCCATTCTCCCCCGGTGCGTTCGCTGCGAATAAAATTTGAAGCAGCGCGCGGCTCCCGGGTCGGCGCGCTTCCTACAAATGTCCAGCAAGTACGACATGATGTTTTTAAATTGTCATAACTTTTTTATTTATAAACCGATTTTTATGAAACAAACACTAAATGTTAAATGAAGCTTGCCGCAATATATTACTGAAAAGTACATCTAAATCGGATAAGCCGTTTCTGAGATTAGCGTGCACAAACCCACAGACAAATAGACAAACAGATAAACAGACAAACAGACAAACAGACAAAAATTTCAAAAATCATTGTTTTGGGTACTATTGCGTAAATAAAGGTCCCCTATAATATTTTTTCTCAAATATCTTCAATGTACAGACACGACTCCTCTACAGATTTATTATATGTATAGAGTATAGATTTATGTGAGGTGCCAAAACAAAAAATGCTCTACGCGGCTTTCTCTTCACATATTCGGCTAGATATATGAACCATGAATCATCCTGTAAATTCTAGTAAGAATATAACATCGTTATTCGAAACTATTTCCATAACAAAATAAAGCAACTATTTACCTTACAGACGTTTTAAATATTTTCATCAACTTTTAAGTTGCGATTTTCCGCTGAAAATATCATTACTAACCAATTTCGTCTCCGTTTTCCTCAAGCTTTCCCGGGAAATTCGACGGCGAGGAAAATTGAAAGTTAACTATTTACTGCAAGATAGTTACACTCCGGAGGCTCCAGTTTACTTGACGGTTATAAAGTGTGGTTTAAGTTTATTACAGTTAAAACCACTGCAAGTTAACCACTTCGGCTGGCAATATCTTTATTTAATTATTGTTGAAATATTAAATCTTTGTACAGAATTATAAACTACAAGACACTGTTAGGGACTTATAGTTTCCAATAGGAACGCGAGAACCATACAAATAATATTATATTATAATTCAAGTATGTAGCTGTGCCCGCGACTTCGTTCGCGTGATTTTTGAGTGACTGAAACCGTTTATGCAGCGCACTCAATGAAAGTCCCCAAATGTGAATAATTTTCTCCGTCTTTGCAGCATTTGACACTGACAAAAAAATAACTTTTCAAATCGGATCGGTAGTTCCTGAGATTAGCGCGTTTAAACCAACAAACACACTCTTCCGCTTTATAATATTAGTATAGATATTGTAAATAATGGCAGTCGATTTCTAAATAAGACAAAAAAATAAATGTATATGCCTTCCAAGTATCAATTGTCTTCCAAGACTAGTATGTTACTGGACTGACCTGCTTAAATGTGTGTTGAATCCTAAACGTAATGACTAATAACAGCCACTTTTTTTCTCTTTCTCCCTTTAAGTCTTTTTTGTTTATTTGTTTGTTTATATTATTTTAAATTTTAATTTAAATGTAATGTGACACTCTCCCTGTACGCACCATGAGAGTGCGCCCATGGAGACCCACCGGTTAGTGTAGGACTATTGCGAGGAACAAATAATAATATAATATATAATATCTATGGACGCTTCACACCACGTCCTCGAGCGAGAGGCCGCGGGTTCGAATCTCGCCTAGGGAACAAAAAGTTTTCAATGTTCCTGGGTCATGGATGTGTATTAATATAATATTTTTTTAAAATATTATGTGTATAGAATTAAAAAGTACTAAATATATTTCCGTTGTCTGGTACATGTAACACAAGTTCTTCGGATACTTGGCACGGGGCCAGATTGACGTGGTCTGATCGTCCATTGATATTATTCATCATCATCATTTTCAGCATTTCTGCTGCTGATGACCTTGATCACCTGAAACATAGCTAGAACACTCTCGACTGATACATCTTTCAAACAAAAAAAAAACCGCATTAAAATCGGATCATCCGTTTAGGAGCTACGATGCCACAGAGACACGTTAAACTTATAACACCCGGTCGTCGGGGGTTAAAAAAGGTTTTAACAATTGATTGACGTGGGTGAAAGTGTGCATAGATATTAAGGCCTCTTCTATATCCCCTGCACTTGAAAGTCACATAAAAGTTATATAATAAAATCAAGAGACTTTAAACCCCGCAAACGAAGACACGATATAATCTCCGAAAGTTTATTCAATTAAAATTTTAAATAACAACTCTACTCCCCTCCACTTCTTTATTTCCTGATTAAAGTCTCCGATAAAGTGGAAAAGGGAGGATAATTCCCTCAACCTTTCATAAATAACGAAAACGGCAGCAGAACAAAATTAAATTTTAACTGAATGTTAATAACGAAGGCTGTTTCGTGCCTGACGAGAAATGTAAAGACCATCGACGTCCCGGAGCGGAGCCTGGACATCGCATTATAACGGGAGTAAAAAAAACAGTCACTATAACTTTGGGTTATGATTATACATACTACCTTTTCTTATTCTAGAAATGTATTATTTTTGCAAAAGTTTTTGTTTTTTTGTTGTACTTGCGACAAAAAAATAAGAAATGGTAATAAGTAAAAAAAATATATATAAAAAATGAGGAAAGGTAGTGTCTCAAAGTTATAGTGACACTACCGGTTTCTATTAAAATATCGTCGGATCGTCAGTGTTAATCGAAACCGGTAGTGTTATAAAAGTGGAAAAGTGTACATAAAAAGTTGTGTATTATTATTGTGAACATGAACTTCCATCAAGAACCAACAGTATGTTCAATCAGTTATTTCGTAACGTAGTTTCTTTTTTATGTTAAATTAAAATATCCTTATTAGAATAATAACATCGAATCTGTGACTTGTTGTCAATGAATCCTGGGCCCTGATAAAACATGTCATGACCATTGATTACAATTACAATTACAAATTAATTACAAAGTTCCAAAACAAAATGTATGGAATTTGTCATTAACTTCGCAAAGTGACATAAAAATTCGCTTGTCATTTAGCGAACCTTATGTATCCCATACATTTTTTTCCGAACTTCGGAAGTGATAAATGCGATGGTATTGAACCAGGGCTCAGGCCATGTAACGCATCAAATTTATAGAGCTCACGCAATTATACTTACGACACTTTCCTTAACTATGGTACGTCGATGTGTATGAAATAAAATGTTACGTCATAAGCAATTAGCCCGCGATCGCAGATGTACGGTAATCTTGTTAGCGTCGTTATATCCGGATTCCGGTATTACACACTTATAAGGTAGCGTTTGAGGCTAATGCACTGTTTATTGTGTCACACGCAATAGAGGGGAAGGGACGATAACTATTGATGTCATCAATTGCCATGATGACCAGATGATGTCATCCCATAATGTCTACTGCACAAGCCTCCCAAACTATTTCATGTATAAAATTTAAGCAGGTTGTGCTTATAATATCCCGTGAAAATTATAACCACAACCTGCTAGCAGATGAGTGAGTACGCAATACGCATTGGCATGCGTTGGATGCACCACCCTCCTTCCCACACTGCTTATGCGTACAATCGCCAGCAAAAACGTGAAAACACCACCACCACACAAGCAATAATGTTAACACGATGATATTGCAGGATATTGCTAGATATAATATATTTAAATTTTATGCTATGGATTTTCGCAAAGTAACTCCTGAGGCCTCAGCCTCGAACTTTGCGGGCAGCGGGGCGGGAGCGGCGGCGGCGCAGGTGCGGTACTCGTTACACGCTCCCGCGCCGCTGTTTTCGAGAACCGGTCCATTTGATTATACGCAAAAGATCCTGCCGCTCCCGCGCCGCCGCCTCTCCCGCCCCGCTGCCCGCAAAATTCGTGGATGAGGCCTGATTCCATTAATTATTTCATGTAGTTCCCTATACTCGTTATCTACGCTTGGCAAGCAGGTAGGCGAGCGCAGTTTTCAGATCACAATGTCCGCGGATACGCTGCTGCCCATTTCCGGATGTACAACGTGTAAAATAAATGAGTGATAATACTTTAAAGTGAGAAATGCCTCAACTTCATAAAGCCCATACATTAATAAAAAAAAGTAACTGTACTTTCACAGTAAACTCTATATACAGAACCCATATACACTCTGAAGTATTATCACTCATTAATATTACAGCCTGTATATTCCTCTGTCGCCTATAACGACATCCACGGGAAAGATAGTTGACGGAAGGTGCTATTCTTACTTTTGCACCCACGGATAGACTGTAAAATATATCTTCATAAACTGATTTGGAGTTTGGACTAATCAAAAGTTAAACGTTGCTTTGATTGCTACAAAAATACTTCGTCTCGCCAGTGACGCCCACATTCAGATCCGTGTTATATTAGTGTTAATTTCATTTAACTATTTATTAATAATTTATCAATCAACTAAATGTTATAGATTATATTATTGTAATTATTTTAAATGATTTAATATTTAAATATTGGCAACCCATGACGTCACTTCCATAATATTAAATTGTCATACAATTTATTATCTTAACTAAAGTAAGAATAATTATATAAGATTAAATATATGTTATTAATATTTGTTATTAAGATTAATATTATATAAGATTAATATTTGTTTACCTAATAATCATATTCTATTATATCCGGTATAATTATAATCATACCGGATATAATCTATTACATAGTTCTCATATTGATTTTTGCCCTAACGATTGTCAAACATATATAAGGGTGTAACTCTTCGTTGTGAGCAGACTTAAGAATAGATTGATACTGTTATAAGCAGAGACTCTGCCCGATTAAATATTATAAGTTTATATATGGAGCATTGGCTATTATTTACGTCCGTAACATGATGTTTATGGGAACATCATTTTGCAAATCAATATTAGTATCCTTTAATAGACGAATCAATCTACATGTTTGCCTTTTTATAGAGAAAGCAGTCTTAACGGTCCGTCAGTTGTTCATATCACACACAGTCTTGAAATATCATAGCCTCCTCATTTACACCCCGCCATCCCTCCAAAGCAACTTTTCACCCAAATAAATATTATTCTGTTCTTATGTTCAATTTTACGGAGATTTCAATTGTTCCTGCTTGGCGAACGGTATTGTATTGATATGAATTATTATGATATGAACAGGTCCACTTTGTGTTCACTTCGTAGAAGGACATTGTAACGTCTCGAAATACTTAGCGTTTTAAGAGAAATTACTCGTCGTTTTAATTATTTACGATTTTCACAGAAGCGTGTTTGCTGGGCCGAGAACATTATAATAATGAAGCTACTGAGTTACAGTCGGGGGCACGCCCGGTGTACAATATCGACCTTATTACAATAGCGGTAAGGTTCAAAAGCGATAGTCCGCAGGTGTTCCCGACTGTACTAGTACATTTGGGACAAATCCGCTACTAATTGCACAGACGAGGACAATAAATTTACTTAAAATTAACGAACTTTGAAAATCCGTTTGTTGAGTATTATTCGAGCATTTTACTACAGTAACAAGTTAATCTGTTCTGTACTATAATCTGTAGATATAATAATAATAGCTCTCCTCACCGATTTCAGTGTCGGTAGCCGAATTTTATTGAAACAAGGCCAGCTACGCAGGAGTAATTTTATAGTGCCCCAGTATGTGCGCAATATACAGAAGCATTCTTCCTTCACTCTCGTAGCCCAGTGGGACGAATAACCGACACGACTGGCGGGAGAACAGGCGCAGGACCGACTTTGTACATGCCCATCCGACGCATGGGTCATCTTTATTGCCAGACAATGAGGTGTGACAATTTTTGTTGTTCCTACATGGGAATCGAACCCTCCGAGTTCAGAGCTAGGCTATAAACAACTGCTACCACGGAGGCGATAACGTAAAAGTAAAGTAATCGATTGTCAATTGTGTGGGGCTGTCAAGTTTTTCATACAATTTTCATTCGATAACTTTACTTCACGCAGTTTCTGTATAACTGACAGATCTTGTCGTTATATTTCTACTATACTACCATTCTTAAGGCAGTCGCAAGTTCGAAACCAGGCAGGGAACGAAAAGTTTCTGTGTTGTTGTTCATGGATAAAAATATAAGTGACTAGCTGACCTGTGCTCACTTCGTTAAGCATTTATAATTAGTTTTACACAATCCTGAACCCTCAACGTGGAACCCACAACCCTGAACCCGCAACGCGAATTAATTTTTTATTTTATTTATCGATTTGGAATACAAAATATTAATCCAAATAGTTTAAACTTATATAAATGCGGTATTTATAGCATTTCACAATTTTTATTTTCCATTTGCAAACAATGCTGTTACCATGACAACCGTATTTAACCGTATCGTAATTGGTAACGACGGAAAAGATCGAGTTCTTTTCCGTCGTTACCAATTTTTTAATATAGTTTAAATATAGTTAATATAGCCTAAATTCAGCGCTGATAATGTAGCTTTCTAAAGAAAAAAGAATTATTAAAATCGGTCCAGTACCTTTTGAGTTTATTCGTTACATACAAAAATACTAATACTATAAAGAGGAAAGATTTGTATTTTTGTATGTACATTACATATAAAATATTTATTTCTCTTGTCTGGTACCCGCAACACAAGTTCTTCAGGAACTCAGCACGTGACCAGATTGATTGTAAAAAGGTCTATAGATTTTATTACTATTAGCGATTGAGTATATCGGTCTGTTAGAAGCAGATAATTCGCGTTATGCAAGCTATTTTTACAACAAGCCTACATTAGGTGACAGTAGTAACTTTGCAGAGTAAAGTCAAAGTCAAAAAAAAATTATTCAGATTTTTTTTTTACAATAATGTTTTTCGAACGTCGTTTCTATATGCCTACCACGTAAGAAGTAACACCCGAGAAATTGCAAGTGCGTTAATAATCGAACATCTAATATATTTGTCGCAGTCATCTTATTAAATCTGCTTATTTAATTGAATGACTAGCGCGGTTACTTAGTAGCGTCAAACAGCTCGTACAGATAGCAATGTGTTAGTATATTTTTCGATTAATGTACTTTAATGTGCGTTAAAATAGTTCACATTCGGAAATTTTCAAGTTTAAAAATAAAATATTAAATGGCTATCCTAGTATCGGATTCATTGAATTTGTCGGTCAAAATAGAATTTAATGAAAGCGCCAGTCATTCAATTAAATAACGGATTCAATCAGATGACTGCGACATATTCATAACCACAAACTTTATTTCCCGCATTTTGTGAGATTGGTCAAGACAAAATATAGTTTCGGCAAATATTCCGAAATAGTATTTGCTAAGAGCAAACGTAATGGGGTAAAGAGGACCGCTTCATAAACTACGCCCCGCCGCGGGGAGGCAAACGTTTTATATTTATCCTTAACACACAGTTGAAATATGGCTTATGGTTTTGTGGAAGATAAATCAGTTTTACTGGCATCTCGTGTTATACAGGCTGTAATATTAATGAGTGATAATACTTTAAGGTGTGTATAATGTACTAGCTGTTCCCGCGACTTCGTTCGCGTGGTTCTTGAGCGACTTAAGCCATTTATGCAGCGAACGCAACGAAAATCTCCCCGTTTTTGCAACATTGCTTACTGACGCTTCGCTCCTATTGGTGGCAGCGTAATGTTATATAGTCTAAAGCCTTCCTCTATAAATGGACTATCCAACAAAAAAAGAATTTTTCAAATCGGACTAGTAGTTCCTGATATTAGCGCGTTTAAACAAACAATCAAACAAACTCTTCCGCTTTAAAATATTAGAATAGATATTTATAGTTTACTGTGAAAGTACTAGCGGGTACCACTTTCACCACTTTTTTTTAAATTATTGTGTGGGAAAATTAATGATGTTGGGACATTTCTCATACAAACATGGAAGTAAAAAAAAAAAAGTCTTTCAGCGATGGTATTTTCAAAGTACAACACTCTATATATAGGAGGTGGTAGGAGGCACTAAAGTATTATCACTTACTTACTTTACACCTTATATATGTGTCGCAGTCATCTAATTGAAATCGCCATTTCATTGAGTGACTAGCGTTTTTATCGAATGACGACACTAAATTGAAAGACTAAAGGACAACTCGTCATGTTGTTTATTGTAACGTCCAACGTCTTGACTGAACGTATTTAGTCATTTGTCGTAGTCGTTGAATTACCTACTTATGGAACACCTAGTTAGGTGACATTTTTTTTTATTTGCACTCATACTACCGATATTTTATCGATAAATGTAACTTTGCAAATTCTACTATAAATAATGTAACATAAATACATCCATTTAGTGTAGTTTTGTATGTTTTAACAGCTAAATTAAAACGACGACGTACACCATGTTTAAAACTTACCTTCATTATGTCGTTTGTACTCAGTCAGTTTCACCTCAAATTTTTCTTTAAGAGTAGCCGGCAGCGACGTAATAATATATAAATCCATGCTGTCACACTATTTTATAACGAGTATCGCACTTAAACGTAGATTTAACGAAAAAATATCAACACAGTGCTATCAGTGCGAGCTGTTTGACGCCATATTTGTTGTTGCTACTAGCTGCTACTAGCGCCGCAGTGAGAAAAAGTTTCAATAACCTGACTGATTTTAATCCGCTAACTAATTGGACGTTGATTGAAGATTGTTCAATCAATGTTCGGCCTAGTCTTTCAATTGAATGTCGTCATTCGATAAAAACGCTAGTCACTCAATGAAATGGCGATTTCAATTAGATGACTGCGACATATATACTGTAATGAAAACTAGCTTCTGGAAGAGACTGCTGTTAAAGCAATAAGACTTTCTTATTGTGAGATCTTTTTGTACAATTTCTGTTATTACTGTATGATTATAGTATGTACATTACTGTTTTATCTGCAGGCATAAGAATCTTTTGCCTGAAGAGCAGTTACTATAACTTTGGGATATGATTATACTACCTTTCCTCATTCTAGAAATGTATTTTTTTTTTTATTCTTTTTATAATAATTAAATTTTTTTTTTGTTTTCTTGTTATTTTTGAGACAAAAAAAGAAGAAATGGTGAAAAGTAAATTTTTTTTTAGTTTTTGACAAAAAATAGTTAAATATAGTTTTTCCCAATTAATTTTGTAAAATAAAGGCTTTCATCGAAATACTTTTCCTAACGTAAAAGTTGCGTAAAATATTCCTCCGACCTCAAAGTAAATATTTACGTAATTTTTAGGTTAAACTGACCGCAAGCTTTGTTAGTAACTAAAGCAATATTTTAACCTTGAAAATAAAAGCATGATGCAATAATAAACTATAAGATACTTTTCAAACCTACCTAACCTACTTTAAAAATGACACAATGAATTAAAAACTAATTAAACTAAATTATTATTTAAACTAAGAACTAAATAAAGAATACAAATTACAATAAGTAAAAAACTTAATCTAAATCGGAGGCCGCTGGTGATGTACCCAAAAGGCTGGCAGTATTACCTCGCTGTATGGCCAAACTGATACGTTGGCCGAGGTAAGCGTCAACGTATCAGTTTCAGCGTAGGGGGTCATTCGCCCATGGTGGAAGGGCTTGGCCAGCCCCAAACCTGGTTGGCCTGAGGGGCGCCTGAACGTCCCCCATGAGAAGGGCCTGCAACCCAACAATGCAGGCGCCCGTCAGCGGAGTCCCAGTTGGTGGCTCCGTCTGCGGCGGTTCTGTCGGAGTACCGCCGAGTTGTAGTGGGTATGGCTGAGTCCACTTACCATCGTAACTGACGCAGCCCCACATATCCGTGGTAAGAATCCCCGTCCTCCACAGGATGCGGCAAGTAACATTTTTCGGCTTCCTCGGGTCATTCGCCTTATGTATATCTTTATTTTCACAACATTAGAAACACATCAAACAGTAACCACAGTTTTTATTTCTTATTTATATAGCCTACTAGATATTTCGCTTCTTCATACACGTAAAATCAAGTCTTGCGAGATTTATCTGCGGTAATAGTATCCAATGTAAACTACTACCATGGAAAATTTCATCAAAATCCATTCAGCAGTTTTTGTGTTAGAGTAACAAATATACAAATCAGGGATGAAATGGATATGAAATTTCGGATACGGATATAGATGGATATTAAATTATTTCGGATTATCCATTTGTTTCGGATAATTTCGGTTACGGATATTACTTTTTTCCAGTAGCATAACTTTAATTTCGGATTCGGTTATGGTTAAGGATAATATTTTATACCGGATATCCGATAGTTTCGGTTACGGTTACGGAACTCCCTTACATCCCTGATAGAAATACACTTACAAACCTTCATCTACTTTAGGGTGTGTAAGTTGCCTCCTATGTAGTATACTGTGAAAGTACCAGCGCTGAAAGACTTACTTTCGACTTTCATGTTTGTATGAAAAATGTCCCAACATCATAAATGTTCCCATAAAGTAATTTTAAAAAAGTACCTCTTTCAACGATGGTACTTTCATAGTAAACTCTTTATACGGGACCCATCCACATGCTAAAGTATTATCACTTATTAATATTATATCCTGTACAATATTAGTGTGAAGGGCTCTAGGTTATTATTACGAATCGATTGACTACTGCTTCATCGAAATTGGATCAGTAATTTAGGCGCTTTGATTCACATATACTGCCCCTATTGGCTTCATCGTAGAAGTCACGTTCATTATTTAAACTCCAGTCTCCTCTGTGACGTACGGAAATCGCTGTTTACCCAATAGAGTTAGATAAGGCCGGCTCAAGCGGATAATGTACTCAATGTACCTGTTGAGAACACCCGCTTATGATGGAGCATCACTAAATCTATCTACACAATTTTCGATTCATTATCATCATGTTATCTCATCATCATCATTTCAGCTATGTCTTCGGAGCGCCTCCGTGGTCTAGTGGTTTTGAGCTTCGCTCTCGACCTCGAACGCGGGAATCGAACGTGGGTTCGATTTCATATCGCGTTGGAAGAAAAAAAAAATGTTTTCAAGTTTGGTTAGGACAATGCGGGCTGATCACCTGATTGTCTGACAAGAAAGATGATCCATGCGTCGCATGGGCATGTAAAAAGTCGGTCCTGCGCCTGTTCTCTTGTCAGTCGTGTCGGTTTACCGTCCCACTTGGTTATGAGAGTAATAGGAAGAGAGAGTGTCTTTGTGTTTTGCGCACACACTTATGCACTATAAAATAACTCCTGCGTAGCTGGCCTAGTTTCAATGAAATCGGCTAAGGACACCAATATCGGTGAGGGGAGCTATTATTATTATTATTATTTAAAGACTTAATTGTCAGTTACGTCCAATATTTTCTACACACCGTAGTCATAAATATAGATTATAACTAAGAAAAGGAAAGAAAATAACCACATTTAAAACGGCACTGACATGACTGAAAATATCGAATAAGCGTAACCATACACTATACAGCATAATATTATCCTATTAGCAGGACGCTGCCGATTGGATCGATAAGAACTTTTCTTCGTCGATTATCATGAGACATGGAAGTTAATATTGTTTACGAAAATAGGATAGATAAAATACACTACAGATAAAATATTGTTTAGTGGCATTTAAATATTCAAAAAGTATTGAACTATTATTACTTGATCAATGTAAATAATATTATTAAAGTTTGTCACATAATTGAAATAAAAATCCTACGTCATTTCGTTATTTACCATACAAAAATATCAATTAAGTATAGCAATATTTATAAAATAAACCCAAAGCTTTCGCAGTTATTAACAAAGAACATATTAATGTTCTATGGGCCTACATATTTCATAGCTACTTTATCATCATTTTCAAGAGATTTGCGGAATTCTGTATTATATAAGATATAAACTTTACCTTTGAGAATTATGTTTTTTTAAAAACAGTTTCATCTCAAAAAGTATCATATTTTGGAGTATTTCATTGGAGCAATATAAATATCAGTCAACAAATTCACTGTGGACGATCGAATCTGCAACGTCATGCCGATAGGACGATAAGCAGTATGGTGTACGACTACAGTGAGAATACAAATTGATAAAACATGTAGCCGACTTTGAAAATATCTGTGACTGTGAATCTTTTGAGTTTAGCGACGAGCTTCGGTTCGTCCAGACTTATTTTGCCTCTAACAAGACCTTTACGCCGACGAGATAGGGATCACTATTGTGGAAAGTCCTAGAAAAGGTAACTTTGCACGAACTATAACAACCTGCACGGAACAATATGGCTGCTTTTATTTACTCTTGTCGCTTGGACTTTTATGTCCCACGGTAAATGTTTTTGATCTTGTACTACATTGAGCTTTTCTAAAGGAAGAAATATAACTGTTAAGATAATTTTCTTTTCCTATACATGCTAGGTTTAAGACCTATTACAAGATCTTAATTCCAAGCAGTTTACGCCATACAACATGGCTGCCTGGAATTTTCGTATTACGATCACATAAATAATTAACTGCGTGATGACAGCTAGTTAGCGGACACGTGACACTTGACTTCCGAATGTCATTTTCAGACTACCAAACTAGGGTGGATCAATTCTGTCTAACATGTCGCTGTAATATGAACAAGAACAAGGCAGTTTAAGACCGTATTATTGAATTGTCTGGAACCAGGCTGGTATTGTAGAAGATCATAATACGGCCCCTGTATGCTTACTGCCTGTAATAATTTAACATGTTTGGTAGCTTTTACACGTCTAGTCGTAGTATATATTTTTTTTTCTTCTAAAATGACCACAAGGTTCTTACTATGCTGGGGCTCGTGGGCCTCCTAGTCTATGCACACGAACGCACTGTTCGTTGACCTAAGACCTTACCAGGGTTGAAACTCATATATTTTGT
Source organism: Celastrina argiolus (assembly GCA_905187575.2). Classification (NCBI taxonomy): domain Eukaryota; kingdom Metazoa; phylum Arthropoda; class Insecta; order Lepidoptera; family Lycaenidae; genus Celastrina; species Celastrina argiolus. The sequence continues at coordinate 1,365,384 of LR994579.1, read as the reverse complement.
TACTTACTGGAGATCTTTATTCGCAATTTGTCGCGTTATGGTACGTAACTTATATGAGGTGCCAAATTAAAAAATGCTCTACGCGTCCTTCTCTTCACACTATATTCGGCTTGATATAGGAACTGTGAATAATTCTGCATACGTCTGTGTGTCCTGTCCACTGTTTGCGTGTTTATATTTCTGTGCCTTCTGACTTGTCTCCGGTGTCCATGTGTATGTGCTTATATGTATATACCTCGTATAATGTACAAGCTGTGCCCTTGACTTAGTTCGCGTGGTTTTTGAGTGACTTAAACCGTTTATGCAGCGGACGCAACGAAAGTCCCCAAATGTGAATAAATATCCCCATTTTGCGACATTTCACACTGATTCTTCGCTCCTATTGGTCGCAGCGTAATGTTATATAGCCTAAAGCCTTCCTCTATAAATGAACTATCCAACAAAAAAAGAATTTTTCAAATCGGGCCAGTAGTTACTGAGATTAGCGCGTTTAAACAAACAAACAAACTCTTCCGCTTTATAATATTAGTATAGATTACGTGTAATACAATAAATAATATAAAGCAATCAAAGGTGTATACCATTGAATGTGTGCCTGGACCCTAACCAAATGCTGTAGCCTCACAACAGTTTATACTTCTTTGTACTTCTATGTATATTCTTGATCGAAGTTCTGTGTCCACTGTCCAGTGTGTGTGTGTTTATACGTCTGTGAGCAGTACCCACTGTCCAGTATACGTGTGTGTGTGTGTTTATACGTCTGTGCCCACTGTAAAGTGTGCTTGTGTGTGTGCATGTTCTCTCCGGTGTCCTTGTGTATACTGTAAAGTGTGCTTGTGTGTGTGCATGTTCTCTCCGGTGTCCTTGTGTATGTGTCCAGCGTCCGGTCAGTGGACGATGACGTGTAATCCTGTTAGAGCGCCGGTAACGAGCTCAGTGTAACTAGCTCACCTGTAATACCGTTACCGTTAGTAGGTAGCGAGGATCAGTCGTCATCAGCAAGTCGTGTGTATGTTGTCGGATCCGATTTTTAATTTACTAACCGATTTCGAAATGAGGAACTCAGTTTGACCTCTGTCCCTTGATTCAAGATGCTATCGCTATTTAAGAGGAAACACAACGCTTGTTTTTTCATACAGAAATAGGGGTTAGTGTGAACGAATCCCTTTTCCTCCCTGGATAATGTCGCTAGAGTAACAATTTTTTTCCTGAATATACGTGTATATTATTTATAAGTCTCAATTTTTTCTTTTTTTACGAACGAACGAACGAAGACGTTCTGAAATCTTAAAAAATGACCAAATTTTTTCTGTGTTTAAAAATGCAGGAAAAAATTTTGACTGTATCTATACATCTATACATATAATAAATCTGTAGAGGGGTCATGTCTGTACATTAAGAATATTTAAGTGAAAATTAAAAAAAGGGGGTCTATATAAGCCACAGAACCTAAAAATAACATTTTTGAAAAAAAATGTCTGTCTGTCTGTCTGTCTGTCTGTCTGTCTGTCCATATGGGAATGTTTGTCGTCGCATCACGCTAAAACCACTGTATGGAATTAAATGAAATTTGGCAGGCAGGTAGCTTACGACCTGGAGAGCATTATTGTAAATTATTATCCCGAAAAACGAAAGGGTTCCCGTGGGATCTTCAAAAAATTGAAGCTACCTATTTGACGGTATTTCAGCCAAACTACTCAACGTATTTAAATGAAATTCGGCAGGCAGGTAGCTTATGACCTGTAGAGCATTATTGGAAATTGTTATCCCGAAAAACATAAGGGTTCCCGTGGGATCTTCAAAAAATTGTAGCTACCTATTGACGGTATTTCAGCCAAACTACTCAACGTATTTAAATGAAACTTGGCACAAAGGTAGATTGTAACATGAGATAACCAACATAATATTTTTAACCGACTTACAAAAAAGGAGGAGGTTTCTCAATTCGTAAATATATGTTTGTTTTTTATGTTTCTTCGCGGATATCTTCATCGTTTCTGAAACGATTTTTTTTTTATGTTGTGTAGGGTATAATTTAAATTTGGTCCCATTGTCACCAAAATGGTGACCTGATGATGGGATCCGTGAGGAATCGAAGGAAATCCTCAAAATTTATGTGGAATAATATATTGATTTTGATTTTTTCTGAAGTAGTCTAAGCATATGTTACCAAACAGTAAGGTTTTCACCATATCCTGGATCCATAATATCAAAAAATTTCGCGTTTCAGTAAACTATATATATATATATATATATTGAAAAATTTCGCGCAGCGGTAAACTATATATACAATATACATAATATATATATATTAAAAAAAATTGCGCCGCTCTGGCTTACGCCAGGCTAGGCTAGGTAGACTTTTTCTCTTTCTACAATTTTTTTATCTAATCGTTTTTGTTTTTCATTTTCGGTCCTCAAATAATCGTCGTCTGATCATTCGAGAATTATCCCTACTCAGTCTATACCCATCACTAAAAATCTGAAAATTAAATAATTTTAAACAAAAAAAAACGACTTCAAAAGGTAAACTAAAAGGAACAATTAAATTTACTTCGCACAAAGTAATACTTATTTTCCAGTACAAGTGAAAATAATTATTACTTTGTGCGAAGTAATTTATTATTATACTTAGGTTTTGCAGATATGATTAATAAAGTATAGCCGTAGGATAGTTTGTTTTCAAGATATGAATGAGATGTCATAGGTACATTTAAATTAGATAAGTTATGTCAATATAAGTGAGATTTATGTTTTTCATGATATTTTTATTTATTAGTTTTCATGCTAGGTACGGCTTGGGTTTTTTCTTCCTTTTGGACTTTTGTTATTTTGTCGTCTAAAGGAAGTTAGTACTTTAACCGTAAAGTCCCTAAGTAGGCTACATGTTTGTTAGCGTAGGTAATTATAATTAATTAATAAAAAACCGGGCAAGTCCGAGTTGGAATTGCGCACCGAGAGTAGACTTTTAAAAAATTTGGCGCTCGGCGCCAGCAGCGCAGCGTCGGTGTGAAAACGATCATCGTCTGCAGTCGCTGCGGCGTAAAGTCCATACAAATCTCAGTACAGAGATCTTTGTCACGTATATAAGCGTACTATCAAGTAGTACCGTTCGCATAAAAGAAAAAAAAATATTATACATACAGACGAATTGAGAACCTCCCCCTTTTTTTGAAGTCGGTTAAGAATACACGGTCATTTTTCGAGCTGGTAGTAGGAATTGTTAGCATTTTCATAGAAAAAATACCTCAAAACATTTACGACAAAAACGGCCATTATTTGACAGTAAACTATTATTATTACTCCATCGGCCTACTTCTTTTGCCTATGCACGTCTAATACCGTGTATAAAGAAGCATTACTATAAATTAGTGATTTTAAATATCCAAACGACAGTGTTCATAAACTAAAAATGTATTTGAACTGCTGCCCTAAATCACTTTTCCACGCGTACGAAGTCGCGGGCACAGCTAGTTACACAATAAAATCAAAACATCCAAAAATGAAAAAAATATCCAGTTATCCAGAATAATAATCAGTTATGTTTTGGAGTAGGAAACTATTGCGATGTCACTGCACATGTGTTAGGGTTCCTTTACACGTCCAATAATAAATACTTCTAGTTAATCGTATTGGCTTTATTCACGTAGATATTATATTATACAATATCTTATAGCTAGGTACATAGGTCTCACCTTTATGGCCTCTACCAGAGGACTGATATATAGACTAAGACATGTGTCATTGTCAAATGTCATATTAGACATTACATTGTTTTAAACCTAATTCATAATGGTATAGCATTATGTAACAGAAACAGAGGTCCCCTAAACGTCGATTTCTTGTACTTTTAATAGGTAATTTTAATTCGAGCTGCAGTTGTCTCTATCGCGCTAGTGCTGGCTAGCAAAGGCACTGCGAGACAGTATAATAAATATAAAAATAGAGAGGTCAATTCTGTACATTGAATATTTTTTCAAAATACATATTGGAGGATGATTGGCGATCGATACTGATGCCAAAAATGCAATTAGTAAAATTTTTGTCTGTCTGTCTGTCTGTCTGTCTGTCTGTCTGTCTGTATGTGCACGATGGGAACAAAAACTACCGAAGGGATTTTAACCAAACTTGGTACGATTGTAGCCCATATTCCTGGGTAGGTTATAGGCTATATAACATAACTCTACGATACAAAGGAGACGAGCAGTGACGATAAATTTGAAGCAAGTCGGATGAATTTCACGCGCGCGGCCTGCGGTCGAACGGTTCGTGCGGGGGGCGCGGGGGGATCGCTTACACAGTGACGCGAAGTAATAGAACGTGGCACTAAAGTAGATTAGAACATCAAATAAGTACCTAACTATCAGGATTTTTTTTCTGGGAAAACAGTGTTTTCACAGTGTCATAATAATATAAAAATTGTATTTTTAAAACTTGCTTCACAAATTAAAATAAATTATCATTTATTGTATAAAATCAACTTAATTAACTGTATAATTAAAAGAAAGCCTTTCGCGATAAACTAAAAAACGGGCAATTAAGCGGTTTTTGGAAAGCTATTTATACCATCACGGTATTAATCCTTATCATTTTTAATACGTTAGTTGGCTTAAGCATTCCATGAAGACTATAATATTTGCCCTTTATACCATGCAAATATAATGAGTAGTTTAGGAAATATAGCAAAATTAAAATCGTTTCGCCGTGATTCGACCGGGCGCCGCGTAATGCAGGCTGCTGGGTGACGTCTTACGTCCGAGCCGGGCTGGTGTAGTGTAGACTGCTGGGTAAAAAATACTATTAAAATGTGCTAACTGTGCCTGTGTTATTATAGGAGACTTTTATTTATGCAATAGTACCCAAAACAATATTTTTTTTTATTTTTGTCTGTTTGTCGGTGCATTTGTGCACGCTAATCTCAGAAACGGCTTATCCGATTTAGATGTGGTTCAATCATATTTGTAGTAATCTTGACTTAACATTTATTTCATCTCAATCGGTTCATAAATAAAAAACTTATGACAATTAAAAAAAAAATGCTGGACGTTTGTATGAAGCGCGGCAGGAACCGCGCTGCAAACATTCAAATTTAATCTTTTTTTATTTTATACTAGCTGACCCTTGCCCACTTCGTTGAGCATAAAAAGAGTTTATGATAAAATTCAACTAAAAAAAAACAACGTGTGAACCCGAAACCCGAAACGCGGGAACCCGGAACCCGCAACGCGGGAACCCGGAACCCGCAACGCGGGAACCCGGAACCCGCAACGCGGGAACCCGGAACCCGCAACGCGGGAACCCGGAACCCGCAACGCGGGAACCCGGAACCCGCAACGCGGGAACCCGGAACCCGCAACGCGGGAACCCGGAACCCGCAACGCGGGAACCCGGAACCCGCAACGCGGGAACCCGGAACCCGCAACGCGGGAACCCGGAACCCGCAACGCGGGAACCCGGAACCCGCAACGCGGGAACCCGGAACCCGCAACGCGGGAACCCGGAACCCGCAACGCGGGAACCCGGAACCCGCAACGCGGGAACGCGGAACCCGCAACGCGGAACCCGCAACGCGGAACCCGCAACGCGGGAACCCGGAACCCGCAACGCGGGAACCCGGAACCCGCAACGCGGGAACCCGGAACCCGCAACGCGGGTACCCGCAACCCACAACGCGGGAACCCGAAACCCGCAACGCGGGAACCGGGAACCCGCAACGCGAGAACCCGGAACCCGCAACACGGAACCCGCAACGCGGGAACCCGGAACCCGCAACGCGGGAACCCGGAACCCGCAACGCGGGAACCCGAAACCCGCAACGCGGGAACCCGGAACCCGCAACGCGGAACCCGCAGCATGGGAACCCGAAACCCGCAACGCGGGAACCCGGAACCCCCAACGCGGGAACCCGGAACCCGCAACGCGGGAACCCGGAACCCGCAACGCGGAACCCGCAACGCGGAACCCGCAACATGGGAACCCGAAACCCGCAACGTTGAACCCGGAACGCGCAACACGGGAACCCGGAACCCGCAACGCGGAACCAGCAGCATGGGAACCCGAAACCCGCAACGCGGAACCCGCAACGCGGAACCCACAACGCGAAACCCTAACGCAGAACCCGCAACGTTCACGGAAACGCTGTCAAATGGAATAAATAGTATCCTATGTCCGTCTACTTGCTCTAAGCTACTTCCTCGCCAATTTTCAGCCATATCGATAAAGCCGTTCTTGAGTTATCAATAATTTAACTAACACGACTTACTTTTATACATATAGATGTATAGATTACTCCTACCAAAAATAAGCTAACGCCTGGTGAATGCTCCCGTCACAGTCGGTCCAGCCGATTCGGTGATCATTAGTTAGATGACGATTATGATGATCATGATGATGATGATGATGATGAAAAGTAGCCTAAATTAATCCTTGTAACTTTAGCTATCTACCAGTGAAAGTCTCGTTAAAATCGGTCCAGCCGTTCCAGAGATTAGCCGGAGCAAAGAGACACGCTGACAGACATTTTTTTAAATTGCATTTTCGTTTTTAGTACCTAGATATCGTTGCCAATGCCAAAAATAGAAGAAAATATCGTTTAAAATGTCATATGCATTTAGAAAAACGTTGCTAATTGAAAGTTACAAACTGACACTTCAATACGCATACATTAATAGATTTCTGAACGCATAGTTGTTACATCATTTGACAACAAATGTTTGACATTTGATGAACAAAATATGAGCATTTATTTATATGATTAATTATTCATTAGACATAAAGTTTTCACTATTTTTAATATGTATTTTGCTATTCGGGGAGGAGACAAATCCAACGAATCAAAAACCATGAAAATTGGTTCAGCCGTTCTCGAGTTATAAGTGTTGTAACAAACACGACTTTCTTTTATATATATAGATTTTCTTTAAAACTAAATTTAATTTATTTATATTATTGTTATACTTAGGGTAGGTTAATAAAAAACGCTACTAAAACCGATCGGCGCGCCGAGCTGGGGCCTAACTCTCCAAACTGATTCGATTTTGATTCAGATTCGATCGTGCCGCATACTCCCGAATAAATTGACGTTTGTTTATTTTTGTTCTATGTCGATTGATATCGTCGGGTGTACAAAAAGTTACGTTCCAAAGGTTTTCAAAGTCAAAGTCAAAGTCAAAATTTTTTATTCAGAATAAATTTTACAAAAATGTTTTCTGAACGTCGTTTCTATATGATGCTTACCACCGGTTCGGGAACTAGCCCAGCGAGAAGAACCGGCGTAAGAAACTCGCATGGGGCCACCTTTTACTAAAAAGATGGAAAATTTCTCTTTTAAAAAACAAATATATATAAAAAATATTTTTACATATAAAATAGTCAATACTACTACAAAATAAAAATTGCACTTTATGCAATTAAATAAAAGAAAAAAAAAGCCTTGCAGGGGGCTACTTTATTCCCAAGGTGTGCTATCATTCATATAGTCACAAACTTTATAGTATGCTTTTGCACACAAACGTTCTTTGACTACTTTCTTAAACTTAGTGTTTGAAAAATTTTGAACGTTTTATGGGATCCTATTGTAAAGGCGTATACCTTTAAACGAATTCTTTACTCTACTAAGTCTAGTCACTGGTACATCCAGTTTATGCTTATTTATAGTATTTCTATTATGTTTGTCACATTTTTTTTTAAATTGATGAATATTTTTCTTAACATATAATACATTTGAGAGAACATACTGAGAAGCTACAGTTAATATTCCAGTTTCCTTAAACTTTTCTCTAAGTGAAGTGTTGGGGGCCAACTTGTAGATTGCCCGAACAGCTCGCTTCTGCAGCACAAAGATACTATTTATATCTGCAGCGTTGCCCCATAGCAGAATACCATAGGACATTATACTATGAAAGTAACTAAAATACACTAGACGTGCAGTACATTCATCTGAATATTGTCTAATTATACTAACTGCATATGCTGTTATTTCTTTATCCTAATTAGTTCCAAAGTAATCTACCAAATAAAACACCAAATCCGTTGAGATCGAACTTCGATTCTCGGTTGTGTCGAGAGTAAGAGTAGTATAGATTCGCCGGTTCTGGCTCAAGAGCCAGAACCGGCGAATGTTAGCTGACCACAGGCGTTGGTCGGCTAAAAAAAAAAAAAAAAAAAAAAAAAAAAAAAAAAAAAAAAAAAAAAAAAAAAAAAAAAAGTTTGGTGTCAAAATAGGGGTTTTCCGCTACGCCCGATCGATAGCAAGCATTCCCATGGCGCTATCTCTCGCCGTTCCTGACTTACGATATGATCTAATAAACTCATTAGTATTTATCTACTCCACTAATGACATTCCTCATTCATTACTATTGTCCTATTGTTCTATGTCAAGCCCTTGTTCACTGAGTATTGGGCAGGTTATTTGAATGATTTCATTAAATAAAAAACTTATTATTTTATTGCAATTGTTTTATTTTATGTATAACTTTCTTAATAATACACAGTGTTAATTACACAACAATCCAACGTGATGTTCATATTTCAAAAACAAGACTGAAACATCATATTATGCAATAACATATCATTTTTCAAAGTATCTCTACTATTAAAATCGCTTATAAAATCTATCAACGACTTCTTATTAAACTTATATAACAAATATGGGCAGGTTATTTGAATGATTTCATTAAATAAAAAACTTATAATTTTATTGCAATTGTTTTATTTTATGTATAACTTTCTTAATAATACACAGTGTTAATTACACAACAATCCAACGTGATGTTCATATTTCAAAAACAAGACTGAAACATCATATGCAATAACATATCATTTTTCAAAGTATCTCTACTATTAAATTCGCTTATAAAATCTATCAACGACTTCTTATTAAACTTATATAACAAGTACATTAAACAATACTCTCCACAAACTGAAGTGAAATCGTTTTGCACCTGGTACGGACTAAAATTCCAATATTTCGAATTCCGATTCATGAACTTTCTGTGATGACCCGTGGGTGCTCTCCCGTATGTGTCAAAAAATTGTCCAATACCGTGAATGTCTATGTGTATAGCTATCCAATGAGAACCTGGTTGTGTGTCCAAATCCAAATTGCTTATAATGTATGCAGGGAGTTGAAAATGTATGGGTAATCTGTTTGCTGCATATACATTGTATTGTAAGCTCGGGTGTATTTTTCCCAAATTTCTTTGAATTTCAATAGTATTCATTTTGACATACAGAAGTGGTACATTACTTAGTCAATGGCTTTATCACATGAGAGTGAAAAGACACGGGTAAGACATCCACATTTTATGGATATTTATATTAGAAGTGGTAAGTAGTATAAATAAAAGATATGTATAATATATACCAATGTTTTATTTAAATCATAAACCTATGTGATACAATATTTGTTACCCCTAGCTACTATAATCTACAGTTACATTTCTATTCTTATCTATTTCAATTACATTATCAAACTCCGCATACACAACGCAGTTTATTGTTTCAGTAAGAGTCGATTCGAAACGCACCTCTAATCTTACACTACCATGTTTTATAAGATTCCAATGATTGGATGAGTTGGCTGACAAGTCTGGGGTGAGATCAAATGCTAACAAACAATAACCATTTGAATATTTATCGCGGGATATTCCATTACCTTCATTTAGAAAATGTATACCAGTTCCTGAGAATAGTGTATGATAAGTTGAAGTAAACATATTACTTTCAAATGATGGTTGTAAGGCTTTTGATGGTATTTGTTGACCATCTATGTACAAACAAAATGAACTCATATCGTAGTTTTCAAAGTTAAATGGATTTTTAGTGAGAATACCATTAAAGGCTGCGTTATTAACAAATCCAATAATACACCTTTTAGGAACTTGTCCTAGAAAAATATTATCGAGTGTTTTTCCTTGAACTCCCGATGGTATTGTTAAAACTTTTACTTCAGCTCGAGTTATAGGATATTTTGCTGTAGTGGACGAGAGAACTTTTTGATGTGCAAGTAAAATACTTGGATTTATTTTTGCTCTCCTTACAATGAGAGTTGCATCTGTTATGCTAACTTTAAATTTCGAAACATTTGATGGTGCCATAAGATTGAAAGATTCACGAGATCTAACCATCTTTACACTCATTTCAACACCATTGAGTAAGAACTTTTCTTGATTAAATATATCACCATGAAGATGTCCGATCATTTCTATTTCTTTACTTTCAGATACTAATTGTTGTCTTTTAGTAAAACCAACATTTTTGTCATCAGTTGAATTCATTTTCCCCTCAGTATCTTCATACCAAAGACTGCATGTTAAATGAGATTCTTTTGCTGCTGGAGCATAGTTTAAGAGAGTTTCCATATAGGCGCGATATGCATATGTATTATTAGGAGGTGAAACTAATTTTTGATTTAAATAAACATCTAACTGACTAAATAGTGTATGTAGCCAATTATTTACAGGGGCTACTACAGTAGCTGCACTTAATTTTGTTGAGTCTTCATTTAATATTTTCACTTTTAAATGTAACAAAGTATGGGACAAATCAACATAATCATCTCCAGTTCCGGGTACTTGAAATTCTATAGGGCCATCATCACCTAGTGAAGATATGGGTTTGTAGTGTACCCATGTTCCGCTTTCTATACTAGTTTGTGTTGATGGTAAAGCAAATAAATCCAATTCCGATTTAATACACTCACAAGAATTATTATGTAAAAAGGACATTTTGATTTATGAAAAAATATCTTTGATCTTTCGAGGAGCTTTATTTCTCCGTTTGTTTATTCCTTTCACTTTAACAGTTGACGGTGGAATGAATGATGATATTAGTTTTCTCTTTGTTATATATCCTGAACCAGACATTATTTTATCAATTTTATCATCGGCTTTCCTTTTTAAATTAGAACTAGCTTCTTTGAGTCTACTTTTGATAGACTCTTCCATTGGTCGAGCTCTAACCATGTCTGATAACAACCCTACACCAGCACTTAAAGCTTCTTTTCCTACAGCCTTTGCACCACTTGAAAATATTGGTAAAACTGAACGAAATAGCCCTCCCAAAAAGCTACCAATACCATGCCCACGTTGATAAGGTGCTCCCTTATATATTACTCCCATTCCTGAACCAGCCTGATGAGTGTAGTAATTTTCATATGGGCAATTTGGATGATCTCGGGGATACATTATATTTTTTTGAAGTGTAGTTTAACACACACCGTCCCAAATTGAAATGGTATTTTTTTACCTGTGCTTGATCTTATATCTATTTCAATAGTATCGAATTCTCTTCGCATTACAGGTATGTAGTGTGGGGGTGAAAATACATGCATTTTATTAGCACCATATATATACTTAGCGGGGTCCAAAGGAATAATTCTTAACAGTGGTGTAATTACATCACCTACAATTTGGGGTTCTACGAAATCACAATAAACGAAAAGTTGGGATGGTAACCCTAAATGTAAATTTGCAGGACATTTACCCAAACCTTTCTCTACAAGATTTCTATTGGGTTCATATCCTAATTGAAGACCTAACTTTGGTGACAACGTTAATGATACAATTGATTCATCACTAACTGTCACGGAAACAAATTTTGATATTTCATCATAGCGAAATCTCACTTTTTCCCTTATATTATTTAATGCCGTTAAAATATGTTTTATATCATCATAATTTGTGGCTGGAATGTGGGCCTTATAGTGAACCACTGAAGGAGTGTTTTCGTTGGGCATTAACATATGTTTAGTTATATATATAATATTTTCGCCTTCCTGAACAGTGAACATAGTGCATGGATATTGAAATTCAACCAGACCAACGACCCATTCTCCCTCTAATTTTATTGCTTTGGGTAGTTTAGTAGAAAACATTGTTGTCCTATTTTGAGGAAAGTATTCCATCGAACTATTGCTTGGTAATGTTATGTAAAAATTATGTTTTATCATATTGTTTCCAAATTTGAAGCTTGTATCCAACTATTGAACTTATCAGGATAACCTTTCCACTTCACTAACACCTGCTTTCTGGAACCTGAATAACGAAAACCTAGTATTTTATCAATTTTATAACTTGATGTTGGGTTGTAATTTACTTGTTGTAGTTCTTTTTCATAAAAAGTCCCTTCAATCTCCTCATCTTTTAAATCTTTCAATGTGTAGACTACCCAAGGTGATCTCTCAATAACTGAAGTTATCACAAATATTTCATCACTCCAGTTAGACTCATACCCTTTTTGGAATATATGTTTATATTTGGTTATTCTAACATGATCACCAACATGAAACTTAGGCAATGGAATATTTTTAGGTACCTTTAATGTTTTTCTATCATATAAATTATTCCAAACCGTCATAATATTACCGGAATTTACATCACACGGTGTCATTTTAATGCTTGAATGATAACTATGATTATAGGAATACATTAAATCTTGTAAAATATCAATGTATTTGTAAGTATTTTTATGTGTAAAATATCGCCACATTTTGGTTTTCAATTTTCTTTGAAATCTTTCGACAACACTTGCTTTGATATCTGGATTGTTCGTAGTGTAATAATTTATTTTCTTAGACTTAAAAAATTTTTTAACATCTTTCGAAACAAACTCAGTTCCTTTATCTGATTGTATATGGGTTGGGGTTGTATTTGCTTCACTGAATATGCTTTCAAAACATCGTTTTACTGTCTCAGAATTTTTACGTTTTAGAGGTCTGGCGTAGGCACACTTACTAAATACATCAATTACACACAGTATATAATTAAAACCATTATTATATTTACTATAAGTTCTCATATCGCTTAAATCTACTTGCCAAAGTTCATTTAAATTAGATAAAATATATTTATTTCGAGAAAATTTCTTCTGTACTGGTTTATGAAGTGTATACGTTTCTTGTGACTGCAACCATTCCTTAACTTCTTTTTTAGACATTTTACCTTTCATGGCATTTGTAAGTTTATCAATACTACTAAAACCAGCAGGGTTCGATGGATCATAATAAATATTATTAATATCTAGTAAGGGGTCCATTTTTCCCAATCGATTTTATTTCGAATTTTTTTAATATGTTTTTGATTAGGTGTAGAAAATGATCTCTCACCAAAATCTGTTTTATCATATATTTTTTTTGGACTCGATGTAGGTGTAGAAAATACTACCTCTTCGGAATCTTTAAACTCTATTTGATTTATAAACTGACTTCTTCTAGGATTACCAATATAGGTAAGTGGTATTTTCAAATCTTTTAAAGTCCTTGCAAAATATTACCACCCTATTGGTTCACTATTTTTTAGTGGTCTCAATACATCGTTTATTAAATCTATTATATTGCTCCCAGTTTCCTTTTTGTTATTAATGAAAACTGTACCCTCTTCATCCCAATTTATTTTATTTTTGTTAATCAATAACAAGTTCAATAACTGCTCACCCTTTTTCGAATATGTCTTTGGTATCAAACTTAAAATTTGTTTAACTGAATAAACAGGTTCTCTCTGTGTAACGTTACTGTTCAGGTTGATATCTTCTTCATTAAACGTCTTATTGATAACTGAATCTTTATAAACTGTTTCAACATTTTTATTAATATGTTCTTTTTTTGGTAATGTTTCAGGTAAATCATTTGATGTTATTATTGGTAGTTCATACGTTTGGCGATCTTCTCCAGTAAAGTGTAAGTACCTTTGCAAAACTTGTAAATACAAAATCCATTTCTTTCTATCATCTTCTTTGCCTTTTAAAATATTTTGCATTTCAATATCCAATCTTGATTTTGGATCATCAGAAGACCCCTTTTGGGTTATTTTGTCTATGAAACTCGGTTCAACAAGGATCATCCTTTTAGCATGTTCCATTTTAAACTAAACCACTAACTAATCCACTTAGTATTGAACCCAATATAATAGGTAGAAATGAACCACCTTTTTGTACTATTATATTTTTTCTTACTTTGTTTGTTGTTTTGCGTACAAGCTTACGAAGCAAGGATTTATATTTTTTGAGAGATTTTTTCTCTTTTTCTTCCAATGGAACTTTACCTTGTAGAACGTTGTGAATACATTCACAAATACAATTTATTTCATCTTCATCACACGATTTTAATAAAGCTTTTTGATATTTTGGATTTAACGTGTGCAATGCAAGGAGTAAATCTTTATGCGTCTTTAATCTTCGATCCATTATTTGTAAATGACAGAAATTTGTTGATTAATGTCGTATTTAAACCCTTTTTTTGGTACATAAATAGAACAAAACCCATCGTCGGGGAATATTTTTGATTTAATACGACATAAATCATTAGTATTTTGTTTAAGATCTATCATTAAATATCCATGAGCATCCAAGGTTGCGTCCTTGTACGCTTCTTCAACAAACTTAGTATTTTCCGGTACTACTTGACGTGCTAAATAGCGAATCTGTGTTTTATCACGAGGGTTTTTAAAAAATATTATGTAACTTGAATTTAAAGAAATGTCCCGCTGTCCTTTTCCTTGATGGAACAAATTTTGAGTTATATAAAAAACACTCAAATTCCTGTGATGGCTTCCTTTAGTGAAGATGTCAACTATACGTCCATCTGATTCCCTCATGAGATCATCTATTATAATAAGATTAGGCTCTTTACCATCAAACATATTCAGATCTGGTAATCCTTGAAAATAGTTAACGTTTTTAAGGTTATATAATGGCTGCATTTCATCAAAACACCAAGTTATTTGAGAAAAAATAATGTTACACATCTGATTTCTATGTTTGATAAAGTCAGTTACAAAATGTGACTTTCCACATCCACTAGGCCCAGCAATTATTGCACTAAAAGGGTGGATAAAATGATTCATGTCGTTTACGTGTGATTAATGTGAAATCAAGGAATAAAGTAAACAATTGTAGTTTAAAACATTATATTTATTAACTTCTTATTTGTAAAGACACAATAAAATATAACATAAATAATTTATAGGACAATTAAATAAAACATAAAATCATTTTCATTTACAAACTTTCTTAAATGTTAGGCACATATAAATTTATTTACACATTAATATCAAAAACATATATACATAGCTTATCTAGTAAAGTAAAAATAAACAATATAATTATGTAAAAGTAAATAACAACAACACTTTATCTTAATGAATAATGACCCCACGCTAATGTATCAATGAGATTAGGTAAAATGTAACGCTTAGTATCATTATATGACAAAGAAGTTTTATTAATTTTTTGGGTGAATATTGTGTGTTTAATTGATTTAAATCTATGCATACTCTGGTACTGAACATTTTGATTAAAAAGACATGATTTGTAATTTTCAATATTTAATTTTTTAGTAGTGCTTTTATTTACACCCTTAGCTTTTGCTATAAGTTGGTTACCTACATTATATGCATACATTTTTGATCGTAATCCAACAAATTCTTCTAAAATTTTACCATTATTTTCATCTTTGAAAAATCCTAACCTTTTTTTATTTATTTTGGGGTAATTAAAAATATTATCAGTTGGATAGTCGGACGTATCAAACCGTGTAGCTAAATCAGGTCTGAGTTCTTCATAAAAATTATTGGTGAATATTTGATAAATAAAACTGTCAGTATCGGTATACAACAGTTTGGTGTTATCATTAAACTTTTTTAACATATAATCATAATGAAATTCATACATAAGAGTCTTAGAAATATCTAAAATACAAAATCCTAGATAAATGGGTTTATTATGAATAACTTTTGTTTTGCGCAATTGGACGGCAACTAAGTTTTCCGAGAATATTGTAAGACTATGAAATTCTGGTCGTGCGATTAAGTCTTGTGCACCTAAAGATTTACCACAATTTTCCCAATGGGTTAAAAGCTTAACATTTACTCTCTTCTCTACGTTTTCCATTGTTTTACCAAAAACTGAGTTGTTCATCAGCTTATAGAAGTCCTTTTCAAAATCTGACATTGCCTTCGTCCTCAAATTATTATTTAAATCTATATATTTTTGCAGCCAGGGCTTTTGATTAAATTTTAATATTCTATGAATTTTTTGCAATTTCATACCTAATTTAAGACATTGTTTTAGATTTCTATAGTGAATTACATATTTTGTTTTATTATTAAGGTTTGATATTAATTTTACATCTTTAGAATCGCCTACACAAATGTTTTCGGGGCAAAGAGGAAAATCAGAATGTTGGTCATGAAGTTCATCAGGATACATTAAATCTACTTCTAAAATAAATCCATTTTCTGAATTGTCTGGCACATTGAAATAGGTTGTAGGAGCAACCCATTCAAATCCTCCTACGGGGAGATATTGAGACATAGCCCAACCGTATAAATTATTTGCATCGAAATATGCGAGATAAGATTTCGTTTTCGTGTTATCATAATTGTTTAGATATTCATTATTAGCCTTTGCATACCTGTTACTACATTGAGATACACCACCACGAATACCATTCCTTATAAAAGCAATTTTGTCAAAGTCAGTCAATAGTTCTAACTGTATTTTGGTATATTTTAACATCGCATCCCAACTTAAACCTGGTGCTGTATAGTAGTGTGCAGGATCAAGATTATAAGTAGCAATACAAAGGTCTCTAAAATTTTCAAATATGTCTGTTAATAGTAAAACATCTGTTTTTTGATATAAATTAGAATAGTCCTGCATATTTATACATTTAAAGTGATTCCAAACATCTTGGGCATGCCTATAATCATCCTCGGATATGTTTGAATTTGTTAAAGTACTGTAAAACTCTTTTTGACTAGATAAAAATGGCACCTTTAAACTATTAGAAGAAGTCATAAACTCGTATGGGAAAATACCTTTTTTCCTAAGACGTATAAAATCATCATTTTTAGGAAAACTCTTTTTAAGAGTGTGAAATTGATTATCTTTAAGATTTTTAGCTAACTGATCAAGACTGCATGGTAAAAACTTTAGTGAATCTATAAATCTTAAATTTATTCTTTGGTTATTTATATTTAATATTTTTGAAAAGGATATGTATTTTTCCTTGTTTTGTGGAATTATTTCTACTGGGCCATCTTTAAAATTAAGAGCATGAACAATGAAATGTGAATCATAGTGACTTAAATTATGGAGAAATATTGGTATAAAATGTACAGTTTTTTTCTTTTTTGTACATACTTCATGAGCAACACCTATAAAATCACCCGTATACCAATCAAAATCTAAATATTTTTCATCATTTAAATTAGTCTCACAAATATGACAAATTGTACAATCACTTATAATGTTTTTATGTTCTACACTCAACGATTTTGGACATTTTTGAAAATTATTTTTGCTATAAATTATTTTCAACTGTTCGTACAAACTATTCATAAACTGTTGTGTACAATTAACCCCACAATAAGACACATATTTCGATAAATTGTCATCATAAGAACACTTCACATAATATCCGAAACTATAAGGTTCATGTTTTTGAATGTTATCTGTATATGATTTAGATGGATTATTAGAACATGAATGGATAGGATTTAGAAACGCTTCAAAATCTGCGTATATGACAAAAGGAACCTTCAGTTTTCGTTCAAAATTATTAAACATAACGCTATCGTTAGATGTGGGCTCTCCAAACCAATTTTTAAATATGAGATTACTAGTAGGTAATTCAGTTACTACGTGGGAACAATCTTGTTGTTGATGATTTGATAATCGATCGCCAGTTGAAAAATGTAATAGACATCCATCACATATATAAACAGAATGATCTCTACTTGAAAGTTGTTTGCTAACTAAACGAGATAAATTTTTGATAAAACAATAATGGTTGTATGTACCATTACTCAAATACAACAAATTTATATGACTATTCTTACGACTTTTTGTAAAATATAATGGACCAATCACATTATTTCGTTTAGTTCGTTTATCAAATTCTAAACCAAAAACGTTTATGCTAATATTATTTAATTTTTCAACTCTAGGAATATCGGTTAATTTAACAGGGAATGTCACATTTGTAAAGTTTAATTTGTTAGAATATTTAGAGTATGAGAATACGCGTTCAGCATTTTTACAAACAGGATATAGAGCAGAGAGTAAAGCCCATTTAAAACACAAATAGTCGGTATTCTTAACATTAATGACAGCCTTTTTTGTAGCAATGTCCTTTGGTAAATCAATAAATGAAGTACCACGAAGAGGATTAAATTTATTGATATTCATATCGATACTTTTTATATTTTTAAGACTCCAACCGCTATCTTTTTTCTCAAACGTACTTATTTTATTTGTTAATGTGTTTGATAAAGATGTAAAAAATATATCAAAATCATCTCCACGAAAAATTATAAAGTTACTAGTTTGGAAATCAAATGAATTTGTCATATCATTTTTACTTTGTTGAATAAAATCTGCATGTAATATAAAATTAACTTTAAAAATAGTATGATTTACAATAGACTCTTCAATTAAAAATAATAAATTATCTTTAATTGAATTCAAAAAAGATTCAGGAGTTTGCAATGTTGATTCTAGAGATGGGTTTGATTTAGTGCAAATATTGTACGTTATAATTCTTTGACCAAAAGCTGTTTCAATAACTGATACGTTATCAAATTTTTGATGTAATTTTAAGGAGTTGTTTTTATGTGTCTTACTTTTTAAATGATTCACAAAATATCTTCTACTAACTGTAATTCTACAAGCATCACATTCTACTTTATCTGAGTGATTACCTGTGTGGGGTCCTGATATCCTAGAAGAAGTTGAAGGTGTCTCTTCAGTTATTTGACGTTTTGCTTGGTGATCTGAAGTTTTCAAATCATCGTGAACTAAAGACCTTTTGAGTGATCCCCCTTCTTGAAGTGGTTGACTGGAACAAATAATAAAAAAGTTATACATTTGATTTATAATGTTATGAAAAAAAAAAAATATATATAATAATTAAAAAAAAACACTCACTTAATGTAATTTTCAACAGAAGCACACACAAACTCCTCGTCAAAACATGAATTATACAATTCACATCTCTCAACTTCTTCGCAAATCTGGATCATTTCACTATCGAGAATTTCGTCAACTTGAGAACAGAAGAAGGCGCTTTCACATGTATTGGAATCCATTTTGGGTATTGAGTCCCCAAATAGTCAAAGCTATGACACGAATAATGATTTCGAGTTGGTTACAAACTCAATGTTTTTCGAGTACTTCTATGAGTACACAATAAGAAATCATTAGCGTTGTTTTGATAATGCTGTTTTAACAATCTATTTTTACAACTAATTAACTAGTGTATCGACAAAAATGAACTAGATGAACTTATTTAAGGAAGCTATTGTTATAAATTATATATTAAACAATATTTTGAAAATAGTATTTCTTACAATTATTGTCACTTGAAATATCTTTTGTGATATTACATATTAATTTTTGAATGTTTTCATAGTTAGCACTGTTGTTTTGCGTGTATAATTTTACACGCATTTCAGTGTGTTTCCAATGTTCTGATGGTGGTAACTTAGATATCTTTTTTAAATCAAAAATTTCTATCTTGATATAATGAGTTGCATTACTAGCATCATCTGAGTTTGAAGAAATAAATCCAGTGCCTCCTTCTTGAGTTCTAGACACCGAACTCGATTGTTTCTTTTTCTTGTTCTTAGATGTAATTTTAAATAATTCATCTAATTGCTTTGTTTCGTTTGTATGTTTCCTTTTCAACGATGTAGGTTGGGTCGGCAATATTTCTAAATCTTGTGTTTCAGAATCAGTATGTGATGCATTATAATAATCTTTAAAGGTGTTATCACCGTTCAATAGATTGAATGAGTTCTGTAACAATATAAATAAATCTAATTAATATTTCACATTAATCTAAACATTTATAACATAAATAATTAATAAAAACATTTTATTACCTGCATTTTGTTTAGGAACACTTCACAAACTTATAACTCACTTAACAAGAATTCTACAACACACTGTGACTTACAAAAAATATTTGGGGCCTTATATACTAATGTTTTCAAATATTCATTAAGATAACTTGTTTGACTAATGGTAATGGCATAGATAAGAATACAAAGGACACAGTTTAGAATGCGTAACACAAATTATTTATGTTACGCATCCTAAACTCTACATTCTTTAAATTTTACATCTAATTGCTTTGTTTCGTTTATATGTTCCCGTTTTAAGGATGTAGGTTGGGTTACTTCTAAATCCTCCGTTTCAGAGTCAGTAGGTGATGCATTATAATCTTTAAAGGTGTTGTCACCGTTTAATAGATTGATTGAGTCCTGTAACAATATAAATAAACCCAATGAATATTTCACATTAATTGAAATATTTTTAACAATAATTTATGAAAAATATGTTATTACCTGCATTTTGTTAAGGAACACTTCACAAACTTATAACGTGCTTAGCAACAATTCTACACACTGTGTCTTACAAAAAATATTTGCGGGCTTATATACCAATGTTTTCAAATACTCATAAAGATAACTAATTGTTCCACTAATGGTAATGGTATAGATTAGAAAACAAAGGTTTACATTCTTTGTGTTACGCATCCTAAACTGTACTAGCGAGGTTTTTTGTTTCGAAATTTAAAGTTGTTATTAAATTTAGTTATTAAAAGTTAACAGATGCAACTCTCATTGTAAGGAGAGCAAAAATAAATGTGTATAATTGGATTTGTTAATAACGCAGCCTTTAATGGTATTCTCACTAAAAATCCATTTAACTTTGAAAACTACGATATGAGTTCATTTTGTTTGTACATAGATGGTCAACAAATACCATCAAAAGCCTTACAACCATCATTTGAAAGTAATATGTTTACTTCAACTTATCATACACTATTCTCAGGAACTGGTATACATTTTCTAAATGAAGGTAATGGAATATCCCGCGATAAATATTCAAATGGTTATTGTTTGTTAGCATTTGATCTCACCCCAGACTTGTCAGCCAACTCATCCAATCATTGGAATCTTATAAAACATGGTAGTGTAAGATTAGAGGTGCGTTTCGAATCGACTCTTACTGAAACAATAAACTGCGTTGTGTATGCGGAGTTTGATAATGTAATTGAAATAGATAAGAATAGAAATGTAACTGTAGATTATAGTAGCTAGGGGTAACAAATATTGTATCACATAGGTTTATGATTTAAATAAAACATTGGTATATATTATACATATCTTTTATTTATACTACTTACCACTTCTAATATAAATATCCATAAAATGTGGATGTCTTACCCGTGTCTTTTCACTCTCATGTGATAAAGCCATTGACTAAGTAATGTACCACTTCTGTATGTCAAAATGAATACTATTGAAATTCAAAGAAATTTGGGAAAAATACACCCGAGCTTACAATACAATGTATATGCAGCAAACAGATTACCCATACATTTTCAACTCCCTGCATACATTATAAGCAATTTGGATTTGGACACACAACCAGGTTCTCATTGGATAGCTATACACATAGACATTCACGGTATTGGACAATTTTTTGACACATACGGGAGAGCACCCACGGGTCATCACAGAAAGTTCATGAATCGGAATTCGAAATATTGGAATTTTAGTCCGTACCAGGTGCAAAACGATTTCACTTCAGTTTGTGGAGAGTATTGTTTAATGTACTTGTTATATAAGTTTAATAAGAAGTCGTTGATAGATTTTATAAGCGAATTTAATAGTAGAGATACTTTGAAAAATGATATGTTATTGCATATGATGTTTCAGTCTTGTTTTTGAAATATGAACATCACGTTGGATTGTTGTGTAATTAACACTGTGTATTATTAAGAAAGTTATACATAAAATAAAACAATTGCAATAAAATTATAAGTTTTTTATTTAATGAAATCATTCAAATAACCTGCCCATATTTGTTATATAAGTTTAATAAGAAGTCGTTGATAGATTTTATAAGCGATTTTAATAGTAGAGATACTTTGAAAAATGATATGTTATTGCATAATATGATGTTTCAGTCTTGTTTTTGAAATATGAACATCACGTTGGATTGTTGTGTAATTAACACTGTGTATTATTAAGAAAGTTATACATAAAATAAAACAATTGCAATAAAATTATAAGTTTTTTATTTAATGAAATCATTCAAATAACCTGCCCAATACTCAGTGAACAAGGGCTTGACATAGAACAATAGGACAATAGTAATGAATGAGGAATGTCATTAGTGGAGTAGATAAATACTAATGAGTTTATTAGATCATATCGTAAGTCAGGAACGGCGAGAGATAGCGCCATGGGAATGCTTGCTATCGATCGGGCGTAGCGGAAAACCCCTATTTTGACACCAAACTTTTTTTTTTTTTTTTTTTTAGCCGACCAACGCCTGTGGTCAGCTAACATTCGCCGGTTCTGGCTCTTGAGCCAGAACCGGCGAATCTATACTACTAGTAAGCCTGCTGGATCCTCGACGGGGCGTGCTGCTGCGCCCATGTCTAACCGAGAGTTTCGTTTTAAATACCTTAATAATTGCAATATATTATGTTTCAATTTAATATCTCAAAATATTAATGACAAAAACGGTAGTAAGTTCAAAAAAATTGAAAATAATTTTATGGTTTCGCAATTTATCCTATGTCGGCACTATTAAGACGTTGCTTCGTATCAAATTTAGGTTTTGGTTCCCTTTGGAGTGTCGAAAATTAGAGAGATAGGTACGGCTGAATCTTTGGGTAGATGTGGCTAAGGAGTCTGTTTTGTTCAAAGCCAGAAGGGACAGAAGATCCTGAGTATTTAATAGGATTGTTAGCTTGATACCTACACGTGTTAAAATTTTGACAACCAGACAGATAGACAGACGGACATTGAAGTTAAATAATTTACTAAATTAACGTGAAAAATTGGCTGGGTCTATACGGTGCATTCGAATAATATTATCCTAACTTCGAATACCTTTGCTGACTTCTACATATTGTTCGAAGGCCTACTTCTTTTGCCGAGCTCCGAAAGGATGGTACTATATTATTATTATACCCTGCATACCAAGAGGCTTGCCGGGTACGTGACTTGCTGGATCGGGATCAACACTGGGAAATACCTATTGGCAAAAGTTGTCAGCGGTTGCGCCAATAAACTAAAAATATATTTAAAAATATAAAAGTGTCCTAAATCACTTTTCCACGCGTACGAAGTCGCGGGCACAGCTAGTAATATTATAAATATGAAACCAAAAATAGCTTTGAGTCATGAGGTAAGGCTTTGTAAAACGCATTGGCGGACTTACATACAAAACTAAAAAGGCGGATAACTACAGTTAGTACACGCCATAAAATAATATGAAACCACAATTCCCTTTTCCATAGTTCATCATACCAGTCACACAAATAACATTATCTCAATAAAACAATTACAATATTTACATAATTGTTGTGCATTTTTATTGTTCTTGTATTATCTACAATGGCGGTCGGGATAGTTCATTATTAATTAAACTTCGTGGGGATTAATGATTCACATACTTTACAAGTTCGTGACGCAAGCTCGGCTGGGTTCATGTTTTTATAAGCCAAAATAAGCTTTAAACTACTGTAGCTCAGTGGTGCCCAAATCCGGTTCAAATCTAAAAGGATAAATACTTTTTTGAGACACATAGATGTCTCAGAAAAGTGTCCAGGAAGGTATTATGGGTTTATTGTAACAAAATACATCTGAAATATTATTGTGTATGTTGCATATTGTTGTGCTAGTTTAAAAGAATGTAATGTCACTCATGTGAAGTCACATTGACATAATATGATATGACAGTTAGATAGTCTTTATCAGTCGGCCTAGAGAATATGTAAGAGTAGGACCTATGTACCTAGTTATAAGATGTGTCCTATACGTAATATGCAAGTAATCCAACAGGAGTGTACTATTAGTAGCTTGCATGGACCCTCATTATTTGCAGTAGCATCACGACATATTAGACAAATAAAGAGTATGTATAATAGAATAGTAAGAAAGTAAAATTGAAAAATATGTAAGTAAGCAATAATTTAATGATATATAGAGAACA
This sequence comes from Celastrina argiolus, assembly GCA_905187575.2. Lineage (NCBI taxonomy): Eukaryota > Metazoa > Arthropoda > Insecta > Lepidoptera > Lycaenidae > Celastrina > Celastrina argiolus. The sequence continues at coordinate 1,341,369 of LR994579.1, read as the reverse complement.
AAATCAATTGTAATAAGGAAAGTAGTGTCAAATGAAAACTAAAAAATTGTAATAGTTAAATAAACGAAAATAATTGTCCTTGTATAATATGAGAACACACAGGTTCCTTAAAGAAACATATTAGACAAGCTAATTAAATTTAGGAACTATCTATAATAGCATGTGAAGTGAACTTCACTTAATTTAACCATGGTTTCAATATTCGTTTGCCAGTGTGACCAGATATTGGAGTGCATTTTTTTTACAACTGTGCTGCAAATACTTTAGCCACTAAATAGTAAATCAATGATAGATAAGTTTCATTTGGACCAAAGAGTTTACACAAACTCGCAGTTTAATCTATCGGTGTAGATAAATCTCGCCGATGGGAACACGAAAACTTTGCATGGGATTAGCGAAGTTATCCCAACAGTGGGACAGGATGGCCGACGCGGCGACACTTATTGAATTATTCCCTAAGTTGAGCTATTACGAACATACATCAGACATAATGCCCGACACACACGCACGAATAGTTCGCCCCAATATATTATAGCCAGATTGTTATCAAATGGCGCCTTTAAACTGTGTCGATTTACTGCAATTGCGTGTGCCCTAAGGCTCAGCTCATATTATCGCAGAAGCGTATTGTTTTCCGCCTGTAGCATAATATTCATCTCTACTGTTACAATATAAGGTACAAATTGATAATATCGAAATGTCGTTTCAAACGTAGATATGGCAAAAAACATACCGAGTGATTGATATAATAGTTTGATGTTCTATCAATCTAAGAAGCAAATAACCCTAAAACGTTAAAACTCATTATACATAATATTACTAGCTGACCCGTACCCACTACGTTGAGCATACAAACAGTTTGTGATGAACCGTTTCAACTTTAAACCTTCCTGGGACTTTCACGAATATTTCAAGACTAAAAATAGCTGAATCAAATTCAAATCATTTTATTTCCATATAATGCGAGTTTCTTACGCCAGTTCTTCTTGCTGGGCTAGTTCCCGAACCGGTGGTAGGCATCATATAGAAACGACGTTCAGAAAACATTTTTGTAAAATTTATTCCGAATAAAAATTTTTGACTTTGACTTTGACTTTGACTATAGGTTATTAAATAACACTTATAGAATTGTCCTACGTGATGCCTACCACCGGTTCGAAAACTAGCCCGGCGAGAAGAACCGGCGTAAGAAACTCGCGCGGGGTCATCTTTTAGGGTCATCGGTTCAGCCGTACTCGAGTTTTAGCGAGACTAACGAACAGCAATCCATTTTTAAATATAAGAGATAAGAGAAGAATAAGAAGATAAAATTTTTCTTTTTTTTTTATTAAATGTCGTTTTAGTACACCTTTATTTTTTGTAATATACGAGTACTATGACATGAATTTTAAAAGCGTATTCACGCTAAGTGTAAAGTAACTTAGATATAGTAGTTTGATTTTGGAACGTGTGTGTCGGCTAGCTCACAAGCTGTGCCCTCATCTGCTAAACTTACCTCGCCTGTGATCTAACAACTATGTCTACTGTTATTGAATTGCGCGTAAAATATTGGTGTAATACAACAGGTTGATGTTGGAACGTGTGTGTCGGCCAGCTCGCATGTCTGTGCCCGCACCTCACCTGCTAAACTTACCTGTTATCTAACAACTCTAACAACTGTTCGTACTGTTTGCTGAAATTCTAAACTTATTTTCACTTACATCATTGTTGTCCAACTATTTCGTTTAGCAGTTTAATCTGTACTAGGAGGAAACAAGCAAATGCTACGTGTTCAATGAACATGACATGTAGCTAATCTATTTTCAAACCTAGAGTGCACTTTTTTAACCGACTACCACAAAAAGGAGGCATTTATGTGTTTGGATTTATGTATTTATTATCTGCAATTTTTATTTTTTCAATAGATATAATAGACAATGCATGAAAAAGAAAATGTCGATTCCCTAAATGTGGGATATACTCGTACATAACGGCTGTTGGCAACCAGTAAGTGGTTTTAGTGGGTAAACCGACCGTAGCAAACCGGGAGTAACACATACCCCTAGGGGACCCTCCCTGCGGGATGCATTTTCCTTACGACATCAAAAAATATATACTATGTGTTACCGATAAAATATATAATTCGTTATTATCTATACATATAATAAATCTGTAGAGGGGTCATGTCTGTACATTAAGAATATTTAAGTGAAAATAAAAAAAAGGGGGTCTATATAAGCCACAGAACCTAAAAATAACATTTTTGAAAAAAATGTCTGTCTGTCTGTCTGTCTGTCTGTCTGTCTGTCTGTCTGTCTGTCTGTCTGTCTGTCTGTCTGTCCGTATGTCCGGGAATGTTTGTCGTCGCATCACGCTAAAACCACTGTATGGAATGAAATGAAATTTGGCAGGCAGGTAGCTTACGACCTGAAGAGCATTATAGGAAATTATTATCCCGAAAAACGAAAGGGTTCCCGTGGGATCTTCAAAAAATTGTAGCTACCTATTTGACGGTATTTCAGCCAAACTACTTAACGTATTTAAATGAAATTTGGCAAGCAGGTAGCTTATGACCTGAAAAGCATCATTGAAAATTATTATCCCGAAAAACGAAAGGGTTCCCGTGGGATCTTAAAAAAATTGTAGCTAACTATTTGACGGTATTTCAGCCAAACTACTTAACGTATTTAAATGAAATTTGGCAAGCAGGTAGCTTATGACCTGAAAAGCATTATTGAAAATTATTGTCCCGAAAAACGAAAGGGTTCCCGTGGGATCTTCAAAAAATTGTAGCTACCTATTTGACGGTATTTCAGACAAACTACTCAACGTATTTTAATTAAGTTTGGCAGGCAGGTAGTTAATGACCTGAAGAGCATTATTGAAAATTGTTACTCCGAAAAACGAAAGGGTTCCCGAGGGATCTTCAAAAAATTGTAGCTACCTATTTGACGGTATTTCAGCCAAACTGCTCAACGTATTTAAATGAAATTTGGCAGGCAGGTAGCTTATGATCTGAAGAGCATAACTGGAATTTATTATCCCAAAAAACGAAAGGATTCCCGCGGGATCTTCAAAAAGTTAGCTACCTATTTGACGGTATTTCAGCCAAACTACTCAACGTATTTTAATTAAATTTGGCAGGCAGGTAGCTAATGACCTGAAGAGCATTATTGAAAATTGTTACTCCGAAAAACGAAAGGGTTCCCGAGGGATCTTCAAAAAATTGTAGCTACCTATTTGACGGTATTTCAGCTAAACTGCTCAACGTATTTAAATGAAATTTGGCAAGCAGGTAGCTTATGACCTGAAAAGCATTATTGGAAATTATTGTCCCGTAAAACGAAAGGGTTCCCGTGGGATCTTCAAAAAATTGTAGCTACCTATTTGACGGTATTTCAGACAAACTACTCAACGTAATTTAATGAAATTTGGCAGGCAGGTAGCTTATGATCTGAAGAGCATTACTGGAAATTATTATCCCAAAAAACGAAAGGGTTCCCGCGGGATCTTCAAAAAGTTGTAGCTACCTATTTGACGGTATTTCGGCCAAACTACTAAACGTATTTTAATTAAATTTGGCAGGCAGGTAGCTTATGATCTGAAGAGCATTACTGGAAATTATTATCCCAAAAAACGAAAGAGTTCCCGCGGGATCTTCAAAAAATTGTAGCTACCTATTTGACGGTATTTTAGCCAAACTACTCAACGTATTTAAATGAAACTTGGCACAAAGGTAGATTGTAACACGAAATAACCAACACAATATTTTTAATCGACTTCCAAAAAAGGAGGAGGTTTCTCAATTCGTAAATATATGTTTTTTTTTTTATGTTTCTTCGCGGGTATCTTCATCGTTTATGAAACGATTTTAATTATTTTCTTTGTATTGTGTAGGGTATAATTTAAATTTGGTCCCATTGTCACCAAAATGGTGACCTGATGATGGGATCCGTGGGAAATCGAGGGAAATCCTCAAAATTTATATGGAATAATATATTGATTTTGATTTTTTCTGAAGTAGTCTAAGCATATGTTACCAAACAGTAAGGTTTTGCACCATATCCTTGATCTAAAAGTACTGTACAGAACTTCTGAGTCCTTAGAGATACAGGTTTGAAGATTTCAGCGTTGTTTAAAGGAATGCAAGCATTTGCGTCGTAAGCATATACTACGTCAATTACATTCGAACTTGGTCTCATAGTTATCAAAGTGGAGACCTGATGATGGCGTCGTGAGGAATCGAGGGAACATCTCGAAATTTATAGGGACACTCATAGTAATTTTGTATTTGTTTCGAGTAACACAAGCATATCCGACTAAAAACATAATTTTGAATCAATTATTATCAATGTAATACCACTACTACTTAGTCTTTGAAGATATACGTTTGGAAATTTCGACATCGCTTATACTGCAAGCATATTATTATGTCATTTACAATATATATATATATTATCAATTACAGTAGTCATCACTTCACCACCCCTGTCTTCACCAGATAGTAGGTATCCATATATACCATCATAACAATATGATGAAATAGGCAAGTTTTAAAAAAGGAGAAAAAATAGTTTTAAGCCAAATAAAAGAATGTAAACCGACTAAAAATAATAAAAGAGTTCTATTATAGAACTCATGATATCGAGTTTGGCTGGTACCGACTTTAACATTCTGAAAATTTGTATCTCATTTTATAGTCAATCTACTTGATCTATATATAAACTTTTCTTCTTATATGAACTATACATATATTAAAAAAATTTGCCTATATATATTGACTATATATATAGGTATATTAAAAAAATTCGCTGGCTCACGCCAGAGCAGCGATGAACTATATATATAGGTATATTAAAAAAATTCGCTGGCTCACGCCAGAGCAGCGATGAACTATATAAATAAGTATATTAGAAAATTTTGCGCTGCTCTGGCTTAGGTCAGAGCAGCGATGAACTATATAAATAGGTATATTAAAAAATTTCGCGGATGCTCTAGCTCACGCCAGAGCAGCGATGAACTATATATTATATAGGTATATTAGAAAATTTTGCGCTGCTCTGGCTTACGTCAGAGCAGCGATGAACTATATATATAGATATATTAAAAAAATTCGCTGGCTCACGCCAGAGCAGCGATGGGCTATATATATAGGTATATTAAAAAAAATCGCTGGCTCACGCCAGAGCAGCGATGAACTATATATATAGGTATATTAAAAAAATTCGCTGGCTCACGCCAGAGCAGCGATGAACTATATATATAGGTATATTAAAAAAATTCGCTGGCTCACGCCAGAGCAGCTATGGACTATATATATAGGTATATTAAAAAAATTCGCTGGCTCACGCCAGAGCAGCTATGGACTATATATATAGGTATATTAAAAAAATTCGCTGGCTCACGCCAGAGCAGCGATGGGCTATATATATAGGTATATTTAAAAAAAACGCTGGCTCACGCCAGAGCAGCGATGAACTATATATATAGGTATATTAAAAAAATTCGCTGGCTCACGCCAGAGCAGCTATGGACTATATATATAGGTATATTAAAAAAATTCGCTGGCTCACGCCAGAGCAGCGATGAACTATATATATAGGTATATTAAAAAAATTCGCTGCCTCACGCCAGAGCAGCTATGGACTATATATAGGTATATAAAAAAAATTCGCTGGCTCACGCCAGAGCAGCTATGGACTATATATATAGGTATATTAAAAAAATTCGCTGGCTCACGCCAGAGCAGCGATGGACTATATATATAGGTATATTAAAAAAATTCGCTGGCTCACGCCAGAGCAGCGATGAACTATATATATAGGTATATAAAAAAAAAATTGAAATTTTTAGAAAAGTTATGTCAATATAAGTAACATTTATGTTTTTCATGATATTTTTATTTATTACTTTTCATGCTAGGTACGACTTGGGTTTTTTCTTTCTTTTGGACTTTTGTTATTTTGTCGTCTAAAGGTAGTTAGTACTTTAACCGTAAAGTCCCAAAGTACGACAGTTCATAAACTAAAAATGTATTTAAACTGCTGCCCTAAATCACTTTTCCACGCGGACGAAGTCGCGGGCACAGCTAGTATAGAATATAGTCATCATACTCATAGACGGTAACATATTAAGCACTATTTTTATTCAGATAATAACTGATATACCTACCAGTTGATATAATTGAATTAGTTTTAACATCTGTAATTTTTGAGCATTCCTTGTTTCATATTGATAATACATTTTAATTAAAGATTAAACATAAAATACACATTCACATTTTCGTTTCATTTCGTCGATAAAATAAGCGAAATTTTGATTTTAATGTTTCATAATGAGGTTGATGAGTTATTGACATATCCGTTTAAACAGAGTAAATGAGTGATGAATCGAAATAACTTGATTGAGTTGGCCGTAGCTCTCACGATACACATACACAAAACACTCACATAGGACGGACAAACCGAATACAAACACAGCCTGTGATGCAACAGTATAGTACGTCCGAGATAAATTTAACCTAAACGTAAACAAACCAAAAACACCGAAGTTTTACATATTTCCTTATTGTTAACACTTTCACCGGAATGGAATAAAGGATGACACTTCATTATGCAATACATTTTATAACAATTAAACAATAATTAATATGTTTAAACATCAAATGAAAATCTTTCTCAGAAAAAATACGCCATTTTGACAATGCTGATTGTAGAATAAGCCTATAGTCTATAGATTCATAGCAAACAATAATCGTTGTATTAATATTGGCCAATTGGTATCACTGACTAGTCTATGGTTGTGTCATAGACGGGTTTGTTTACGTTTGGGTTAGATTTATCTCGGACGTACTATAAATGATTTTTATTTACTCTTTATAAACCTTTTTGAAATACTAAACTTGGCCCTGTGGTACCTTCTATTATTTATTATGTGCATGTGGTTAAAATTTGACGACCTTCGTAGCGCAGTGGTTGAGCGCGTCGGTGCTCAAGCAGGAGGTCGCGGGTTCGAATCCCGCCAATGGAACAAAAAAAGTTTTCAGTGTCCCTGGGTCGTGGATGTGTATCAAATTAAGTGTATAATATAATAAAAATCTTAAATATGTGTATAGTATAAAAGTATTAAATATATTTCCGTTGCCTGGTACCTGTAACACTAGTTCTTTGGATACCTATCACGGGGCCAGATTGACGTGGTATGAAGCGTCCATAGATATAAAAAAATATTAATCTTCGATCGACAATACACCAGATATCGTGTCAGCACAAGAAATCCGTCTCAGCGAATAACAGGTCACTTAAAAATAAAGCTGTTATTACATTTAGTTTGCTTGGAACTTCAAATTATTAAACATCTAAATTTGTTTAAATTTACATTATAACACAATATAGCGGTGTTAAAACTTTGATTTCTATTTTTTGTGATATAATCAGCGATTTCAAATCACCAAATTAACTTAATATATTAAAACTTTTGTCTCAGTTCGGTAAACAAATATAGCTCTATTGGCTAATACCGCGCGGACAGATATAAACCTTCTTTTTGTATGGGACACGTTATCTAGTATATTCAACAATATTGAAGGCAATAATAAATGGATTTTTAAGTTTAAACCTTACACGACACGACAGTCGCACCGCGCCGTACGACACGACACGATATTCGTACTGTACGACACGACAAAACGTTATTGAATTCCTCACAATTAGCACTCCCGTTTGCGAGGAGCTAATAACTTTAACGATGCAGTACATTGTATAATTAGTAATTATAACTGCTTTTGTAATTATACATTAATGAATGCAGCTCCCAAATATTGGCGCCGAAGCTTTGCTGAATTAATTATGTATGGAAAGTGTTTTAACTGTTTCTGTGTTAACATTCATGTTGAACGCAGATTCGACATTTTTAAATGAACAGGTATAATATGTCGCCCTGTGTTTAAATTTCTTTTATTTATCAGCCCATAATTAAAAATAATTTTCAAGAATTCAAAATGGATATAACGATATAATGTCATATCGATTAATGAAATGCCCCCCATGCTAAATTTATCTGTAAAATATTTGCTTGTATCATTTTTTTTTGTACCATATTCTAGCAAGTAAAACGATTTGATTGATATGATTTTTTTTATTTATAAGAATTTTATGAGAATTCATAAGAATCCGAGGTTGTGTGTGTTATTATTAATTTCATTTATATCTAAGCATTATTTAAAAAATGTTACCTCAACATAAACTTTAACCCCGGCTCCAACACTACTAGCGAAGTTGAACGAAGTTAGAGGAATAGGATAGTGTAGAGATGCACTTCGGCTTACCTCGTCAAACTTTACTAGTACTTCGCCGTACTTCGCCGAGGAACTCCGCGAGTAGTGTGGAGCCGAGTTTCAAATTTCATACTAATTCGTTCCCACGATTGAAGACAGAATAGATGAAGGTGATATGTAGCAAAATTGTGATTTCGAGGAAATTGAGTTCAAACTGTCACTTAAACATTTTAGAATACGTCGTAAAGTATAAAGTACATTTATCTAAATAACCATCTCTAGAATCAATGTACTTAATACGTTACTACATATCGTAAAATGTTTCAGTGACAGTTTAAACTTAATTTTGTTTTTGCGTAATATGACCTTCATCCATGCATTGTCTTCAATTATAAAACATTAAGTTGTTTCACGTTTTAATGTAATAATTAGTAGAATAGTAATAATTACTAGTAGCTTCGAGCACGAGAATATAAAGTTCCAACAGAAACTACTTAATACACCCTAAAGACAAGGTTCCTAATATCTATGTCACTCGAACATAAGCTACTTACGATGAAAAAACGCTTAGGAGCCCGCAAAAAACACCCCACCGACCGAATCCCAAACCCCTTTTTGTCCTCCGACCCAAACATGCCTCTGTACATTATAATAATATCTACGGACGCTATTACACCACATCAATCGTGCCCCGTGGTGAGTGGGTACGTCTTGACAACGCAAATATTTTATACATTATACAATAAATACAACAAACCATTAGCTGAAGCGGCATAGAGTTTGCTGGGATAACTAGTTCAATTCTACACTTATCATTATGGTTTATTATTATCACATACACTTTTGATTAGTCTATGCTATTCCACTTCTGATCAAAGGGCTCGGGTCTTATTATAAACTAGCTGTTCCCGCGACTTCGTTCGCGTGGTTCTTGAGCGACCATTAATGCAGCGCACGCAACGAAAGTCTCCCCGTTCTTGCAACATTTGTCACTGACGCTTCGCTCCTATTTGGTCGCAGCGTAATGTTATATAGCCTAAAGCCTTCCTCTATAAATGGACTATCCAACAAAAAATATTTTTCAAATCGGACCAGTAGTTCCTGAGATTAGCGCGTTTAAACAAACAAACTCTTCCGCTTTTTAATATTAGTACCTATAGATATTAAAGTCAAAGTCAAAGTCAAAAATTTTTATTCAGAATAAATTTTACAAAAATGTTTTCTGAACGTCGTTTCTATATGATGCCTACCACCGGTTCGGGAACTAGCCCAGCGAGAAGAACCGGCGTAAGAAACTCGCATGGGGCCACCTTTTACTAAAAAGATGGAAAATTTCTCTTTTAAAAAACAAATAAATATAAAAAATATGTTTACATATAAAATAGTCAATACTACTACAAATAAAAAATTGCACTTTTATGCAATTAAATAAAAGAAAAAAAAAAAAGCCTTGCAGGGGGCTACTTTATTCCCAAGGTGTGCTATCATTCATATAGTCACAAACTTTATAGTATGCTTTTGCACACAAACGTTCTTTGACTACTTTCTTAAACTTATTGTTAGAAAAATTTTGAACGTTTTCTGGGACCCTATTGTACAGGCGTATACATTGACCTTTAAAAGAATTCTTTACTTTACTAAGCCTTGTCACTGGTACATCCAGTTTATGCTTATTTCTAGTATTTCTATTATGTTTGTCACATTTTTTTTTAAATTGATGAATATTTTTCTTAACATATAATACATTTGAGAGAACATACTGAGAAGCTACAGTTAATATTCCAGTTTCCTTAAACTTTTCTCTAAGTGAAGTGTTGGGGGCCAGCTTGTAGATTGCCCGAACAGCTCGCTTCTGCAGCACAAAGATACTATTTATATCTGCAGCGTTGCCCCATAGCAGAATACCATAGGACATTATACTATGAAAGTAACTAAAATACACTAGACGTGCAGTACATTCATCTGAATATTGTCTAATTTTACTAACTGCATATGCTGCTGAACTGAGTCTGTCGGCCAGCCTAGCTATATGGGGGCCCCACTGAAGTTTTGAGTCTAACGTTATACCTAAGAATACTGCAGTATCCACTAGTTCCATACATTCCTCATTTAATAGTACATTGGTATCAGTTTGCCTCACATTAGGCAATGTGAATTTTATACATTTTGTTTTTCTATTATTAAGCAAAAGATTATTTACATTAAACCAATGTACTATTTTTGAGAGAGCACTATTTACTTCGTCGTAGCATATATTTTGCCGTTTTATATTAAAAATAAGAGACGTATCATCAGCAAATAATACTATCCCGTGTTTTTCATTAATAAGGAATGGTAGATCATTTATATAAATTAAAAACAGAAAAGGTCCTAAAATAGACCCTTGTGGGACCCCCATCTCTATTTTAGAGCCTATGGATTTTTTCCCATTTACCTCTACCCTCTGAGTTCTATTTGACAAGTATGATTTCAAAAGGGCGAGAGCTGGACCTTTTACCCCATAGTGGTGTAGTTTCCTGATCAATGTCGTGTGCTGCACACAATCAAATGCCTTGGAAAGATCGCAAAATATTCCAAGAGCATCCCGCGATCCCTCCCAAGCTTCAAAAATATAACTTATCAAGTCGACGCCTGCATCTGTTGTAGAGCGTCCCTTTGTAAAACCAAACTGTTTTTCGTGTAAAATATTATTAACATTAAAGTGTGCAAGCATCTGATTTAGTATTACTTTTTCATATATTTTACTTAATGTTGGTAGAATAGATATAGGCCGGAAATTTGATGGATCCGACTTACTACCAGACTTAAAAAGAGGTATTAATTTACTATGTTTCATTAGATCAGGAAATACTCCACTTTTAATACAATCATTGAAAATAGTTGACAAGTAAGGTGCGATAATGTCGACTATCGATTTAATAACTTTCGTAGATAGGCCCCACAAATCTGCAGTACTCTTAATATTTAATAAATTAAAATGTTTTATTATGTCTTGGGGCCCTATTTCTCTAAATCGTAAGTCGACTTCACACTCTTTTACATTTTCTTTAAGGAGTAATTCAGCATCAACAGAAGAGGCATTCAAATATTTAGTTGTTGAAACTGGAATGTCCGCGAAGAATTTCTCAAAAAAAGTAGCAACTTCACTGTCGGATGTAATTACTTTATTATCTATGTTTAGTTTAAAATCTGAGTTGCGACTGGCGACTCTTCCAGTTTCCATTAAATATATATCCCATACAACAAGCTATTATTTTCACCGTTTATTGCTGATTCTTATCGTACAGAACTCTACGTGGTCTAATGCAACTCGCACTTGGCCGAGTTTTAGATTCATACGAAACTCAAGCGCAATGGCAGCTTAACCTAATAGTTTTGGCTACGAGAGTGGCTTGGCTTAAGCTGCTATTAGCATTAAAATGACAGTGCAATCTGCAAGCCCGGGGCTTGGGGCTTTAGGCGCGCTGATTAGGGTTTTATAGTCTAGAATGTTGTTTACCTAAAAACATATTAGGTATACCACTTAGTGCTCAGAAGTAGGATACTTTAATCGTAAAAACTAGCTAAGTACATAATATTATACAAGGTGTAAATTGAATGAGTGATAATACTGGGTGTGTGTGCCTCCGATGTCTACATCGGTAAAGTCAAAAGTCCAAGTAAGTCTTTCATGTTTGTATGAAAAATGCCGCAACATCATGTTTTCCCATACAATAATTAAAAAAAAGAACCTCTTTCAGCGCTGGTAATTTCACAGTAAACTCTATATATGGGACCCATACATACCCTAAAGTATTATCACTCATTAATATTACAGCCAAATCATTCAACAAAACACAATATTTTACAGCAGATTTTTCAATCGACCTATAATTTTGCCTGTCGAATAAATATATAATACTAGCGACCCGTACCCACTTTACTGAGCATACAAACAGTTTAAAATTCATTTACATCGCGGAACCGTATGGAACCCTCGGAATATTTTCTCACCGTTGAAACCTTTCACGAATATTTCAAGACTAAAAATAGCCGAATCGGTTCAGCAGAACTCGAGTTTTAGCGAGATACGAACAGCAATTCATATATTCAATAGATGCGACTTTGACATTCAGTTTCATACACAATCTGTTACATTCACAAACTTATTCTAAATCAGCCTTATGATGATAAAGAAACCAGTTCAAGAGAAAGTAAAAAAAACGAGAAGTTTCTTTAATAATAAATTTATTCTGATTTTCAGTATTTAACAGCACCAGATCAAATTTACAATGATCAAAGTTACAATGATCTAAGTGAATAGCTAGGCTTGTTGAGCCGTACAAACGGACGGCGTAAACATTTAATAGGGTTGTTTTGCCAAAAAATGAGTTTTACACCTTGAAGTGAGGGTTAACTAGGTAGGTAGAGTTACAACTAGTTACCTAACCTAGTTACAAGAAATTATTAAAATATTATACACAACATATTTTGATCCCAAAACCTCGGTTGTAGGCTTAGGGTTCCACTCACCCCCTACTCACATATATACATTATACACCAATACAATGCATAAACACATACAATCATACACACATTTCAAGTAATGTCGCTGCTTTAATCTGTAGATGACGGTGTTGGTGTTTTTAAGATATTTAAGATATATTGTGAACACGGTTTGTTGTCCCTAATAAAGAAAAATAAAATATACTCTACACAATACGAACTATTTATGTTCGACCGCAAAAAGGAGTAAAGAGTTAACCTCGACAAGCCTCATATAACATTCCTATCACACCTCACAAACGACCTTCGACGAAAGGTCATCCTGAACCGATTTTTACCAAACATAGCTAAGAGCACACTCGACTGATATACCTTTCAAACAAAAAAAACCGCATTCAAATCGGATCATCCGTTTAGAAGCTACGATGCTACATACATGTACACATTTACACAAACACGTCAAATTTATAACACCCCGTCGTTTTTGCGTCCGAGGTTAACCAATAAATTTTAGGGAGAAAAAATGTTGCAAACTGGTAACACTGGTTCCGCGTCGCGTTTTTTTTTATAAAACTAGCGATATCTTCCGAGCCATAAAAAGATACGCTAAGCTAGTTCCGGACCGGCCATATTTTACCGTCAAAACTTTAGCCATTGTAATCATTTCACCGAAGCCAGCCAATTTACGTAATTAAATTGAAATCTAGTTAATGGAAGTTCTTGTTTTGCGATCGGCCAATTACCGATATTGTTCCGCTCCGAGAAAACAATCACGCTAGTTGCCGCATGTCAGTTAACGGAAACACCTTGGGAGAAATAGAAAGGAAGAGACGGAGAATAATCTTTAAAACCAAAATATAGGAACTACCTATTTTATTTGGAAAACAAACAGTGATAAAAACTACATTACAATATGTGTACATAACATGGACCTGATTAAAGATGCTATCGTTATTCGAACGAAGTTCGAAAGCAAAATAGCTCCCCTCACCGATTTCGGTGTCGGTAGCCGATTTCATTGAAACCAGGCCAGCTACCCAGGAGTTATTTTATAGTGCCCAAGTGTGTGCGCATTACACAGAAGCACTCTCTCTTCAAAGGAAAAAGTAAAAGTACTCTCATAACCCAGTGGGACGGTTAACCGACACGACCAGCGAGAGATCAGGCGCAGGACCGACATTTTTACATGCCCATCCGACGCATCCGATCATCTTTCTTGTCAGACAATCAGGTGATCAGCCTGCATTGTCCTAACCAAACTTGAAAACAACATTTTTTGTTGATCCAACGCGGGAATCGAATACACGACCTCCGGGTAGAGGGCGAAGCTCCGAACCACTAGATCACGAAGGCGAAAACAAAATGTATGGGATTTGACACAAGCTTCGCTAAATTACGGGCGCATTCGTATGTCACTTAGCGAACCTTATCAAATTTACATTTTGATATCGAACTTCGTAAGCGATCACTAGCGATGTCATCATGAGACCGGGCCCAGGTCACAATATTATGTTCTCACTTATGGATACCTATTTAATCAAATCAAAATATTTTATTTAATTAAGGGCCGATTTTTCAATCGTCAGATAACTTTTATCTAAGGAAGGATGGATGTGACCTTGGCAAATTTTTTAGGGAACGAATGTCAAAATCATAATTATGTTTATTAAACAAATAAAAGTTATCTGACATCGCATCAATGCTGAAACAGCTTTTGTTTTAAAATAAGTGCTGATATATTGAACAAATTAAAGTCCCATTCTAGGATGTTATTCAGACGTTTTATTTCTATAGGAGTTCTAATGGTGAAGGAGTTTTTCCGATGGTTAGTAGTGCCGATGGAAACAATGGATTTTAATATTTATTTATGGATATACCTAACTAAGTACATATATAAACTCTAACCTAACCTAAATAGATTGAAAGAGTCGTTGAAATAGGCGTCAGTACGTAAACCGGAGGCGGATTCGAATTCCATCAAAGGAACGAAAAAGAATTTTGAGCTCATGGATGTATATCTGAGAGCACGGCAGTGCCCCGCCAAGTAGAGACGGCTGCGTCATATGTTTCTCGAAACAATTCAGGCTGTTTTCGACCCCCTATAATTTCTTTGTGGATTAAACTAGAAGTCTGTATTTTTATAAACAAACAGGCCAATGCCTGTATGCCTGATTATAAACACGGTATGTTTCAAATTCCATTCAATTTCTAACAGTAGTTTAAGAATCATAACTTAAGTTAAACAATAAAAAAAAAAAAAAAAACTTAAAACTAGGTAAAACGGTTGAAATACACAATTAGATTACGTACAGCTATGTATTGCCCACTCAAATGTTCAAAGGGAAGCCACTCAAACATCGACCACGGCAGAGCCGAGGAGCCTGGTCTTCCGTGGCCCCCTATCCGTCTGAAGATCTCACAACGGCACATACAAAATAGAAATAATATGTTATAAAAAATATATTCTATACAATATATAAAGTGACATTCATATATTATGTAAATATAATAATTATAATTTTACGCTTACAAATTAGCGGGAAACATTCAGTTTATACCGTACATACCGCACGTGTGAAAAATAAAGGTTCGTTCGTTAGCACTGGATTACGTTTCTGCGGAAAAAGTATTTTATGGAGTTTAGCTCATTTGAATTCCTCGCTGTTCTTCAGTACAGTAGAGGCGACATTGATTTCACAAGTGTATTTTTCAATTTACAATCAGGTAACGATGATACATTTTGTATTCTACAATTCTACGTCAAAAGCAATTCTTTTACTTTTCTTATGTTTTTTTGTTAACATTTCAGGAATTGAATGCATAAATGCAATATGCAGCAAAATTATTGTGATTTCGAGAAAATTTTGTTCAAACTGTCGCTTAAATTTAAAACACGTCGTAACGTATTAAATACATTAATCTAAAGGTCCGTCTCTAGAATCAATGTACATATACGTTACTACACATCCTAAAACTTTCAAGTGACAGCTTAAACAATATTTTCGGGGTAACATTTTTTGCGACTAAGGAACCTTCATACATTCATGTCTTAAATTATTTATATTAATTTTTAACCTCTGTGCATTCAGAGGGGTGTAAGTTTGAAGTGTCTGTGGTATCGTAGCTCCCAAACGGATGAATCGATTTTGATTTAGTTTGTATAAAAGTTAACGTGATCACGAGTGTTCCTGGGTATAACTTACCAATCATTTCGCTCTCTGTTTAACAATTACATTAAAAAAACAGAGGTAATTATTTTTTAAAAACTTTTAATATTAGCACTTTAGAAGCGAGTTGTGGTATTTTTTAAATAGATTTTCTCTAATGCTAGAACTGTTCTACGTAGAAAGTACGGAACCTGTTCGGTGTTAATTCTCTTGGGTATATAAATTATTTTATCGACTTATATAATTAAGTTTTAGCTTTCGATCAACACATACACATGATAATATCGTGTTAGCTTGAAAAGTGAGCAGGGCCGTATTATGATCTTTTACAATAACAGCCTGGTTCCAGGCAATTCAATAATACAGTCTTAAACTGACTTGTTCTTTTTCATATTACAGCGACATGTTATACAAAATTGATCCACCCTAGTTTAGTTGTCTGAATGTGGCATTCGTAAGCAAGTCCAGTGTCAAGTGTCCGCTAGCTAGCTGTCATCATGCAGTTATTATGTGATCGTAAATGGAATTCGATCGGCTGGAATTAAGAGCTTGTAATAGGCCCCCTGTTATTTCATTTAGTTTGCTTAAATATAGTTAACACGTGTCAAAAAAGCATAATTATTATTTTTTATTAATGTACTAAATGTTGTACTGTTGGTGAGTCAATAAATAAATCCGAGTTTCTTACGCCGGTTCTTCTCGGCGGGCTAGGGTAGCCTTTTTGTTGACTTTCTGTAAATAGATTAAGTTTCATTTGGAAATAAAATATTTTGAAATTTTTGAATAGAATTTTGAAATAAATTACAATTCAAAACACTTCAATAAACTTTCAATATGGTTTTAATATAATCTGTTCCACAAAAACGAGTCTTTGTAAAATATAAATTTGACAAAGTCTGCATAAGTTCGCATGAGTTCAGCCATCAGAGCGATGAATCAAATTATAAATCACTTGAATTATCACAAAAATCCTCAACTTTGATCATACATCAAGACGATCTTCCGAGTTTTTTCCACTTAACTAACTCGTGTTTGTGAGAGCAAGTTAAATGCCGTTTTACATTTTAGAGCTTCGAAAAAGATCTTCTACCGTAAAAAATTTCGAGATAAATGTTATGCCAAGTCGTGGATAGTCGGTCGATCTAATTACACAATTAACGATTAAAAATATTTTACATAAATAAGTAAATTGACTTGGCAATCGCATATTTAAAACACTTGTACAATGTAATAACAATCTTGTATCTTCAAGTGATAGCTCAGTGCGATTGCCAAGTCAATCTTCTATTTATATACAACATAAAATATTATTAATAATATTGGAAATATGATATTTATAAAGATGCAAATATACATAACTAATATGCCTGGGCCCTGGCCGGAGGGGTTCATTTCAGTATTTCATCCGGATGAAGTTGCGGACACAGCTAGGCATTATTATAACTATATAATTTTCATAATTCATAAATCTTGTATTGCATAGTAACTATTTTGATACAAATTATAGTTTTTCACGGCAAGTGACAAAATCTCGCACACAATGAAGTTGCCGCGACGAAAAATGGAAAAAAAAAATTAAATATATTACATACATGGTGGTGTTATCATATTTTTTGCTTGCGAGTGTACGCATTAGCAGTGTGGGAGGAGGGAGGTGCATCAAACGCATGCCTATGCGTACACTCACTCATCTGCTTGCAGGTTGTGGTTATAATTGTTTCGCGGGATATTGCCGGATATAATATATTTAAATTTTATGCTATGGATTTCCGCAAAGTAACACTTGATTCCATTAACTATTTGAAAAATGGAAGTCAATGCATCAGAAATCGGTAGCCCGTTTTCACTCGTTTACATTTAAGATGTCGCTTAAGCCAATGAGGTATTAAGCCCGATTGTCGCTGGAGCCGGGGCACGTAGGCTCCATAACCGTAAATCCGGTCGTTGTGTCCACAGCCGCACTAATTTCGGTTATGAGCGGGGCTCGGAGGTGATGAAAATTACATTACCGTTAAGGCTTATTACACGTTATTGGCGTTCCGACGTTACCGCCGGCGAGGAGACACCGATATCTGCATAACTAGAATCATCTAGAACTAACAGATTCATTTATGTAGAATATTGTTGTTCAATCACAGTTACGAGTGTTGCATATTCTGGTAGATATCAGATTTAAAACAACGTAATGTCAACCAGCGTATTCCTTTCAACGCTTTTTTTTATCAAAACGAACAGATCAGTCATAACGCAAATTGTCGTTTCTTTAGAGCAATATTGACAGTTATGATATTTTCGATCAGATCGTTTGTAGCAAACTTTAGCTAGTGGAACGACTGACAGATATTAAAATTTGACATTTCTCTTATAAATTCTAATTATATTTTAAAATATCAATAATAACTACATTATAAAAGAATCTAGAATAAATTTTCTCAATCATAATTTAAAAATAACATCGAGATCAGTGAAATCTGTGAAATCCAAATAAAGTCAAAAAGAGCTGGGTAAAAATAAGCAACTTGGCGTGATTATTCTGAACGTTTTGAACAGTTTTTGACAGCTGACAGCTGCATGTGGAACACTAGTGAAAACTATACTATATAACTACAGTTCAAAACTATCCTAATGGTTCTAAACAGAGCTAAAGGAACGCAAATCTAAACGAAAAAAATGTTATTATCGTTTTTATTACCTACTGGAACACAGGGAACGTCAGATTGATATATTATGTGACGTATGACAACCATGCCCAACATATAGTATGTAGGAGTAGAAGCTATGTACCTAGTTATGAGATGCATCATAAACGCTAAGTATATGAGAAATAAAATTATATAAACAGTAAAGCACCTTCATCATCATCACAACGACAAGTTTTTGTCACAATTTGACACTGATGATGGTTAAACAATACGACGAAATAGAGCAGCGTGTTTACTTACAGAAAAAAGTTACCACCAAATAATACATACAAGAAAAAAGTTAAAGCAGCGCTTTGAACGATTTTGTCAATTTTTATTATACACTGTACATTTTTATTCCTTTTTTATTATTTTTAAATTATAAAAGCACTTTTGGACAGACATCTTCATTAAAATTTACATTTAATCATAAATAACGTATGAGCGATATAAATAAATGTTCAAAGAAAACTTTACATCTTTTTGTAACTGAATAGTGTATTCGTCTCTTTTACTTAAAATTTATTTGATAATAATCCTGCAATCGGTCCCCACAGAATTTTAGCAAGTTGGTTGAATCTCCGTCCATCTTGTCGTGGTCTTTGTCCCACGCGTTCTCGATGGGATTGAGGTCTGGCGACAATACCCGGTTGTTCCACATTGCCAAGGACTCTCAGATCTTCCGAGCTGAGTGCGAAGGAGCATTGTCATGCATCAGCATTAAATACTGATGCTTTGTGTAAATGCATCACCTCGTATTAATGTCTATATATATTTTTTTTACTAGGGAAATCAACAGCCACAATTTTTACCGTTAAAAAAATGCTTATATCTATTAATATGCATAAGGCCAATAACAGCTATCCACAACACAATATAACACTACTGTCTGAAAACGTAATATGCAATTTTTTTGCGATCATTTTGCCATATAAGAAAACGAGCTTAGTTCAGTGTTAGTTTTGCTGAAGAAGAAAGCTAAGGCCCGTATTAATAAAGAAGTCTCAAACCCAACCTCACTTGAGAACCTATTTGACAGAACAACGGTTCGTTATTGTAGTATTCGCTTATTATAATATATGGCTCGCCAACGCATCACCAACTCCTAAGGCTAGGTCGTCTGTCCTCGACATCTATCTGACGACCGGTAGCCATATTAGCCATGCGCTCGAGACACAGTTGTCAGACACTGACAGACACTGACAAGTGTCAACTGTCATAGTGACATACACTACAGTTATCCTGTCATGAATATTCAAACGAGTCCAAAATTAGATGGATTTATTATGTTTAGTTTAGAAGTTCCTATGGCACACGTTCCGACTCCATCTTGGGAACAGCTTCATGGTACCATATAATTGCATTGTCTCCGAAGTAACGTTATTATATCTTTCTACCTAATCTAACGACAGCAAGTGGTCCTTTTGAACTTGCAATTTTTGGGCATTTGGGCTAGTTTCCGAACCGGTGGTAGGCATCATGTAGGACAATTCTATAAGTGTTATTTAATAACCTTTATGGAAATAAAAAGATTTGATTTCATTTGCAAGATTTGTCTCACACTAACATACTAAAAGGGCAAGTTGAATAAAGCTTATAAAAAGCACCTAAATTGGTTAAGTTTTAGAGGAGGAAACAGGCGTCTCCTAATCGTCAATTTCTCATGCTTTTAATCAGAAAATTTTAGTTCAAGCTACAGTTGTCTCTATCCGATTGATCGGGCAGTTGCGGACATCAATAGAATTTACAAAAACCTATTTTGCATTTCTCCGTGGTGTTTCCTCTTAACGTAACTCGACTCTGCGTCATGTTAGTGGAGCCTTATGAAAATGGAAAATAAAAAATCTTTTATTTCCAAATAGATTAGATACTAACACTTTTAGAATTATTGTCCTACATGATGACCTACCACCGGTTCGGGGACAAATATAAAACAAACTATGGTGTTGGACGTCAAAGCTAAGCGTCCATAGATATTATATCATTACTATCCAGTTATACAGACATCAGTGGTCCAATCTCACGTCCCATCAATCGCCGCATAAACTTACATTTGGTTACCCGACCGGACCCATAAACTGGGCCCGGGCATTAACTGGACCCATTCGGGAACACTTTGGGACAACTTTTTCGGGCTCCCTTAAGACATAAGGGTCCATATTTGATGGGCCATTTTGGTTGATTGATTAATTTTGGATGTGATCTTTTAATAAATAAACGTTAACTTTTTTTATGAACATTACACAATTTCTTATTAAATCAGATTGTTGTGAAAAAAATTGTGTTGTATTTAGAATTTTTGGATCTATAAGTTTATCAACTTTACACAAAAAAATCGTTTCTACAGTCGTTAGTGGCAAAGTAAAACAAAATTATTGTTTTTAATACAAGCATTTTTTAAGCTTTTTAATTCTATATCTACTAGGCCTATAGGAACAAAGTACTCGTCAATAAAAATCGAACGTGCCTAAAACCCGTTGGCGTTATATCGTTTTATGGCGGGACACCTATGGCCATCTTCCAGCTCCAGCATCAGATAAAATCCATGTCATTTTAATATTGCGTTGTCACGCAACGTACAACTTTTCATTACACACACTGGGGCAGGTAGAATAAAATATATATATATATATATATATATTTACAATAATTGGTACACTAAATTAGGTACAGTAATTCTGGTCAAAAAACTTGAACTACAGAAGATAATATGAATGAGTGTGATATTAATATAAATGAGTGATAATACTTTACGGTGTATATGGGACCCGTATCTAGAGTTTACTGAGAAAGTACCAGCGCTAAAACAGGTACCTTTTAAATTATTGTATGGGAAAATTTATGATGATGGGGCATTTCTCATACAAACATGAAAGTCAAAAGTAAGTCTTTCGGCGCTGGTACTATCGCAGAATAATCTACATAGGAGGCACATACACATTACACACTCTAAAGTATAATTGTTACTTATTTATTTTAAGCCTTGTATATGCTTTGATAGACAAACTAGAAATTGTAGTAATCTATACTAATATAATAAAGCGGAGGAGTTTATTTGTTTGTTTAAACGCGCTAATCTTAGAGACTACTGATCCGATTTTAAAAATTCTTTTTTTGTTGTATAGTCCATTTGTAGAGGAAGGCTATAACATAACGCTGCGACGAACAGGAGCGAAGTGTCAGTGAGAAATGTTGCAGAAACGAGGAAAATTATTCACATTTGAGGACTTTCGTTGCGTGCGCTGCATAAACGGTTTAAGTCACTCAAAAACCACGCGAACGAAGACGCGGGCACTAGCTGTGCAGCTAGTATAAATATAAATTATTATAACATCTGATCAAAAAGGCACTATAGGGATTAAGCCTGTAGTTTGTATTTATACTATAAATAAAAAAAAATAACTCTCCTCTGTTCGCGGTTAAAACATTTTACAATACAGTATCTGTGTTGTATCACTCGCCAGATCCTCGTGAACGTTATAAGTTGTTCAAGTTGTACTGACCTCCGCTGTACAATGTGAGTTTAACATCTTTTATAACTCCGTCTCTAACGAGAAAATGTACTTAGTGCAGGTTTTATTAACTTATACTTTATAAAGTACTCAAAGTAATGTGTTTTAATGTTAGAAGACAATGTATTTAGTGGATAAGAAATATAGGTGCATTTAATCTAAAACTATTTCGCCTTTCAAGGTGGCTCTTTACACCAAACATCAACATTAATATTATACAACACAGGAGATACTTAAACCAAAAAGTATACATGGTGGTAAAAATTTATGAGTGATAATACTTTCCAATACACACCCTGTGTATTGGACCCGTATGTAGAGTTTACTGTGAAAGTACCAGCGTCGAAACAGGTACTTTTGACTTTCGTGTGAATAAGAAATGCTCTAACATCATATTAATATTGCCCATACGATAATTTAAAAAAAATAACTCTTTCAGCTCGGGAACTTTCACAGTAAACTCTGTATTCGGAACCCATACACACATATCACTCATTAATATTACAGCTGTATATTTGCTCTTAGCAGGCCGCTAATTTGAACAGTTTTTTTCTACTTTCCTTAAAGTATGTACCTAATGTTAAGTTTAAATAAAGAATTATTATCAATTTACATTCCATCTTCATATATTACGAGTATTACCCCTTCTAGTAATGAAGACTATAGTACTATAGCTGTAAGCTACCGTGTAATACGATCTGACGTAATCCGGTATGTTTGTTTGTCTATTAATATTTAGCACAAATTACGTTGGCAGGTTTATGTATATTGCATAAGGAACGACACTCGATGTTTATGTATGATACCGAGCCGACTGGAAGCCAGGATAAAGCAAATCTTCAGGTTAAATTCAGGCCAGGAACATAATTTCATTCTCTTTGAGACTTTGGCTTTGACAACATTTAATTAATCTATCGACTACGGATTAATTAAATACTGATTTTAGATTTTTTGGATTTCGATAGACATAAAGTAAAGTACACGTTTGAACCAGTCTTTGGACATGAGGCGTTTTACTATAAAACAATATCTCGGATTTAGGACTAGGCATCATTTCACAAGTAAAAAAACGGTGTATTTTAAAAATAGCAACTAAAATTTAAACTTTATTTACTACACAAGAAGACACACGTTTTGCAAATCACTCTCATTGCAAGTCCACGATTCGGTGTAAGCTGAGGTCTTACTCTCCAAACGGATTCGATTTTGGTTCAGATTCGATTGTGCCGCGTACTTTCTATTAAATTTACGTTTGTTTATTTTGATTCTCAGTCGATTGATATGGCCGGCAGTAAAAGTTACGACTTAACGATTTTCTTTATCCTGGTTAGTTTCAAAGCAATCCACTAAATAAAAAGCCGTTGAGATCGTACTGATTCGATTTTCGATTGTGTCGCGAGTAACCCTGCAGTCTATGGATGGAAAACGCTTCATCGTTTTACTGTAAAACAATATCTCGGATTTAAGATTCAGCTAAGCATCATTTACAAGGATAAAAACGCTACATTTAAAAAATAGCCATTCAATAAGAATTTTATTTAATGAAAAAATTAAGATACACGTTTTGCAAATCACTCTCATCGCAAGTCCACGATTCGGTGTAAGCTGACTTCTATGAAAAATGATCTAGAAATGCATTAAGAAATGATTGCAGCAAGATTCTATCTCCTATAGCAGCGAAGCGTCTGGGGACTGTCGTCATATTGCTCCGTAATTTAATTCATTGCCTCTCAGCCTCTCAGCCTACCCTCCTACCCGGCTACCCGCTACCGGTACGTCAAGTAACGTATATTCATGGAATGTATGAATAAATTATTTGTTACCAATATTACGATAGGTACGATAGAAATCCACACTAATATTAGGGTGAAATGTGTTTGTTCGAATGCGCTAATCACAGACTTTTTAGTTGGTTTAATAAAAAAAAATCGTTTAGTTTTAGATAGCCCATTTATCTTTAGGAAGGCAGTAATATAAGTACAAATTGCTGGAACTAAAACAACAGCTAGTTATCGAACCAACATAGATTGATCACCAGAAAGACAGTTGTTACTTAGTTACGAGTAGTATAGATTCCGCTTAAATCCCAAGAGAGGTCACTAGCAGTACCGAAACAACTATGGAAGAAGTCATGAAAGCACTACAGAACATTCAAAATGAACTTGACTCACAAAAAAATACAATTCTTAAAAACGGAAATAAAGTAACAGAAACTGTAACACAGAATATAAACAACATATTGGAAGAAAAGTTTCAATTTATGAACGAAAAATACGAGGGCCTCAAGGAAAAACTGGAAAATCAAGAAAAACGAATAAATTTTCTAGAAAAACAGGCACGCAAAAACAATGTCGTCTTTTTCGGACTCGAGGAAACCGAAAAATCATACCAAATGCTAGAAATTATTATAACCAATTTTGTAAAGGAATATTTTTGTCTTAACCTGGACCAGAGAGATATCCAGGAAGTTAAGAGAATCGGTAAGAAAGGAGACAAATCACGTCCTATAATAGCTACATTTACCACACTCGGCACAAAAATAAAAATAATTAAACAAAAAAGAGACGCATTAAAGGGAACATCGTACTACATTGCGGAGGACTACCCGAAACAAATACTTCAAAAAAGGAAAGAACTACAAGTGCAGGCTGCAGCTGAAAGAGAAAAGGGAAATCTAGCATTTATTAAGTATGATAAACTTATCATACAAGAGAACAAACGAGCGGGCAGTAATAAGAGACACCTTGCACTTTCTCCTGAGTCAAGATTTGGAGAAGTTGAACTAGAAACACAGGCCACTAAGAAAAATAAACACCAGCCACCATCAAAAAAGACTACTACCATATCTGAAGGAACAAAACGACAAAGCATGTTTAACTTCTTAGTAAATAAAAATCAAGATAACTTACCCGGTTCGTCACAGTATAACAAAACCGACAACAATATAATGTAGCAACTACCGCCGCTCTCTTCCACAACGAACATGGAAAACATACATATAAAAAACAAACATCTTCCAAGCCGGTTGGTCACCGAGGAAGATTATGACCAAAACCCTCCAGAAAATCGCCGTCCACCTGCTTTTGATACGAGGAAAGAAAACCTCTATATCTGCTCTTTAAACGTCAGAACTCTGAAACATGAAAGCCGTATTACAGAACTACTACATGCTACTAAGAACTTGAAATGGGATGTCATAGGATTATGTGAGACAAGGAGAGCAAATGAATGCTTGGAGGAATACTTGGAGTTCATACTTTGCCACACTTCCACTCAGGGCAGTAAAAATGGAGTGGGCTTTATCGTAAATAAAAAATTGAAAAATAAAATTATTAGTTTTAAAGCTTTTTCCGACAGAGTAGCCAGACTAGAGATAGAAACGTCACAAAACTCAACCTGGTCTTTAATACAGATATATGCACCCACAGAAAAGTACCAAGAGGAAGACATGAATTCATTCTACTATACAGTAGAGCAAGCTCTGAACTCAAGTGACTCTAGGTACAGTATTATAATGGGGGACTTTAATGCGCAGATTGGAAAGGCAAAACTAGGTGAAAATAGAATACTGGGCAGATACTCGTACGGTAGAAGAAGCCCACATGGGCAAAAATTGTTGGAGTTCGCACTAGAAAAAAACTTAACGTGTATAAATAGTATGTACAAACAGAAAATACATAAAAGATGGACCTGGAGATCACCTAACGGTCGAGATCTAAATGAAATAGACTACATATTTACTAATAACCCGAGCCAAATAAAAGGATTTCATACTATTAAACAAATAAATTTTAATACCGATCATCGTATGATAAGATGCATACTAAACACACATGAAACAAAAAAAAGAAGACGTTTTTTGAAAAAGGTAGAGTGCACGAGATGTTTACCATTGATATCTAAAGAAAGTGCAGTAGAGTGGGAAACCAACTTTGTAGAGGCAATTACTAAGTCATCAGAAATTCAAGCGCAATATAATAATTTTGAAGAAGAACTAAGATTACTACAACTAAAATTACCTGAAAATCAAAGTAAGAAATGTTACCAACTGGATAATGAAACGATTAAATTATTTGACCAGAGAAAACAACTTTACAAACAAAGGAGAACTAAAGAAAATAAACAAAAAATCACTGAATTAAGTAAATTAATAAACCGACAGATAATGGAAAATAAAAAAGTTTTTAGGAGAGCAATAATTGAAAAATATGTAGAGAACTCTGGTGCAATCAAAAAAGCATTTAAAGAGCTAAAAAACAAATCCGAATGGACTACGAACTTAAAAAGTAAAAATGGGGTTATGCTCTCTAAGCGACAAGACATACTAAACGAAGCTTCACATTTTTACAAAAAACTCTATTCACACGAAGGCATAGCACAATGCATAGAAAACAGCACATATTATAATATATCAAACGAGCTAGCACCTAAGGTATTAAAATCAGAAATAGAATATGCAATATCTACGCAAAAAAATGACAAGACACCAGGTCAAGACAACGTCACCAACGAACTACTAAAAGCTCTAATGCCCTCATTATTAAAACCATTGCAAATCCTATTTGATAATATTATAGAAAATGAAATAATACCACAACAATGGTCAAAATCTACAATAATATTGCTACATAAAAAAGGTGATAGAGACAACCTAGGTAATTACCGTCCTATAAGTTTGACTTAAAATATATATAAAGTTTTTGCAAAAGTGATACTAAATAGAATATCAGGAACACTCGAAGAGCAGCAGCCCCCAGAACAAGCAGGTTTCCGCAAAAATTACTCTACCATAGATAACATTCACGTAGTTGCGCAAATAATTGAGAAAGCAAATGAATATAACCAGGTGATATATATGTGTTTTATAGACTATAAAAAAGCGTTTGATTCTCTATTTCATAACTCCATTTGGGAAGCGCTCTTACAACAAGGCGTAAGTAGTAAATATGTTAAAATAATTAAAAAAATATACTCAAATTCTGTCGCAAAGGTTAGATTAGAAAAAGAAGGTCCAGAATTTTGTCTATCGAGAGGAGTTAGACAGGGCGACCCTTTGTCACCAAAGATTTTTTCAGCCGTAATGGAATATATTTTCCGTAAGCTACAATGGGACAATATTGGCATAAAAATAAACGGAGAGTTCCTAAACAACTTGAGATTTGCGGATGACATAGTGCTGTTCGCGGATAATGCAGCCGATTTGGAAAGAATGATCAACAACCTATCGAACGAGAGCAAAAAAGTTGGTTTGTCTCTAAACGCCTCAAAGACAAAGATAATTTCAAATGGAGAGGTCATAGATATAATAGTAGACAACAACAGGATAGAATACATAAATGAATATGTCTACTTAGGATACTTAATATCGTTTGAAAGTTGCACTGAAAACGAAGTTAACAGAAGGATTGCTATAGCGTGGCAAAAATACTGGGGCTTAAAAGAAATTATGAAAAGTAAAGAAATGCACATAGACATAAAAAGAAAAGTGTATGATGTAGCGATACTTCCAAGTATAACCTATGGCTGTCAAACTTGGTCTCTGAAAAAGAAAGACGAAGAGAAGCTCGCTATTTGTCAAAGAAAAATGGAAAGGAGCATATTAGGCATAAAATTAAAAGACAAAATAAATAACAAAAAAATTAGAAAAAATACAAAAATTCAAGACATAGTTGAGAGAATTCGACTTTTAAAATGGAACTGGGCTGGTCATGTATGTAGAATGGAAAATACTAGATGGATAAAGAAAGTACTAGAGTGGTTACCTAGAGGAAAGAAAAGAAATAGAGGAAGACAGAAAACTAGATGGAGAGATGTGTTTACGCAAAGAGTGGGAGCAGACTGGACAAGAGTAGCTAGAGAGAGAAACAAGTGGAAGTCATTGGGGGAGGCCTACGCCAAAGAGGCGACTATTACCTAAAAACAATAATAATATATTATAAATAAATAGTAATAATATTAAATTTTTAACTTTAATTAAATAATGAAAAGAAAATTGTTTTGAATAAATGCATGCATGAAAAAGAAATTTAGTTATATCAGTACATGTAACAATAATAATAATAAATGATAATAAATTCTGAATATAAATTATTACATAAAAAATGCTAAATAAAATAATGTATTGATCTAAAATAATATAATATGTTGAATAAGTATGTATAAATTGTATGTGAATTTAGGAGTAGAATAAAGGCTATTTTTATTTTTATTTTATTTTATTTTAATATAAGGGCAATAATGCTATTGGTCCCTTTCCCTTAATTTTTTTGGACTTTTGGGTCATTACAATTTTGTCCCACTTTGGTCGGGGAGGGCAATGTTAAAGTTAATCCTTCGTTAAATATCATGTTATCCATTATTTCCTGTCAATGAATGAGAAGGCATGGTATTTTAACATGGCGTTAACTTTAACATTGCTTAGTGAAACACGCCCTAAACCACTAAATAATTTTAGGGCTTAGGTTCTCTCTGGTTATAATTTTTAATACCGTCCAATTCAAAAATGTTTTTTTAAATGTTAGCACACAATTAAAATATGGTTTTTATAAACCACATTGAACACTAGTATTACACTATAACTTGCAATCTATGCTACTCAGTACTCATGTCATTTCCTACATCGCTTTACGACAGAAACCCAATTGTCTTTTATTGGAAAATCCTCCGAAATGGAGTAAACGTTTGCGACATAAATAAAATAGCATAAAGTTGAACATGACAAATGTATTCCTGCAGTATTGTCCTGCATGTGTCCTACACACAGTCCCACGTGTTTCCCTACACGTTCGTCCGAAATTGGGAGAGACGATAAGGGAGTCGGCCATATTTTACACGTCCCGTGTACTTTTTGTGACCGGAATGGACGCCCGGTACAACTTGTTTTTGTCTATGTGATTTGCATGGTCGTTTTAATTGGCGTGATGTACTGGTGTGTGTGAAGCGTGTGAGGGAGTTGGAAAACGTCACATAGGTAGACCGGTTATGAGATGGGCAGATGAAATAAAGTCTATGGTCCCGGTTATCTGATCGCAACCTCTTATTGAGAGCAGTATACTTGACAGATAAAACGACGTTTTGTTTCACTTTTAAAATTGAACAACTTTAGTTATGTTACATACTTTAATTTTTTTCTTTTTGAAACTAAATACACAGAAGCAACAACTGTCCTTAACTCTCGCATTGGGCTATGCGACGGTTACCCGACATGACTGGCGAGAGAACAGGCGCAGAACCGACTTTACATGCCTATCCGACGCATCTGCGATCGGTGATGAGCTTGCATTATCCTAACTAAACTTTAAAAAATATTTTCCTTTTCCGTGTTCGGGAATCGTACTCGGGAATCGAACCCACGACCTACGGCCCCCGGATCGGGAACCAAGCTTTGAACCAATTCCAGGTTACTATAATTATGAATAAGCCGATTTCCGAGTTTCTAACGCCGGTTTGTTGACAGTCCGAAAAAAGGTAAAGTTTTATTTGCAAATAAAATATTGTTGATCTAGATTTTTTTAATATCCGTACAGATTACCGACAGATACCACAGCATCAATATTTATCGACACATTTATTTATGAAAAATCCACAAAGTAATCTCAACATCCGCTCCAGAATATGTAAATGAGTGAACGCGGCAAATTTATATTATAAATAAATAAACGATCAGCTTATCCCCCATGATTGCGTCTCGCTAACTTGTTGTCAATCATTTTTCGGAAAAATCTTTTATTTGTTAGCGTTCAAATTCGTTTCCGAGAACACTTAGTGCTGCTCTTTATGAAGGACGGTAAAAAGAAACACCTTTTGGACATAATTAGCTTTGGCCCCCTTTTTCTAGGGGGTTAAAGAAGTTTGAACCCCCTAGAAAAACAGAGATACGTTAAAAGTTTGTCGTGTCTCTGTGTGTGTCTATTTGTATTATATCCCCTTAAACAAATAGTGTAAACACATACGTAAAAATATAGTTTTTCGAAAAACTCGTAATTTTAGTTAATTGCTTTAAATTTAAATGTTTTACATAGTAATAATACACAAATTACTTGCACTTTATTAGTTATTTAACATTAGATTTAATAATGATACATGTCCGTTTTCGACTAAGTAGACAGGTAAAATGTTAAATGTTTTTAATCTCGTCCTTATTATTATAAATTTAATATTCAATAATTGGTTTAACGATTCTTAAAAATTTTTACAGTGGAAAGACTTTTTTTCGTTTAATAGTTTTTGTGGGCACAAGTATTGCCGTGGACACATACATTAACAAAATAACTTGTTATTTAAAAACCTAAATATAAAATGATGAACGATCTATATAAAGCTGTTCGAATACATATTTCATACCTTAATTAAGTTTGGTTCGTGTTTTTTCATTTGTACATTTTAGAAATCCGGCAAATATTTTCCATTAATTCACCCGTTACAAACTGATCGAACATTTTAATCAACGGGATGTTGTTTCAATATTCTATGGATTGTGTCGCTACAAATGATTTTTTACGTTTTAAAATGGTTTACTAAAACCTTCATCGGTTTTAATACCACTATATAATGTTAAAAGGTGTAACTTTTTAAGTGTAACTTGGCAGCGTAACTTTTTAACCCCAGACGAAAACCGAGGGTTATTATAAGTTTTAAGTGTTTCCACAAACGTAGCTCCCAAAGTTATGAACCGATTTTTTTTCTTCATATCTATACTAATATTATAAAGCAGAAAAGTTTATTTGTTTGTTTAAACGCGCTAATTTAGGGAACTATAGGTCCGATTTG
This sequence comes from Celastrina argiolus, assembly GCA_905187575.2. Taxonomy (NCBI): domain Eukaryota; kingdom Metazoa; phylum Arthropoda; class Insecta; order Lepidoptera; family Lycaenidae; genus Celastrina; species Celastrina argiolus. The sequence goes on along the minus strand of LR994579.1, from coordinate 1,310,501 downwards.
AAAACATATTTTTTTGTTGGATAGTCAATTTATAGAGGAAGGCTTTAGGCTAAATAACATTACGCTGCGACCAATAGGAGCGAAGCTCCAGTGAGAAATGTTGCAGAAACGGGAAAAAAATATTCACATTTGGGCACTTTCGTTGCGTGTGCTGCATTTAAGTCACTCAAAAAACACGCGAACGAAGTCGCGGTCACAGCTAGTTATTAATAATTGACAAAACAGTTGACGGTACAATATTGCTCTCCCGTCACGCGGTTTACATATCTTGTTATTCCTCCGAACTGGGTTACGGCTATCAAATACTTATTCAACGCAAAATACACTTTAATCCAGCCCACGATATTATTTCTACGTTTCAGTATTAGATACTTCAAAAGATTTCACTCTAATACGAGTTTGAAAGATTTGAAATGTATTTGAAATCTTGGCATGTGAAAACTTTGTTTTAAGCTGGATTTTATCCGACTTCAACGAGAGATTTCGCAACTCGACCGTATATTAAACCTCGACAAGAGCGTCGGTGTTATATGTGTGTCTAAAATAGTAAATGTGTCTGTGGAAGTCGTAAATAGTGAATGTATATCGAGACTAATGAACATCAATTCATTTTTATATATAAGAAGATTTACGCTGTAGATAATTCTGAGTACAATTTGCATATCATACAACCGAATATTAAATTGATCAAGAGGCATTCAATTCACCTTCCGCCCTTGTCGTGTTAATTACACAGACATTGATTGGACAACTATTTAAGTACGTTTTGAGTCAACTATTTAAGTACGGCCGATAAAGATGCCGAGTCTAAAAGGTACGATACATCATATTCTTAAAAGAATTATAATAGTAATAATAAAATCTTTGGACGCTTCACACCACGTGTTATGTATCCGAAGAACTTGAGTTACAGGTACCAGCCACCGTAAAAGTATTTTATACTATACACATATTTAAGATTTTTATTATTTTAAACACAAATTTAATACCCATCCATGACCCAGGAACATTTAAAACTTTGTTCCCTCGGCGGGATTCGAACCCGACCTCTCGTTCGAGCACCAACGCTCTCAACCACTGCGCTACGGAGGTCGTCATTATAATACGTTCAGGATTTCTATAGACGCAGATTCAAAATGGTATGCCACATGGCGATTAAGGAAGTTAAAAATAGTGAACCTAGGTCTCTGTAGCTCTATGTCTAACGACAGCAATTAGTCTGATGTTGAGTTCTGTGACGAGTGAGGGCGCAGGGCTAAAATGGACACTAATTACAGGCCCATACTTTTTGTGTCTGTGCCAGTTATGAATGGAGATAATTTAAACTGCAAGACAGAGAGCTTAACCCATACTTGGTTGCCGCACCAATTTGGGAGCACTTAGTTATTTAGGGTAAAAATAAAGTGTTGACACAGGCGGAAGTATTATATTTTTTAGTCGTCAAAAATACATTAATTACTTTGCAATAATATTTTTAGCTGTAGGATGTGTATGGATCCTATATATAGAGTTTACTGTGAAAGTACTAGCGCTGAAACAGGTACTTTTTTAATTGATTGTATGGGAAAATTTATGAATTGTGGGTATTTCTTATACAAACATGAAGTTCAAAAGTAAGTCTTTCAGCGCTGGTGCTGGTGCACATACACATCCAAAAATATTATCACGCATTTATTTTAATAAGAAATAAAAAATAAAAATTGTTTATTTTCTGACCAATATAACTAATTTACACACTCTCACTTCATTCTTAAAATATGGTGGTATTTTACACCTTGTATAGATAAAGAGGCATATTTTAAGAGTGATCAATACTTGGAGTATACTGTGTCATCATCAGATGCAGACGTCGTGCGCTGTCTGCATCCAACGGCTGCTTGCGGCTCGGACCAGGGGGCTAACTCCCGACACAATCGAGAACCGAATCCGTTCGATATCAGTGGGTTTTCGTACTTTATTTGGTGAATTACTTTGAAACTAATCAGGATAAAGAAAATTGTTAGATCGTAACTTTTTGTACTTCCGACCATATCAATCGACTGACAATCAAAATAAACAAATGTCAGTTTATTAGGAAGTACGCGGTATGATCGTATCTGAATCAAAATCAAATCAGTTTGGAGAGTAAGGTCCCAGATCGTCGGTCCATCTCGTGGGGGCCGCCTTACGCTGTGTCTTCTCCTCCTCCGAGCATAGCTCTCGCTATAGCTCTTTGAGTGACTTGGAGCTTACGGATAAGGCAAACAGTCAAGGCCCACGTCTCAGTCCCATAAGTCGAGGTTGCACATACTCGTACTGTGTAAATCATCCAGTAACGGGTGAAGAGGCCTCCTAATTTATATAATTCGATGTCACGTAATACATTTAACTTCACGGCAAGTGACAAAAACTGTAGCAGTACCGTCAGCAGCTGTAATGAAGTTTTGCTACACGTGTCTGGCACATACAGCCGACACAGGAAATGAACGGGCACTAGACGGTGTCAAATCACCGTAGAACATGGTGACACGCCCTCTCGCCGCTGATATTAATGTACTCTATACCGAGACGAGAAATAGTTTATTTTACAGTCAATTAACCAATAAAAGTGGATAAAAAGGACTTTAGGAATACGCAGTTTAACTTCTGAATTTCTTTTTTAACTCCCGACGCAAAAACGACGGGATGTTATAAGTTTTACGTTTTTGTGTAGCCCAATGGGACGGTAAACCGACACGAGTGGCGAGAGATCAGGCGCAGGACTAACTTTTTAGTTTTTACATGCCCATCCGACGCATAGATCATCTTGTCAGACAATCGGGTGATCAGCCTGCTTTGTCCTAACCAAATTTGAAAACAAAATTTTTTATTGTTCCAATACGAGAATCAAAACCCACGATCTCCGTTTCCAGAGCGAAGCTCTGAACCACTAGACCACGGAGGCGTTAAATAATAAAAACATTTTTAGTCCAGATTCCCTTCCAGGTAAAGGCCTCTTCTAGCTTTATTTAAGCGGCTTCAATACGAGAGATTTGCGCCTTATTAAAAGTGCAACTTCGCTCCATTCGCAGCTTCATGGACATTTGACATACATCAGCTACATCGACAATGGACGCGGGACAAAACGCGCATTACGCCCAAGTACCATCGCCGAGCACCGAACAGTGCAATGTTCGACAAAAGGAAACTAGGACACGACTACAATCTCTTAGGCCCAACTCGCATTGGCGCGTCGTTTTGCACCTAAGCATAATATTCATGGCTATTGTTTTACTAAGGTCCAATCTGATATAGTACGCCCCTTTCGAATTTAACCTAAACGAAAACTAAAACACCGAAACTGTCACATATTAGATTGAGTGTATAATGTATTGTTGGTTCTGGATGGAAATTCATGTTAGCAATAATAACACACGCATTTTATTTACACTTCTCCACTTTTTATTAGGTACGTTTTAATAAGTTTTTACTAAAATGGTTTCGATTACCTGATGATGATTTAATCGAAACCGGTCGTGATTTTTTTTTTGGTAACACAAGTGCACAATTCTACGTTTTACCCGTTCTTTGTTTTCTTCCTAAACGTATTTTTATCTAATTGTATTTTTGTTATTTCCTTTATTTATATTAATTTTGTGTCTTTGTGTGAGTTAAAAATAAACTTCTTTTCTTTCTTTCTTTTTGTAAAAACTTATTAAAACGTAATAAAAAGTGGAAAAGTGTAAATAAAAGTTGTATTTTATTAATGTATCACATACTCATTGTGCATACATACCCACATTATCACCGGATTATTAGAGGATACTTCATCGTCCAATACATTTTGTAACAATTAAACAATCATTAAAATATTTAAATTTGATATTTAAAAAGGTAATTTAATGTTTTTAATGAAAAACTTTCACAGTAAAAATACACCATTTTGACACTGCCGACTGTAGATTTTCAGAAACTATTTAGTTTTTGTAAAAGTCTCGAAATATTTAAAACTAGTTATATATATAACCCCTTTATCGCCATACAAATAGTCGTTCAAGGTCATTGGGGTTATACAAAGCCTAAAATCAACCTATCATAAGATCCTGATACATATATTATAATACTGAGATCGGATGTTTTAAACGTGTTATTTCTTATAGTCTAATACCTACCTCCAATATAGGTATGTGATGTCTAAATTTGGTGAATAAATGTCTTTATTACTATTAATATATCTACAAGGGTTAATCCCGGTTTCTCGGACGCTATTCAAATAAAAAATCAACAGTGTAGAACAAGTGCGAGCGTGATGTAATTATAAAATATCTGTGCATTCCGTTCTGTCTGATAATGTTCCACCAATCAGCGTTCAATATGGGTTGTTGATTTCAATGCCATGTTAATTGATCATTCATTTAAATAGCGTTAAAGATACCGGGGTTTAGTTTATCAATTACCGCAGTACTTCTTACATCGAAATATATCCGGCCACGTATTCGTGGAAGTTACTTCTGTTTTGTTCTAGCGGAAGAGCCTCTGTAGAACAAAACAGAAGGAAACTGGATACCTTCGGATCCCACCCTCGTTATGTTCACTCATTACACAACTACTGTAGTAGCCGTTGAAACACCTTAATGAGTTGTAATTTGCGGCTTTTAACTCCGACCGAACGTTCTAGAATGGTTCGCTCGCGGTCATTTCTAATTAAACTATTTTCTTTTATTTCTAATTTGCTGTAAAGATTTTACGATTAGTGTTAGGTGTGTGTAATGTGTGTACATGAAAGTGAACGTAGGTATACGCCGGTTTTCCTCATGTAATGGTTATGATAATAATGCCTCCCGCACCGATTTCGGTGACGGTGGCCGGTTTCATTGAAACCAGGCCAGCTGGCCTTTCTTATGTAGCTACGTAGGAGTTATTTTCCTTCACTCGCGTAGCCCAGTTGGACGGATAACCGCCACTACAGGCGGGAGATCAGGCGCAGGACCATGGATCATCTTTCTTGTCAGATAATTCAGCCTGCTTTTTTGTTGTTCCAACGCGGGAATCTAAGCCACGACCTCCGAGTCGCTAGGCTATAAACTACTAGACCATAGAGGCTACGTTATAGTGCCTAAGCCGTTACAGTATCCTAACCAGCCCAGAAATAACATTTTCTGTTGAACCTACAACCTCGGGAGAGCCAACTGTAAACCACAAGTCCACGTCAAAACATTTGACCCCGTATAAGTGACCTTACGTGTCCTGGTCACAAAGTAACTCTTTGATAAAAACCCGAAACAACAAACAATTACAGCACAAAATAGTTCCGGGAATTTTTAAAATAATTACAAAACACACGACAGTTTGTAGAACACGTGTCTCGGCGACATGCGCATTATTAAAATTTAAATTAATTTCGTTTAGTCCACTCGCCGCAACTCGTATATTTCGTATTCCAATTTTTGCAGCCACATGTTGCAGTTGGCAACGTGCGCCGAGCGTTCAGTTCGTACCGAGACGCGATGCATGTCTCGTTACGTGTTTTTTAGGTTGCGTTTTCACTGACGCGGAGTTGGGTGGAGAGGAGTTTGCGGTGCCCGAATTGACCAATCACTATGCTCGAAATCTCCGCTCCGTATCCACGGAAACAGCACGAGCATAGTGATTGGTCAATTTGGACACCACTAAGCTCCTCTCAGCCCCGCTCCGCGTCAGTGGAAACGCAGCCTCAGTAGGAAGACACATTCATACAAATTTTAAAGCTATGGTCTTGTTGGTGGAGTAATCGCCATTTTTCTTATACTTGTGATCTCTTGACACAACGTTAATCTTCTCGTCTCCTTGTTCTATAACTATAGTTTCTTCTACGCCTTCAGCCAAACATCAAAGCTATTGCTAACAAAGCTGAAAACATCCGCGATCACGTCAGCATTAAAAAAAACTAGATAAAATTTATTCATCGGTTAAGGAGCTACGATGAGCAGACACACATACATACACACAAGTGAAACTCAAAACACCCCTTCGTTTTTGTCAGGGATTAACAAAAATCCCTACATAATACACTATATTAGATTAAATTATAACCCATACGAGGGTGTGAAAGATCACAAAGTCCATACATCTCGGCGTCTCCATTCATCACGGGAACCCACGGCCTGGAGGGTTCTCCCGGGGGAGCCCAGGGTTTACTCCCGTTACGCATATGACCTCTTGTTACCCTCACGTTACCCTCATGTTACGCTGATGTTACCATCGTGTTACCGAGGTTTATTACATATATCTGGCAAAAGCAAAGCAATTGCAAACATGGATCATTTTTTAATCCTTAACTTCATCGATGGTTATAAGGTAATACACCAAAAACTAAATTAAGCGAGAGAATTTTAAAGTTTCGTAAAAAACAGCTCAATCGGTTCAGCCGGTCACGCGTTTTAGCGATACTAAATAACAGCAATTATTTTTTATATATAAGAGGATAATATCTTAACAATGTACAATGTGTAAAAATAAATAATTTTGAGATACGATTTTTTTTGTCAAAATCTAAAATTAATATTTTTCTTAGATTTTACCATTTCTTTTTTTTTTTGTCGCAAGAATAACGAAAAATTTTCTATATTAATTTTTGTAAAAAATCAAATACACAGAATAAGAAAAGCATCATATCCCTAAGTTATAGAGCGACTGTTCTTCTTACACCCGTTAAACACTACATAAATAAATAAATTTTATTAATTGTTCCTGTGATCTCCACTAAATTGTTCTTGGCGCTAGTGCCGTAGCACAGATGAAGCAAAATATGTGCATTCAAGCCCAACGAGCGAGCGATTAGCACAATTTTTTTGATGTTCAACAACGAAACTACATTCATACTTTGAAATCGTTTCACATCAACAAAACTATGCATAAACACACTAAACATTGATTCAATAGAAATATTGTTTTAAAATTTGTATCGCACGAGTCGTATTGTTTCATCGGCGAACGGCGCGGGCAGACGTGCGGCGAATTCTGATGTTTTCAATATTTTTTCTCGCCGGGAATGAAATATCACCCCGCTATTGAATCTTGCCCCGGTCGGGTATCATTTTATGTCTCTGATGTATTTTATTTAAAAGGATTGTCTTTTACGAGCTCTAGCAACAGTCTGCGGGTAAGCTGAATGAAGAATGGATAGGTTCCGTACCCAAAGGATACAAACGAGACTCTATTAATGAGACTTTGCTGTTGGTCCGTCCGTCCGTCTGTCTGTCTCTCTGTCCGTCACTAGGCTGTATCTCAAAAACGATGATAGCTAGACAGTTAAAATTCTCACAGATGATTTTATATTTCTATTTCCGCTAAATATATAATACTAAATATATAATAATAGCTCCCCTCACCGATTTCGGTATCGGTGGCCGGTTTCATTAAAACCAGACCAGCTACGCAGGAGATATTTTATAGTGCCCAAGTGTGTGCGCAATACACAAACACACTCTCTCTTACTTTTACTCTCATAACGTAGTGGGACGGTAAACCGACACGACTGGCGAGAGAACAGGCGCAGGACCGACTTTTACATGCCCATCCGACGCATAGATCATCTTTCTTGTCAGACAATCAGGTGATCAGGCTGCATTGTCCTAACCAAACTTGAAAACAACAATTTTGTTGTTCCAACGCTCGAACCCACGACATCGCTCTGAACCACTAGTACACGGAGGCGTACAACGAACGAATTGGGATAAATAAATTACTACATCTGTGTATGTCGAACTACCTACACCTACTAACAACACAATCATACTACTAACATCAGCCTTACAAATACGACATACACCTACAACCTTCACGTACAGGTGACGTATTGTGTGAAAGTTTAGGGTAGACTATTTCTGTACTAATATAGCTATTACGCAATAGGGCAAGTTAGTAATATTTTTTCACATAATTTGATATGAATCTATACTAATATTATAAAGCGGAAGAGTTTGTTTGTTTGTTTGTTTAAACGCGCTAATCTTAGGAACTGCTTGTCCGATTTGAAAAATTCTTGTTTTTGTTGGATACTCCATTTATAGAGGAAGGCTTTAGGTTATATATCATTATGCTGCGACCAATAGGAGCGAAGCATCAGTGAGAAATGTTGCAAAAACGGGAAAAATTATTGACATTTGGGGACTTTCGTTGCGTGCGCTGCATAAACGGTTTAAGTCACTCAAAAACCAGGCGAATGAAGTCGCGAGCACTGCTAGTAAAATATACTATTCCTCTGTGCTGGTCAAACACGCGACCATTACCGCCCCAGGCATTACAGTATTTAAGAAATGGTTACTTCACTCGGAGAATACTGTAAATCCAATAACGGATGCCAAGGCCGACGAATCATTTAATCATTTAATCATTTATTCAATCACAAGAATGCAGTACAATATAGATATTATAAAAACACAATTATCTGTACATTCTACCATAACATAATGGTGTGTGAGTAGGTATAACAACCCTAATATAGTAACTAAAAAAATTGCTTACTTAAAATGTCATACAATTTATACATAGTCATACATAGACTAACAATTAAAATACACATTACGAATTCATTGATATCTCTTTAATCCAAATAGTATTTTATGATAGAACAAACTTTAAATTATTATATACTGGCTAACCTGTGCCCACTTAGTTGAGCATAGAAACTGTTTGTGATGAACCGTTTAAACCTTCCCGGGACCTATACGAATATTTATACGTGACTAGACACGAATATTTCAAGCCTAAATATAGCCGAATCGGTTCAGCCGTTCTCAAGTTTTAGCGAGACTAACGAACAACAATTAATTTGCATATAGATATGTAAGGTGAAAATAAATTTAAGTACAGTCGGCTGCACTAACATGGATACATCTACAAATTTGGCAAAAATGTGTCTACGTTAGTTTTTCAAAAATATCGTCACCTTATTGCATTCAAAGCGATGTAACCAGCAAAGTGTTTCAAAATTATGAATACATTATTTCCATAATGAAGTAAACAGCAGTATTTCAGTGAATAGTATGCTCACTTAAATTCATAATTATGAATACGCGACAAATTTCAATAATATGTAAACATTGTTTACTTCATTACAATGTAAACATTAATTGTATCAATAATATGGATACACTTATAAAATTTTAGCATTTTTCACTTTTCTGCAAATTTGTTTTAAATGCCACAAAAATGTACTCGTGGTATGTTTCAATAATATGTAAACATTGTTTACTTCATTACAATGTAAACATTAATTGTATCAATAATATGGATACACTTATAAAATTTTAGCATTTTTCACTTTTCTGCAAATATGTTTTAAATGCCACTAAAATGTACTCGTGGTATGTTCCAATAAGATGTATACATTCATTTTTTCTTTTTCTTTTCGCACAGCCGTAACTACAAATGGTAGAAACATGAAATTTGGACTACTGAATTCGTAAAAAATCCCTTTTTGCACCTCCGACAAAAACAGAGGGATTTTTCGAGTCAGTCTGTATGTCTGTCATCGTAGCTCCCAAACGGATGAACCGATTTTGATGTAGTTTTTTTTGTTTGAAAGCTTACGTGGTCATGTTAAAACACTAAAGCTATGATTCAACAAAATAAATTTGCTTACTGCTGAACAATTCCAGTATTACTTAAAAAATAATTTTACTTTTATGACTAGAAAAACACAAAAAGAAAAGAATGATGAAGTTTATTACAGTCAATCAGGCATTTTACCTAAACATATATTTCAGAAACTATTTTTGTTAGGTTTTTACTTCTACCCTCAAACTATATCTATGATTTTTTAATATTATATTAATTTTGTTTATCATACAAAATGTTAGCTTGCGTGTCTGCAAACTACATAAACTTACACTATGATATAAGTTTGACGTATATTTATGTATGTTCGTCTGTTTGCTTGTGGCATCGTAACTACTAAATAGATGGACCGATTTTGATATACTTTTTTTTATTTTTATTCAAAGCTGACGAGATCGCAATAATTCGTCATCAGTTCATTCACTGTTTGACTATTCAGGGGCTAGTTAAAAAAATAATTTTGCTTTACTGACCAAAAAAAACAAGAAAAGACAAGAATTATCCAATTTATTGCAATCGATCAGAAATTTTACGCGAACATAATATTATATTTCAGAGACTGTTTTTATCAGGTTTTTACTTCTACCCTCAAACTATACATAATATGATGATAACGAAACCAGAAATATTTAGTCACGAGTTTGTCCAAGAGAGTTAATTTACAGTCATCGTTCGCACTTCGCAATATTCATTATTCAGTAATTATTTTTATTTTGGTTTGTTTTTTGTTTTTAAGTTTAGGTAATCCAAATGGAGTCATTTAAAACTACAATTTTTATTATTTTAAAATATGGGATGTTTTTCATGTTCGATGTTTGCCCGTGTTAGTTTATATTATTTATATTTACAATATTACTAATATAGAACGATATTAACATTGTTTAGTTTTGATCATATTATAGTTTGAGGGTAGACTATAAAAACCGATGAAAGTATCTTTGAAATATATACGTTCGCGTGTATCAGAGTTATACCTATTACACTAAAGAATATAATCAATATTCTAATGTATGTGTGATTTTTAAATAACCGTCAATAATAATACCCGTCAATATATCACCTCTATTATTTATAGAATTCATTATTGTATATATTGCAATGTAATGAAATTTTGACCAGCCTTTTCTGAAACACAAAATTAACGTTTACATTATAATGAAATAAACAATGGTTACATGCTACTGAAATTTGTCGCGTATTCATAATTATGAATTTAAGTGTGTATACTACTCACTGAAATACTGCTGTTTACTTCATTATGAAAATAATGTATTTATAATTTTGAAACACTTTGCTGGTTACATCGCTTTGAATGCAATAAGGTGACGATATTTTTGAAAATTAAACCTAGACATATTTTTGCAAATTTGTAGATGTATCCATGTTAGTGCAGCCGACTGTACCTATTAGGGCTTTCTTAAAAAGCTTTATAAAAAGTATTAAATATATATTTCCGTTGTCAAGTACCTGTTACACAAGTTCTTCGTATAGGTACTTAGCACGGGGCCAGATTGACGTGGTGTGAAGCGTCCATAGAAAAAAAAATCAGGAAAAATTGAAAATGTTGTTTTCGAGAAACAATTTAATCGCGTAAAGTATATTTTATTGACTATCAAATCAGTAATTTATCAAGGCTATATCGTCGTATTTGAAGGGTTTTCCTTAATAATAGTTTACATAAACCAATAAATCTAGCAGTTTCGCTCGCTTGTGCTCGAACGTACGGAAATACAAGTTTATGAATAATATTAATATTAATTTTTGTTTACTTATTAAAAGGAGGGAGTAATTTTCATAACGTTGAACAAAGGAAACCCGTCTTCGCTATGTTCTAAGGAAACATCAGAAAGTAACGGAAATTGAAGATTCATTTTGAATATATTACATAACTAGATGTTTTCCGCTACTTTATACTCGCAACACGGAATTGCGCTGCAGCCGTACATTTTGCGATTAAAATTTGCCAATATTCAATCCAGGGTGTAAGCTTCCTACCAAATTTTATTAAAATCGCTACTTAGACGTGAAGAAGTCACAAACATACAGCCAAAAACTTTCGCCTTTATATTCAATAGTGTGATAGTGTGAAGTGTGTCAACATAGTGCTCTCACACACACAGATGATCACTGATGTGATGTGATAATAAACGCAAAGTGTTACACACCTAAGTAATAATAATAATATTTATATTAATAATAATTATACATACATTGAAAACGAAAATACGAATTTTATAGTGTGGTCAGTTCTAAAATCTACTTCATTGCTATTGTCCTTTTTGGTATTATTGGTAGGCCATGGCCACACTAAGGGAGTGTGGTCATGGCCTACCATTCCATACCATCTATGTTTAATACAAAAAATTGCAATAGATGTCACTACTATTAACGTTTGTAAATTATAAAATGTAAACATGCCGAATTAAGTATTAATTTTGACATTAAAATAAAGATTAGCATATTTTTAAGCATAACACTTCTTCTTAATTAAGGAGTTGAATTAAGCTTAATGTGTAAGCGTAATTCAACTCTTTAATTAAGAAGAAGATACGAAAATAAATTAGAATTTAGTATTTTCCAATAGTGGCGCTAGATGGCGGTTTCCGGAATGTGCCTGGACTTTATCTATTTTTTCCCTTTATCTATTGGAAATCGAAGATAACAAAAATAGCCAGTCGAATTGCCAGTATTAGGGTGATACCATTTTCTAGTACTAAGTCGTGTCTCTGTTATATATCTACTTTGTTCCATCGTATAGCAGATTTATCAGGAAAGGTTTTAAAAATGTTATCTGTTCCTACTTCAGTACTACGTCTCTGTTACATATCTACTTTGTGGTGTGGCCCATTGATATTAGTATCACACTCATGAATAATTCAGGTTATACAGTAGGTTTTGTCTTGATCGTCCGGGGAAATCCCGCAAGGGTCAAGCGAGTACTTACATGGTATTATATTCAAACTACAATTCTGTTTTTGCTTATGTGAGATAAAAAATAGGCCCGTAATGCGGTAAGATATAACTTTAGTTTAGCATAAATATTGTAACTTACATAATAGTGTTATGATATCGTCTCCAGCTGGGTAGAGCTTGCCTCTCGACACAAAGTGGGTTCTATTCCTGTGCAAAAGTTTAAACTTTAAAGTATGTGTGAATAATGTAGGCTGATCACCTGATTGTCTGATATTAAAGGTGATTAGTCCGTCGGATGGACATATAAAAAGTCGGTCTTACGCCTGTTCTTTCGCTAGTCGTGTCGGATAACTGGCTCATGAGAGTACAAAGAAAATAGTGTTAGGACACTATTTTCTTTGTACTCTCATAATACACTAGGGTGTATTGCGCACCCACTTTGGTAATATACCAAATATATTATCGCCTCCGTGGTCTAGTGGTTCAGAGCTTCGCTCTCGACCCGGAGGTCGTGGGTTCGATTCCCGCGTTGGAACAATAAAAAATGTTGTTTTCAAGTTTGGTTAGGACAATGCAGGCTGATCACTGATTGTCTGACAAGAAAGATGATCCATGCGTCGGATGGGCATGTAAAAAGTCGGTCCTGCGCCTGATCTCTCGCTAGTCGTGTCGGTTTACCGTCCCACTGGGTAGTAAGAGAGTAAAAGGAAGAGAGGAGTGCTTCTGTGTATTGCGCACACACTTGGGCACTATAAAATAACTCCTGCGTAGCTGGCCTGGTTTCAATAAAATCGGCTACCGACACCAGGCAGGCGACACCGAAATCGGTGAGGGGAGCTATTATTATTATAATATACCAAAATATCGTTTCATACGTGTATACGATGTCTGCGACTTCCGGCGCGTAACGAGAAATACTGCGGGAACCATACATCTTGCCGCGTCAAAAAGTTGCCCTTGTTCTTTCTCGAAGTCAAATTTCGGTGTAGAATTGAAATTGGCGCAGTACTTTCGAATGCAGTTTTTTTTTCTAAAATTCTTTCTAATTTTCTGAATTTCTAATTATTTTGTCGCATGGATAACGAAAAAGCATTTTTTTTACTTTATAAAAGAAAAAAAAATACATTTTAGAATGAGAAAAAGTAGTAGTATAATCATGCCCCAAAGTTATAGTGACTGTTCATTTTACACTCGTTATTAGCAAAAATATTATGATTCTGGTTGTAGTCAGTAGCATACTTAAAGTACTGTTATTTGTATGAAAATATTTAATACAACTTTTATCTTGAATCTTTCATATTCTTTATCTAGATGAGATGGGAGTTTGAGTATTCAATGTGCAATGTTATTACGAGAATCACCGTTTTATGGGCAACGAGGCATGTATTTTAAACAGCAAACACGTATTTTCAAGTCAAAATGATCTAAAAATTTTACGATCAGTTGATATGAATGTTAATACTATACAGGCTGTAAAATTAATGAGTGATAATACTTTAGGGTGTGTATGTGTTCCGTATGTAGAGTTTACAGTGACTTACTAGCGCTGAAAGAGTTACTTTTTTAAATTATTGTATGGACAAATGATGCTGGAGCATTTCTCGTAGAAACATGAAACTCAAAAGTAAGTCTTTCATCGCTAGTACTTTCACTGTAAAACTCTATGCACATACATCCTAAAGTGTTATAACTAACTAGCTGTTCCCGCGACTTCGCGTGGTTTTTGAGTAACCTAAACCGTTTATGCAGAGCACGCAACGAAAGTCCCCAAATGTGAATAATTTTCACCGTTTTTGCAACATTTCTCACTGACGCTTCACTCCTATTAATCGGAGCTTAATGTTATATACCCTTAAGCCTTCCTCTATAAATGGACTATCCAACAAAAAAGATCTTTTCAAATCGGACCAGTAGTTCCTGAGATTAGCGCGTTTAAACAAACAAACTCTTCCGCTTTATAATATTAGTATAGATTTATGTTACGCCTTGTATAAGGATTTTATAATTACAGAAATTCTGGGCGTTTTACTGCAATAACTATACTTATTAACTGTAATAATTATAAACAAAATTTAAGGGTTTATTAACACCAATTTGTCAAGCAGAGGATGAACTCATGATGATGAATTATAGCTCAGAATACTCTCGATAACGTCAGCTTTAAAACAAAAAAACTAGATTAGATTAGAAAAAAAATAGTTCATCCGTTTGGGAGCTACAATGCCACATACAGACTCGTCAAACTCATAACGCTCCTCTGTTTTCGTGGGGGGTTAAAAACGTTTGGGCAAAAAAATTTTGAAAGTTGAAAAAATAGTACAAATAACGTAATGAAACCGATCATCGCTTAGGCTATTGACCCCGAACTCAGCTGATTGACTTATAACATGTCTTTATTACACCAGCTGTTTTTAGGTAAGGTGAATCAGCTGAGCGACTTTTCGTTTCATTTGTTTTTACTTTAATTATTGTTAACTCTTTAACGCCTAAACTACTAAAGGGAATGATGAAATTTTGTATGGGAGTAGTTCAGGCTTTGGATTGATACATAGGGTACTTTTAATGCTGTTTATCAGATTTCAACGATAAAAAAAGTTTTTATTCCAACAGGAGAACCGTTTGTTTCTTCGCAGCCTTTAAATATATAACAAAACAAATATAGGTTACAGAAAAGTCTTGCAGATATAACAACTAGATGAGCGTAATTTATTATTTAGTATTAAAAGAAAAAAATACTTAGCGTGTAACATTTCTATACTAACGAACGACCTGATGACCTTGAAGACCTGAACCGATTTCCACCAAACATAGCTAACTAAGAACACTCTCGACTGATATACCTTTCAAACGAAAAAAACCGGGATCATTCGTTTGGGAGCTACTATGCCACAGTCACGTTAAACTTATCCCGTTTTTGGCGTCGTGGGTTAAAAATCATGTGCTACATACATCGTTATTACATCAAACACGCGGAGCCGCGGGCAAAATCTCGTTTGGTCTGTCCACACAGCAATTCTAAAGTTATTACAATTTATGCTCAACTGATATAGTCGGCGTAAATTCAGCAAATCCACCTTAAAATGTCCCAATTCCATCGAACTCGCTCCGGAATATTACGCCGAAATTACTTTTGCCGTCAAGCATATTATATATTGCAATATATTAATGTACGGTCGGTGGAAAGCCGTATTTCGACGTTATTGATATGGTATTAAAGCTGAAAAGTGGTTACAAACAGATGTGCGTTTCTTTACACTGTACATCAAAGGTAAATGCTATACTCATATCAAATACGTCTAAAATAGCTCAAATAAATACGGTAATTTGTTTGGTACTCTGTAGTTCAGTAGTTAGAGCTTTGATATCGTCTCGGAGGTCATGGGTTCGATATCACTCATTGTGATAACTAAAAATGCTATTTTAAAGGTTGGTTAGGACAATGCTTATCATCTGACAAGAAAGATGATCCATGCGTCGTTTAAATGGATTGATTGAATGGATGGATCAGTATGTCACAGTAAAAGAAGATATACTGTACAGTGTGTAAAAATAACAGTCACTATAACTTTGGGATATGATTATACTATCTTTTTCATTCTAGAAATTTATTATTTTAATTTTTTGTCAAAAACAAAAAAAAAATTTTTTACTCTTTACTATTTAATTTTTTTTTGTCACAAGAATAACGAAAAAGCAAACAAAAATTTTTTTTATTGTAAAAAGAAAATAATGAAGAGAAGGTATTAGAATCATATCCCAAAGTTATAGTGACTGTTAATTTTGCACCCGTTATATTCCCTGTGTACTGCACACTTCGGCGCCATATTTATTACTTCTACCTGGTTACACAGTTGTTTATTTGGGTCCACGCAATAACATAATCACATGCAGGTCACTAAATCAGAACGGTAACACAGTTGTCGCGGTCACTATAGAGTCACAGAGTCGGCCGAATGTGACAGGCGCTAATGACACACCGCGGTGACGAGGGTGCGACCTATTTGTACAACCCCCCGACACCTCCAGCACCCCCCCCACACCCCCACCTCGTAATAATCCAGAGCTTACCCTCTACTTTTACCGTATATTTTGAACAGATCCAAATTAATCTGAACGTTAATAAAAAGCTACTCAGACTTTAATGTAATTGTTGAAAATAATTTCTGCTTTCTCTAAACGGTGACACTTACGACTAATAACTTAACCACAGACAACATTAAAAGTAGCTGTCTATGTTTTTCTTTTTAACCGACTTCCAAAAAAGGAGGAGATTATCAAAGCTTGTTTTCTATGTACACCGATTACTTTGAGGTTAATGATCCGATTTGCGTGATTCTTTTTTATTCAACGCAGAATAGTCCCAATAAAAAATTTAAACTGTTTATAATTATTGTCTCTCTTCACACTCGTGTTTGGTGCAAGGTTTCTGTGTAAATAAAAGTCTGTATCAAAGTAATATATTTAAATTGCATCAGCATCATTATATTTCTTATTGAATTGTCAACAGTGTTATTTATCTCTGTTTACGATAAGTTAGATCAAAACAGTAAATATTTATTTTTTAGCTAAGATTTGGATAATGTCAAGTATAAAGAACTTCGCAATTAAGATGAATCCCATCAAAAATATTGTAAAAAATGCCATTGTCTCGCTTCTCAGTTCTTCTATCGTAAAAAGTAATGAGATCCATATTTTGATGTCAAGTCGGGGTTAGTCGGTCGGTCTAACAACATTTTTTAGTGATCAATACTATTAAACACCTTTCATGTTTTAAATAAATAAGTAGATTGACTTGGCAATCGCATGAAAACAATGTACGTATCTATCTTGTTGTGAAAATATAACTTTTAATTCCTATTCATTTATGTAGGATTACAAAGTTATTTATGCAGTTGGTATTTAGATATCTACTAAATACTACCTGCATAAATAACTTTGTAATCTCAATAAACTTTGTTATGTAAATAGAAATTGGTGAATCGCAAAATGTTTGGGGTTTCCTTTGATTTATACACTAAAAACTAATTGTGTGCTAAAATCGATGTCTGCTAGAAATGCCTTATAATTTTGACAATTGGTCAGTGAGTGAGTGAGTGAGTGAGTGTAATCTTCACTCACTTACTGAAAATTAAGGTACTTTGACCGGTTATAATTCTTATAATACTGGTTCAAATTGAATAAATTTATAAATTTACCGTTTATACAATGCTTACTTTATGAAAATGCTGGCTTCTAGTTTTATCCACGACGAAGTTATATGGAGTCAAAAATGGCCTGAATTGTTTTGAGAAAATAATGGTACAGCCGTGGCGGCTTGGCGGGGGTACTACCGTGCCCACAGTTGAATATTCAGAGCGGCACAGCTAACTATCTATAATAATCAGTCAAGTATTACAATAGTATATAATTCTACTACCTATGTCTACATTATACCTAGTTTAAGTATGTATATACATAATAATAATAATAATCTCCGTTCTCTGAATCTACTTAGCCAATTTTGAATATTATTTATTAATAAGTTTTACCACTGCGCTCGCCGATCTAGCTGCAAAGCGTGCCGAGTATGGGCACCCTCCAAGAAATATTTATGTTGTACGTGATAGCTGAAACGACAAAATATTATTTGTTAGTATAATCAAAAATTAAAACTTTCGTGTAAGTCGAATTTGCTAAATAAATAAAAACGGTCGACGTTTAAAGAAAGCTGTTTAAAGGAGAGATATAAAATGATTATGATTGAGTTCAAGATAAAAGTTTTAGAGTTTGACAAAGTCTACAGAAAGTTAGCGACACAGTATCCAACTTTGATATTCAACTAAAGTAGATTTTTATGTTAAAAATAACTAAAAACATTACGTAGATAATGTTAGTTAATTTTGACATTGTGGCGGTACTACTAGCGCCACAATCCTGCATCGCGCTATCGAAGTTACAAGTTACATGTGAGAATACAATTGGAAGCCCCAAAACATATTTAAAAAAAACTAGAAACACAGCTGTAGCTCCAGTATCGCAGGTTTATGCCCTCGTTGGTCACTTGGTGGCTTTAAAGCCCGCCGTCCGCAACCATCGCGGCACCGCACCCTGTGGACCCTCGCAGCGCCTGCGGTGTGAAGTACGCTCCACGCCGCTGTACGTGTCCCGCCTGCACTGGTCCATGGAGATTAAGGACGTCGTGGACTACATCCGGAAGAAGACGTCCCTCCCCTTGAGGGTTGAGCGTCTGGAGTCTCGCCACAAGGTCAACTTTAGTTCCTTTGTGGTGAGAGTACCGACTCATCTTCTTTCAACCTTCGAGGCGGAAGAGTTCTGGCCGACGGGTGTGGTCTACCGGAGGTTCCGGGGGAGACTCCGGAATGAAGCGCGTTGCACGTCGCCGTCAGCACGTGTTAAAGTGTAGTTCTTAAGTATATTTAATATGTATGTTAGTCTGTAAGGTATTTATAATATGGGCCTATGCAGCCTGAATTAAATGATATTTAATTTAATTTAATTTAATTTAATTTAAATAATCTGTATGTTTGTTTGTCAGTTCGTGTTATAAAATAAAGATAATTATTGTCTGAAATAATCTGTCTGTTTGTTTGTCGGTGCGTTCACAATAAAGATAA
Organism: Celastrina argiolus; assembly: GCA_905187575.2. NCBI lineage: Eukaryota > Metazoa > Arthropoda > Insecta > Lepidoptera > Lycaenidae > Celastrina > Celastrina argiolus. The sequence goes on along the minus strand of LR994579.1, from coordinate 1,291,416 downwards.
TTATTATTGTGTCGCTTACCACATATCGGTATTTGTTTAACGCCTCCGTGATCTAGTGGTTTAGAGCTTCGCTCTCGACCCGGAGGTCGTGTGTTCGATTCTCGCGTTGGAACAACAAAAAATGTTGTTTTCATGTTTGGTTAAGACAATGCAGGCTGAGCACCTGATTGTCTGACAAGAAAGATGATCCATGCATCGGATGGACATGTAAATAAGTCCATACTGCGCCTGAACTCCCGCTAGTCGTGTCAGTTAACCGTCTACTGGGCGGATTTTTTATCCTTGCTAACTCTGTTAGCTACCACAATCGAGAGTTCCGTCCAAGAAATTGTTGCACGTCTCATCAAAATAAAGCTACTCAAGAAAAATTTGCTTGATACTAATCAAGTCAAAACAATGTATGGGGGAACCCTGACTATATCGGTATTTCGCAATGCTATTTAATATTTGATGTAAAATAATATCTGTAGTGAACCGCGGGAGTGACACGTCACGGCTACACAACTATAGCTAACATCGGGCTCGGGGGCGCCTATTTACATAATTGCCCCTCTGTATACATAAAACTGATTTATTCCCGACGTATTTTTATTTACGCGCAAATTCCTGAGCTTCTAGAGATACGAGGAATAGTGGGGATCACGATCGTTATATATTCAGATAAGAATAATATATATTTTACCCGAATATTGCGCATAGAATCAGAAATGAGGAAATCGTAGGAACCAAGGTAACCGACACGTTAGCAAGTTTAAGTTGCAGTGGGTAGTGTGCAGTACATTGCGAGCTACCAATATCAATCATATTTTCGGAAAGTCAACAAAAAGGCTCTTAAGCCTGCTGATCATATCTAGGCTAGGCTAGTTAACGGAGTCGGATTAGTAGATTGTAGTTTTTTTATGAAAGTCGTGGTTATTTGTTAATTTATTATAGACTTTAAATTTAATTATTATTATCGTTAAAGCTTCTGTCTACTGTAGACGAACAACGTCCTATAGAAAATGTGATTAAATACTGAAAAAATAAAACACACAAACGCTGCAATATATTTTGTACTTCATAATAAATTGACTGCGAAAGAATTTGATAACACGCTTTTACCTTAAATGCGTGTTAATAATTTCACGGCCTCTATAGTGATAAATAAAGTAATGATAATGTAACAGTGTATTCATTATTCAGCTTCATTCTAGAATCCTCACCATAATAATAATTCTTTAACCTCTGTCATCCAGTTGTCGCCTATATCCTAACTTTCATATCTCCTCTTCTTCGTCCTTTTCGGACTACCGGTGGAATCACCAGCTGACTGTCATATTACATTCTGGTGGTAACACAGCTGTTTTACAAGTACACTGTGTTCCGATGATTTTTTTGTAAACCTACGAAATGAATGTGTCATTGTAAATTTTTTCTTTATCCAATATTGGTAGTATTACAATAATATTAGTGTACCTAATTTATTTTTGGTCTACAAGATGACTTAACAGATGGTTAAGAATTGTAATAATAATAATATAATAATATCTATGGACGCTTCACACCGCGTCAATCTGGTCCTGTGGTAAGTATCCGAAGAACTGTTACAGGTACCAGACATACACATATTTAAGATTATTATATTATACACAAATTAAATACACATCCATGACCCAGGAACACTGAAAACTTTTTGTTCCCTCGGCGGGATTCGAACCCGCGACCTCTCGAGCACCAACGCGCTCAACCACTGTGCTACGGAGGTCGTCGATTTTGAGAGAATTGTTTCGAGAAAGGGATGGTACGGCCTTGCTCAACTTGGCGGATTTTTCAACTACAAAAAGTCGGTCGGTCGGTCGGTGGATGGGCACCCTAATTTAAATGACACTTATACGCGTACGGTATTAATTAATTGAATGGTTACATTGGTCAAAATATCTGTAATTATATTGTAAACTAGCTGTGCCCGCGACTTCGTACGCGTGGAAAAGTGATTTAGGGTAGCAGTTCAAATACATTTTTAGTTTAAGAACACTGTCGTTTGGATATTTCAAATCACTAATTTATAGTAATGCTTCTTTATACACGGTTGTTGAAGTATTTTATGCGTTTCTGCTGGTATGGCTGCGTGATGTTTATTATTATTTGAGGAGTGAAGAGAAAACAGCAAACAGACTGATAAAGCGTATATTCTTCGGTAGTGTTTTATAATTACATTGGTTTTAAATAATTTTATAATAATGCGTACAAAATGGAGCGAAAATTCTATGCGTCTGCGTTTAAATTCATCGGCGGCCAATCACAGCATACCTTAATTTCGCGCTATTCTCAGCGGCCAATCAGAGCACTTTGTTTCGCGCCGTTTATAATATGTTTTTTTTATTATTATTTTTTATGGCTCAGGCGGTAACATACTCCCCGGCCTTGGAACTGTAGTAGGTTCCAACAAACAGAACTCAGTAATCAGAAGGAATGAGTGGACAAATCTTGGAAAAATCTCGCCGTACAACGCCATCTGTCTTGCGAATATCTGCAACTCTCGAGACGCCATCCTTGCCCGGATACGTCTTCACGATGCGGCCCAAGCTCCACTTCAGTGGCGGCAAATTGTCATCCTTGATTAAGACAAGCATATCCTCTTTAAGCTCTCCTCTACTCTTGTGCCACTTGCTCCTGGTCTGAAGTTCGGACACATACTCCTGCGACCATCGGTTCCAAAAGTGTTGGCGTAATTGTTCTACACGCTGGTATCGTGTGAGACGATGAACAGGAACGTCGTGTACCTCGGCCGTTACAGGTGCAGTCAGTGGACGGCCAACCAAAAAATGAGATGGACAAAGTGGTAGAAAATCGTTGGGGTCGGTGGAAAGAGGAGTTAATGGACGGGAATTTAGAATAGCCTCGATTTGCACCAGCAGCGTAGTGAATTCTTCGAATGTCAGATGTGCATTTCCCACGACACGTCGTAAATGATGCTTACAGCTTTTTACTCCAGCCTCCCATAGCCCCCCGAAATGACTAGCGTAATAAGGTATCATCTTAAAATTAATATTTTGAGAAATTGCGTACTCCCTGATTTCATTCGAACAAGAAGCTAAAAATTTTTTGAACTCATTCATCAGACCGACAAAGTTTTTTCCGTTATCCGAAAATATGTCTTGTGGTTTACCACGCCGAGCGATAAACCGGTTTAGAGCTAAAAGGTACCCATCCGACGAAAGGTCGCTCACCAATTCCAAATGAACTGCACGCGTTACTAAACATATAAATATGCATATATATGATTTTTCTAATTTTGCTCCCCTACCTTTGCGGTTCAGCGTAAACACTGGGCCAGCGTAGTCAACGCCACTACGCAAGAACGGAAACCCAGGGTCTAAACGTTCTTTGGGCAAGTTTCCCATTAGAGGAGTAACCGTCGTCGGTCGCAATCGTGAGCACCGCACGCAACAGCGCACCACTTTCCGCGCAAGGTTCCGGCCTCCGACGGGCCACCAAATCTCCCTTAGTGAATATAAAAGTTGCTGCGGTCCCGCGTGAAGCAAGCGTTGGTGCTCAAACCGGAAAAGCAAAATAGAAAAATTATGTTTAGCGGAAATAAGAATTGGAAATTTCTTATCATAATGAAAATGAGGCGAATTTTGAATACGTCCCCCTACTCGGACTAAATTATCCGAATCAATAAATAAATTTAATTTTGAAAGTTGACTACAACCCTTTAACGATATATTATTTTTAATCGAATCTAAAATATCAAAAAATGACTCCTGTTGACTAAGCTTTGCTAACATCAACTCCGCGCGGCTTAATTCGTCGACAGATAGTGAACCGGATCGCTTATTGTTCACATTGCGAGCGTTATAGATAAAACGTAAAACGTAAGCAGCGGCTCGTTTTAATCGCATGTACTGCGAAAACCGAGAAAAATTAAATAAATTGTTATCTAGTTTTACGCTATGGCAACAGATGTTAGACGATTTAGTTTCTGGTAAATTGTTAAGTACTAAATTAGAATGGTTTAGATCTGGAACTACAAAATGTATGTTCTGCAAAAATGATGGTCCATTCCACCATAAAGATGAAGATATAAGCGCGTTTAAGTTTTGACCTCTTGAAACCAAATCGGCTGGATTATCCTTGCCTGCCACGTGACGCCACGAAAGTTCCTTCGTTAACTCATGAATCTCTGTCGTCCTATTTTGAACATAAGGTTTTAACAAATTAATAGGCATACCTAACCAACCCAAAACGATGGTGGAATCCGTCCAAAATACCACTTTATCAAAATTTGAACGCAAAGATCCGTTTAGTTTATGATACAAACGTGCCCCCAATAAAGCACCACACAACTCTAAGCGCGGTATAGTTGTGGGTTTTGTAGGCGCGACCTTGCCCTTGGAACACAGCAGGCGCACCGTAACATCAGCTGATGCACTGATAGTGCGTACGAACGCGCAGGCACCGTACGCGATTTGCGACGCGTCTGTAAAGATATGTAACTCTATGCGAATGGGTTCAATACACATTACATAACGCGGAATACGTAAACAGTTTAAATAAAATAATCCGTTGGTAAATTTATTCCAAATTTGTAAAACTTCATCGGGAACGGGTTCGTCCCATTCCAATTTTAATAACCAACATTTTTGTATTAACATTTTAGCAACCGTTATCACCGGGCTCAGCAATCCTAATGGATCGTATATCTGAGACGCGTATGATAATATACGACGTTTGGTTAATAAAACATAACTATCTTTATCTATCGGAACTTGCGACGAGTAGTAAATTTCATCCGATACACTATTCCAACCGACACCTAAAGTTTTATTCTGTACAATTTTATCGAATAAAGTAAACTGATGTACATTATTATTATCCGTTAACTCAGAAGTTGTGTTTAGGTTCGTGCGGTCATAATTAAATAGCCATTTGCGCAAAGTAATACAGGCTGCATTTAAAATGTTACTAACGCCCTCACAGATGCGGTTTAATTCTTCAATATTATTAGAAGAAACTACTAAGTCATCTACGTAAAAGCAAGTATTAATGGTGTAAGCTATTTGCGGATCTACACAGTTTTGTGGGGATGCTAAGTCCTTTAAACACCTACAACTAAGATAGGGAGCGGAAGCCGTACCGTATGTCACGGTATTCAATCGGTAAACTCTCAGTGGTTCTAAAGGACTATCGCGCCACAAGATTAGCTGGAGGTCACGCTGATCTTCTAAGATTTCTAATTGGCGATAGAATTTCTCGATATCAGCACAAGCTACATACCTCTGTTCACGAAACCGTAATAATATCGAAATTAAATCACCCTGTATTGCAGGTCCGATCATTTGCAGGTCGTTTAATGATACACCAGTGCTAGAAGGCATGCTGGCATCAAATACTACGCGTAACTTAGTCGTCGTGGCGTGTTGTCTAAACACTCCATGATGCGGTAAAAAATAATGTGGATCAGTATACGAATCAACAAGACTCATATGACCTAAGTTGATGTACTCATGAATAAAATCACGGTACATGGCTTTATAGTTCGCATTCTGTTCGAGACGTTTTTCTAGTGCATAAAAGCGTTTAGTCGCTTGTTCGCGTGTACTACCTAAAGTTTTAGGTGAATTTTTAAACGGTATACTAACACAATAACGTCCGTCCGAAAGTCTTTTAGTTGTTTTTATAAAATGTTCCTCACATGCGGACTCCTCATTCGAATATTTTTCATTAGAAGTTATAGGCAATTCCTCCAACTCCCAGAAACGCCTAACTAATTTATCGAGTGAAACCATATCAGTTGACTGTGATAAAAAATTACAATGGACATGTTTTATCTTTTGGTTATACGGAACAGATTGAACGACACCCGAAACTATCCAACCTAATTTCGTATTTTGAATATAGGAACCATTTTTAAGACGAATTTTTCCATCAGTCAACAAATCCCAAAATAAATCCGCACCTAACAATAAATCAATATCTTGGCGTTCATAGAAATAAGGATCGGCCAATGATAAGTTATGAGGAATATTAAAATATTGTAAATTAAGCGCAGTGGTAGGCAACTTTGAAGTTATCTGTGGCAACACTAAGCATTGAATACGGGCAGTAAAGCTCCCGTCGCGCGACTTTAACTCAATGTTAGATGATTGCGAACACCGCGTAATAGAATTACCTACACCGTGTATATGTTGTGTGGACTGTAAAATGCGTATATTTAATTTGCTACATAACGATTGTGAGATAAAAGAACGCTCGCTGCCGCTATCTAAAACGGCACGTGCGCTGTAATACTCACCCGATTCGCCACATACTTCGACCATAGCCGTCGACAACATGACGAGTTGCTCCGGACAAAATGTTTTATTTTGATTATTATATAAATCGCTATGTGAGTGTGTATTATGTGACTGCAATTTATAACAGCTGCTCGCGCTCGGATCTATCACTGAAACCGGCTGAAGTTTACTAGAACCGTATCCATACAATGTTACAGTGTTATTTTTTAAATTAATTGCATCACAAATCAACGTATTATGCTTTTGATCGCATTTTCTACATGGGCCAAAAACACAAGTCTCCACGGAATGACCAAAGCGCATACAATTAATACACAGTTTTTTATCCTTAATAAAATTTAATTTATCTTGTGAATTAAGATTAAGAAATGTTTGACATGAATATAACGGATGTTGACTATTGCACATTAAACATGGCTTAATAATCTGCGAACGCAATTTTTTATTTTGTGATTTGCTATTTGTATTGTAATTATTTTCAGCTATTATATTGCAATGAACTTTAGAATTAGTGTTATAAAATGATTTTTTATTTACGTTACTTGTACTTACTTTACTGGAGTGACTAACGGTGAGAGTAGTTAATAAGTCTGCCTTTTCTTTAAGAAAGTCTAATAAGTCGCTTAACTGTATTTTAGCGTCTGTGTTAGATTTATAAAATATGTTTTTATACTGTTCCCACTCGCGTTCTGAGGCGTGGTCCAGCTTTGACACAACAATATAAATAATTAGTGTATCCCAATACTCAGTCGGCTCACCCAAAATCTTAAGAGATCGTATGTTCTTTAATATACTGTCAATTAATTTATTTAATTGCACAGACGACTCCTTTGTTATAGGTTGAATGGAAAAGATAGCTTTAATATGACTTTGAATAATTAATCTAGTATTATTGAATCTATGTAACAAAAGTTCCCACGCGACTAGATAATTGCTAGACGAAAACTCTACATTTTCAATAACTACCTTAGCGTCGCCTTTTAAACTAGCTTTTAAGTAATGAAATTTCTGAATGGCTGGTATTGTTTTAGAATTATGAATAAGAGACATGAACGTGTCGCGAAACTCAATCCAGTGTTCACTTGAACCGTCAAAGCTAGGAATAGATATAGTAGGCAATTTAACGAACTCGCCACTATGATTATTACCTTCATGAACTAAGGAGCACTCAAATGATTTATTGACGGACCTTTCATCGGAGTTGTCGGGATTTACCATGCAGTCTAACATAGCAAGAACTACATAGTATTCCTTTTCGAATTCTGCGCGCGATTCGATCAACATATCGTATTCCGATTCCGGTACGAGATCTTCAATCTTACTTTGTATCTGATTGAAATCATTCAACAAACTTTGAGCTCCGGGAATACGCAATTTTAACTCTGCGCGCTGATAAACATTTAACTCAACGTTTTGAAAGGAGGAAACATATTTTTTTGTGTTTGTTAACCTACACTTTATAAACCCTCGTTTCTTCCTCAAATCCCTTAACATATCATCAATATTTTGCTCAGAACTAGTCATTGCACTGTAGTAAAAAGCTGTAAGTACTTACTGTTTGAAATGAAGCGTAAATTATAAGCAACGACGATAGTATGTAAGTCAGCCGGCAGGCACAAATCGTAGGCACTGAAATTGATAAAATTCCGGTATCAAATAGGTGAAAAGGTAAAGGTTTGAGTAATTTTGGTTGGCTCGTCTTACCGATGATGCACTGTATGCCGATATTCTCCACCAAATAGCGTCTCTCAAATAATAATCTTCTCCAATATCCAGGACCGATGGACCAAATGTTGAAGTATTTTATGCGTTTCTGCTGGTATGGCTGCGTGATGTTTATTATTATTTGAGGAGTGAAGAGAAAACAGCAAACAGACTGATAAAGCGTATATTCTTCGGTAGTGTTTTATAATTACATTGGTTTTAAATAATTTTATAATAATGCGTACAAAATGGAGCGAAAATTCTATGCGTCTGCGTTTAAATTCATCGGCGGCCAATCACAGCATACCTTAATTTCGCGCTATTCTCAGCGGCCAATCAGAGCACTTTGTTTCGCGCCGTTTATAATATGTTTTTTTTATTATTATTTTTTATGGCTCAGGCGGTAACAACGGTATTAGACGTGCATAGGCAAAAGAAGTAGACCGATGGAGTAATAATAATAGTTTACTGTCAAATAATGGCCGTTTTTGTCGTGAATGTTTTGAGGTATTTTTTCTATGAAAATGCTAACAATTCCTACTACCAGCTCGAAAAATGACCGTGTATTATTAACCGACTTCAAAAAAAGGAGGAGGTTCTCAATTCGTCTGTATGTATAATTTTTTTTTTCTTTTATGCGAACGGGACTACTTGATAGTACGCTCATATTATACGCGACGAAAATCTCTGTACTGAGATTTGTATGGACTTTACGCCGCAGCGACTGCAGACGATGATCGTTTTCACACCGACGCTGCGCTGCTGGCGCCGAGCGCCAAATTTTTTTAAAGTCTACTCTCGGTGCGCAATTCCAACTCGGACATGCCCGGTTTTTTATTTATTAATTACCTACGCTAACAAACATGTAGCCTACTTTGGGACTTTACGGTTAAAGTACTAACTTCCTTTAGACGACAAAATAACAAAAGTCCAAAAGAAAGAAAAAACCCAAGCCGTACCTAGCATAAAAACTAATAAATAAAAATATCATGAAAAACATAAATCTTACTTATATTGACATAAATTTTCTAATTAATTAATGTACCTGTGACATCTCATTCATATCTTGAAAACAAACTATCCTACGCCTATACTTTATTAATCATATTTGCAAAACCTATGTATAATAATAAATTACTTCGCACAAAGTAATAATTATTTTCACTTGTACTGGAAAATAAGTATTACTTTGTGCGTTCCTTTTGAAGTCGTTTTTTTTGTTTAAAATTATTTAATTTTCAGATTTTTAGTGATGGGTATAGGCTGAGTAGGGATAATTCTCGAATGATCAGACGACGATTATTTGAGGACGGAAAATGAAAAACAAAAACAATTAGATAAAAAAAAATAGTAGAAAGAGAAAAAGTCTACCGCTGCTCTGGCGTAAGCCAGAGCAGCGCGAAATTTTTCAATATATATATGTATATATATATAGTTTACTGAAACGCGAAATTTTTTGATATTATAGATCCAGGATATGGTGCAAAACCTAACTGTTTGGTAACATATGCTTAGACTACTTCAGAAAAAATCAAAATTAATATATTATTCCACATAAGTTTTGAGGATTTCCTTCGATTCCTCACGGATTCCATCATCAGGTCACCATTTAGTGACAATGGGATCAAATTTAAATTATACCCTACACAACATAAAAAAAAATTAAAATCGTTTCAGAAACGATGAAGATATCCGTGAAGAAACAAAAAAAACAAACATATATTTACGAATTGAGAAACCTCTTCCTTTTTTGTAAGTCGGTTAAAAATATTATGTTGGTTATTTCATGTTACAATCTACCTTTGTGCCAAGTTTCATTTAAATACTTGTAAGTAGATTGGTTAAAATACCGTCAAATATGTAGCCACAATTTTTTAAAGATCCACGGGAACACTTTCGTTTTTCGGGTTAATAATTTTCTAATAATGCTTTTCAGATGATAAGCTACCTGTCTGCCAAATTTCATTTAAATACGTTGAGTATTTTGGCTGAAATACCGTCAAATAGGTAGCTACAATTTTTTGAAGATCCCACGGAAACCCTTTCGTTTTTCGGGATAACAATTTCAAATAATGCTCTTCAGGTCATAAGCTACATGCCTGCCGAATTTCATTCAAATACGTTGAGTAGTTTGGCTGAAATACCGTCGAATAGGTAGCTACAATTTTTTGAAGATCCCACGGGAACCCTTTCGTTTTTCGGGATAATAATTTCCAGTAATGCTTTTCAGATCATAAGCTACCTGCCTGCCGAATTTCATTCAAATACGTTGAGTAGTTTGGCTAAATACCGTCTAATAGGTAGCTACAATTTTTTGAAGATCCCACGGGAACCCTTTCGTTTTTCGGGATAATAATTTCCAATAATGCTCTTCAGGTCATAAGCTACCTGCCTGCCGAATTTCATTTAAATACGTTGAGTAGTTTGGCTGAAATACCGTCAAATATTTAGCTACAATTTTTTGAACATCCCACGGGAACCCTTTCGTTTTTCGGGATAATAATTTCCAATAATGCTCTTCAGGTCATAAGCTACCTGCCTGCCAAATTTCATTTAAATACGTTGAGTAGTTTGGCTGAAATACCGTCAAATAGGTAGCTACAATTTTTTGAAGATCCCACGGGAACCCTTTCGTTTTTCGGGATAACAATTTCCAGTAATGCTTTTCAGATCATAAGCTACCTGCCTGCCGAATTTCATTCAAATACGTTGAGTAGTTTGGCTAAATACCGTCAAATAGGTAGCTACAATTTTTTGAAGATCCCACGGGAACCCTTTCGTTTTTCGGGATAATAATTTCCAATAATGCTCTTCAGGTCATAAGCTACCTGCCTGCTAAATTTCATTTAAATACGTTGAGTAGTTTGGCTGAAATACCGTCAAATAGGTAGCTACAATTTTTTGAAGATCCCACGGGAACCCTTTCGTTTTTCGGGATAATAATTTCCAATAATGCTCTTCAGGTCATAAGCTACCTGCCTGCTAAATTTCATTTAAATACGTTGAGTAGTTTGGCTGAAATACCGTCAAATAGGTAGCTACAATTTTTTGAAGATCCCACGGGATCCCTTTCGTTTTTCGGGATAATAATTTCCAGTAATGCTTTTCAGATCATAAGCTACCTGCCTGCCGAATTTCATTCAAATACGTTGAGTAGTTTGGCTGAAATACCGTCAAATAGGTAGCTACAATTTTTTGAAGATCCCACGGGAACCCTTTCGTTTTTCGGGATAATAATTTCCAATAATGCTCTTCAGGTCATAAGCTACATGCCTGCCGAATTTCATTCAAATACGTTGAGTAGTTTGGCTGAAATACCGTCGAATAGGTAGCTACAATTTTTTGAAGATCCCACGGGAACCCTTTCGTTTTTCGGGATAATAATTTCCAGTAATGCTTTTCAGATCATAAGCTACCTGCCTGCCGAATTTCATTCAAATACGTTGAGTAGTTTGGCTAAATACCGTCAAATAGGTAGCTACAATTTTTTGAAGATCCCACGGGAACCCTTTCGTTTTTCGGGATAATAATTTCCTATAATGCTCTTCAGGTCATAAACTACCTGCCTGCCGAATTTCATTTAAATACGTTGAGTAGTTTGGCTGAAATACCGTCAAATATTTAGCTACAATTTTTTGAAGATCCCACGGGAACCCTTTCGTTTTTCGGGATAATAATTTCCAATAATGCTCTTCAGGTCATAAGCTACCTGCCTGCTAAATTTCATTTAAATACGTTGAGTAGTTTGGCTGAAATACCGTCAAATAGGTAGCTACAATTTTTTGAAGATCCCACGGGAACCCTTTCGTTTTTCGGGATAATAATTTCCAGTAATGCATTTCAGATCATAAGCTACCTGCCTGCCGAATTTCATTCAAATACGTTGAGTAGTTTTGCTGAAATACCGTCAAATAGGTAGCTACAATTTTTTGAAGATCCCACGGGAACCCTTTCGTTTTTCGGGATAATAATTTCCAATAATGCTCTTCAGGTCATAAGCTACCTGCCTGTCAAATTTCATTTCATTCCATACAGTGGTTTTAGCGTGATGCGACGACAAACATTCCCATATGGACAGACAGACAGACAGACAGACAGACAGACAGACAGACAGACAGACAGACAGACAGACATTTTTTTCAAAAATGTTATTTTTAGGTTCTGTGGCTTTTATAGACCCCCTTTTTTTAATTTTCACTTAAATATTCTTAATGTACAGACATTACCCCTCTACAGATTTATTATATGTATAGATTAAAGCCTATATGCTGTGTTATTTTAATATCCATTTATTATTGTAATCAAATAATTAATGCATTAATTATACAGATAAATAATAGTATAACATCAATAATTGCTTTCAGAGGTTTATTTTTGTAACCATAATTTGATGTAAACATTTATTTCAGTTTTGGTCGCCGGCTGATCGGTTATACATGTTTATTACTCAACAATAAGGTTCAAAAGTTGTAGCTAACGCTGGACAATTTTGTCCGAAATATCTCCACAGAAAATAAAAAAGTAAAATGGAATACGCGAGCTTCGAGTTCTCAAATGGTAAACGTGTGTCAAATTTCCAACTCTATTGTATTGTCGTAGAGATCTATTTTTATCGCGCAGGTTTTGCCCCGGTCGGAGAGTTCGAGAAAAGGTAACCTTAGGATTTGTAGATATCGGTATTATATTTCTTTGACTTTCGCACAAAATATCTATAGTTGAACATTGAACTAATATTTTACCCGACTGCTAATCGAAAAGTAGGGGTAATTATTTTAGCAGACTATGTATGTATGTTTGTAGCACCTATGTATTTGTGATTTTAATTGCAGAGGTGGCAATAGAATCGTAATAGCCCGGGTAAGATCTAAGGCTATATAATTTTCATAGTCAAGTATTTTGTAAAAAATATGGTTATATTTTTCAAGATTATCGCAGTCGGCCATGTGACGGCGGTGAGCATAGCGACGAGCACAGCCTGGTTGCTTAGAGAAGTACAATTCTCTAAGTGACCGGATGAGGCCACCGTCTTTTTTTTACCGTTAAAGTGTCCGTATAATGTACTCGACATCTGAAAAAGTCTCATATGCCACAGCCACGAAATCGAATCTGCACCCTTTCGAGTGCTAATGAACGAATATACAGGTAACGTACGCTCTAGAATTAGTTTAACGTCAATTATAATCCTCCCTACATATATTATGACGTAACGCACTATATCATCACGGATTTCGGGACAAAGAGGGTGTGACCTGTGACAGGACAATAAACACCGACGTAAGACGCCGTCTTCAATTACTGAGGCCTAAGGCTTAGGATACGCGTATAGGCGACAATTTTATTGCGACTTTAAAACTCCTGTACACTGTACAGACTATTAAGTTATAACCGCCAGTGCACTGCTAGTCAGGCGATACATATAACGTAAACGCACCTAATAACGACCCCTTAAAATTCGCGCCTATTACCGCCCTATTAAGAAAACTATAGTTTTTATGTGATATATTAAAGTTACATAATTGGTTGGTTAAAAAAAAAGATATAAATTTTGTATTGCAAATATTCGCCTTTTGTATGTGTGGATAACTCAACGATTTAAAGAATAATAGATCAATTCGGCCGTGTACGTCGGCGATAGTTGCATGTTCCATACTGTGGCGTTCCCGATAACGTAAGTACTGTCGTTCCACTATTAGCAAAATATTATATCGTCAAGCTTTTAAATCTAACTTCCAGTACTTTGATGCATTTTTAAATATTTTCAGGAACACAAATAACAACTATTTATAATAAGATACTATTTTATTTTGCCAAAAATTCAATATTAAAAACAGGCGGTAATAGGAACAAAAAGCACAATTTTTTTCCTATTATCGACCCACAATCGACCATAGGTCGCTGATAAGAACTTTTGGTATATTTTTTGTATCATTATTTTTGTTAAAAAGTATAAATTAATAGGCAGGAGGGTGTATTAACTCAGGTCCTTAATATATTAACTTGTATTTGAGCTATTAACGCCATATAGTTTAGAGCTTTAGGAGCCGTAAAAACTAACTTTGTTCTTATGTAAATATTTTGATGAATAAAGCAGGTATACTTTTTAAATAGCGTATTTTTAAAATTGAAATATCATTTTTATTAAATATTTATGTAATAACACATTAAAAATAATTGAAACGTACAAAAATCACATGTATTTACACAATTTATACAAATTCCATTAGGTCGGTAATAGGTTACACAATGTCCTTTAAGAAAACCTATTACCGATCTACTTCTACATTTTCAAACAAACGCCCTAACTAGTTAGATATTTTTTTATGTGGTATTTATTTTTAAGGAAATAAAGTTACATATCAGGGTAGTTACCCTTGTAATACCTCGGAGTAATAGAAACTAGGTACAGTATTCTATAAAAAACATACATCGCAGTAGTTTAGCCGCTACGAGGTAACATTCCTACATACATACATACATACATACATACATAGACTGCCAAAATCATTCTTCAATCATCCTTTTGGCTTCGCCGAAGTCGGGTAATAATTCCTATAAATAACACTTTTTGACTGATTTGCTGTAAAGAATATACTATTATAAGAATACATAATAATATAAATAATTGATAAGTGGTGATAGCATACTGTACGTGTAGTGCGGGGGCATTTATATACATTTGTTATAGCATGAGCATTTTTTATTTTACTTTGACGGTTTCATTTATTCATGGATCGGTATTAGGGTGTCACATAAACGGTATTAGGCACACACCGGATATTTGTAAAAGGTACATGGCCCTTTTTCTTTTATTTTATTTTTATTTTTTAAGTAATTCTTAGAACAGTTGTTCTTAGACATGATTAAAAAAATCCTTAATTTTAGTACTCAAAAAAATATTTTTATTGGCGCTACATATTAATAATATGCTTATTTTTTTGACATCAATCTGAACTATGCTTAAACTGGCGGTAATAGGTGCGTTTACGTTAATAGCAGAAATGTGTTTTGTATTAGTAACCATATTTGATAATAAATACTAAAAAAATATATTTTACCTCACTACACGACGCAAAGCAAGAATGGAACATACCAACTGAACAGGGGGGATCCATTGAAAATATTGATTGGCTGTCGAAAAATGGATCAAGAATGCTCAGTTGTTTTTTCATTTTAGACCGCCGGAAGTGCTTATTTTTTCAGTTTTACTTTTATAACTATACGTAGTTAAGTTGACTTTTGCAGCTTTTGCATGCAGTCGGATTTAAAAAAAATTATGTGAATATTTCACAACGTATTTTGTTGTTAATAAAGTTTAGTTGTGATGTTTGAAAAATACTCCCAGAAAAAGCAGGGTGTAGGTAAGGAGGACACTCTCCTCTATAGCGGTTATTTCCACATGGTGGTTGGTTTTACTACCAGCGTCGGCACCGGGAGACCCACTTACCGGCAGAGCATCCATCCTGGGAAGACGTCCATTCTCGTAACTCCATTCCCGTGCATGATAAAAAATGTGTTGTATGTAAAGTCGATTAACCTACGATAGTTTTCGATCATAACACGAAACAGTTCAGATTGTGCATGCTGCCGCTATATTTTTTCGATTTGGACGCATTACGGTTTCACTTGCCCTCTCAGCTCAGGCGGAACGTGACAGTCAATGAGTCATGCTATGTCATGCGTGCAGTCGGCGTTCATTTATTTATTAATGAACGCCGACTGCACGCATGACATAGGCTCACTGAGCTCCATGTATGGGGGGTCAGGTGATAAGCTGGTTATTAGCTCTATATTTTGTTTTGTGTTTTTAGATAGATTTGTAATTATTGGATGATTTGTTTTTAATATTTATTAATTATTCTTTTATATGTATGGGCTGTTTTGTCTGAAAATAAATGATTTTAATTTTTTATTTTATTTATTTTATTAATACGTTATCACACCCAAAATACTTCTAAATATCGATATTATTATGTAAAACGACCACGTTATGACTAAGTTGGCCTCAACTGTTCTAGGTGATAATTTACTGATTCTACTAGTTACAACACCAAACACCGTTTTGTTTTTTTTCTCTCACAATCCTCTTTCTAGAGTAGTGGTTAGTCGGTGTCGGGGCTATGCGCCCTAACCAAGGGAACTTCCTCGTCTCACTAATATGAGACGGTCTCTGGGATTAATGTGTAATAGAATTAATGTAGTGTGCGCGTCATCCTTGGGTGCAAGTGGGCTCTAATCCAACTCTACTTTCCCTGTACCGCTCCCGGCGGTCCGCCCCGCCAGGTAAGTCCCCGGTAGCCCCGGCGAAGGCCCAGCGGAGGCTGCCTGCGACGGGAGCAGTGAGCTACACACCAAATAATGGCCAGTGATATAGTTTAATAATTTTTTGTCTTGTTCACTAAGAGCGATATATAATAAATGTGTCGTGGGAGAAATTCAAATATCAAAAGTCGCAGCGACATTAGTCTCCCATGTGCACACCCTTATACCGTTTATACCCCGCGCGCGGAGAAATCCCATACTGTCCCGGACAAAGGGGGATCAACTGTTTTGTATATTACCTTCCCCGGCTAGTTTGAATAATACCTTACAGTTGCGGGGACAGTTACTATCCTGTTTCAAATTTGTGTTTCATAAATCCACTGGACGATTAGTTTATTTGGGACTGTTTTGTTAATGGACGTACGGTAGTGTCCGCGCCAAGTCTGTTTGAAATACAATAATTTCGTGTTCCAAGATTTGTTTATTTAAATTTGCGGTTGCCCTATGGCCAAGATTCGGCCATAATTTTTAAGCTTAAGTTTTTAAATGTAATTTAAATGAGATAGTGTGTGTATTTTTATAAATTCTTGGTAGTATTTAAAAGTATTATTAGCATCTGCACTCCTTCGTAACAAAAACTATTAATATGCTACATATTTTACAAAAAATCGCATAACTGTCGTAAAATCTGTACTGAATGTTTTTGCTTCACGTAGGTTCGATATATACTCGTATTTTACAATAAGAAATATAAACCATTTAATCCCGGTATCAAAATGTCGGACTGACATATGACACACGAGCTATCGAACAGTAAACTTATTGTGAATTCACTTTTTACTGGACGTCACTCGCAGGACAACTTTTTGTAACTGCAACGGACAACGCACACGATATTTCTAGTTAAAGAACAACGAGGACAACTGTTTTAAAGATTTATTTGGTAAATAAATGTATAGTTGACGTAAAAAGTGTATTTGCAACCTCATTTTGGATAAATATTTTTTTACTTTTGACTTTGACTTTTAGTAATTTAGTCGTAAATAAATGCGAGGGATCATATTATACGAGTATATTTCAATTTAAATGTCCCTTATTAACCATGCAATAAATAAATATATGTAGTGTATATAGTGGAAAATGGAGTAAAGCAGTGTCAGAATGGTACCCCAGAGATGGAAAAAAAAGCCGGGGCAGACAACGTCTAAGGTGAAAAGACGACATTAAAATGTCTGTTCGTCCAAAGTGGAGACGAGTAACCCAAGACAGATAACATTGGAACATGTTGGAATAGGCCTATGGCAAGAGGCATGCTGAGATTAGAGATATCCTATAACTACTGCAAACCGAAAATGTGTAAAAATGTTTTTATATATATATAAATGTATTGCTGTTCGTCAGTCTCGCTAAAACTCGACAACTGTTGAACCAATTCGGTTATTTTTAGTCTTGAAATAATCGTGGACGTCCCGGGAAGGTTAAAACGGTTCATCACAAACTGTTTGTATGCTCAACGAAGTGGGCACGGGTCAGCTAGTCTTATATTTAAAATTAATTGCTCTTCGTTAAACTCGCTAAACTCGAGAACGGCTGAACCGATTCGGCTATTTTTAAGCTTGAAATATTTGTGGAAACCCAAGGGCAGGCTTAAACGCTTTATATGCTGAACGAAGTGGGCACGGGTCAGCTAGTCGCATAATAAATATCAAATTAAGGCTATATTATTATTATTATTAAATAAATATAATGGCTTATTTGATGATAATTCATTTGATTGCATATAACGTATTTAATTTAAACGCAATACGCGTTTAGATGAAATTAGATTGAAATAGAACAGTGAATATTATTTAATGCTAATCTTCTAATGTTATCCAAATTGAAAACCACTCTTTAGTAAAATTTTGTCATAATTTATCAAAACTCATAATCAAACTTTCCTATCAAACAACCTAATCAATTAACAAAATTAACCAAATTTCATGGCTCGTTTAAATTATGATATTTAACCATAAACTGAAATTCTCCGAAGCGGTTATATTTAAAATGCCATAAATCGTGTCCTGCAGGGTGTAGGGTGTAGGGTGCAGGGTGTAGGGTTTCCCTGTGGCCAGCACGCGATGGCGTGTGAGCGTTCGGACCGACTTGGCTATCACGCCAGTACCACCCACATTGTGAATTCAATACTAATTACGTGACAGTCAATGCAATAAATTATTTTTATAAAAATACTAGCTCACCCGTGCCCACTTCGCTGAGCATAGAAACTGTTTAAACCTTCCCTGGACTTCCAAGAACATTTAAGGTCCATAAATGGCCGAATCGGTTCAGCCGTTCTCGAGTTTTAGCGAGACTAACGAACAGCTAATCATTTTTATATATAAGATTTGCTTT
This sequence comes from Celastrina argiolus, assembly GCA_905187575.2. Taxonomy (NCBI): domain Eukaryota; kingdom Metazoa; phylum Arthropoda; class Insecta; order Lepidoptera; family Lycaenidae; genus Celastrina; species Celastrina argiolus. The sequence goes on along the minus strand of LR994579.1, from coordinate 1,272,781 downwards.
TTATTCTCATACATCTTTATTCTAGATACACACGAAAACCAACCACTATTAATGTTATAATGTTGTACTTAGAAATAAGTTAATTAATGTAATTGGGGTCACCCACTTTAATTAACCATAAAATAATAAATAAATAAATGTTGCGTATTTTTAAGCGTGCGAAAAATAAAATTCTGCATTTACAACTCCATAATATAAACTATAAGTGTGGGAAATTTCATACTCCCCCGTCCGCGAGTTAAAATTACCTTCAGTTTTTGTTGTTAAATTTGAGTGTAAACAAAATAAAAAATCTCGATATAACGACGAATATTGAATTCCTGAAAAATATTTTTCCAAATTAATACGAAATGGAAATAAAACCAATACTCGCATAGCCCGAAGCCCAATTTGGTTGTAAATTAGACAAATAACTTACATATTGGGTTCCCGATCGCGTATCAGATTTAAAAGTTGATCGATGTAAACTCAATACGAACTTTCCACAGGATATATTTTCCGTCCTTTATTTGTGTTGAGTAAGTTTTCTCTTTGAAATTATTCAAAGGAATTGTTCTTTTACGATTAGGCTTATGTAGATTATGAAGATTTACTTGAGCTAGTATACATGGCTATACTTAATATTATAAAGCGGAAGAGTTTGTTTGTTTGTTTAAACGCGCTAATCTCAGGAACTACCGGTCAGGTTTGAAAAATTCTTTTTTTGTTGGATAGTCTATTTATAGAGGAAGGCTTTAGGCTATATAACATTACGCTGCGACCAATAGGAGCGAAGCGTCAGTGACAAATGTTACAAAAACGGGGAAAATCAATTACATTTGGGGACTTTCATTGCGTGCGCTGCATAAACGGCTTCTGTCATTCACAAAACCACGCGAACGAAGTCGCGGGACCAGCTAGTTTTTCATAAAATGTTTCAAACAATATTTATATTTAGCCTCCGACGAAAACGGAGGGATAAGTTTGACATGTTTGTGTGTAGGTGACACGTTAAAGGTGACGAACCGGTTTTGATCTAGTTTTTTAGGCGATGAACCGGTTTTGTTGAGAGTCAATCTGTACGTCATAATCATCGGTGTGGGTTCACTCACTGCTTGACAATTCGGGGTTACTTCAATTTTAATTCATTGTTTGATTTGAAAGAATATTTACCGTCGACGATTTTTTTGCCCTTTTTAGAGCTGTAGTGGGCAAAGAACCCGCCCTAATTAAACTAATTGAAATATAAATCCAGGACAAAATGAGAGCAAGTGAGGAAAAACTTTTTGATTTTCCTTAATCAACGTTGCGATCGACACTTCCTTTTTCCGTTCCCTTTTAATTAAACCCCCGCGGCGTGTTGTATCACCCATTTCATTTAAATACCTAAAAAGTCACATTGTATACGTCCTTTGCTAATTTGTACTGAATAGGATTAATATTTACATTGTTGTATTAACACTAATACTAAAGAGGTTTCATTAAAATTTAAAATGTAGACCTACGTAATACCTAAAACGTATAATAATTGCAAAATTAGGTATTTCGTGTATCTACAGACGCTTACAGAACATGTATGAATGAATCAGCGAAAAAAAATGAACGAATGAATAAATGAACGATTAATAAAATTAGTGAATTCTTTATTGTGAATATAAAATAAAACATACATAAACTAGAATGTATGTTTTATTTTTATTTTGCGGGAAACTGTTACCTCAGACTAGAGCCGACGGGTTCAATCACCGAGCCACAGAGGGCTTTATACAAATTATGTTTCCCCAGTCGGTTACACATAACTAAGTTCTTCGGATACTTTCCACGGGCCCAGATTTACGTAATAAATATTAAAAAATCTTTACATTTGAAAGCTTACGTGTTTTCTAAATCAAGTGTTAATAATGAATAACATAACTAATTGTTCCAAAAACTCCAAAGTTGACTTATAACATGTAATGCCATAAAATAAAGATAAAGCTTACGCGTTAAGTTAACCCTATACAGTATAAGTTATAATATACAGTACGACGTAAACACGGCGTTTTTACGTCGAGATCGTTAATTTGCAAAGAGAACAATGTCGAGGAAGCGGAGCTAAGCGCTACGAAATATTAACATTTCAAGATAAATTATTATTTGAAAACGTTTCCATTATTTGTGTCGACTGGGAATTAACATAAAAATCCGATCCTTGTGCTAATAAATCATGGAAATGCTGAGAATAAAACAAAACGAGAGAACGCCGTGAAATAAAATGAAATTAGTTCATTTTGCTGAATGTTCTTAATGTGCAAATGTGTTGGGAGACGAGTTTGAGGAATGAAATCGGATTTGTAACTTTCTAGTTAGATTTAAGTACATTTATGTACTTAAATCTACTACAATTTAACTAGGAAGTCAGATAACTTTTATCTAAGGAACCAAATATGTAACTTTGGTAGATTTTGTATGGAATAAATGTCAAAGTCACATGTTCATTCAACAGATAAAAGTTATCTGATTGAAAAATCGGCCCTTAATAACATAAAATAAAATCGTTAAAATCTGAGGTTCTTCGCCGCGGGTGGCTCATAGACTGAGCAGTATAGCGTTGAAATATTGATTTTAAATTAATAAAATAATATGGTGTGTTGATACAAAAATTAACTAAAAGTATTTGTTTATTTACAGATATCATCACCGGCATGGACAGCATCAAAAGTAAGACTTTGAGGTAAGCCATTTTGAAATAATAACAAAAATAAAACCGAAGCCACAAAACATTAAAAAAGCTATGAAAACTGTTTTACTAAGAACATAAAAATATTAACTTAGAATATTTTTCATATTTGAGACTTTAGACTATAACTAAAATAAATTTAGAGGATGGCCCAAAATGACATAAGAATATTAAAAACTTAGAAAACAGAAGAGTTTTACTAAGGATGTTATAAGAATATGATCGACTTAGGATACTATAAAAATGGTATACTGAGAACAAAAGAAATGAAAAACACTAAAAAGATAAGAAAATTATGTATTAACTTAGAAAATTATTAAAATATTTTTACTAACGACATACAAATATTATACTAACTTAGAAAACCGTTCAAATGTTTAAATAAAGACATAAGAATATTACTAACTTAGAAAACAGTTCAAATGTTTCACTAAAGACATAAGATTATTATTAACTTAGAAAACCGTTAAAATGTTTCACTAAAGACATAATAATATTACTAACTTAGAAAACCGTTCAAACGTTTTAATAAAGACATGATAATATTACTAACTTAGAAAACCATTCAAATGTTTCACTAAAGACATAAGAATATTATTTACTTAGACGGTTCAAATGTTTCAATAAAGACATGATAATATTACTAACTTAGAAAACCGTTCAAATGTTTCACTAAAGACATGATAATATTACTAACTTAGAAAACTATAAAACTGTTTTACAGAGGACAAAACTAGACGGCGAATATTCGGATAATCGCAGAGAAGAGGACCATTTGCCGCAATAGTCCCACGTGTGGCGTGATAGTGTTGCGGGAATCTAGATATTACGGAATACGATAATCGTTTTGGAGTCGAATTAGACTGGGAAAAACATTCGCAAAGCGAAATAATAAAATTACTGTAATAAAAATACTTAAAATTACTGTAATTTTAGGATAGCTCACATATTTATTTAGTAGAAAGCTAACTTACATGCCTAATTGGGTTATTGAATAAATATTAATTGTATTTACTTTCAGACTCATTACGCAGAAAATCAAATAGATGAGCAAATAATGAAATAATAATTAGAATTAGCTTCATTTAGTTTTTAAGTCAAGCAATTAAATATAATTATCTATCTTTTCCTCGCAAAACAATATATTTTGTACGGAGGTTGGTGTAATGTCTATGTAGAGTTAATAACTTCACAATCGGTTGTTCCTTTCTAGTTCGTACATTTTTTAAATGCTACTTAAATAATTTTAGTTTAAAAAATATTTGTTTACCAGGTGGCTATAATATCTAATAACATCATAAAAAATATCCTACTACTTTAGATACTCTACAAATTATATTTTTGCATTTATATAAAAAGTATACTATAGTAGTCGTTTTAGTCTTGTGTCAGTGAAATGTGTCGTAACGATCTCGAGGGCTATTCCCTCCCTCTTGTCACATAATGTCACACTTTCTCGAGCCCTCCCTCCCCCTTTATGTGTGAATCTGCAAAACAAAACTCCCTCCTACCTCACCCGAGCACAGTCAGCGTAAAGTCGGCTAGAAATCAAATTACCAATTATAACTAAATAAACAATACCTCCAGCAAACAAATTTTAATTTACAATTACAACCCACCTTTTTCGACTTCGAAATTCAACGTTTGATTTAAATGGAGGGTTAAGCTGGGTCGCTGACATCTGGGAATCACTCGCCACAGGCAGTGGAGGGTTAACCGGCGGATTTATTAATATGTCAATCGAAACATTCATATTTAAACGAGCTCTGAATAAAACATCTTCGTTGGTTTAATCTTGCTTATTTTCATATCAATGTGTGCCTGCTTTTAATACCTGACCATCGGAAAAATTTGTGTGTGTGTATTTATATACACATATAAGAAATTAATTGGATTATTAAAATGAATTGGATTACGTACTTACTACCCTCCAAAAGTTCGCACAGGATGTACCTACAAGTGATTAATCTAGATTTCCCAAGCGACCACAGATTAGTAAGAGCATCATTTAAACTACAGACTCAAAAGAAAAACAGAAAAACCTATGGAATTAGTACTAGAAGTGCGCTCAAGAGCGACAGAGAAATACAAATTTATAAAGAAACACTCAAAAATAGTTTAGATAATTTTCCAACTGGCCAGCAAACTTCTACAGTACAGGAACTTAATGATAAAATTGTTCACGCTATAATCAGTAGTCTTAAAAATGCCACCAATACAAAGAAACTAATCTTAAGGCGACAACTACTCCAAAAAATAAAACCAAAAACGCGAAGTATGAAAAATGAACTTAAAGCTCTATATAAGCTTGTCAGCAAATATATCCGAAACGACTACAATAGACATCGCAAAATAATCTTTGAAAAACATGTGCTTCAGTCTGGAAGCTTAAAAAGAGCAAACTGTTACATAATGCTATGTCATTATGTATTGTGATTAAAAAACAATTAGATATAAACACAAACAAGGAATTAAGACTGCATAAGACGTGGATAGAAGGTCTCAAAATCTCAAATAAAACAACCTGCAAAAGAAATGAAATACTTAAAGTTGCAACAGGTTTCTTCAAAAACCTTTACAAGAATGATAATGTAGAGCTACCCCCCAAAAATAATTCCCCGAAAACACCAACAAAGATACGAGAAATAGATGTGGCTGAGGTAATAAAAGCAATAACAAAAATAAAAGCGGAAAAATGTCGAGGACCGGACCAAATACCAAATGAAGCATTGAAATTTGGATGTCCATACCTAGCTAGTCCACTAACACAACTGTTTAACCTCGTTATTAAATCGGCAACCATACCAAAACAATGGACTGAATCTGATATTATATTGCTGTATAAAAAGGGAGATCCAAGTAATATCAGCAACTACCGACCAATAAGCCTGCTTTCTTCAATTTACAAAGTGTTTTCGTCAATTCTGGAAAGGAGAATCAGAAGTAACATTGAAACATACCAACCTGTAGAGCAGGCCGGGTTCAGGAGTGGATTCTCCACCATAGATCATATTCACTCTATAGAATTAATCATAGATAAATATCAAGAATTCAGCAAGCCTCTATATCTAATTTTTATAGACTACCAAAAAGCTTTCGACTCGCTTTACCATCACTCTATATGGGAGTCTCTACAAACTCAAAGCGTCGACCCAGCATATGTTAAAGTCCTAATGAATATATACAGAAATTGTGAGAGTAGAATTAGAACTGAAACTACAGGACATTCTTTTCCCATTAGAAGAGGTACAAGACAGGGTGATCCGATATCCTCCACACTCTTCATTGCTGTAATACAAACAGTAATTGGAAACCTCAAATGGGAGAAAGTTGGCATAAATATAAATAATAAATATTTGAGTCACTTGCGATTCGCCGACGACATCGTTTTAATATCAGACACAGCACAGCCGAGCTGCAACTTATGCTAAACGCTCTAAATACCGCAAGTCGACGAGTGGGCCTGGAGATTAACTGGAGTAAAACTAACATAATGACGAACTCCACCAAACATCCTGTACATCTAGGAAACGTGGAGCTGGAGTATGTTGATACATTTATTTATTTAGGTAAACAAATTTCATTCCAAAAACGCAGAAATGAAAACGACTTGCCCGATGGGTAGACGACATAGTGCAGGTAGCTGGCGAGCAATGGATGGAGACAGCAAAAAATAGGGAAACATGGAAATCTCTAGAGGAGGCCTTCACCTTCGAGAACGAGGGGTTCTTATAAATAAAACTAATTGAAATATTCAACTAATAATACTTGTACTATTTATGTTTTGTAAGAAATAAAAGGCTTTTTTATTTTTTATTTATTTATTATAAGAAATTATACTTATTTGGCAGAACTTAATACATTTATTACTAAAAAATGTATCTTACGCGATGTCCTGTTTGTAGAAATTATTATTCGGACTAATACCAAACACGTGTTGTAGGTTTAGAATCACGTGAATAAATTATTGTAAATACAGCTGCTAGTTCCGTAAGATGTTGACTTGCTAACTTCACGGTGTCGCTTTTTCGTGTCAGTGTGTATAAAAAAATACTCTCATAATTTTTATTAACGCGCTCATAAATCTTAAATGTCACTTAAATACAGAATTTACTGTGTGCTTAGTAGAAGGACAGCATGACTTAAGAACCTCTTAATTTAACGACGTGTTTTACAGTAACTATAAGCAAACATGATTGATTAAGAAACTTCCGAATTGTCCAGCTGCAGCAAACTGATGATGACAATTTAGAGCTAACAACATTCGCAAACAATTCAGCTGTCAAACAAAGAAAGCTAAATCCAAATCGGTTTATCTGTTTACTAGCTGACCCTTGCCCACTTCGTTGAGCATAAAAAGAGTTTATGATGAAATTCAACTAAAAAAAAACAACGTAGAACCCGCAACGCGGGAACCCGAAACCCGAAACGCGGGAACCCGGAACCCGCAACGCGGGAACCCGGAACCCGCAACGCGGGAACTCGGGACCCGCAACGCGGGAACCCTGAACCCGCAACGCGGGAACTTGAAACCCGCAACGCGGAACCCGCAACGCGGAACCCGCAACGCGGAACCCGCAACGCGGAACCCGCAACGCGGAACCCGCAACGTGAGAACCCTGAACCCGCAACGCGGGAACCCTGAACCCGCAACGCGGGAACCCTGAACCCGCAACGCGGGAACCCGGAACTCGCAACGCGGGAACCCGGAACCCGCAACGCGGAACTCGGAACCCCAAACGCGGGAACCCGGAACCCGCAACGCGGGAACCCGGAACCCGCAACGCGGGAACCCGGAACCCGCAACGCGGGAACCCGGAAGCCGCAACGCGGGAACCCGGAAGCCGCAACGCGGGAACCCTGAACCCGCAACGCGGGAACTTGAAACCCGCAACGCGTAACCCGCAACGCGGAACCCGCAACGCGGAACCCGCAACGCGGAACCCGCAACGCGGAACCCGCAACGTGAGAACCCTGAACCCGCAACGCGGGAACCCTGAACCCGCAACGCGGGAACCCGGAACCCGCAACGCGGGAACCCGGAACCCGCAACGCGCGAACCCGGAACCCGCAACGCGGGAACCCGGAACCCGCAACGCGGGAACCCGGAACCCGCAACGCGGGAACCCGGAACCCGCAACGCGGGAACCCGGAACCCGCAACGCGGGAACCCGGAACCCGCAACGCGGGAACCCGGAACCCGCAACGCGGGAACCCGGAACCCGCAACGCGGGAACCTGGTACTTGCAACGCGGAACCCGCAGCATGGGAACCCGAAACCCGCAACGCGGAACCAGCAGCATGGGAACCCAAAACCCGCAATGCGGAACCCGCAACGCGGAACCTGGAACCCGCAACACGGAAACCCGGAACCCGCAACGCGGAACCCACAACGCGGAACCCAAACACAGAACCCGCAACGCTGACATAATATGGAATAAATAGTATCCTATGTCCGTCTACTTGCTCTAAGCTACTTCCTCACCAATTTTCAGCCATATCGATAAAGCCGTTCTTGAGTTATAAATAATTTAACTAACACGACTTACTTTTATACATATAGATGTATAGATTACTCCTACTAACATAAGCTAAGCCCGGTGAATGTCACAGTCGGTCCAGCCAATTCGGTGATCATGAGTTTGATGACGACGATGATAATGATGAAAAGTAGCCTAAATTAATCCTTATAACTTTAGCTATCTACCAGTGAAAGTCTCGTTAAAATCGGTCCAGCCGTTCCAGAGATTAGCCGGAGCAAAGAGAGACGCTGACAGACATTTTTTTTTAAATTACATTTTCGTTTTCAGTAAATATCATTGCCAATGCAAAAAAAAGCAGAAGATATCGTTTAAAATGTCATATGTATTTAGAAAAACGTTGCTAATTGAAAGTTACATACTTACTGACACTTAAATTTTATTTGTTTGTATAGATGTATAGATTTGGAAAACTTCTCCAATCTTGGCGTTTTCACTGACGCGGAGCGGGGCGCATAGGAACTTAGTGGTTCCCAAGCGGAGTGGAGCAGAGATTTCGAGCATAGTGATTGGTCAATTCGGGTACCGCAAGCTCCTGTCCGCCTCGCCCCGCGTCAATGGAAACGCAGCCAAACGTCTATAACGTCTACCGGTCGCCATGGTAACAGCGTTGTTTACAAATGGAAAACAAAAATTAGGAAATGCTATACATACCGTATTTATATCAGCTGAAACTATTTGGATTCATGTTTTTGTTAATCCTAATAATTTTTTTAATCCAAATAGTTTAAGCTGATATAAAAACGGTATTTATAGCATTTCATAATTTTTATTTTCCATTTGTAAATAATGACGTTGCCATGACAGCCGTGTCATATAAACTGCCAACGACGTGAATCGATCGAGCCCAGGTTCAAACCCCGCGTGACCATCACGTATTTTCTTCTTTTTTCTAATTTTCTGCTTATTTTTTTCAACATTTTCTTTCTTAATAACCTTTTCGTAACAATAACGAACATACCGTAAAAAAATTTGCGAAATTGGTCAAGCCGTTGTCGAAGCGCACACGATGTAAGAAATTTTGGAGGTCGTTTTTTTACACTTTGGGCTACATTTTTGGGGTTTTAGTAAGGAACCCTACTTTTTTTAAACATATAATATAGCCTATGTTCAGCGCTAGGAATGTAGCTTTCCAACGGTGAAAGAATTTTTCATATTGGTTCAGTGGTTTCAGAGCCTATTCCATTCAAACAAACAAACAAACAATCAAACGTTACCTCTTTATAATATTAGTATAGATGAGCTAAGATACCCTATACACACAGACACGACAATCTTATAACCCTCTGTTTCCTTCGGTAAAAATAATATGAAACAAAAATACAACTTAAGTATTTTCGTCAGGATTAACACCTTTGTTAATATTAATCTGTGGAATATCGATTTGTTTGTTGAGTATTGAAATTCAGGGCCGAAGCTAATCTTGATGGCTTTATTAGGTTGAAGGTTGTGCTGTAGTTTAATAAAATAGTTACATAATCCGTGGCCTACTTCACCGAAATGAAAGTTGCGAACTGAAATGGTGCTGCGTTTTTGACATTTATGTAAGGGTGCACGCCCACGGCCTACTCTTTATGAGTCAATTTACCCACCAGCTTTACAGCAGCAAAGCTAAAAAAAATCTTTTGGTTTTCATTTCAGCCGTTTTTCTTGTTTTTTTTCTAATGTATGTACACCGATTACTCTGAGGTTAATGATCCGATTTGTGTGATAATTTTTTTATTCAACGCAAAATAGCTGCCATTTGGTCCCATAAAAATTTTACGTAGTTTGGCTGACACCGACTTTAAAAAGTAACTACATTACAAAAGTATTATTTTTTTAAACGTTAAATGCCTCTGTGGTCTAGTGGTTCAGAGCTTCGCTCTCGACCCGGAGGTCGTGGCTTCGATTCTCGCGTTGGAACAACAAAAAATGTTGTTTTCAGGTTTGGTTAGGACAATGCAGGCTGATCACCTGAATGTCTGACAAGAAAGATGATCCATGCGTCGGATGGGCATGTAAAAAGTCGGTCCTGCGCCTTTTCTCCTGCCAGTCGTATCGGTTTTCCGTCCCGGGTTATGAGAGTAAAAGGAAGCGAGAATGCTTATGTGTATTGCGCACACACTTGGGCACTATAAAATAACTCCTGCGTAGCTGACCTGGTTTCAATGAAATCGGCTACCGACACCGAAATCGGTGAGGGGAGCTATTATTAGTTTATGCGTTTTAGTTTGAACTCGGTTTTTTTAAATGTAGTTTCTTTATGTAACCAACCTACTAGCTAGTTTCTTTATGTAACCTACTCGTATGTGACGTGTGTTGCGCTGTTCGCATAAGTTCTCTTTTTAACCTACAAAAAAGTCCGTCGCAAAATGTAGGGTGCCCTAAGTTGTGAACGCCACGTGAGCGTGCAAAATAGCAAAGGTTGAAACGCGTGGGACAAATGTCAAATCAGGTTGCAGCAAAGTTCACAAAGCGAATGTGGGATTTTGTGTGCGAGTACACAGAATATATACGGAAATATTTGTGACAAATTGCGTCGTTAATATGTAAACAAATTGTGGATACAATATCCATTCCTTCGTCCATATTTAATGCGATCAAAATATCCACAAGGTGTCAATTATGCACCGTAAAAGGAAAACAAGTAGGCCGAATTACAACTTTTGTTTATATTTAGGTCGTATTACATTGAAACGGAGTATAATATGTCTCTGCAGATATCGTAGGCAGTGCTTGAGACGCAAAATATGTTCGAAATAAAAAATCAAAGAAAATTTTGGTACGAATCTTTGGTACTAAGGCCGTGTTTCACCAAGCAATGATAAAGTTAACCCCATGTTAAATATCATGTTATCCCTCTCGTATTTCCTGTCAATGAATGAGAAGACATGATATTTTAACATGGCGTTAAATTTAACATTTCTTGGTGAAACACGCCCTAAACCTACTCGTGACCTTTCCGTGTATTTGTAAGTTTATTAAAACAGGTGTCGATACAGATAATTGAAATTAATTTAAATTTTGGAACAGTTGAGTAAACGTATTAGCCATGTCAAGAAAAGGCATCGATAAGATACCGAATTATAAAACTGCCTCAAATTACTTATATAAATGAATCCCTAACTTATATTCGCCATACCGGTAAGAAAATGCTTCAAAAGTGGCTAATTATAAAATATACTCTAATTATCATTATTATATTTATTCTTGCACATATACACACACACACACACACACACACACACACATATACACACACACACATACATACACACGCACACACACACACACACACATTCAATTGTTGTACTAATAATCAACTTGTAACTAATGCCCTATTTCTTTATATCTTGTATTTGTATTGCTAGTTATGGAAGAGTTGAGAGGGTCTGCCTGACACAAGTGTCTTACGATACTTACTAGGTGGATCTCAGTATCTGTTCTATGTATGTAACAAAATTGTGTAAGATAAATAAATAAATATTATTATTATTTTTGACGAACTCTGTAGCGCAGTGGTTGAGCGCGCGGTGCTCAAGCTGGACGACGCGGGTTCGAATCCCGCAAAAGGAAAATACTCAAGGTCAAACTCTAGTAATCAAAATATAAAAACGTATTATTTCACACATTTATTTTCTTTATATTAAAGAATGTTGTCTTTTTAGAGTCAAACATTATTGCTTTCTCTCTCTCTTAAGGCGAATGGTCAAGCAAAATGCGTTTTTCACGACTTTTAGGCTATGTTTTTCAGCTAAATTACAGACTGGGGAAATAAAGAAATTTTGTGTAATTATAAAGTGTATCTTGAAGTATATTGTTGTTGTCGATAATTTTGACGATCTTTACTCAGTAATCAGAAATACATTTTAGAAAATGCTATGACTCGCGTAAAATGAATATTTTAGGATGGATTTATTTTTGGTTTGGCTTATCCGTTTATAATGAATCTTTGCATGCATGCTTATTTACTTTGTATCTTGGTGTTCATTGTCGATTTGTAACAAATACTATTGCAAAATAGAAGTTATATCATAAAAGGTCTTTGGTGCCTACTGTAAATCAAACTCCACTAGTAAAGTATTTGCTCACAACATTTAATCAGGCGTTTAGTTATGGAATGCAACGTTGCCAGTTCGATGCAACCCATGTACAATGCAGCGTTGCCGTTCCGCACGGCGCGCACAGTAAATAAGCAGATAAGAGTAATACAATCTCGCGTGGTCTTGTTTTGATTTGACAAATGACAATTGACATTACCGGCTTGTATAAATTATATATTATAGTTTGCACATGTTGTGTGATTACGGTTCGACTTTGAAACAAACATAGGTAATAAAAGTATTCCGAAACAAAGTAACAAACGATTATTGAAGTTGCTATATAAAAGAAGAACTCGTGTTGCAAATCAGACAAAAGCAAAAGAAGCCAAAGCAAATGATATTAAAAAGTAAGTAGGTACCTATCTAATTATAAAATAGACATATTTTTTGATATTGTACCTATAATGTAAAGAATTTCCCGCGGTCCCATAGACTTAAAATTAGATATGAAGCTGTATTCCTGGTGACGATAGGTTCTATTAGGAGTTGGTCGCTATTGAGTTAATAGGTACCTACTTTTAAGTCTATGGAACCGCGGAAAGTCCCCAAAAGATCCCAAGATTCCGCCTGTACAGAAAAGATAAAAATTATGATGATCATCAGATGCATAATTATTTACAATTATAGTCTAGGTACAGACAGTGTCATTGTAATGTAAATGTTTATCATACAGAATACTTATCACAGAGACATCAAACAATTACTCTTTACTGCTACACTATTATACAGTTAAACCTACAGTTATACATAATGTTAAAAAAATTGCTTGCCATGGAAATATGCCATAGCTCTGAAGCTATGAACCTGAGTTAATTATCAATAAAGGAAGCCGTAAAAAATATTAAAAAAACCATGTCTTTAGTCAACAAAATATTGGCTCCTACTGCGTGTAAAGTGATTCGTGATTTTGCCTTTACAGTTCATTGACTTGGGTTTTTTTGTTGTTAAAAAATAAAAAATGGCATTAAAAATAAATATTGCTGTATTTGTGTCCTAGCTCAGAACAAGGGTAAAGAGGCAAAAGATCACACATGCTACAAAAATTATTCTGGTAATTTACTAGCTTTTTTTTGACTCGTAGTACCCTTTATTTCCCTGTTTTCTACTTGTATTAGGTACTATTATATTACTCTGACTGAGGTATAACTAATAGTTATACTATTTCATAATTAATAATAAATCAAAACTAAATTTAGTTTTTTCTTTTAGGACCGTCTACAGGAATGTAGTCTGAGATCTTGGTGCAAGGGTTTAAAAAAAGTATAGAAATGCACGTTAAATATCGGACGGGGACGCCAGCACGTATTCAAAAATAATCCAATCTAGACCTTATGAAAATTATACCGTTGAAAAAGTAGAATGCCGGAATCATTTACTTACAAATTTTTGTAATAGATTTTTAGCATTAAGTACAGATACAGAGTATTCTTTGAAATACAGAAAAACATAACAAAATGAAGAATATTAGGTACCAGAAAAGTATCATTCAATACTCAAAAACCTTTATCCGTTCTGGATAAATCAATTGTTGGAAAAAGTCCACGCAACGAAATTAAACGGAACGAAGAAAAACGAATGAAGAGTCGGAAACTGACTCTGAAATATTTAGAGGAGATTGACCCAAGATGGAACAAACTATGGGGAAAATTGCTCAAAACCGGATATGGCTGAAGATATTATGCTGGAGAATTCAAAAAGAGTATTTTTTGAATTCTCCAGCATTTAGAGAGAAACGCCGAGGAAAGACAGAAAAAAAAAGCTGAAAGACTTCTATATGGATTGCATACTACCAGAATTAGTGGATCTTAGATATCTGAGAAATATACCCATTAGAGACCCACAGTATAAAACAGAGGCTGTCAACAAAAAAATTAAAAAAAGTCTAAAAAAAGAAAATTAGCCCCCTACCATTCAAGCCAACAAGTCCCATTGCCAACAAGGAAAAAAAATAACTTAATAAACAAGTTTATTTAAATGAATATTTTTTTTTGTAACATCCTGTATGAATCATCGATAGACAAAAGTTTCCTGTGTAAGAAGTAAACTGTAAAAAATTAAACAAAATGTATATAATATAACGGGTATAAAAAAAGAGCAGTCACTATAACTTTGGGATATGATTATAGGACCTCGACTGATTCTAGAAACTTTATTTTTTGTAAAAAAAATTTTTTTTTTGCTATTTATTTTAGTCGCAAGGCTAAACTGTTTGGAACAACGTTCTGCATTAAATAATTAAATTTTATAATTTTTGCCCTAGTACGTAATGAACGTCTTACGCGTGCTATAGACCTCTCAGCGTAATCAGCTGATCGCTGTGTTGTGCACATTGTAGATTGCCTATTGAAAGTTTTTAAAACAGTGGATTAAAAGCAAATGACTAGTAGCAATGCATATATCTCTTGCCTGGTAATTCCCCCACGAAGTTGTAGTGACTGCTCTTTTTACAGCCTGTATATAATAAATAAAGAGTATAAAAAGAGCAGTCACTATAACTGTGGGATATGATTATATTACCTTTTCTCATTCTAGAAATGTATTTTTTTTTAAATTAAGAAATGGTAAAAAAATATATTTTTTTTTGTTTTTGACAAAAAAATATATAAAAAAAATACATTTCCGAAATGAGGAAAGGTAGTATAATCGTATCTGAAAGTTATAGTGACTGCTCTTTTTACACGCTGTATATATATATAAATTAGCAGTCATAAATTAATCTATATATATGGTAGGGTGAACGCTACTATTAAATTTCAAGGGTCAAAGGTCATATTTCTTTGTTATACTTTTCTTATAATTGGGTATCTCGAATTTGAGGTGAACTTACTAAAATGGCTCGACTAATACAAATAATAAGGGTTAAACGGGGATAAAATAAAAAAAAATTATCTAAGTATATATTATTTAGTATATAAAATGTAGCCTCTGTTTATTATTACTCTGCTCAACTCAGAGAAATATGCTAAATGCGCCATCTAGTGAAAATATAATTTGACATCCTAATGCACGCTACATTGAACTACTATTCATAAATAGATGGCGTTAGCTCCACGTCCAAACACTCAAGGTCATTTGCTTGACCATTCGTCTTAAAACTTTATTATCTAGTGTTGTACTATCAAGTATTATGTCATAACGTTAGATATCCATGCTTTCAATAGTGACACTCCCACCATTTTTATCACCAAAGGTTTTATTTTATTACGACGTAACCATTGTGCGCACAGATTGGACGTAATAGTAAAAAATGTTAGGAAATGTGTGTTCTATCCAAATATAGTAATTTTTCTTTTTGGCCATCATTTTCATTTTTTGGTCCAAATATGTATGAAACGTTAATGATGTCATTTTCAACATTAATCTCGAAATAGAAATCAAACTCCTTAGCCAACCCGCAAACTGTGACGTTTCACATTTCCTAGACCTCACGGTACCCAAGCGCCCCTGGCTCGTTCTCATGTTCCATCCACGATAGGATCAAATCCCAGTTAATAGAGCCGAATCACAAGAGCCGTGAGATAAGCATTCCACATTACCGCGGCTTAGCGACCGTGTGAGGGTTAAGTCTCACTATATTCTAATGGCCCGTGTGACCATGTGAGGGTTAAGACTTACTTTATACTAATCGTGTACTTAAACACATTAACACCTCTTTCATATAAGAGATATGAGCCAAAAATAACTGTCAACTTTCAAGAGAGTATTATCCCATAAGAAAGAAAATCTTGGCACCGCGCCAAGTTATCGCGCAGGGACCTCATTTAAGATGCTCTGTATTACTAAACATCGAAAATGAATACTGGAGGTTTCTTCCATAATTTAACATGATAATGTGTATATTTTAGTATCTTTAAAAGACGAACGAGATTATAATGTTACTAATTTTAATTTACCGTGCTTTAGTCTTATGGCCTGGTCTGATAGCACCCGTGTCTGATGTTTGTAATTTGTTCGCAGGCTGGTGGCAGCGTAGGGAATGACGTGCGGCGGCGGCGCGGGGGCACGCGGCGCGGGCTGAGCCGGCGCGGGGTATGTGGGTGTGGCTGGCGCTGGCGCTGGCGGTGGCCGTCTCCGCCGAGTGCCCACGCCACTGCGAGTGCAAGTGGCGCAGCGGGAAGGAGTCTGCTCTGTGCGCGCGCGCGGGCCTGACGGCGGTGCCCCCGCGCCTCGACCCCACCACGCAGCTGCTCGACCTCACAGAGAACAGACTGGGATCCCTCAAGGACGACGCCTTCGCCTTAGCTGGCCTGTTAAACCTGCAGCGCTTGTACGTCCCCGCGTGTGGTTTGAGGACGATCAAGCAGCATGCCTTCCGAGCTCTAGTAAACCTCGTCGAACTGGATCTGTCGAGAAACCGCTTGGATTACATCCCGTCGCAAGCCTTCGATGCCATCGTCGAGCTCCGCGAACTCCGCTTGAGCAGTAATCCCATTGTGAAAATAAAGGACGACGCGTTCTCAACGCTGCCTCATCTCGTCCGTCTGACGCTGAGCTCTTGTAAGATATCTGAAATAGAACCCAGAGGATTTTTTGGCCTTGAAGGTTCCTTGGAATATCTGGAGCTGAGTAAGAATAAATTGCAAATTCTCCATGTGTCGGTGCTCGCACCTCTACGTTCTCTGAAAGGCCTAGAACTAGCCAATAATCCCTGGGATTGCACTTGTGCCCTTAGACCGATGAGGGATTGGATGATTCGCAAGAACGTCCCCGCGACGGTCGTTCCCGACTGCGCTCAACCTCCGAGACTGGTGACACAGTCGTGGGATCGTCTAGATCTAGAGGATTTCGCTTGTTTGCCAGAAATCGTAGGTACCACGGAGAAAATCTACGGCACGGAGGGCGAGGCTGTGACTCTGGTCTGTAACGTTCAAGGAGTTCCAGCGCCAAGAGTACGATGGGTCCGAGCCGGCAGGCTGCTGTCTAACACGTCAGGCTTAAATTCAATAAATCCAGGAAGAGCGTTTCTATTACGCAGTGAGGGCCACACTAGCAATTTGACCATAAAATCATCGGACGTTCAAGACTCGGGGTCCTACACGTGTACTGCAGAGAATAGAGCTGGGAAAGCGGAGGTAGTTTTAAGTTTAGTTATCGAGAAAAAAGCCCAGGGTAGGGGGTTCGGAGGTAAAGCCCTGATGGCGGGGATGGCCGTATCGGCAGTCGTAGTGTTAAGTTCGTGTTTAATAGGACTCTGTGCATATGAAACTAGGAAGAAAAGACAACTAGATAGGTGGAACGAGCAGATGGTGACGTCCAACCACACAGAGAACAGTTACGAGAAAATGGAGGCGAATTTAAAAAATAACGCGGACGTTGCTCGGGTACTGCCGGCGATCACAGATGTGACTCGTAAAAGGGGTGACTATAGAAACGTTCCTTCCCATGATCCGGAGGATGATTTTGAGCATCTAGGTAGAGAAGAAGCGAGAGGACGGAAAGAGTCGCTATCTCCTCCAGTGGAGCCGAGATGGCGGAGGAAAGACCACGAGACTAGAGAAGTTATAGGCCGAGCCAGCGACACGGTGCAGGACCTGCACATACCGCGGCTCAGCGAATACAGTATGAGGTAAATATTGCATTATTTAATATTAATTAGCAAAAAATTAACCCCAAATAACAGAATATAGTTGCGTTTCATTAATATTCTTCGAATAATTACGCCAGCCTAATATTAAATGTTCAATTGATTGTTCATTGGCAATTACGCGTTCACGTATTACGGCGGGTGTAATTATACCGCATTATATTAGGTGTGAATTAATATGTTCATTAAAGTAAATTATGAAATATATATTATATGAGTTTTCAAAGGAAATAGAGTTTGCCTTTATACGAGCGAAAAACTAAAAATATATATTGTTTAAAAAGTCAAGTTAATTTCTAAATTACGAAATAAATTGTGTCAGTAATTAAATAAAAAATATTACTATAAGAAAAGTACTTATCTATATAAACCAAACGAGACCAAACTCGATGGGGCTATATTGTTTTATTGCGAAGTTACACCACCTTCCACCATCTTGCCACTTCGATAGCACGACAAATCCAGCATAATATTTATCATCATATTATTAAATTGTCATATGAATATATGCAAAATTTCAACTCAATTGGACAAGGAAAAGTGGGTCAAATTTAACCTGCATTACAATCATGCTGCATTAAAATGTAACAGAATAATTATTCTGTTGATTGAAATAGAACAAAATGTTGTAAATTATAGATATGACTAGCTGACCCGTGCCCACTTAATTAAGCATAAAAAAAAATAAAAACAACCGTTTAAACATTCCCTGGACTTTCACGAACATTTCAAGACCAAAAATAGCCGAATGGCTTCAGCCGTTTTAGCGAGACTAACGAAGAGCAATTAATTTTTATATAAGGTATAAGATAAAAATAAAAGAATCTCACACGCCATTGTGATGGCAGGATGTACTAGAACTATATCTGGTATTTTTGTAATTTACCATCTTTGTGCTACATTCTAGGGATCAATAAATGAATTGAATACAAGCACAGAGACAGGCGAAAGTAAATGAAAACTTTTAATAATCTTGTGGTAGCATTTTGATTGAGTATTATTTTTAATTATTTTACAATACATTATAAACTAACATAATAATATGAAAATAAACTGAAATACAATTACGTCACTACGCACAAAGTTAAATATTGAAAATAAAAAACTGAAATAAAATACAGAAAAACTATAAATCTTTCCGCGGCCTCAGTTGCATTCTATGCTCGGCAAGCTAGAAAACAAAACATTTAAAATAGGCTGCAATAATAGAAGCAAAAATATTTTAGCATAAAAACCAACTAGAATTTTTTACTTTTCGCTTTGCTAGTCTGAAATACAAACCGAAATATCTCTATTGCAGTAACTCCATCCATTAAATAAAGCTAATTTAATTGCTATAGTGTTGGTTCTAAATATATTATTGTGCAGTATTTAAACTCTGTCCTATTTTCACCCGACCGCCATAAAATGTGGCTTGTACTGATTTGATTTACGCTATATTATTACGGGACAATTTGTGTACCAATTTCGTACCATAATATATTCTAATGTTATGTAAACCAAATCTTAGATAAATTCAAGAAGACGTTAAAATATTCCATAATCTGCACTAAGGTCCAAAGCTAGTAACGTTCGATAGCACGACAAATCTGTCGTAAAAGGACCGTCAAATACTCAGATGGCAATAATATATTATACTTTATTTAACATTATTAGAATATACAAACGGGGTTAATGGACGCCATTAAACATTCCGCGACACGGGCCCTGGGCCGGGGCACGCGGCGTAGGGCGTAAATGTGATATAATTAGCTCTGCCCAGAGCTGGCCCTTTTTCAATGCATAACCCTTGTAGTTTGTGATTATTTAGAATCGCCCTCAATAAAATCCTTTGTTTCAAACGGCATGAATTTTTTATTGGGTCGAGTCCATCATCGCCTCGTTAGAACCAGAAATTATTTATAGTTCACTTACGGCATGATCGTCTAAGTGCGGAACCCCACGACTGGGTCGACACGCTTGACCAAATAATTTAATCTGATTGAGCTATAAATAATGTGACATGAATAGCAGACGTGTCATGTTGAGCGTCTATTAAGTCCAAAAATATAATGTTTACTAAGTTTGTGTCTTCCGCGTTCGAAATGTTGTCACGTGCCGCAGTGCGTGGAATTTTCCCACCTGGGTTTTTATTAAAATAAATTGTTTTTCCTCAGAAGCGACCAGCCGGAGTCGATCCAGTACTCCAAGTCGGCGGGGCGGCTGAGCGGCCACGTGGAAGTGCTGGCCGAGAGCAACCGGTACAACAACAACGCGCGCCCTTACACCCGACCTCGAACCCGCGACCGCCTCGACAACGATCTCTCCGGCAGCGACAGCGAGAAGAACTACCCCGACCTCATAGAGATGAGCTCGCTCGGCAACGCCCACTTCCGTAACGACGTCAAGCACGACCCGTACACCTTCTACACCATCCCGCGGCGGCGGGACGGCGACAGCCGCAGCCCGCTGCTCAACAGCCGGCGGAACAGCTCCGGCGGCGACTCCGTCACGTTCCTCGACCGCGGCTACGACAAGTGCCGCCAGCCCGCCGGTCGCCGGTCCAACAGCTTCCTCGACCTGTCCGCGAGCGGCACCCGCTGGCGGCACAACCCCAGCCTGCCGGCCTCGCCCTCGCGCGACCCCGTTCCGTCCGCCACCCCGCTGCTCGACTTGTCCGGGCTGCGGGACTACTCCCGGACGGGCCAGCCGTTCGAGGACTTCGACTTCCGGGCGTCGCAGCTCGAGAAGTTTCTGGAGGAGTACAGGTGCCTACGGGAGCAGCTGTCCAGGATGAAGGAGACGCGGGAGACGCTGCAGAGGACGAGGGCGGTCGAGAACGAGGAGCTCCGGGCGATATACAAGGGCAAGCCCTCGATAGCGGTGACGGAGACTTCGTCGGTGGCGCTGGCGGACGCGGCGACGCCGCTGGCGCTGAGTCCGCCGGAGTTCAAGCCGCAGCAGCCGCGGCCGGACTGGCTCACCACGCTGCTGTACCGCAACTGAGGTTCAATGTAAATATTTGTAACTGAACTAGTGTAAATGAGCAATCAAATTGTTGATAAGTGAAGTGATAAATTCATGTAATTCTTTTGAAGACGAAATAAATTTTTAAGTCCTATCGGTTCATTTTGAATTACGCAAGTCCTTAGTATACTCGTATTATTATAAATTGTGGATATACGGTAAGTAAAAAATATACTAACGTCGTACTTCAATTCTTTGTACGTCTCATTTTATGAATAAATATGTACACGAGTCTACGAATATGTTTGTAATATTCTTGAAAGGAACGAAACGTCGGGAAAACTTTTGATGAACAAGAGTTTTCTCGCAAAAATTCGCCCCAGGACACATTCGAGTATAAACAGTCCATACAAATTGTACAAAGAAGGGACAAATTCCGATACGCTAGTATTTTACCGAGTCGCGAACATTTGCATTTTAGATTAATGAAAGAATAAATCTTAATTCCTTTGTACATAAAACACTATTGAACTAAAAAATCGAGTCCGAACACACTTAACGAGACGCTGCAGATTTAGGGCCCAATTACTGTGACGGAGGTCCCCGCTGCTGAGGAACGAGGCCCGGGACAAAGCCGAGGAACGAGGAACGATATCGGCAGTAACGATCTCCCACTCCACGTTTTTATTTAAACGAAACAAACTTGTTATTCTCGGTCGAGATTGTGTCTAAGCGAGTTTTAATGTCGCCGGAGTCTTAATACGATCGACTCGGGTCCAACTTTAAATTAATGGAAATACTTCTGCGCGAGTAATTTTTCTTTCGAATTTGCGAGTATTAAATTAAACGTCATTCTGGCGACGCATTTATTTATGAAAGTGGAGAGATTGGATTTCGGATTCAATTAGTTTCTTAGTTAATAGCCTTTTAAGGGTGAAATATGGCGGCGATTACTACTCAGGAATCGAAGGTGGCAGTGTGTAAATAGCTCGAGCGGTGTATTGATCCCGGACAGGTGAGGCATGGCTGCCGTCACTCGCCTCACTTTTTCAAGCTTCGCTTCTGCATCGAATACAGTTTCCCCAGCTAGATATAACACCTAATGGAATTACGCTTGTCTCGAGCAGCTGCTGCGAAAATTGATAAATGCTAGTACCAACACCAGTAAACTGTGGAACAAAAATACTTTGAGACAGCGCCCTGCACACGTTCAGTTTAGAAATAGTAGGCGCCATGCTAACCTGCGCTCCAAAACGAATGTGAACAATCCAAGAATGTCGATTACAGCATATGTTTTAATCTAGAATGAAGATTACAGCATATATTTTACAGCTTTACCAGTCCGAACCGTAGACGAATTTGACGTCGTAGCGGGACGCTTCGATGTGCGAACTTAACATATGGAGGGCGTTAATATATCGAAGCAATGCGAGTACTTAGAGAATTTAGATATTAATCAGCCATGAGTAGACACAATCCGGCTGAGAACTGACTCAATCCTCTGTCCCCAATCCTGGCACAATGCATGAGCATACAACAATAAGAACTGGAACAACTGGCGACTGATCCTGCTCGAGGTTCTACATTTGTCAGGTGTTTTTAGATATTGTGTCATCCGTCTTAGTATTTGTGCTGTTATAATATTCTTTTTTTTACGCCTCTTGCGTTGTTTTCTTTTTTTCCTTTAGTTACTAAAATGAAAAAATGAAAAAATTTACTTATGATAAAACAGCATTTAATACCACTGAGGTTAAGTCTGGCATCAGAGTATGCCATCTCACGCTGGGCCTAAAAGCATACTTGAATGTTCCTTGGCAAGGAATATTCAAGCATCGGATTGGCAGATTTAAGGTTGGCCCTACCCTGGATCTCTTACGGACACGCCTTAGGGCTATATCTAAGGGCTAGAAACTTACTACCATTTAATACTACGAACGATCATAATATGACGAAGGTGTCCACTACGGATTAATTTATTAACTAATTAATTATAGATATCTCTTAAAACTAACTTACAGCACTAACTTAACTCTTCATTCTTCTGTTTTCATTTGATTCTCTTAATTTTGTTTGAAACCTACCTCTATTAGTATTAACTGTAGGTTTTGTTGTTACTAATGTTAGATCCTGAATTAGAATGTTTTTAAGTATCTTATAATATGTGAAAACATGTAAATTGTGTATTTTACTAGCTCCTGTTTACTGATTGTTTTCCTGAATGAAATAAAATAAATAATTTAAAAACATACTATATCTTTAAGCGAGTTAAATATATTACGTAAAAGTAAAGTAAAGTTTATATTGAACTGTGTTTTATTTAGTTAAGCTACTACTAGTTTTCTAATAACATACAGTAGACGCTGATCGGATAATTAAATAAAATTTCTTGTTTAGTAATTCAAGTGTTACGCCGTGTTGTCCCATTTCTCGATGGAACTGGATGGAATGTCTGAAGGAACTGAACTGTATGGCGAGCTTGGCTTAATTAGTACGTTTTTACTTTGATCACGTTAGTTACTTCACAAATCAAAGGAAACGTGGTCTATTTTCTTATAGCTGAAGACGCGGCTACTAATATTCTGTGTACAGGCTGAATTGTCATTGAAAAAGTTTAAAATAGTCCCTCGAGGAGGATAAATAATACAGGAATCTCTCTATTCTAATCTCATTTTTTATTTTAACTTTCATCTTAACTCACCTCATTTTTGCGATATTGTAGGGATAGGTATTTTTTTATATTGAAATATATTTTATAAAAAGTATTTTTTTGCTACCCGTCGGGGAAGGTAGACTGAAATACAGTGTCTTTGGAGCATTCTCAATCAAGGTTGGTACATTTCTATATATTTCGATGTAATAGTATCTTTGGAACACTAAATATGCCTGGTTGTATGGGACATGTTATCTAGTGTACCTAATGTTGATCTAGTATAGTCGATTACTATTTTTATTAGTGATACTAACTCAGTATTTCAGTTTATTTTAACGATATTATTAACATGACTACTGAACAAGCAAAATTCAAAGGGGAAATATGGACTACGTATATCACAACTAAGACACAAATATTTAGACAAAAAGCATTGAGTAGACAAAAAAGGAGAGGCTACTTTTCGGTAAAGTGTACAGTAATATTATTATTAAAGTTTCCACGAGACTTTCTTTTTTTTCGCACGAAGTTGCGGGCAAAAGTTGTATGAACAAGTACGAAATAATATCATAAAGCTACGAAATACGAAGAACTATTACACCTATTACAACTGGCAGAGTTATATTCTATTTGTACCGGTATTTTCAAAATACACCTCACCTTTTAACACCGCACATTCTTTTTAAAATATCGCTGAAGTTTCCTAAGCAACTACAAAATACTTGCGATTCTTTGAATAAAATCGCGGCGAAGCGAATAGAGATTTATTTTAAACATGGGCTGCATAAAAGTTGAACCTCTGAACATTCTACAAAGAACATAAATACTTTATGGTCAGTCTTCACAGTTACGCCCGCTACAGACGACGCATAGTTACCATAGTAGACACTTTTTACCAGTAGTGTAGGGTGCTTCCATTGACTTTTACCTCTTCACACTCATCCAATTTGCTACATACGATACAGGCTAAGGCTTTGCAGGAGAATCAGCCTGCAATACAGACTTTACTACAATGTACTAATAGACGACCTCCGTAGCGCAGTGGCTGAGCGCGTTGGTGCTCGACTGAGAGGTAAGAGGTTTGAATCCCGCCGAGGGAACAAAACGTTTTCAATGTTCCTGGGTCATTTCAATTTGTGTATAATATTATAATAAAAATCTTAAATATTTGTATAGTATAAAAGTATTAAATATATTTCCGTTGTATGGTATCAGTAACACAAGTTCTTGGGCTTTAGCACAGGGCTAGATTTACGTGGTGTGAAGCGTCCATAGATATTATGATCATTATTATATATATAATAGAGAAGGCCACACTGGGTCCTAATTCAATCTATCATCTATCTATTATTACTTACAAAGTTCGAAAACAAAATGGGATTTGACGTAAGGTTCGCTCAATGATATAATATGAATTTACGAGTCACTTATCGAAGCTAAAGGCAAATCCCATACATTTTGTTTTCGAAGTTCAAAAGTGATAAGAGCGATTACATCTTGAACCAAGGCTCTGGTAAGTTTGAACTACTGCTGTTTTCTATGATACTTATGCCCACTACAGACAATAACGATTAAACTGTACACCAGTGTAGACATACATATAGACAGAGTACCTACTACGTCTTCACTCTACGCTGATGTAGAAGAATAGAATAAGAACGCTATATTTGGTATTTATTTATTAAATAATGCTAGACTTTTTCAAGTAAAACTTGCCTACTTTGGGTAATTAGTAAGCTGGTGAATGCACGACGAAAGCGTTACAAAAAGTGTGATCCGGAGATGCGAACGGAAGTTGAAGGAGACGTAAGTTTGTAAAAATAGGACTTTTCCTACAATATAGTATAATAGATACTTACGTTTAAAATATCAATGCAGGGGCGAGAGAGTGGTACGCACATTCTATCTTACTTTTTCTCTTTTCTCTCTCTTTCGTAAAAATCAGTCCATAAACGGCAGTGTAATCGTTGAACATACATAAATTTATATCATTATAATATAACATTAGTCTTTTTAGGAAGTAAAAATTAACGCGTTAACATTTTAGGCCAGATGAACCGGCGTGGCTTTTGTTCTAATCCCTACACAGCATAATATGTTCGTTAGTAATCTTAACAAGACTTAATTGTGAAGTTTAATATATCACAGCGCAAACGTCTAAATCCAGACATCGGACATAAGTTCCAGTCTCAAGACTCGCACAATTCACTTCTCCGCGCGACATTACATTTAAATTTAATTTATAGCTCGTTTGAGTTTAGAACTTGAGAAAACACCGCCGTATATCTTCATAGAGGTTTGGAGATAAAATATGATTTATAAATCTTCAATCAATTTAAAAATATGATTTATAAATCATATTTAAAATTATATTTAAAATTTGTTCAAATGAAAAAGCAGGCTGTTTTAATATTTAGCCATTAGGCCAGGCTTACTCCCGACACAATCGATAATCGAATCAGTTCGATCTCAACGGCTTTTGGTGTTTTATTTGGTGAATTACTTCGAAACTAACCAGGATAAAGAAAATCGTTAGATCGTAATTTTTTGTACTCCCGACCATAATATCAATCGACTGAAAATCAAGATAAACAACCGTCAATTTATTCGGGAGTATGCGGCACGATCGAATCTGAATCAAAATCGAATAAGTTTGGAGAGTAAGGCCCCTGGTGTTTCCCCTGTCACAGAAAAAGTCTGGGAATAAAAGAAACACAAAAGTATAAAAAAAATGAAAAATTTAATACAGCTAAGTATTTAAAAACTGCAAACGTCATCCGTTACATGTTATTTCTCAATCAAAATCCAATATTCGTTCGCAGAAAATCGCAAACAATATGCAATAAAACATTTTGATATTCGGCAGCAAATCGTGTTTCTTTAATCCCGTTAAAATAAATCCAACGAAAATTGAATAGGTATTCACCGGGCGAATTTGGGCCGAAAAAATGATGCACGAAATTTGTGAGCAGCCGGCGCGGGCGAGCTGCTGCGGGGCGGGACGGGGGGGGTGCGGAGGTGAACACGCTCCGGCGGTGGGTGAATTATAAACTACGGGGCTGTTAGAGCGAGACTCCATTAGTGCGTTGCGTTGCGTCATCACAGCGGCGTTTTCCTTTTAGTGCCAACGCAGCGTCGACGACGAAACGCGTTAATGGGGCCTATAATAAATAATAATGCCTCCCACACCGATTTCGGTGACGGTGGCCAGTTTCATTGAGACCAGGTCAGCTACGCAGGAGTTATTTTATAGTGCCCAAGTGTGTGCGCAATATACCGGAGCACTCTCTCTTCCTTTCGTAGCCCAGTGGGACGAATAGCCGACACGACTGGCTGGTGATGGACCGACTTTTTACTGCACATCCAACGCATGGATCGTCTTTCTTGTCAGACAATCAGGTGATCAGCCTGCATCGTCCTAACTAAACTTAAAAAGAATGTTGTTCCAACGAGGGAATCGAACCCACGACCCCAGGTCTAGAGGGAGGCTCTGAACCACTAGACCACGGCTTATACCGTAGCGTTGTCCCGCTCGGCGTTTGAACGGATCGACAGACAAGTGGGTATTAGAGATACGCTGCGTTGCGTCATCGCAGCGGCGTTTTACGTCATCCCCATAAGGCTGCGTTTCCACTGAAGCGGAGCGGGGCGGAGAAGAGCTCAGTGGTGCCCAAATTGACCAATCACTATGCTCGTGCTGTTTCTGTGGAAAAAGAGCGGAGATTTCGAGCATAGTGATTGGTCAATTCGGACACCGCAAGTTCCTCTCCACCCCGTACTTTTGCGTAGTCGCGCGCGGCGTTTGCGTTGCCGCAGCGTCTACGCAATGCAAGTGTGGCGGACACTGCGTTGATTCTGGACACTAATGGGCCTTCGCATTTAGCCGTGTATCTGACCTAGACCACTATTAGGTGCAAGACTATTTGATATTTCTGATTCTAATACGTGGATAATGTGAAAGTTCTTAGAGATTTGCCGCGATCGAATATTTTAATTCGAGTACTGAAATATTATTAAGAATGTAAATTATCAATTTGGTTGGATAGCATTCAGTAGTTTAGGCGCCACAGTGAAGTAAACATTATTAATAATAATATCAATCGACGCTTCACGTCAGTCTGGCCCCGTGCTAAGTATCCAAAGAACTTGTGTTACATGTACCAGACTATATATATTTTAATACTTTTTATATTATACACAATTTAATAAACATGTCCAAGGAACATTGAAAATATTTTGTTCCCTCGGCGGGATCGAACTCGCCACCTCCGGATTGAGCGTCAGTTCTCACCACTACGCTACAGAGGTCGGCAATACATAAACTGGCAAAATAATTTCTCTCTTTCGGCTTCGCAGTCGTCAAGTAAACAACTGCTACATATTATTCAATATCGCATCCCAGTAAAAGCAACGGAAATGCAAAAACCTTTTTACATGCGCTATTGCGCTGTTTAAGTAGGTCACTTTTAATATACCGAGCTCTTTCGAGGCTAACTGGTAGAATATTTTTTCTACAATTACCAAAATTATCGGCAACACGAGAACATTCCGGTCGTTCAATACGATCTTAGAATTAGTTCGCAGCCCGAACAAACATTTGCCGAACGACAACCCTAAACTGAGCTATCTGTAATTGAATGTAAATATTGACAACAAACTATTCCATACAAAAATTGACCCCATAATAAGCATGGATTGTAGGAAAGCGGATTTTTCAATTTATCGGTGAGCGCAGCGCGCGGGCGGTGATCCAGACTGATCGTTTACATACACTTATTTGCACGAAAAAGGGGACCAAAGCAAATTACCATTTAAAGTATTTATTCCTGATTTCACCAAGGCATGTTAGTGTTAACGGTTAAAATACCATGCTTTTTCATTTATTGATAGGAATTACGAGAGGAACAACATGATATTTTAGTTATTATTATTATTTTACTATTTATATATATTATTATAACTTAGCCTCTTAATTTAATTTTTAACATTGGTATAAAAGATTTATTTGAGATTTAAATAATCAATAAACGATGTAGACAACTGTTTTGTGATTGATTTTTGGAAATATTATATTATTATATTTGAGAAAGCTCGTAAGTAGTAATTTTAAATATTATAATATAATAGTAAGTAAATTTTTTTTGTTTTAATTTACTGTTACTTTACATAAAAACTATGGAATACTTACATCAATCAATTCACAAAGTTTAAAAGAACTAAAGTTTCAGGTTTGTAAAAAAAAGAAACATCATAGTTTTTTGTAAATTATTTTTTGATGCAAATCTTTTCTCAACTCATTTTTAAAACATCCAGTTGTTTTAGTTCTGGTCCTTAATAAAATGTTAGTAAGGTCAGTTTTAGGTATTCATAATATAATATAGACTAAAATATATCTACCCTAGTGGCTTTTCGGTAATTAAGAGGAAACACCACAAATTTTTTTCCATACATAAATAGGGGTCTACTGGATTCCTGTTTCCTCCCTGGATAATGCTGCTAGAGTAACAATTATTTTCCTGAATATTAATGGATATCGTTTGTACGTCCCTATTGTTTACTTTTTTTAATAAATTAATTATTTAAAAAGATATGGACGTTCAAAAACCTAAAAAAAATGGCCAGACTCTCCGCTATGTTTAAACATCTAGGAAACAGATTTGACTACATTAAACAACAAAATCAAAAAATAGGAACCTAGCTCATATTTTTTATTAGCTAATAAAGAAAAAAATATTTAAATCGGTTAAGTTTTGGAGGAGGAATCAGGAATCCCCTAAACGTCGATTTCTGGTACTTTTAATAGGTAATTTCAGTCCAAGTTGCAGTTGTCTATATCGCGCTAGTGCTGGCTAGCTAAGGCACTGCGAGACAGCAATCGATTTTATAAATACCTATTTTGTATTTCTCTCAACCGTGGTGTTTCCTTTTAAATAAAAATAAATTAATAAGTCCAGTAAACACGGCCCGTATTTTTTGGAATCAAGTGTATATTGACTAGCGCGGCGGCCCGGCGCGGCGACCCTCGTTTGTATGCACTTTATTCATCACACTCAATAATCTGTTACACAATACCGGATTTAAAATACGTGCGCTGATTTACGTTGCGCGATTATACCGCGTATATTAACCCTTGTTTATGCCTCTTACTAATAAAAATATTTGTACACTGGATATGTTAATATTGTATAATAATAATAATAATAGCTCTCCTTACCAATTTTGATGTCGGTAGCCGATTTAATTGAAACCAGGCCAGCTACGCAGAAGATATTTTATAGTAAATGTATGCGCAATACACAAAGACACTCTCTCTTCCTATAACTCTCATAACCTAGTGGGACGGTAAACCGACACGACTGGCGAGAGAACAGGCGCAGGACCGACTTTTTACATGCCCATCCGACGCATGGATCATCTTTCTTGTCAGACAATCAGGTGATCAGCCTGCATTGTCCTAACCAAACTTGAAAACAGCATTTTTTTTTGTTCCAACGTGGGAATCGAACCCACGACCTCCGGGTCGAGAGCGAAGCTCTGAACCACTGGACCACGGAGGCGATAAAAAATTGATATTGTATGTCTTGCACTTGTCTGTTAAATTTGGAGTGCCTTTTGTAACGTAACAAGGATACAAATTGTACGAAAAGTATCCTTTTGTATCCATTATTGGATAATTTATACAGTATTCTCCGAGTGAAGTAAGTACTCTTTACATACTGTAGTGCCTGGTACAGATAGTTTTAAATGTCGCATGTTTGTCCAGCACATACGGCAGTCTCACAATAGTCGGCCTGGTCCAGAGGAATGACTGGTCAATACGTCTGAGGCTAACCATGTGTTTTTTCCTCCACCGTTAGAGCGTCCGTATGTACTTGACATCTGAAAAAGTCTCATTGTGTACATGTTACAAAAAAACTTTTGAGTGCTAATCAACAGCCTACCAATAATAATGATTACGGCCACTGACAAAAAATTGTGCATACAGTGTTTATTAACTATAACGGGTGTAA
Organism: Celastrina argiolus; assembly: GCA_905187575.2. Lineage (NCBI taxonomy): Eukaryota > Metazoa > Arthropoda > Insecta > Lepidoptera > Lycaenidae > Celastrina > Celastrina argiolus. The sequence goes on along the minus strand of LR994579.1, from coordinate 1,242,268 downwards.
AAAGAACATTCATTATAACTTTGGGATATTATGATTATACTACCTTTTCTCATTCTAGAAATGTATTTTTGTTTGAATTTTTCTTACAAAAAAAAACATTTTTTTTTTGGTTATCATTATTATTATTTATTGCTACAAAAAATCATAAATGGTAATAAGTAATAACTTTTTTTTGAGTTTTAGACAAAAAAATTCATTTCCAAAATGAGGTCAGGTCATATCTGAAAGTTATAGTGACTATTCTTTTTACACCCTGTATAAGGAAAAAAGTGATTAAGTAAGTATATAAATATAAATATTTCCGTTTCCTGATAACTGTGATGTAGTACCTACAGTGGGTACCAAAATACGTGGCGTGAAAACATCTGTAGAAATTATTGGAAATTATATTTTACTGTCCCATTAATTGTGATGTAATTAATACCTAGTCTATACCTGTCTATTTTGATTCGATTAATCTCGATATAATATTTTACTAGGAGAAGCTCTTCTAGGGGCAAAAGCTATTGGAATGCAATGTGGTCAGCGTGAAAAAACACGATAGTCAGTAATCACCTCCCACAGTACACACTACACACAGAGAATATCTAGAATAACACACACAGACTAGCTAGCACACAGAGCACACAGATAATAATAATAACGGAGCCTTTGCGTGTTGGCTTCGGCCCTACGCATGACTTCCAAAGGTCCAGGACTTAATTACCCGTTATCAAGAAAAGCTGTACTGTGTACATAAACATAATAATAATAATAATATCTACAAGGTGTAAAATAAATGAGAGATAGTACTATATAGTATGTATGTGCCTCCTATGTAGAGTATACTGTGAAAGTACCAGCGCTGAAAGACATGACTTTCATGTTTCTATGAGAAATGCCTCAAGATCATAAATTTTAAAGATTTTTCAAGATAAAAAAAGTACCTCTTTCAGCACTGCTACTTTCACAGTATACTCTACATAGGTCACACATACACACAATACGATCTCTCATTTATTTTACACCTTGTAGATATTATTATTACTATGTTTATATATACTCGGGTCCCATACACATCTTAAAGTAGTATCAGTCCTTAATATTACAGTCTGTATAAAATCACACACAGAGCAAGCACACAGATATTCGATATTCAGATTATATGCAGATAATCTATACTAATATTATAAAGAGGTAATGTTTGATTGTTTGTTTGTTTGTTTGTTTGTTTGTTTGTTTGAATGGAATAGGCTCTGAAACCACTGAACCAATATGAAAAATTCTTTCACCGTTGGAAAGCTACATTCCTTGCGCTGAACATAGGCTATATTATATGTTTAAAAAAAGTAGGGTTCCTTACTAAAACCCCAAAAATGTAGCCCAAAGTGTAAAAAAACGACCTACAAAATTTCTTACATCGTATGCGCTTCGACAACGGCTTGACCAATTTCGCAAATTTTTTTTACGGTATGTTCGTTATTGTTACGAAAAGGTTATTATGAAAGAAAATGTTGAAAAAAATAAGCAGAAAATTAGAAAAAAGAAGAAAATACGTGATGGTCACGCGGGGTTTGAACCTGGGCTCGATCGATTCACGTCGTTGGCAGTTTATATGACACGGCTGTCATGTCAACATCATTATTTACAAATGGAAATTAAAAATTATGAAATGCTATAAATACCGTTTTTATATTAGCTTAAACTATTTGGAGTAATAAAATTATTAGGATTAACAAAAACATGAATCCAAATAGTTTAAGCTGATATAAATACGGTATGTATAGCATTTCCTAATTTTTGTTTTCCATTTGTAAACAACGCCGTTACCATGGCGACCGGTAGACGTTATAGACGTTTGGCTGCGTTTCCATTGACGCGGGGCGAGGCGGACAGAAGCTTGCGGTACCCGAATTGACCAATCACTATGCTCGAAATCTCTGCTCCACTCCGCTTGGGAACCACTAAGTTCCTATGCGCCCCGCACCGCGTCAGTGAAAACGCCAAGATTGGAGAAGTTTTCCAAATCTATACATCTATACAAATAAATAAAATTGAAGTGTCAGTATGTAACTTTCAATTAGCAACGTTTTTCTAAATGCATATTATGACATTTTAAACGATATCTTCTGCTTTTTTTTGCATTGGCAACGATATTTACTGAAAACGAAAATGTAATTTAAAAAAAAAATGTCTGTCAGCGTCTCTCTTTGCTCCGGCTAATCTCTGGAACGGCTGGACCGATTTTAACGAGACTTTCACTGGTAGATAGCTAAAGTTATAAGGATTAATTTAGGCTACTTTTCATCATCATCATCGTCGTCATCTAACTAATGATCACCGGATTGGCTGGACCGACTGTGACATTCACCGGGCTTAGCTTATGTTAGTAGGAGTAATCTATACATCTATATGTATAAAAGTAAGTCGTGTAAGTTAAATTATTTATAACTCAAGAACGGCTTTATCGATATGGCTGAAAATTGGTGAGGAAGTAGCTTAGAGCAAGTAGACGGACATAGGATACTATTTATTCCATATTTTGTCAGCGTTTCCGTGAACGTTGCGGGTTCTGCGTTTGGATTACGCGTTGTGGGTTCCGCGTTGCGGATTCCGGGTTTCCGTGTTGCGGGTTCCGGGTTTCGCGTTGCGGGTTCCGCGTTGCGGGTTCCGCGTTGCGGGTTCCGCGTTGCGGGTTTCGGGTTCCCATGCTGCGGGTTCCGCGTTGCGAGTTCCGGGTTCCCGCGTTGCGGGTTCTGGGTTCCCGCGTTGCGGGTTCCGGGTTCCCGCGTTGCGGGTTCCGGGTTCCGGGTTCCCGCGTTGCGGGTTCCGGGTTCCCGCGTTGCGGGTTCCGGGTTCCCGAGTTGCGGGTTCAGGGTTCTCACGTTGCGGGTTCCGCGTTGCGGGTTCCGCGTTGCGGGTTCCGCGTTGCGGGTTCCGGGTTCCCGCGTTGCGGGTTCCGGGTTCCCGCGTTGCGGGTTCCGGGTTCCCGCGTTGCGGGTTCCGGGTTCCCGCGTTGCGGGTTCAGGGTTCCCGCGTTGCGGGTTCAGCGTTCCCGCGTAGCGGGTTCAGGGTTCCCGCGTTGCGGGTTCAGGGTTTTCACGTTGCGGGTTCCGCGTTGCGGGTTCCCGTGTTGCGGGTTCCGGGTTCCCGCGTTGCGGGTTCCGGGTTCCCGCGTTGCGGGTTCCGGGTTCCCGCGTTGCGGGTTCCGGGTTCCCGCGTTGCGGGTTCCACGTTGTTTTTTTTTTAGTTGAATTTCATCATAAACTCTTTTTATGCTCAACGAAGTGGGCAAGGGTCAGCTAGTAATAAATAATAAGGAGGCATCTGCGTGTTGACTTCGGCGCCACGCATGCCTCCAAAGGTCCGAGATTTATTTGCCCGTGAGCAAGGAATGCTGTACGTAAACATAATAATAATATACATAGACGTTTCACACTACGTCAATCTGGCCCCGTGAGAAAGATTCCGAATATCTTGTGTTAAAGATGCCAGACACCGGAAATATGTCTTCATACTTTTATAGTATACAATTATCTAACTTTTTTATTATATTATACACAAATTATACACATCCATGTTCCAGGATTTTTTGTTGCTTCAGTGGGATTCGAACCTACGCTCAACCACTGCACTTCAGAGATCGGAGGTGTATAGAGCAATTACACAGAGCAGTTAGCACACAGAGAGTAACGAGAGTAACCTCGCTCACAGAGAGAACAAATCAAATACACATTGCATCCTTCATTGAGCGTGTCAAACGTTTGGGTCAAAGGTCGCTCTGCCCCGCCAATTTTCCGGTAGCGATCCTCGTAATTGTGGTTCTGTTTAAGTTAGGCCTTTGTCCCTCGGGAGACGAAATAATGAGCCCTGTACTTAACTACACGTGCATGTCTCTTACAGCCGACCTAAAAAGGCCACCTAATCCACTTACTTTTGAATAAAAATTATGAAAATAAAGATGTGACACTATGTTGTAGTTATGTTATTATGCTCAGTTTTAATTGAAGATATAAATGATGGGTGAAGGTGATATGTCGCAAAATTTAAAATCGAGAAAATTGAGCTTAAACTGTCATTACCTATAGCATTTTAGGATATGTCGAAACGAATTAAGTAGGTACACTGATTCTAAAGGTGGTTTCTTGGATTAATGTACGAGTATGTATTAAATACGTTACGACATATTATTCATATCATTTTCTCTGTCGCCAATTATCAAAACATGATGTATTTCACCTATCATTAGAACTCATTTTATCTATAAGATATTTTTAGATTTTTTTTATTGTACCAGGTGATGTCCTGTTTAAGAATCAATAAATAAGATAAAATAAAAATAAAATAATATCGGACCAGTAGTTTAGACGCTACGATTGAACAATCATACGTTTACTGCCAGAACGTTCAAAAATTTTCTATCAATAAATTAAAAAAAGTAAGTAAAAAAACTTATGTGTGCTAAAAAGCTATAAGGTAAATGATTTTGATAATATTTATATATACTTATGCTCTTGTTAATATTGTAATTCATATGCAGTTGTAACATTGTAATAAAAATAACAATTTTCTCATATTTTTGCTAAAAGGTGGCGAGTTTCTTACACCGAGTGAGTCTCCTAACCGGTGTTAGGTCATCATGTATTTTAAAAGTGTTCGTTTGTAACCTATTTTTAAATATAAGATTTTTAATTTTTTCATGTTAGTCATAACATTTTATTTTGGCTTCGCCGTAATCATCATGATCGTTTATTGCGTAAGTATAGATCGAGACTAAAGACATAAGTGGAGCCGCAGTCAAAACATATGCGTAGTAATAATCTTGACAACAAGCTTTTCTCTATAAGTAGGTTAGGTTAGTTGTTATTTGTATGTATTATATTAATTTTTTTTAATAATTTTAATCTGGCTATTAAGTTGTTATTTAAATTATTTGTAATATTATGAAAAATAAACATGAAAAAATTCATAATAGTCCTTTCTGCTACGTATGTATATATACTCGTAACATTTTAATTGCATATAGTAAAACACAAACTTCTTGCATGTTTTTCCACATTATTTGTTATTTTACATTAATTATTAAGTACTTAAAATACACGACCGTTCTCGACATAGTCAATATCAGTCAATAAAAAAAGTGCAAGTAGTTTGTGTGTTTTACTATATAACATGAATTTCCACCAAGAACCTACAGTACTCAATAACATATTTTAATTGCAGTAAAAAACTTTATGACGTCGTTCGATAAGTCATCAAATATAATTAACACTTGCAGCTGTATCGTTAAGTGCCAATACTCAACTGGTTTAAGTAATAATTTGCTTATATTGCTTAGTAATGGTCTACAGCTGTTGCAAGAAAGAAGCATTCGTGTTTCTAAAAATAAACTAAATATGTAGATTAAAATAACTTTGTTTTCTATAAAATTATTGAAATTCTTGTACTATCTGACCCGTGCCCACTTCGTGAGCATGGAAACCGTGTAAACCTTCCCGGGTCTTTAACGAATATTTCAAGACCAAAAATAGCCGAATCAGTTCAGATGAGCAATGACTAACGAACAGCACTTGATTTTTATATAGCCTATGTTACTCAGTGATAATGTAGCTCTCTAATGAAAAAATAATTATTAAAATCGGTCCAGTACTTTTTGAGTTAAGTCGTTACATATAAAAATACAAATCTTTCCTCTTTATAAAATTTGTTAAGATATAATCTCAATTCTCGTATTAAAATAGAATAGAAAATACTTTATTGCACACAAAACAGTCTTTTTATACAGTTCCTTGTATAAATCAATACAAGGAACTGTATAAAAAGACAGTCTTAATGTTAACAGCAGTTTCCTACTGACGACCTACATTTATTTAACTTAGATTTTCAGTTAACTTTGAATATTTTGAAAGTGACCTTATTTATAAAGCATGCAAAAAGACCAGTTGCAATAACTGATATGATAATACTAGCTTTTATCATTCTAGAAATGTATTTTTTACGTCATAAAGTATTTTTGATTTTATTTTTGTAAAAAGAAACAATTCTAGAACGGCAAAAGGTAGTACATATAATCATATTCCAAAGTTGTAGGTTCTTTTAACACCATGTATTATAAACTTATTTTAGAGATTGAACTAATCAAACCGCGCGTTCACGTTAATTTTTTCTATTTTAAAATACTGCGACTACACCATAAGATTAAATAAGGAGAACTATAATTTCACATAAAAAATGTAACACAATATTTAACGAAAAACCGGTTAAAAGATAAAAAAAGATTGGACATATAACGTTTTATACGAGCGGGCGGCGCGCGGCGGGCGGCGGCCGGGGACGAAATTGACTAAAGATATTGCTTATGAGACACGTACGCCGGGGATTTTTGGAAATTATGCCCTAAAGGACTGAATAAGGATCTCATTTTATACCCCGACTCCCCGGTCCCTCGAGCAGGCAAATCCGACAATAGTTTTTACGACTCACACTTACTGTCACAGAAAATATTGAGTAACTTGGGCGCGCGACTTTAGGATACTTTGTTAGGGAGCGTTTACAACGACATAAATTGGGTGTTTCTCCGTCGTTAGACCAAATTAAAGCAAAGTTAAAAATCATTAGTCACAAATATAATTATAATCTTTTATATAACCTTATCTAAAAAGTGCAAATCACTTTTTAATGATAAATAAATGATTTTTTGTATAGCAAAAAATCCTGAGACTTTTCACTCAAATAGAGTTATCTTTTTGATATAAGAAAGCGGATATAAGCACATTAAAGACGATAATTTCAAAAGTGCGATGTTAGAAACGGCTCACTAATATTATGAGGGTATAGTTTGTAGCAGTCAGGCTCTCGATTAAGCCGCTTTACTATATATACCAGCAAAATGTACAGTTATCTTACTGAATTTAAATATGTAGTTATCTTAATCTGGGGCTGACATGCCTTGTATGGCAAAGCTCTTTAAGAAATAGATGATATAAAAAAAATCTTAATCAATATACAGTGTGACTGGTGAGACATGAGCAATACTTGAGGACGTGATATTTGGCTATTGAATGAAATGAAAAAAAAAATTTTAAAAAAAAAATCGATTAATCACCGAGTAAATGTATCTTAAACTTTAATAGTTATTTACTAATCGCATGGACAGATGGACACCGCGCGTAGGTACGCGCCCGTATTACCTACGTTGATGTCGCAGCGGCGCGGCGGCTGCATAATTATGTATGCCTACTTGCCTAGCCGCGTAATTTTCATAGTTTCCATGATTCATATTTTATTTAAAGGAAAATTTGGCACAAAATTAAGTGCCTAATTTTATTACATATTTATAATCGGAATCGAGTGCCGAGTACTCTCCGTAAGTATTGCACATGTCTCACCAGTCAGGCCTGTATAGTAAATGTTAAGAAATCAAAGCACATTCGCCATATTATTGAAACTAATCAAGGCGAAAATAAGATCAAACCAAACTATTAGCGTCAAGAAAAGTTGTTATTAATTTACCGCGTCGGGGAAGTATTCGCGGAACAAGCAATAGTTGATCAAGTTTATTATAGACGTATAATAATTTTATAAAATTAACCAGAAAATGAGTTGATGGATCAGGTGTGCACTTGTAGTTTGTAGCTTGGTTCTCAACTACGAAGGTCGCGGGTTAGATTCATACGTTGGAATATTTGAGTCTAATTTGGAGTGACAATAAAGATAATCCATAAGTCAAATGTTCATGTAAAAAGATTCGCAAATAATCTTTCTCCAGTCGTGTCTGCAATCCGTCCTAAGGACAACTAATGAAGAGATACTACTCTCGTGTTTTATGCACATACTTAGGCACTATGATGAGCTTTGTGGGAGTACTAGTGGAAGCCCCAAAGGGAGATCTCCGACCGAGCGAGGTGGTATGCTCGGTCAGGCCGAAGCCAACTGTACCAGTTTTCTGATGTCGTATATATAGCGCCGGACTTAGAAAACTTCCACAGCGCGATGCAGGACTGTCACGCTAGTAGTACCGCCAGAAGCTATTACTATGATGGATCCTGATGGGTTTCACAACCCACAACACTAAGAGCGACACCCAGCCCATAAAACTGACACCCTTTTGGCGCCTTGTAACGTCAATCGACAAATTTTATTCTATAGGTTATTTTAGGTTCGTGTTGTTTTAATTGTTATTTGTGCCGAAGATTATTATAAGATCCGATTAAAATATTTCGCATCATTTTTTGCAATGCCGTTGCAGCTTAGAACGTTTGCGCTGGAAAATAATTTGGTTTATATTTAGATGGTGTTAAATAAACTGCATGGTTTAGCCACTCTAAACAACAATACATAATAGGTATATGGCAAAGACAAAGACAAATAATTCTTTAAGGCGTAAACTGTGAACATTATTGGTGTTACAATCAGTTTGGTGTCAATAGTTTGCCCAATCGAGCATGCATAGATTTTGTTTTTGTATGTAGACACTTTATTATTTATTAATTAACTAAATTTCAGTTTTCTAATTAACATTATAGTAAAACATACGATTCATTTAACAACTAAAAAATAATTAAAACACACAATAATAGAATAGTCTTAAAAGTCATAGTCTTAATAATAACATGCTCTATATTTTCCCATTACAGTAACAACATTAATTGCTATTTAAAAAATAATTATATTTAATAGGTATATAATAAGGTATATAGTTAAAACATGCAATTCATTAAAATTTTTACAATCATATTTAATGTATTTATTTTCATTAAAAAAGTCCTTCCTTTTACCTTAATTCATTTTTTTTATTTAATTTTAAAACCTTTTCCATACAGTTCCTTTATTTTAAGAGGTAAATGATCAAAAATCCGTATCGCAGTAATGTATGTGCTTTTATAATAAATAATATTGTTGATTTTTGGTAAGTTTAAATTGTATTTGTATTGATTGCGTAGGACTCTTTTAGGTCGTAGGTTTCAGATTTACGACTAAAATATTATTTTTAACAAATTGGTGTGCCAATATGTACGTTGACTGGTATTTATATCCTTGAATTGTGATTCAAGGATATAAATACCAGTCAACGTAAGAAAACCCTTTGTCTTAAAACATCTCTCAAAGATTCAGTGCTGTGCATGTTGAATATTGTACGAATGCATTTTTTTGTAGAACGACTGTGGATTAAACATTTGTAGAGTTGCCCCAATATATAATACCATAAAATAGCTGAGGATAAACATTTCCAAAATAGTCATTTCTAGTAACATTTATACTGGTAGTTTCAGCAAGGATTGAGAGTCCGTAACAAGCACTAGATATTTTCTTATTTATATACACAATATGAGCTTTCCAACAAAAATGTAGATTTATCCTGATGCCAAGAAAACTTATGAAAGTTATGTTTTATTATAAAGCCGACATTCAGAGGCCCCGTTACACAATTTTAATTTAAATGTAATGAGACACCAGCCGGCGACTCTCCCTGTACGCACCATGGGAGTGCGCCCACGGAGACCCACCGCTTAGTGTAGGACTATTGCAAGGAATTATTATTAAGAATGACTCAAACAAGAATTCAAAGTTTTCAAAATATATTTTGGGAATCGTTATTTGTCTACTAGTCTTTTATTCTGTATATGCGTTAGTGGTTTCACCTTCATACTCTATAAGTGTATAATTTGAGAAAATCTATGAAACTGAATGTGCTTTGTTTTAAAAATATATGAACAAGTTAGTGAATAACTCAACGCCAACAAGGACAACCCTTTCGCAATATTTCAATGCGTGTAACAATATTACATACAAACATATATCACCACAGTTAGTGTAAACGGTCGCAACTGACGGCTATAGGCATAAAGGGCTTGTACACTGAACTGCAAAGTCGCAACCGCTGCGATTACTAAGCCACATCGACTGTGGCTCAGTCATGCTTGTAGCGCTTTGGTGCTTAAGCAAGCAAAAACAAAAAGGTTTCTGGGACATGTGTTAAATAGTATGTAGTATAAATCATAAATTTTAATATTTATATTTATTTTGAACAATTTACTGTACACAAAAAAATATTTACAATAGTACAATTTGCATCGAAAAACGACAGAAAGGTACTGCTTATTTTTACAAATAGATTTCTTCTAGCTTCCAATATCTCTTTTGGTAGGGCACCGAGAGATATGGGATGAATTTAGCAAATAGGACGTGCAAAATTGTACACATTACAGTTGTTATTCAATTTATCCTAAAAATAATAAGTAAAATATGTATAGGTATAGCATAAAAGTAAAAAATATGTTTTAGTTAAAAATCTCTGGTAAAAATAAAAGTTTGAAAATGTAGCACGTGACCAGATTGACGTGGTATGAAAGCATACATAAATATTATTATTCAAGTGTTTAGCTATGTTTATCACTAATTTTATGACAGCGCAAATATTTGCAATGACACTTTCTACTTATTTTATTGAAATTCATTCTGATTAATTTCATTGCAGGTCACAAGGCCCCTTAGACCATATTAATAGGTTTTATAGTTGATTACTATCGATACTGGCTACGAGAGTTGCTGTACATTAAAAAAATATACGTAGAAACTTTAGAAAGGCGTGTTGCTATTTCTACGATGCGACATCGTCGTTTCGTGTGAAAACCTATAGACAGCAGAGGTCGCAATTACAAGCGACAGAGTTGTGCTCACAATAAAAACGCTTTTATTTGGCCTGTAAGGGCCTGAACGCACTGGGCAATAAAGCGAGGCCAAAATACCGAGCGTAGACGAAATTGAAGGCTCAATTTCCTGGCTAAGGCCTGCAACCGTAGAGAAGGTTATATGACAAATCTCGGAGGTCACCAATTATTTTGGTGTTATTTAGTGTGTGTATGTGTGTGGTACTATTATTTGGACTATGATAATGTCTATTATTGTTTAATAAAAATATTTTTCACATTTAGACGCCTCCGTGGTCTAGTGGTTCAGAGCTTGGCTCTTGACCCGGAGGTCACGGGTTCGAATCCCGCTGAGGGAACAAAAAGCTGTTCTTGAGTCATGGGTGTGTATTAAAATTGTGTATTGATAAAATTAAAAATCTTAAATATGTATATAGTATTAAAGTATTCAATATATTTCCGTTGTCTGGTACCCGTAACACAAGTTCTTTGGAAACTTAGCACGGGGCCAGATTGACACCACGTCAATCTGGCCCCGTACTAGTATAAAAGTAAAATATAAGTATCCGTGAAGCGTCCATTGATATTATTATTATTTCGTCGATATTAAGTAAAATTTGTGTACTTTTTTTACTAAATGCGGAAATTCATTTAATAGTTATGAAGCGGCCAAGCCTTACCACGAGGTCTTACAACAGCATACCTTTTCTTTTCGATGACTTTTCAACTTGTATAAAATATAACCTCTATTTATATAGACATAAATGTATTTTTAATTTACGCGAAATTTAAAACTAATGGTAATGTAATTTAGATGTCCCCAGATAGTATGCAAGAGTCAATATTATATTTTTTCCAAATATTATGCGCTTCTGTCGCTCCGTGCGAACCCGCCTTAAATACGCGATACTTTTATTTTGGCTGTAAATTTGAAAGTCGATGTCGGCGTCGATCCGTTTGGCGCAGTCCTAGGGCTCCGGGAAATTAAAGCATTCATTAAACTACTTAATGGCCGTTACTTTGTCTAATTTGTTTCTGATACATGTTAGTTTCAATCAAAGATTACTTTTCAAATGATATTTCTACATTCGATATTAAATTCTTCTAGCAGATGTATATAATATCTGTGTTAAAATATATTAATTTTCACAAAATCACAATATATTATGTAACGCCAAGCTGATTGACTGATGTTTCAACGCACAGACCAAAAAAATAACAATGATTCCAGAGGTTACATCGTTAGTATCCAGAGAGATAGGATTCTTCAGAATTATCTTCTAGATAGTGAAAATTTTTACTACCTTTATATTTTACAGAAGTTTCATACACATCTATGACCATGGAAGACAGAAAATGTTTTGTTCCCACGGCGGGATTCGAAACCGCGACCCCAATTGCGCTATAGTCAAATGTACCTTATTTGAATATTTAACTAACATTGCAAGGAGGTATAAAGTGGTACACTATACTGTCCGCGACTGTACGCGAAGTATAGCGCAAAGGTTTGTCCCGGGCCGTGCGGGCCGGAGATTTGACCGCTTGTTGTTTGGTTCAAGCGCGCGTGACGTGAATGCGTAGAGGCTCTACATACCGCGTAGCAACAGAACGGTACGCACAGAGTTGCTACGCCGACCTCGTAGAATACAATACATATAGACGACCCGTAGATGTCTTTTGAAAATCTCGTAGCTGTGCTACAAAATAATATTTATGCTTCATTAATGTCGTAGCTAATCTACAAACTCGTAGCTGTGCTACAAAATTCTCGTAGTTATTCTACAAAAACTCTACTATATTTCGACGAAAATCTCGCAGATTTAGCTACGAAAAACTATTAGAAATGCAACGACAAAAGTTATTTGCAATTTCTATATCTCACAGCTGAAAAACCAATTAACAATTAAAAAAAACAAAAATCATGGACAGAATAAACACTTAATTGGAAGTTTATCAAATTATTATAATGTGCGTTAAAAAATTTCAAATAGTTCAGACTTCTATGAATCTTCATTCTAATACTCTAATATCACTAAATAATCTAAAATAAGTTTAAGCAAGGCAAGTTTTATTATTACTTAAATACTTAACTAAATTACTATTTCTTCAGCCAAATGCAAGGAGGGGACGTCAATTAGAAGCAATTTATTTACAATTGAACTAAAAGGCGATCTCGTTCAGAGAAAAAACATCGGAATCGATCTCAATTCTCGCCTCGAATACGACGTCTGAACAAATTAATCTGATGAGGAGACCCGCCCGCTTTCATCCATACGCCGTCAAAAGCGAAATAAATGAACCATTTTAATACGAAAAGCTTTTGAATGGCATAAATAATATAAAGGACACAAGTACCACTCCCAATGGCTTAAGATCTGAAGATTATCCTTTATTTAGATCTCAATTTGTGAAGATATTATCCGATTTTTCGTTTACAAAAATACATACAACTGATTTATGTGCATGTAATATTTATAATATTCCTTTGTTTTTATTCAGTGTGCTAAGTACGAGGTTTTATCACTACTCGACGGGTACAAAGTAACCATAATTTGTTATCCATTGAATTATCCATTTCTGCCACAAGTTGTTTCGATTTAAATTGAAAATAACATTTTTACGTCAAGTAGTAATGAATAAAAGCAATTGGCACACAGTTTGAGTAAACCCTTAATTTTAATTTTAGTTATAGAACAAAAAAAACATAGATACGATCGAATTGAGAAACCTCCTCCTTTTTTTGGAGTAAAAAAAATAAAGACAATTTGATAAAGTAGCTTAAAGAAAAAATTGTTAAAATGTAAAATGTATAAGTCCCCCGGGAGCCTCCGCTAATGAAATCACATTGACAAGCCAAGTAACTCGCCCACATCCAACTCCATTTTTCTTAAAAGCTTTGACGGACAAAATTTAAGTGAAGACATTTGACACTGTCGGGATCCATCCTTTCATTTTTGCGAAGATTTTCCACCGAATTTAGCAACAAAATTAATTTAAGTCGTTTCTCTTTGAAGATTCTTATGTTACTACTTGAAAGTGTCCTATTATTACAACAAATTGACATCCGATAGAGTTTTATTTCCAATCGAAACAAGTAAACTACTATTTGTTAATTAATTTAATACATAACAAATAACAATAAGGTAGTTTACTTGTCACATCACATATAAACATTTTTTTTAATCTTGTGACGAACCTATTATATCTAAAAGACAAAATTTAAATGAAAATCATAGTTATTATAACATGCAAAAATATTGCCTATCTCTTTCTCGCGAATCGTCTATGAAAAACAACAGCGGACTACTGTAATGACGTCAAAACTATTACGCTTGCTTTTGTAAGTTAGATTTTTTGCATTTTAGGTATTTTCCTCTCCTCGGCGTGGGATTATCATTGAAGTCTTTCCGTTTAAGCAGACCTGTCAAAGTGAGGCTTTCTCTCGTAACTGACAAAAGGAAAACGTTTGACAACTATCGAGCTTCGATACCGTTTAGACCCTCGCTCCGTCCAAAATGGCCGACCTTTTTTATCTGCCACAATTTGCCCGCGCCCGATACACATCTCCGTTTATGAGGGACGCGGAACCTGATAGTAAGTGACAAATGTTTATTGGTCGCCGTCACTAAGGGAAACGTCTTAATTTGAGAATTCTTTTTTCAAGTTTGCTCCGTTTCGATTCATTGAGTGCGGGGTTGAGTGATGCTCGAGCTGGAGCCGGGTTCGAATTCGGCCGAAGGAAAAATAGTTGTCTATGTTCCTGGGTCATGCATTTGTACCATATAACCGGGTGTAAAAATAACAGTATCTACTACTTTAGGATATGATTATACTACCCTTTCTCATTCTATAATGTATTTAAAAAAAATAAGCTTTTCCGTAATTCTGGCGCCAAAAAAATAAGTGGTTAAAAGTTAAAAATAAATACATTTCCATAATTAGGAAAGGTAAGTGACTATTCTTTATACACAGCGTATAAATGTGTATAATATAAAATTCTTAAATATTATATGTGTAGTATAAAAGTATGTGAATTAAACTCAATATGCTGGCTATTATAGTAGAAAGTGGTTTCGCTATGAAGTCGACTACATGTAGATAAGCCTTCCCCAGAGTATTTCATTAGGAGTAGTTGCTCCTCCTGCCCATTGCGACACCACAGAAGAGCCCATACAAGCCCTGATGGGGCGTCTGTGTGGTCTGGTTAGGGGGCTAAAACCCCTCACCTGGAAGAGCCTGCACTATAGCAGGCACCCGCCGGCGGAGTCGCCGGCGGAGTCACGCGGTCCCGTGGCCCGCAAGGCTGGTACAAAGAGTACTGCCGAGTTTTTAGTGAGTAGGGGCTGCGTCCATTCTTAGGGAGCAGTAGAGACTCACATACCCACAGACAGGATCCCCATCCCATGTGGGATGCTCAAAAGCATTTTGTCGAAAAAAAAAAAGGAGTAGTCGCTACGCCCCGCTTATTATTAGTGAAGACGTCAAACACATACCTACTAGCTAAGCTGAATTATTACTTACAAAGATTTAATATTAGCACGGCAAAAATATAAGCGGATTTTCTAGGAACACTTTCAGGCAAATAGCTTCTAGTTGTAAAACTGTGAGCCCTGAAAACTTTATTATTTTTACCTTCATACTGATAAAAATAGAAATCAATTTCAGGGATACTAGAAATCATTAACATTTAGTTAAGTAAAATACTTTTCAAGTACAATCAACACAGAAATATGACTAAAAGTAACATTTTGAAGGAGATGTAACTCTGCATGTTCAAATAACGATTTATAATTGATCTTTATTAAATAAAAAGTTACACATTTCATTACAAAATCGGAGCAGCGCCATGTAGCCCGATGTATCTCCAAAATCAAACTCTAGCAATGAGACGTGCTTCTTCTTGTGTAAAGAGATAGAGAGAGAAAGAGAAGAGAGAGGGAGAGGGAAAGA
This sequence comes from Celastrina argiolus, assembly GCA_905187575.2. NCBI lineage: Eukaryota > Metazoa > Arthropoda > Insecta > Lepidoptera > Lycaenidae > Celastrina > Celastrina argiolus. The sequence goes on along the minus strand of LR994579.1, from coordinate 1,226,690 downwards.
GAGATTGAAACGCAGCAGTTCAATATTGAATTGCAATATTGAACTGCTGCGTTTCAATATGAATCAAACTGCTGAAAGTTACACAGTGTGTAAGCGCACTTAAAGTTACACAGTGTGTAAGCGCACTTAAAGCTACAAGAAAATATGAATGTTGATAAGTTTCGGCTCAAACTCGACATAAAACTTCTCGGTCGTGAAGATTGGAACTTGTATTGAAAACTGAAACATCAGAAGTTGGATGTGTATCTGTTAAGTTATTAACTCGGCAACTTTTCAATTTTTATGTAGATAGTTTTCCTGTTGTACTCTGCTTTGTCTTTACTGGAAGTTTCGTATTCCTCGTACTTCTAGTTTTATGAGAAAACTCATTTATTGTCGTACTGTAATAGTTTATTGTAGTATGAATAACCATTAAATCTCTGGGTACACACACCCCGTCAATATACACCCGTGATAAGTTCTCATAGAGCTTGTGTCACTTTGTAACTAAGCGAGGGTAATTATATTTCTTACTTTAATATAATATGATTACTCCATGATTTAAAATACATAATATCTATACTAATATTATAAAGCGGAAGAGTTTGTTTGTTTGTTTAAACGCGCTAATCTCAGGAACTACTGGTCCGATTTGAAAAATTCTTTTTTTGTTGTATAGTCCATTTATAGAGGAAGGCTTTAGACTAAATAACATTACGCTGCGACCAATAGGAGCGAAGCGTCAGTGATAAATGTTGCAAAAACGGGGAAAATTAATTACATTTGGGACTTTCATTGCGTGCGCTGCATAAACGACTTAAGTCACTCAAAAACCACTAACCACGCGAACGAAGTCGCGGGAACAGCTACTTAAAAATAATATGCGCTGAAGACCGCATGGCTGCAGTGAAAAATACAGTCTGAGGCCATTGTGCGGGCTTCTATGCCATGTTTCACTTCACCGTTAAAGCATCTGTATAATGTACTTGAGATCTGGAAAAGTCTCATTGGTACATGTCAGATCCTAGGAATCGAACCTGCACCCTTTCGTGTGCTTATCAATAGTACCACTAGGCTTCGGACTCTACACACAATAATAAAATCCCAGATAACATGGGCTATTAATATAATTTACATTACAAACTGTAAGTCTAGTACTTAATATTGTAGGGTTATAGTTTTAACTTTCGGTAATTGCCATTACAATAAAATATAGTTATCTTATTATGGTTAGATAACAAATTACATTTAAAACAAATTATATTTTGGTATCTTTGTCTAGTTATATTAAATACTAGCTGTGCCCGCGACTTCGTACGCGTGGAAAAGTGATTTAGGACACTTTTATATTTTTAAATATATTTTTAGTTTATTGGCGCAACCGCTGACAACTTTCGCCAATAGGTACTTCCCAGTGTATCCCAGTGTTGATCCCGATCCAGCAAGTCACGTACCCGGCAAGCCTCTTGGTATGCAGGGTATAATAATAATATAGTACCATCCTTTCGGAGCTCGGCAAAAGAAGTAGGCCTTCGAACAATATGTAGAAGTCAGCAAAGGTATTCGAAGTTAGGATAATATTATTCGAATGCACCGTATAGACCCAGCCAATTTTTCACGTTAATTTAGTAAATTATTTAACTTCGATGTCTGTCTGTCTATCTGTCTGGTTGTCAAAACTTTAACACGTGTAGGTATCAAGCTAACAATCCTATTAAATACTCAGGATCTTCTGTCCCTTCTGGCTTTGAAAAAAATAGACTCCTTAGCCACATCTACCCAAAGATTCAGCCGTTTATCTCTCTAATTTTCGACACTCCAAAGGAAACCAAAACCTAAATTTGATACGAAGCAACGTCTTAATAGTGCCGACATAGGATAAATTGCGAAACCATAAAATTATTTTCAATTTTTTTGAACTTACTACCGTTTTTTTGTCATTAATATTTTGAGATATTAAATTGAAACATAATATATTGCAATTATTAAGGTATTTAAAACGAAACTCTCGGTTAGACATGGGCGCAGCGGCACGCCCCGTCGAGGATCCAGCAGGCTTACTCTCGACACAACCGAGAATCGAATCAGTTCGATCTCAACGGATTTGGTGTTTTATTTGGTAGATTACTTTGGAACTAATTAGGATAAAGAAAACCTTTGGAACGTAACTTTTTGTACACCCGACGATATCAATCGACATAGAACAAAAATAAACAAACGTCAATTTATTCGGGAGTATGCGGCACGATCGAATCTGAATCAAAATCGAATCAGTTTGGGGAGTTAGGCCCCAGCTCGGCGCGCCGATCGGTTTTAGTAGGGTTTTTTCATTAACCTACCCTTAGTATAACAATAATATAAATAAATTAAATTTAGTTTTAAAGAAAATATAAAATAAAAAAAGATTAAATTTGAATGTTTGCAGCGCGGTTCCTGCCGCACTTCATACAAACGTCAAGCATTTTTTTAAATTGCCATAAGTTTTTTATTTATGAACCGATTGAGATGAAATAAATGTTAAGGAAAGATTACTACAAATATGATTGAACCACATCTAAATCGGATAAGCCTTTTCTGAGATTAGCGTGCACAAATGCACCGACAAACAGACAAAAATAAAAAAAAAATATTGTTTTGGGTACTATTGCATAAATAAAAGTCTCCTATAATAACACAGGCACATTTAGCACATTTTAATAGTATTTTTTGCCCAGCAGTCTACACTACACCAGCCCGGCTCGGACGTAAGACGTCACGCAGCAGCCTGCATTACGCGGCGCCCGGTCGAATCACGGCGAAACGATTTTAATTTTGCTATATTTCCTAAACTACTCATTATATTTGCATGGTATAAAGGGCAAATATTATAGTCTTCATGGAATGCTTAAACCAACTAATGTATTAAAAATGATAAGGATTAATACCGTGATGGTATAAATAGCTTTCCAAAAACCGCTTAATTGCCCGTTTTTTAGTTTATCGCGAAAGGCTTTCTTTTAATTTTACAGTTAATTAAGTTGATTTTATACAATAAATGATAATTTATTTCAATTTGTGAAGCAAGTTCAAAAATACAATTTTTATATTATTATGACACTGTGAAAACACTGTTTTCCCAGAAAAAAAATCCTGATAGTTAGGTACTTATTTGATGTTCTAACCTACTTTAGTGCCACGTTCTATTGCTTCGCGTCACTGTATAAGCGATCCCCCCGCGCCCCCCGCACGAACCGTTCGACCGCAGGCCGCGCGCGCGAAATTCATCCGACTTGCTTCAAATGTATCGTCACTGCTCGGCTCCTATGTATCGTAGCGTTATGTTATATAGCCTATAACCTGCCCAGGAATATGGGCTACAATCGTACCAAGTTTGGTTAAAATCCCTTCAGTAGTTTTTGTTCCCATCGTGCACATACAGACAGACAGACAGACAGACAGACAGACAGACAAAAATTTTACTAATTGCATTTTTGGCATCAGTATCGATCGCCAATCATCCTCCAATATGTACTTTGAAAAAATATTCAATGTACAGAATTGACCTCTTCACACACTCACAGTTTTATTATAAGTATAGATAAGTATAGATTATGAAACTAGTTTATTAGTACTTTTAATATCTCTACTAATATTATAAATGTGATTGTCGGTTTGTTACGTTTTCACACAAAAATTACTTACCTAATCATCATGAATTTTTGTACACAAATTGGATACAAAAACTAAAAAAAGTATAAAAATACGCCATAATAACAATAAACTAAAAAAACAGAGCTATCAATTGCCTGCGATATTTTGTGGGATTTTCCTAGATATTATATATTTAAATTTTATGCTATGGATTTCCGCAAAGTAACACCTAATTACTACATAAAAATACATTACTTGAATGAGAAAACGTAGTATTAATCATATGCCTAAGTAACTATACTTTTTACACCCTTCACAAGTAAGAAAAAGCAAACACCAGTTGAAAAATCTTCGGTCGTTTTCGAGTCTTTTGTATATCAAAACAAAGGGAGGTTCTGAAGAGGGAAAGTGGCCTATAAATAAAATGAACTTTAATTTGTTACATCCCGTTTTCCTCAAGCTACTGGTGTTCCTATATGACTCGCACGATCCGTGACGTCACTAATGTCACCTCCGTTTATATTTGTTATCTTGTATCTTTGTTTTCTCTGTGGGTTACATGGTTGAGTTCTGTGTAGGTCATATAAAATATAGTTTTATACTTCCCAGCGTTGTATTTCAACACGCCTTTAAAAGCTTGGGTTATCTATATCTATACTAATATTATAAAGAGGTAACGTTTGATTGTTTGTTTGTTTGTTTGTTTGTTTGAATGGAATAGGCTCTGAAACCACTGAACCAATATGAAAAATCCTTTCACCGTTGGAAAGCTACATTCCTAGCGCTGAACATAGGCTATATTATATGTTTAAAAAAAGTAGGGTTCCTTACTAAAACCCCAAAAATGTAGCCCAAAGTGTAAAAAAACGACCTCCAAAATTTGTTACGTCGTGTGCGCTTCGACAACGGCTTGACCAATTTCGCAATTTTTTTTACGGTATGTTCGTTATTGTCACGAAAAGGTTATTATGAAAGAAAATGTTGAAAAAAATAAGCAGAAAATTAGAAAAAAGAAGAAAATACGTGATGGTCACGCGGGGTTTGAACCTGGGCTCAATCGATTCACGTCGTTGCCAGTTTATATGACACGGGTGTCATGAAATGCTATAAATAACGTATTAACATAAACTTAAACTATTTGGATTCATTAAACTATTTGTCCACCACTAATAAATAGTCGGGTCATTTTAATAGGTAACATTTTACAGTTTATCAAAAATGAGCGACGTAACGTTGTAACGACGACATAATAAAATAAATATTTTATTTTTGTTAAAACTGCAGAATTTACTAAACTTTATTTAATAATTATTAGATATTTATTGTCAACATAACCAATATGAGTTTTTTTACGATTTGCTTTCACTGATAAACGATCTTAAATATAATATACAAATTATGATTTAATGAAATAAACGTCGTGATAATGTTACGTCAGTTAACACTTTTTCTTATTAAACACTAGAGACTTAGGTACTCAAAAAATCGATTAATCTTTTAACAACTATAAATATACCTATTTAAAAAAAGTACATAACTTATAAGTTGAATATATTATAAATGTTAATTTAAAAATCAGATCGAAGGAGTTAGATCCATGGTCATAATTCACGAACAATTAAAAAAAAATCGAAAACGTCATGATAAGACGCCACTATGTCTTTTGTCGTCATTTGTCTTTGTGCGAAGTTAACGACTGTCTGTTCTGTCTTTTTTTTTTCTTGCTACTGAAAACGAAAATGCGATTAAAAAAAATGTCTGTCTGTCTGTTAGCGGCTGGACCGATTTTAACGAGACTCACTGGTAGAATAGCTAAAGTTATAAGGATTAATTTAGGCTTCTTTTCATCATCATCATCGTTATCTAACTAATGATCACCGAATCGGCTGGACCGACTGTGACGGGAGCATTCACCGGGCGTTAGCTTATGTTAGTTCCATCTATACATCAGCTATTTGTATTAAAGTAAGTCGTGTTAGTTAAATTATTTATAACTCAAGAACGGCTTTATCGATATGGTTGAAAATTGGTGAGGAAGTAACTTAGAGCCAGTAGACGGACATAGGATACTATTTATTCCATTTGACAGCGCAGAACCAGCAACGTTCAAAGAAGGGTTTGGCGTTGTGGGTTCCGCGTTGCGGGTTCCGGGTTCCCGTGTTGCGGGTTCCGGGTTCCGCGTCGCGGGTTCAGGGTTCCCGTGTTGCAAGTTCCGGGTTCCGCGTTGCGGGTTTCGGGTTCCCATGCTGCGGGTTCCGCGTTGCGGGTTCCGGGTTCCCGCGTTGCGGGTTCCGGGTTCCCGCGTTGCGGGTTCCTGGTTCCCGTGTTGCGGGTTCCGGGTTCCCGCGTTGCGGGTTCCGGGTTCCCATGCTGCGGGTTCCGAGTTGCGGGTTCCGGGTTCCCGCGTTGCGGGTTCCGGGTTCCCGCGTTGCGTGTTCCGGGTCCCCGCGTTGTGGGTTCCGGGTTCCCGCGTAGCGGGTTCCGCGTTGCGGGTTTCGGGTTCCCATGGTGCGGATTCCGGGTTCTCGCGTTGCGGGTTCCGCGTTCCCGCCTTGCGGGTTCCGGGTTCCCGCGTTGCGGGTTCCGCGTTGCGGGTTCCGCGTTGCGGGTTCCGCGTTGCGGGTTCCGCGTTGCGGGTTCCGGGTTCCCGCATTGCGGGTTCCGGGTTCCCGCGTTGCGGGTTCCGGGTTCCCGCGTTGCGGGTTCCGGGTTCCCGCGTTGCGGGTTCCGGGTTCCCGCGTTGCGGGTTCCGGGTTCCCGCGTTGCGGGTTCTGGGTTCCCGCGTTGCGGGTTCCGGGTTCCCGCGTTGCGGGTTCCTGGTTCCCGCGTTGCGGGTTCCGGGTTCCCGCGTTGCGGGTTTTGGGTTCCCATGCTGCGGGTTCCGGGTTCCCGCGTTGCGGGTTCCGGGTTCCCGCGTTGCGGGTTTTGGGTTCCCATGCTGCGGGTTCCGGGTTCCCGCGTTGCGGGTTCCGGGTTCCCGCGTTGCGGGTACCGGGTTCCCGCGTTGCGGGTTACGGGTTCCCATGCTGCGGGTTCCGCGTTCCCGCGTTGCGGGTTGCGGGTTTCGGGTTCCCATGCTGC